>OV121075.1:38372764-38972764 GCA_921293005.1 Nemoura dubitans
TCACTCACTCACTCACTCACTCACTCACTCACTCACTCACTCACTCACTCACTCACTCACTCACTCACTCACTCACTCACTCACTCACTCACTCACTCACTCACTCACTCACTCACTCACTCACTCACTCACTCACTCACTCACTCACTCACTCACTCACTCACTCACTCACTCACTCACTCACTCACTCACTCACTCACTCACTCACTCACTCACTCACTCACTCACTCACTCACTCACTCACTCACTCACTCACTCACTCACTCACTCACTCACTCACTCACTCACTCACTCACTCACTCACTCACTCACTCACTCACTCACTCACTCACTCACTCACTCACTCACTCACTCACTCACTCACTCACTCACTCACTCACTCACTCACTCACTCACTCACTCACTCACTCACTCACTCACTCACTCACTCACTCACTCACTCACTCACTCACTCACTCACTCACTCACTCACTCACTCACTCACTCACTCACTCACTCACTCACTCACTCACTCACTCACTCACTCACTCACTCACTCACTCACTCACTCACTCACTCACTCACTCACTCACTCACTCACTCACTCACTCACTCACTCAATCAATCAATCAATCAATCAATCAATCAATCAATCAATCAATCAATCAATCAATCAATCAATCAATCAATCAATCAATCAATCAATCAATCAATCAATCAATCAATCAATCAATCAATCAATCAATCAATCAATCAATCAATCAATCAATCAATCAATCAATCAATCAATCAATCAATCAATCAATCAATCAATCAATCAATCAATCAATCAATCAATCAATCAATCAATCAATCAATCAATCAATCAATCAATCAATCAATCAATCAATCAATCAATCAATCAATCAATCAATCAATCAATCAATCAATCAATCAATCAATCAATCAATCAATCAATCAATCAATCAATCAATCAATCAATCAATCAATCAATCAATCAATCAATCAATCAATCAATCAATCAATCAATCAATCAATCAATCAATCAATCAATCAATCAATCAATCAATCAATCAATCAATCAATCAATCAATCAATCAATCAATCAATCAATCAATCAATCAATCAATCAATCAATCAATCAATCAATCAATCAATCAATCAATCAATCAATCAATCAATCAATCAATCAATCAATCAATCAATCAATCAATCAATCAATCAATCAATCAATCAATCAATCAATCAATCAATCAATCAATCAATCAATCAATCAATCAATCAATCAATCAATCAATCAATCAATCAATCAATCAATCAATCAATCAATCAATCAATCAATCAATCAATCAATCAATCAATCAATCAATCAATCAATCAATCAATCAATCAATCAATCAATCAATCAATCAATCAATCAATCAATCAATCAATCAATCAATCAATCAATCAATCAATCAATCAATCAATCAATCAATCAATCAATCAATCAATCAATCAATCAATCAATCAATCAATCAATCAATCAATCAATCAATCAATCAATCAATCAATCAATCAATCAATCAATCAATCAATCAATCAATCAATCAATCAATCAATCAATCAATCAATCAATCAATCAATCAATCAATCAATCAATCAATCAATCAATCAATCAATCAATCAATCAATCAATCAATCAATCAATCAATCAATCAATCAATCAATCAATCAATCAATCAATCAATCAATCAATCAATCAATCAATCAATCAATCAATCAATCAATCAATCAATCAATCAATCAATCAATCAATCAATCAATCAATCAATCAATCAATCAATCAATCAATCAATCAATCAATCAATCAATCAATCAATCAATCAATCAATCAATCAATCAATCAATCAATCAATCAATCAATCAATCAATCAATCAATCAATCAATCAATCAATCAATCAATCAATCAATCAATCAATCAATCAATCAATCAATCAATCAATCAATCAATCAATCAATCAATCAATCAATCAATCAATCAATCAATCAATCAATCAATCAATCAATCAATCAATCAATCAATCAATCAATCAATCAATCAATCAATCAATCAATCAATCAATCAATCAATCAATCAATCAATCAATCAATCAATCAATCAATCAATCAATCAATCAATCAATCAATCAATCAATCAATCAATCAATCAATCAATCAATCAATCAATCAATCAATCAATCAATCAATCAATCAATCAATCAATCAATCAATCAATCAATCAATCAATCAATCAATCAATCAATCAATCAATCAATCAATCAATCAATCAATCAATCAATCAATCAATCAATCAATCAATCAATCAATCAATCAATCAATCAATCAATCAATCAATCAATCAATCAATCAATCAATCAATCAATCAATCAATCAATCAATCAATCAATCAATCAATCAATCAATCAATCAATCAATCAATCAATCAATCAATCAATCAATCAATCAATCAATCAATCAATCAATCAATCAATCAATCAATCAATCAATCAATCAATCAATCAATCAATCAATCAATCAATCAATCAATCAATCAATCAATCAATCAATCAATCAATCAATCAATCATTCATTCATTCATTCATTCATTCATTCAATCATTCATTCATTCATTCAATCATTCAATCAATCATTCAATCAATCATTCAATCAATCATTCAATCAATCATTCATTCATTCATTCATTCATTCATTCAATCATTCATTCATTCAATCATTCATTCATTCATTCAATCAATCATTCAATCAATCAATCAATCATTCAATCAATCATTCATTCAATCATTCATTCATTCATTCATTCATTCATTCATTCATTCATTCATTCATTCATTTATTTATAGAAAAAGATGTCAGTACTTTTGTTATAGTATTTATGTTATAATGGTATATTTTAATAAATTGATTTTTGTGTTTCAAAATTTATACCAATAATGGTATTTTGTCTATTAATTAATTCCTTTTTGTGTTAGGAAACAAATAGGGATTCTTGCCGGTGCCTGGAATCGAGGAAAAATACTGCGTGTAGGCGGATATAATATCTCAAATATTACTATGAATGCACACATGATGTGTAATTGGAATTGGTTTCAAACCACTCACGACTTCATTGAAAAGCGTCGCAATATGATCCTAATGCCCGCGTCCAAGCCCGCGGTAACCTTCGTGTACCTTTACTGTCCTACACCAATTAATGTTTTCATTCGTTAAATTATACACAATGCATATACACTTTTGTCTTACACCCATACAATATTTTCACAGTTATAAGAACGTTGAGGTAGAGGAATATGGACGTCACCACATCGTGCAAGACGAAAACGTCCGTAGGCTGCCTTGGAAATCCGAATCGGCAAGCGCGAACGTTACCAGTTTTGGTCTTCTTCGTTCTCATGCAGTAGGAATTGTCTTTATGCACTGGTAACGCGTCACACGTTCGTGCAAGGTCGGACACCGTTCTTTGTTCGGAATTCGGCATGTTACGTGGTCCATGACAAAGTTTGCCACCTCTTCCGGAGTGGCGACGCCAAGTACGGGGGCACCTTCTACCCACAGTAGCATGTGGAAATGCTGCATACCGCGTCCTTGGCATTCCCGTCTCCAGAAGTAGTGGATAACTTTACCCAGCGGTGCAGCGTCAGAGGTGATGAAATCAAGCATCGCGCGAAACTTGTTGTCAATGAATCGAGACGCCGAGACAGGATCCAAAGCGACGAGCTCGCTCGGAGACTTGCCGTGCATCGACGGCCCATTCACGTCGCGCAGATACTGGGTGAGGTCCAGCCAGTCCCACTCGCTGGGGGAGAGGGTCATGAACCAAGTGGCTGGCCCGTAGGATTGCGTCATGCACTTGAGATTGTTTCGTGGGCGCGTCCAGAACGGTTCTGTGTTTCGCAAACGGGAAAAGACGGTCGATAAATCACCTTCTAGCTCTTCCCTTGACATAAGGTTCAAGCATTGCGCTGCTGTCAATCGTGCCCGAGGGTTAACGACTTTCATTTTCTGATAAATTCCTGCGCTTATCTGACGCTTGTTGGCGTCGTCCAGCAAAAAGAAGACGTACTGGGGTTTCAGTCGGAAACGGGAGTGTTTCGACTTCAATCGACTTTTGATGAACTCGGCGGAAGTGAGCGCGAAATTCCTGGGGTGGAACTGTCCGTACATGCCTTCACAGAACAGGTCCGGAAAGCACTTCACGTCGATCTCTGTGTTCCGGTAGTCGATAGGCGGCTCCGTTACCTTCAGCATCTGGTACAAAGCCGAAGCCGACCTGGCGTCTCTCGACTCGTACATCGGGTGGATCGTGTACTGCTGGTACGCAACCTCGCTCGTCTCAGGATCGACCTGAGTCAGAATGGCTCGAACCAACTGTTCCGTTTCGCCATCGGCTCGCGGCTCTTCGGGATCGGAAAAGTCGGCTGCAGCCCCAGCCGGCAGTACTTCGGGCGTCAAGATGTCTGATTCTCCTTGTGTCACAATCGGCTCTGGATCGTCGACATCCTGGGAGTCGTCGAGCGGGCCGGCTTCGAACAGGATCTGCGGCTCGACACCGTCCAGCAGGGCGCTAGCGTGCGCAGGAAGCACGATGTCTTTGTACAAGCCATTCGTTCGCTTCAGTTCCACAAGAGCAGCGTACACTCGGTCAACGTTCACTAGGTTCTCCCATACCACGTTCGCCTTAGTCGCCACGCTGCGCACCAAGACGTAGATATCGGGATTTTTGTTGACAGGGTCCTGAGGCAAAGGAAGCCGTTTCATCGTTTGCTCTGTCGGCAGCGGGAGGTGAATCGTCCTTCCGACGGCCTTTCGCACCCTCTCGTGGTTGGGGATTCGTTTGTTCGCAACCGTTCCCATACGCTGAATCGTTTGGAATGCGCGAGCACGTTGAACGAGCGGCAGCTCGAACGCGTTCAGTCGCGAGATCACTTCGGGCACCGGTTTCACCAGCAGCCCGTTCAACAGGCATGTAGGCGGCATCTGGTTGAGGCGGAACTTGCCGAGGCAGTACAAGCAGATATAGCGGCACTGAGCTTTCTCGGGGATCGTTGCATTGTGAGCGACAAGGTGCTCCCACGCCTCTCCGGCCAAGGGCTTCCGCAGGCGCGAAAGGTCACTCACATCTCTTGAGAAGCACAGCATCTCACAACTGATGCAATCGTGCACGGGCAGGTCCATTGAACGCTTCGTGAACGCACGATAGCCGCTCCTGAATCGATCAAGAATGTCATCTTCGAACAACGAGTCACGACCTGAATCATCCTGGAACTCTCTCGCTTCCATTTCAGCTGCGTCTGCCGTAGCTTTCAGTCTATCCACGTTGTTGGTTTTCAAAGCGTCGTCTATTTCCCCTATCCCAAGAGTCCACTTTCGCAGCATGTATATGCTCTTCAGCAAGTTTCGCACTTCGGGAAAATGCGGCTGGACGTTCCGCAAGAACACTAGGCTCGAAGGACACGAAGTGAGGGTCATGTGACAAGTTATTGGATGGCCCATTTTGTCCATCCTAAAAACCGAGCTTCAATATTGCAGGCATCTAGGCGCTTGACAAAAGATAGCAGGTTGCGTGGCTGGGTAGAAGATATCTCTTTCAGTAAAGTCTTCATGCGGGAGACGATTAACAAAGGATCAAGATTGCATGTCTCGTCGCTGCAAGACCAGAAAGTTGCGGCAGTGTCCTTGCGCTTACGCTTCCCTCTCCCTCATGGAGGGAAGATTTCCGCTGCCTGGCCGTGTTCGTTCATCGCGATTGCCTTCGTGGGATTCGCGAACGGCTTGTAGGTGCAGCAATGAAAGTAAGGTTCTGAGCAACTTGAATGCCTCGATTGGCCACAAAGGGCAGCCAACTGGTCGCTCGATGAAGACAAGCAACATTCTTCTAGCCTTGTCAACATGGCAACTGCCTTCACCTTGACTTTCTTTAAGCACGCCTTGGACTGCTTCACGCAAGTCTTGCGTTTGTGCAGCACCCACTTAACGATACGCTCGGCCGCAATTCGGCCGTCCACTGCGTCAGGTAGATGCAGCTCTGATGACAGCTTACGTGTATAATTTTCTATTGAGCCTTTCAATTTCATGCAATTTATCATTGCCAGAAACCTGTTGGTTCTTGTGAGCAGAATGTTCCTCACTCTAGCAATCCTTCTCCTTCTCAATATCTGATCCTTGTTACGAGCACGATATTGTCTGAAGTATGCGGCACGGCCAGTTCCATGTGGAGCATCCCCTTGAAGGGCCTGCTCCCTATCAGCAGCATGACAAACCTTTTTCTGAGCCTGCACTGCCAGCCGGCTTGTGGTTTGGACAGTTTCCTGGCTGGCTAAGCTTTGCTGTTTCCTCACATCTAGCTCTGCATGCTGGTTAGAAGAATGGCGTTCTGTCGTTGCTGCTAGCAAGGCTAGACTGCCGGCAGAATAGCGTTCTTTATTTGCTGCTAACACAGCGGGCCGGTTGGCAGGATAGCGGTTTTTCGTTTCCGCTAACACACGGGCCCGGTTGGCAGAATAGCGTTCTTTCCTTGCCGCTAGCAAGGCAACCCGGTTGGCAGAATCCCGTTCTTTCTTTGCTGCTACCAATGCAATCCGATTCGCAGAACTCCGTTCTTCTTGTGCTGCTTGCAAGGCATCCTGATTTTTTGCGTAGTATCGCTTGTTACGCTCCCGGCGTTTCAAACGTTGAGCTTCAGCATATAAGTCCATGTTGTCGAAACTTTTTGTTTTTTATGTTAAATCAAATTTCCCTTTTTCCACATGACAGTTCCACGTGACGCAGAGCTTTTTTAACACACCCTAAGGGTTGGGTCTGTCTTACGCTCCAGTTCAGGATGTAGGTTACTCGCTAGTAGTACCAAGCACGGTCTGTCTAAAACATAACTTGTTTTCGCTTGAAAATCAAATGTCTGTTTTATTCCAGATCCGCTGTCTTGCCAACACCTACTAAATGTAGTGTAGAGCCAAGGTCCTGTCTAGCACGTAGCTTATTGTTTTCAATCGCTTGAAAATCAAATGCCCGTGTTTTGACAGATTCGTAGGCTTTGAAGCACTTTGTAAAAGGCTCGAAACAATCGGAGAGAAAGAGCCGCGGTCAGTCTAATACGTAACTTATTCAATCGCTTGAAAATCAAATGTCCGTATTTTGACAGATATGTACGCAAAATCACTTTGAAAAAGCTGGCAACAATTGGGGGAAAACTGAAAAGAGAAACACATACACACAAAAGCACAGAGTAACAAACACACACTTATTAGCACACGCTTAACAATCCTCAGAGAAGAATAGCTGTATCCAATAACCCAGCAAGGAACCTTGGGCAGCTAATGGAATGCCAATGGCGGCGAGAGGTGAGCTTACAAAAAACAGCTAGCAAGCCTAGCACTGCTCACCGCTCTCTATGTTTAACAAGGGGTACTGCCATGGTCGTACTTCTAGTACAATAAAAATTGAAGTAGACAAAATAAATATACAAACAATGTTTCCCCGCAATATCTAAACATTACAGGAAAAATCATGGTAACGGCTAGCAGAAATAAGATATTATATCATATTTATACAATACAAAAAGAGTAGGACCTGTCACGTTTTGAACTCGGGCTGACAGATTGGTAACCTGCAGCAAACTGTAATAGGCTGCGTAGGATTTTTAAAGCTAGGCAGCTATGCATCACATTTAACTAGCAAAAAAGCGTCTTAATGACGACAAAATTAAATGGCGGATGTTGCGACTTGTGAAATGGAAGGTTTCGGCACTGCGGCCGAATGATTTACGTATTTCCGCGAAAATACGACGGAATGGCAAGGATTATATATCAAATCCACCATTTTAAACATCAATAAAGCGATTGGGATTAGTTTTAAATCGCTCCGACGTTTCCTTAAAAATATAATTTGTTTCATTTTAATCATTTGAAATTCCCGCGAGATGCTTCGTGTAAACTACCTTTAGTCCGCACCAACATTTTTCGAATGTAGGTCAAGACGTCAGGGGGGGTTACCAACCCCTAGAATATACTTGTTAGATTGGGTTGTACCAACTAATAGTTAAGTTTAACTATTAGTTAAAATTTAACTATTGTTAGCAACTCATGCGATGCCATCTAGAGCTAAAATAATTACATTTAAGTAATTGATGAGCGTAGCGAGCGAAGCGAGCGGAGCGAAATCTTCAATTTCACTTACCCCAGAAAAAAGTCACTTGTGTATGTTTTTTTTTTTTTGTGTGTGTTTGTGCGCGCTCTACAGACAAAACGCCTGAACCGACATGGATGAAAATTTCTGAGTATCTACCTCTGTTCTCAACTTAGACCCCCTGCGTTTTTGAACAAGATCGGTTCAGTAAAGTTTTTATAAATCAATTTTTACGAAATTTTTCGATTTTTTCAGAATTTTTAACCCCTGTAACTTTCAAAGTTCTGAACATAACTTCACCAAAACTTCTAAACATGTTGACCTTATACATATTTATCATGCCTGCAAATCTTAGTTCGGTAGGTTTTTCCAATTGGTTTTTATTAGCATTTTTGTTGTGTTTTTTTCGTGATTTTACTGCTGATTTAATACGAGTCCGGTTTCCTTCGTTTCCTTGGTTACCAGCTTTGTTGACCTCGAAGAGAAACAAAGGAACGTCAGAATCCGTATACATTTTCAAGTGATTAGAATTTTCGAGAAGGCAATGGTCAGGTTTGGTGCTCCATGGTTTTCTTGTGACTGCTGCCTGCACCTTTTAATCCGCTATACACTAACCGCTACCTACGCTCATCTTCAACGCAACACAAATTGCGTTCGCGATGCCCTAGTAGTTAAACCATCTTACTTCCCCAAAGGGTGATAGCTCGAAACGTCATAAACGCGAACAAAAGTACTAATTGTTGTTTTTTTAACCTAGCTGCTTCCTAAACCCCAATGATCCTGCCGATATCCATAACGAAAACACAATCAAATCGAAACAGGCAACACATACGTTTAGGTACTTTTTTTATTATCAATTCCTGGACTTCCTCCAGAAACGTGCGACACGGCTGCTGGTGTTGTCACAGGGCATCGAACTTTAATTAATATTGGTTCGGGTTCAGGTTCGGAAAATTTGAAATTTCGGTGCGGGTTCGGATCCAGGTTTTTTATTTTCTTATTCCGGTTCGGGTTCGGGTTTTTAAATTTTGGTAATTCCGGTTCGGGTTCGGGTTCGGGTTCGATGTCCTGAGTTTAACGAAATCCATCTCTCACGGAGCAACTTGATTTTATCACGCTCTCTTCACACACAAGGAGAGATAAGATTATTCTTGATTTGTGGCAGTGGCGTGCCATCACGAAAGTATCTGCATTTTATACTTCCAAGTAGGTATGAGTATCCTTAAATTTCTTGTGATTTGTGAATGTGCACCCTGAGTTGTTTCAAACGGGTGGCGGACGTTTTCGCATGTGGCCCCATTCCAAGACTAAACACCCTCGCGCCCTGACACAGTCTGAGCCCTGCGGCACGCCACTAAATTGGTGCGCGCGGCGTTTGGAATCCGAACCAGACGCGACCTCGGCATGCATTTGTGATGTAATCGAGCATTGAATTACATTGGCAATTGAACGATAGCTTCGCATAGCGTTTGCGTTGGACACACTGTTGGTATCAGGCGGTGGGACTTGGGAGAAGTTACAAGATCGAGACGGGTTTATTCTGTTTAGTGACTGTGTAGTGAGTATTTTGTGTATATGTTTATTTACATTGCGTGTTGTGTAGCATCATTTGAGGTGATATTGTGTGAGTTTGTATTCGTGTTTTCGTAGCATTTTATTATCTACATCAGTGAAAACACGCTAAAGTTGGGTTTACAGCTAGCAATGTTGGGGACATGATGTCTTCAACATTGGCTCTGCCACCAATCAGTGACTCTGGATGTGTGTGACGTCATGTTCGCGACTCTGTTATGGAGACTCTGATTGGTTCAGAGCCAATGTTGACGACATCATGTTACTAACATTGCCAGCTGTAAACCCAGCTTAAAGGTAACCTAAATTATAAATTTTTAATAAATGTTACAGCTGCAAATAAGACATTTAATAAAAATAGTAACAAACATAGCATACGTCTATATTAGGCTGAAATGAAAGTGACACAAGCTAAGAGAAGAGATTAGAGTTTCAAAACTTGCAACCAATGTCATAGGGCTTTAAAGCCAGTTTTTAAAGTTTTGGCTTGTAAGTTCATAACAGCAGTGTTATAATCTTAATATATTATTATCTTTGATATTATTCGTGATTTAAATTGATCCCTACAACTTTAATGAAGCAAAGGACTAGCCGATCCGTTTGATATTTTTATATTAATTGTCTGCGCGCTTTCTTTCCCACAACACACCAGCCCAGCTGATGTATGCATTCGCTACACATTTTTTATTTTATTAGAGCTATTATGATTAAAATGTTGTCAGAATATGTCAAAATATGTTACATTATTAATCAATGAATTACATTTTAATGACTTCGTTAATTTTTTTTCTCATGAGTGCCAACGTGGTGTTTGCTGGTTGTGCGGTGTAGTATGTACCTACTATATCGTCGTTATTGCGGGGCTCAATTTGTTCTGTTGAAAGCTGTCAGTTCTGTGAAGCGGGGGGTTGAGGGGGGGGGGGGGAAGGGCAGGCCCCCAAGCCACGAACTGTGTGGTGTTTTAATACGAGTTTAATAATCAAATTGGCTCTCACTATCAAGTAACATGCTAGTGAAGCAGTATATAAAGGATTTATGCGAAAAGCAAAGTTTTTCCCGAGTCAATTTTTTATATTTAATTTCTCCGGACAAATTACAGTAAGTTCTCGACGTCTCTTACAGAAATAATTTTTTTAATGTGCCAGTCTACCTCACTCGCAGCTGCTTGCATCTGTAAGCGCAGCAATTGTAATCTCCTTCATCTCTTTATCGATTCACGAAAAAGCGCAAAAAGTAGCAAAATACAACATTTTTAGAAGCGGTTTCGGCCCTTTTTGATCCAAAAAATGGAAAAACGAGTCCGTTACCGACACAGATTGATTCTTTATCTACAACTCCCTCGCTTCCTTCAATAGTTTATCTCTTACGGTTTAGTAAAAAAGCGCATACTCGTGAGACTCTGCATTAGCGCTATTACGTAGCTGGGAGCAGCTGCAAGCGAGGTAGTCTGTCCTCTTAAGACAAACATAAAAAAGTCAATCGAAATGGGGAAATTTAAACATTTCCTGATCACAGCAGCGATTGTAAACGCGTCCCTTTGTCTGAGCATCCATATCTCGCGTAAAAGCATCAGCATTTTCTACATCTAACATCAAACCATTTCCACAGCAAACAATCGCGATGTCTCTCCTCGACGGCTTCAGGATTCTCCCGGCCAAACTGGAAGACCGCGACAGAATCGAGGCGTTCATGCGGCGACACGTCTACAAGTCCGAGCCGCTGAACATGACGCTCGGCATCCCAAACGGTCACCGATGCACGGACAAAATCGTCCCCCTGGAGAAACTGCACGAAGGCCTGTCCTTGATCGCCGTCGCAACCTCGAGCGACGGACAGGAACAGATCATCGGCATCTGCCTCAACGGAGAAGACACCCCCGACGACGACTTCCGGGTTTCGTACCCCAACGAGTGCGAGAAGTACACGAAAATCAATGCGTGTCTCGGTAAAGTTCACAGAGAGGCTGACATTTTCAAGGGCACGGACGCGCGTAGAGCGTTGGATCTGTACCTCTTGGCGGTAGACCCGGAGTGTAGAAGGAGCGGGATTGGCAGGGCGTTGGTGGTGTACGCTATTTCGAGTGTGGCCAAGGAGAAAGGGTTTCCGATGGTGGCGGTGTTGTGTACCAGCTTCTACACGGCGAAGATTGCAGAGGCGTTGAACATGAAGTGTGTGCATGTGATGAGATATGACGAGTATTTGGATCGAGATGGGATTCCTCTGTTCTCGCCTCCGAAACCACACGAGGCGATCAAAGTGTTTACGCTTCCCGTTTGAATAACACGATATCGAGCTGATGACAGTATATAGGACTTTGCGTCTGTCACAGATAGAAGGTTACCCATATGTTCCACTCCCATACTAAAGCAGCTACGCGTCTTTCAAGGGATGTAGCCACTGTTTGTTGTTATATCTCCTGTAACCAAGGTAACTGTAACCACCCGAGGAACATTGGGTCCCTTGAATTGATTGACCTTGTGTCATTGCCTGGTAGATGAAGCCATAACTGTAACCACCAAAGGAACATAGGGTCCCTTGATTATAATTGATCTTGTGCCATGGCCAAGTAGATGATATTTAAACTGGTACCCAGCGCACACCAGCGATTGCCGGCTAAATTACTAGCACGAACATTTTTTCTTATGGTTTGTCTTATTTCATTTCATTTTTCATTTTATCGTATGGTAGAATATCTGGGTAACCTTATATCTGTGCATCTATATAATTTTTGATCAATTTGATGAGTGCGGACAAAATATTAATCGCCACATGCATCAAAAAAAAAGTAAGCCTCTGACACAAAACGCAGTTTGTCTTTGGTATTATAACCATTTTTCGAGAAAAGAAAAATAAATAGATCTACCAAAGAGACAAACAGTCCTAAATTAACCTTTCATTTCCCCCACCAAGTTCACATTTACAGCGGTACAGCCGTTGGAGACTGGAGACGAGATCGAGGGCCGACGTGGAGTCCCACAGGAGCATCTGGCCGGTCAACGCAGCAAACAGGACGACGAACAACGCGACCGAGCGCAGCATTCCTGGACAATTGCTAAGGGCAAATTCCTTTCAAAACTCGACTGTTGACAGCCAATAACAAACTTACCTATAGGTTATAGTGAGCGGATAAATTGAGCGATCTTGCTCTTCATAATATCTGATCAATGCGGAATATGTGCATTGTGACTTCGGTAACCATCAGCCTTTTGGCTGCGTGCCGTGAGGAGACATTTGAGGGGCAAGTCGGCTGAAGCTCGTCCTCTCTGGCTGCACCCGACTACAGACGGACGTTTCACGGACGCATTTACACGCAAGATTCGCGTCCAAGATTCCGATCTGTTCAGAGAGGGACAAAATACTCCCAGCGGAGCAACGTACGATTTCGTTCTAATCGGTAGGTGCACTCGAAAGGCATGGCTCCAGGGAAAATCACAAATCATAAAATGTATTTATTTTTTGATGAGCGGAGCGGAATCTTCAATTTAACTAGCCCCAGAAAAAAAAAACTCAAGTTTTTTTTGTGTTTGTCTGTGTTTGCTTGTTCGCTGTCTGCTGGCCAAACGGCTGAACCAATTTTGATAACATTTGCATGGGTCTTTCGCTAGGTTCTAACGTATACTCTGTGCTCTTTTCAGCAAAATCGACTGGAAAGTTTTGTAACTATTCAAAGTTTAAAATAAAGTTCATAATTTCTGAAAAATTTGTACAAGCCGTTCGGCCAAAAGTTGTCAACATCTTTTCACGAAACTTTACAAAGCTATGGTGCGTGATGAAACCAAGCATTTCTGAAGTTTGCAGGCTACCAAGACTCCGTTTTCTTATCATTAATATCTTTAAATATTTTTTAAGAAAAATTTCGTGATTTACAAGTAAAACTCAGTAATGTATTACTCAGTAATTTACTCAAAAGGAACAGCGGCTGTTACGAATAAGCGGTTATTTTAATAAGAGGCTAATTTGATTCCATTTCGCTGGGTGGTCATTGTAAAATATAGGATACAAAATATATGATGTTAATGCATCTTAAAGTCGGATCAATATTACCGCATTGAAAACTCCTCCTTTAATGGGTTGCGGGTCGCCAGGTTGTTGGATATTTTTATACCGTACCCATGTCATCATAAAATTAGACTTCATCACAAATTCACTAGCTATTATAATATGAAACCTGTGCGTTCGCACTGTATCAGAGAAACATGAAGCAGAAACCCAATCTTAGGGAATGTCTTGGTTTTCAATTTAATCGTTGTATTTTTTTGCTTTATATTTCTCGCCAAGGCTTCTTGCGCAACGCTTTTGAGTAATATATTGTATTCCTCGTTTGTTGCCATAAAGTGACCCATTTTCAGCCAAAATAGTGACAAGATTACATACTTGACGACTAAATAATTTATTCTGATTTTTGCAAGAGTTTTCTGAGAAGACTTCGCGTTGTTTCTTTTAGCGTCTTCGGCATCGACTCTAGTCTTCGTCTTGCGGTGCGACAGCGAGGATGTGGCTTTTGGACTGACTGCGGGCGAGCCAGCACTTGGACCTCAGCGTCAGCGTCTTGCACCTTCTAAGTACTACCTACTAGAAATAGTCGATTGAACATGTTAAGGGGATAAATAGTTAGATCGCCACTAAGCTGAACTAATATCCGGAAAAGAATCATTTTTCGAAAATTGAAATGGGACGGGGAAATAAAATGTTTTTTTCAAAATCTGTAACTGAAATCCATAGCGGGAAACAAAATGGCTTAAACAGAAAGATATGATCATATGAGATTTATGGTAAACCATCTTTTATAAACACCTTTATCCCGTTTTGCCCCTACCCCCGGAGATATACGGAGCAACAAGGCGTCTGGTCCTTATTTAGCATTACGTACGTCAGAGTTCGACGCCTTGACCTAGCTACGCGGGAAATATGACAAGCAATCTCCCTACCGTTTTTCGAAGGGGTAAAACGGTAAAAAAATGTTGGGCTAGGCCAGGCATCAGCAGGCAAACCGGAATGGTTATAGGTATAGATCAGCAAAATATGGCGAAGTTTTTATGTCGTTTGGTTACACATTATTCCTGAACTCTCTTCCCTTCTTTCCAATACATACTAGTATCTGCTTATCCAGTAAAAATGTCGTTCTCAACTATCTCCTGTCTGTCCATTTCACCGAGTACATTGGTATCTCGGTAAAATAACCATGTACCCGTCCCATGTAGAGGCCGAGCGACCCGCTCGGCCTCTCATCTCCATCACAGACCCCCTTATCCCATCTTACGACGCGAAAGAATGCAACAACATCCTTATCAAATCTCAATAGCATCATTGTCATTTTTTGCAGGGCTCTGGCCACTTGATCTCGGAGTTAAAAGAACGGGACTAGAAAAATTCTACCACGCGTTAGTGTGGATTGGTTTCATCTTCAGCGTTTTCCTTATAACATACGGCCAACCTCTGTGCGTAATTGATAAGTGGGGCGATGCGACAGTTATGTTCGAGACTTTCGGATACATCTTCTTCGGCCTGATAAGCGTCGTGAAAACCGGATGCTTTGCGATGAGGGCGGTACTCATCAAGGAGTTGCCTGCAGGCGCTTTGCCTGCGAGTACCGACGGTGTTTGATGGCGAGGCCCGAGCTGCAGTCGAGGCCTCTAAGCAGCGAAGAACCAATGCAGCGGCTCTGTTGGGGGCATCTGGCATTCTGATAATAAACACCTGGATGTGTTTTTCGGTTCCGTAATATTACGGAATAAGGACATATTACGGCAGGTGATTCTTAATAGACAGAGAGACATGAGCTTTCAAGTGCGGAATCAATTTTTTTTATATCGATTAAAACTTTTAAGTTAGGAATTTTGAGAGGAAAGATTTGTTTGGCTACACAATCGCCAGCAAAAATGAGGAAATTGGTGTTTTTCATCAGAGGTTTTTTGCAAAAGGCATAGATTTTTTTTCAAACTGTGCACGTACATGAGATTTGCTATCATAAATTACACGATGAGCAATACAAGAAACGACAGTAAATAGTTTCCTATTCAGCCTAAGAAACGTAGTGCTGTACGGCGAAAATCTCCCATTGATGATGGGCGTCATTACCTAATTTATAGCACTCCTAGCCAAGCCATTTAGGAGCAATTGGGCTGTGGAATGAACCAAACAGTATTTTCCGTCAAAACTAAATTAAGAGTATGGAACGTGAGTGTGGAAAAATTGTCATGTCCTTATACAAGTTGGTATGAAATGAGCATGCGTATAGGTTTTGGGTACCGACCAGAATGAGCTCATTGAGATACCGGATGCCATTGTGAATTTGTGGCCAAATCGCTCATTCAAGAAGCAGATCCCTGGTTAACCTATGTTCTTTTCGAACCAACGATCCCGAAGCCTGACCTTCTACCATCATACGGCAGTGTTACCGCGAATCTAACGCCGTCGAAGCCCAGCCGTAGCCCAGCCGATTGTTGACATTAGCCAATCCTCGGATGCACATTACGTCTCATGTTCTTTGGTGCTTTGACCACATGCTAAAACATTAAAGAACCTGAGACATACTGCAGTTCTTACTCTGAGCCCAGAAGTGTCTTCATCTGATTTCCATCTTCCAGCATCTGGCTCCCCATCGACCAATACGCATTCCCCATCTTCGAGGTCGTTTTCGTCTTGTGGTCTCTCCAGTTGCTCACTCTAATCCCCGTGCTGGGTGCCATTGACTGCTTCCTCTGGGCCACGCTCATCCAAATCGCCGGGCAGCTCCAACTGATCAGACACGACACGGATCGCATCCGACGCCGTTGAGAGTGTGAGCGAGAGCACGAGCGACTGGAGGCGATCCAGTTGGAGTCTGATCTGGAGACGGCGGTTGAGCCCGTCGAATGCGTCTCAACTGTTGACGAGGCAGAGAGTTTGGCGTCGAAGACGATGGTTCTGCCTTCCGGAGTGATGTTGACTCTGAGATGGTTCGTCGTTTGAAAGATCTCGTGATAAGACAGCAAGAGTGCGTCAGGTAAGGATGAAATGCCATTAGAAATCAAGAGGTTTTTGGCGAATTCCAATGAAATAAAGTTGCGTGATCGCATCCCTGGCTCTTTTCCAGTATCTTCCGGGACTTCGAAGAGATTTTCGGCTCGATGCTCGTAATCCAACTAATCTGCAACGTGGTGCCGACGGTGTTAGGGGTCGCCTACCTCAGCCACGTATGCTAATGCATTTTGTTGCATGTCTGTTAATGTCTGTGAATTCTGTCAATTTTATTGTCTCTATAGTTGGCAAAGTATGACGATGACTTTCTGGTTGGAATCGCACTCGCCCTGGTCTGCTCTTTGCTGCTGTTGTTCTTCTGCTACCTGGTGGACATAATCACCGACGAGGTTGGCTTACAGAATCCTCACTGCTTAGAGCGTCTTCTGGCAGCGACCCTTCGGTCCATTCGCGACGAAACCTGTGATAACGGAATGGAATTCTCACACACTTGGCAACAAATCATCTATCCTCAAACATCAAAATACCGCTTGACAATTCAAAGAACCTTAATCCAATGGACGACTACCAGTTCTGGAGTCATTTAATTATGTGGGCGAATAATTGCCACAAGAAAAGCATTGCGGTTCTTAGCCCACATTAGTTATTGACTCTGGAACTGCAGTCGTCCATTATCACCAGCTAGTTATCTTTAGCGTCCACAACCAAAATTGTCCCGTTGCAGGCCGGAAGGTATCCGGGACTCGGTGTTCGGATGCGACTGGATCGACCAATCAGAGAGCTTCAAGCAGAACATGCGCATAATCATGGCGCGCTGCAACAAGCCAATAACACTTGAGATCCTGGCTTGGGTGCCTATCTCACGAGAGACATTCCTCACGGTGAGCTTTATTATGATAAAGACATCCAGAATGATTAGTTTATTGTTAGGGCTACGCCAACGACTGCGTTGCAGGTGGGGCTAGTCAACATACATCTCATGTCCTAAATAAAGACATAAATAAAATTATAATTGTTGTTGTTATACTAGTATTATTCAGATATAATACTTATCAATCAGGTTCACAAAAAAATTAAATTATGGAATCACCACCTCCAAACCCTCGGCATTTTGGCAGCCTGCTAGGATGAAATATTTATATGGCAAGCTAGATATAAATCGTCTTCTACATGGTTGGAGCCGACTTTGATTTACCGTCACAAAATTTATTTACATAACACGACAAAGACATAAATAGACTGCAGTTTATTTCAAATTAAAGTTTTAAACAATATGTTCAACTTCTGTGTTTCAGATCTTCAACCTGACCTACTCGTACTACTTTACCTTGAGGGACACTTTGGGCCGCATGCAGAGTCGTCTCTGAGTTATCGAGTCCGAGTCACGAGTTATCATCCGAGTTATCGAGTCACACCGAGTCCGGACTCAGTGCACACTTAGTTGGCATTTGCAATGATAAATGATCCCCTCAGTGAGCACTGAGTGCTGACTCTGTGTGAGTGTGCACCCAGTGTCGACTCTGCGTTGGGGTCTTACTTTAAAATCCAAGTGGCTTAGACTACGATTAAAATACACTCGAAGATCTTGAGCTCGCTAGGATTCTGTTACAAGAGCTTCTGTGACGTTACAAGAGGATAGTGTAACTAATTTGGGCCGAGATAACATGCTGGCTCTTAACATGAAAAGTCACATCAAAATATCTATGTTGGTTCAAACTGTTAGTCCAATAACAAGTAATAACAAGTAATAGGAAGCTTAGATTAGAAAACAATTATTGGTTCTTTTGTTCACGTTTTTAACGTCAGTCAAGCTATCACCTTTGATAAAGTAACTAGCATATGTTTCGAAACTTCGGGAAACCAGTGAGACTTTTGATTTGGGATTCAAATCCCAGTTTGTCATAGTTTTTTTCAATAACAAGTAATGTTTTTTTTCTTTCAGCGAATCAAAGGACTCACAATACAAGCCCTTTATTGAGTGACTGACTTACACGCAATTCTTCATATTTCTTCTGAATATATTATTATAAGGCAAATTATCCGTGATAGTCTAATATTTTGATAAAACCATGCTTATTGTGAAACTATAGCATGACTACTAACTATGGCATTACATGATACTTTTTAGCATGACATTTACTTATTCGAACATGAAGAATTTTGAGCGATAGGTGGCCACGAACGAGCTGGGTTCCAGCAAAGCGAGAACTTGTCAAGGAAGAATAACATAAATGCATAGTTGAATGAAAAATCGACAGGAAACTTCGATTTAATGTTAGTGAAATCTATTATAAGCATTTCTGTATACTTATTATCAACTTGAAATGTGATTGAAACCCCGAACTTAGTGCTCTTCAACATCATGGAGTCACACCTCGTGCCATGGTCTGGTGGATGACTCTCGGTCATTGTTAGGGCAGGTTGGACACGCATCCCAGCCTGATGGCGGAGTCCATCCCCAGGTAGGATCGTAGGCGTGAGGTAGAATATCTGGGTTACCCTTTTATCTGCGGTACAACGTCGTGGGAGAACTGCTAGTTCTTGATCAGCGTCCAGGCCGCCATGCAGAACATGTAAGACATTTGTGGAATCTGGAAATGAAAAGGAATTGCACGGTACGAAATAGTTTTTCATGTGGCTGAAAGTTGGGTTGAATTCGTTTCGGAGAGGAGTGTACGGTTGACCATAATATGTACCGTAATTTAAGACTTTTTATGCCATTCTATTCAAGCTTTTCAATTTAACAATTTCCCTCACTTGTTGACCATATAAGAATTCACTTACTCATCAATTTGCTTACTTATGATATAGAGCTGAGTATTGCTCTTGGTCTTGAGTCTGGGCATTATGTTAATGTCTCCGTTATGTGTCAACTTTCCTGGTAGATGTTATGTAAAATATAGATCACTTGGAAAACGCTTGCTTCCTAATAAATGATTCGTTTTACTAATTTTGCATATTATCCTATTCTGTATAATAATGATTTCTTGCTTTATATTCCTCAATCCTTTAGTCACCATAAGTAACTTAGTTTAATAAATGAGCCCTAGTGGACCAAACTTTTATTTTTTTCAAAGATTGAAGTACTATCTGTCGTTTCAGCCTGTTAGATACTCGATTTACATATTCGAACAGCGATTCTCAGATGACTCCCAATGGCAAGGATGAGGGTGCTCACAGACTCACTACGGCAAGGATGAGGGTGCTCACAGACTCCCTACGGCAAGGATGAGGGTGCTCACAGACTCACTACGGCAAGGATGAGGGTGCTCACAGACTCCCTACGGCAAGGATGAGGGTGCTCACAGACTCCCAACGGCAAGGATGAGGGTGCTCACAGACTCACTACGGCAAGGATGAGGGTGCTCACAGACTCACTACGGCAAGGATGAGGGTGCTCACAGACACTACGGCAAGGATGAGGGTGCTCACAGACTAACTACGGCAAGGATGAAGGTGCTCACAGACTGACTACGGCAAGGATGAGGGTGCTCACAGACTCCCAACGGCAAGGATGAGGGTGCTCACAGACACTACGGCAAGGATAAGGGTGCTCACAGACTCCATACGGCAAGGATGAGGGTGCTCACAGACTGACTACGGCACGGATGAAGGTGCTCACAGACTCCCAACGGCAAGGATGAGGGTACTCACAGACACTACGGCAAGGATGAGGGTGCTCACAGACTCACTACGGCAAGGATGAGGGTGCTCACAGACTCCCAACGGCAAGGATGAGGGTGCTCACAGACTCCCTACGGCAAGGATGAGGGTGCTCACATTGGAATATGCCTCCAAGGTCAACGTGACGAATCCCCCGACCTTGATGACCATCGGCTGGTTGCCACGAGACATGATGATGCGCATCGAACGCTTGAAGCTCTCTGATTGGTCGACCCAGTCGCAGTCGAAAACGGCTTCGCGGACTCTCTCGTCCTACGCACAGGCATTGCAGTGATTATTGGGAAGCTCAGTCATTAGCGTCGCCAGCCTGCTGATCCCAAGAAAAAAAAAACTCCCTCAAAGAAATTCCACCCCGCCGAGCTTAGTATAGCGCTTCACGCGGAAAATCTTTCAACACCATCGGCTAGGGCAGGAATAGGACAGGACTGATGTGTTGCTATAGAAAGGCATTACGTACGGCCGAAAACCTTGTTCCAATTCTTTCGTAGACTTTATCAAGGGCTCCACAAAAAGGCTGTTTTCGGCCATAAGGTGGGAGGAACCCATTGGTCTACGGAGTATTCACAGGATTTTTTTACAGAGAAACCTTCCAAAGCAATTTGAACAAATTTTTCGCAATTCTACTGAATTTTCAGCAAATCTAATCGTAACACAAAAAATTACTCGTATATTTTTTTAATGGCCTTATAAATTGCCCAGTGCTCTAGCAATTTTATTTTGGGCTGTCACCGATAGTTTGTCTGTAAAATATTTTGTTATATTCGTACGCCAAGGGATTCTCCCCACCTTAAATAGAAATAAATCTTTCATACGGCACAACTTCCTTCCAGATGAGAGAATTCCTTTGATAATGAGCGATAAAGTCCTTGATATTGGGCGAGTCCTTAATCCGTAAGTCCTTAGTCCTTAAGATTATGCCGCGCGTGTCACCGCGTGCCTCTGTCGTGACCACATTGGCGATCCAGAACAGCAGAAGAGCGGCGATGTTACCGGAGACCAGGAGGACCACGTGCGTCATGTTTTTCACGTTCACTTCGTCCATCTGCAACATGTAAAATGTTCCAATAATAAGGTATTTTTTAAAATTTGCCTTAGCCTTGCGTTCTCATATGGTTCAACCTTCAAATTGGACAACTTCAGTTTCAGGATTAATCGCATGTGGGAGGAAAACGCACTGTATTTCTTTTTGTCAATTATTTGTCCACATAAGTGGCTGACTATGAAATTAAAGTTGTCCATTAACATGCATTTTTAACCAACCGTGTATAGAAACTGTGTAAAATATTATCGATCGTTTGCCAAGGGTAACGATCGATAGCTAAAAAAATGTCTGTCAATTTCTATGGGCCGTGCCCGCGATCGTGATAAGTTATTGACGAAATGTCGATGTTTATTGGCTGAAGGCCCATTGAAATATACGTTTTTTTTTTTAAATCTGCCGATCTTCATTTACTTACCGCTCGATATATTTGTACCCAATCGCTACCCTTAAAGAGGCATTGAAGGCTTGAAATTAATTTTTATCATCGATAAGGATAATTTAATAATGGCATTTGGGGAGCAAATAAC
Source organism: Nemoura dubitans (assembly GCA_921293005.1). Classification (NCBI taxonomy): domain Eukaryota; kingdom Metazoa; phylum Arthropoda; class Insecta; order Plecoptera; family Nemouridae; genus Nemoura; species Nemoura dubitans. The sequence continues at coordinate 38,394,690 of OV121075.1, forward strand.
TTCTTGTGTCTACGGCCATCCGTACAGAAGTTACCAAAGTCCGCGTTTTTCGGTCTAGGTGCTTCGAAAATCAACTCCAATAAAACACATAGCACTTTTTCGACCCCTAGCACCTTGACAAAACTCTAGTCCAATATCATTCAAATACTTTGAGAAAAGTCCTCTGTCCTTCCTCTGTGTTGAAATAATTTGGCACTTTGATAGGACCAACCGTTTAGCCGCGGTAAGCGGATTATCTCAAGTAAGTAATTAGCGTGCTGCATATTTCCCGTGCAGTGCCGCTCGGCGCTCGGAGCGTGCCGGACCGAGCCGTAGCGGCAGCGACAGCGCAAGGAAGGGTGGGAGGGGATAGGGAAACTGTACAAGAGAATAATACTAGTCTCGCAGATCGCGCCGCGCGGAACGCCAGAAATCTTAGATAATTAAGAGAGAAGTAAACGGTTGTCGTTTTGGTCGATTTTCGCATAAATTTCACATTCATAGGGAACGTCTCCTGGCTTCAAATTATTTACAAAAATTTTGAAAAAAAATACACGTGTTGGTAAGGAACTGCTGAATGGCGGATACTATTTTTTTTTCGTCGTTTTTTTTAAACTTGCAGCTGGGGGAATTTTCTAAAAGTGCCTAAAATGGCCTAAAATGGCACTTTAGAAAATTCCCCCAGCTGCAAGTTTTAAGAAAACGACGAAAAAAAATAGTATCCGCCATTCAGCAGCTCTTTCACAACATGTGTATTTTTTTCAAAATTTTTGTAAATAATTTGTAGCCAGGAGACGTTCCCTACGAATGTGAAATTTATGCGAAAATCGACCAAAACGACAGCCGTTTACTTCTCTCTTAATTAAAAGTCCATCCTTTAAGAAAATTCTTTCAATTACGTCGACTTCTATTCATATTATAGTTACGAATCTATGGTAAAAATTAATTTTGAGCCTTCAATGCCTCTTTAACAGTTTTGCGCGGGCACTCACGAATATCAACTGCGCGGTGGCGAGGCCGTTTGGAACCAGTGCGGCCAGCGCAAAGGCAAACATTATCATGCCGTACGTGGACTGGACCTGTTCCACGAACCTGAAAGCGAATGGTTCAGGTTTTAATGCTATAGATAAACAGCTAGTAAACATTGTGTTCGGCCACTCTTTGGGCTCGGAATGTTTGGCGCACAGCAGAGCAAATAAAAAATGGCCGACCAACAACAGCTGCTTTGCTGTAACATTTAGTGAATAATTTCCAAACTAAAATTTGTTTATCGATCAGAAAATAGTATTGCTTTGTGTTTATACTTTAAAAACTTTACTTCCCGTCCATAAATCAGTCAAACAACAGTGAAAATGCGAAATCATGACGTTCAACAAAACCACACGTTTCAACTGTGAGCGCCAAACCTTGCACGCCGCAGCAAAAAGTTCAACATGTTTGATTCTCAAACGTTCGCTCAAAAGTTGAGCCTCAGTCTGTCGCGTGACTTAATCCCGGGCTGTGATTGGCTGAGCGCAAGCTATACTTGCGAGCGAACTTCCTAGCTGTAAACGCAGCATAAAGAGCTCGAGACCTCTGTCCTGTTAGCAAACACATCATAATTCATAAAATACAATACAAAAACACATAAAATACATGATTATTTTGCATGTATTTTATTATTCTTGCATGCGTATTTTGTTGGTGAGCAGAAATACATCACTGCACTCAACAACGGGCTCGAATAATAAACTTGGTAATATTTCAACAAAAGTTAAACCGGCCAACAAAGAGAAGCGGTGGCAAGCGATTTAACATATTTTATAAGTTACCCAAATCCTGAAAGAGAAAAAATTTGGGAAACAATGCTATAAATAGTGGAATTGACCCCCAAAACGTTATGATGTATGGTAGGTACGAGTATGGAGGAAAAGGCCGTCACCTAATGATGGCGTTGTGGTGTTGCACGCACTGCAGCAGCAGAGCTTCTGTTCCTGCCGTCTCCGTCTTCACGCATCGGGCATCTCTGGCTCCTGGCCGACCGGGTCGTTGTCTGATGTCACGGCGCTTCCGGCAAACCTTCCGCAAATTGATCGCGAGTATCCGGTACTGGGCGATCGCCTCGAAGAGGAACGCCACGAACATTCCGACGCAAATCACAATGGCACTTATTGCTTGGTTTTGACCCAAGCTTTCGACAATCAAGACGGCTTCGTAGAATGGAGTCGCAGTCTTGTTGAACGGGTACCAGGCTCTAAGAGAATCAATTCATGTGCATACTTTCTGTACCATGAGATAATCTACATTCCGCTGGTAGTGCTAGTGGTCATTTATATATACAAGTTATTCCTAGCCTTGATGCGGTAAATATATTATCTCAAATGGAACAGAGTGTAATTAATGTTTTTTATCTGCCCACGCGAGTTTGGGCCCAAATCCCATCGTGGCTCACTTAGTTAATAGGAAAATGTCTTCGCTTATTTATTTATTTACTAATCTACAAAATATTTGCATCATTAGTAACTTACTCACATTTTGCTCCACTGGTAGCTAATAGGACAATTTTAACTTGTCACTTTGGCCTCATTCAAATGTTAAAACTTTCGATATTGCTACTTACTCGTAAGGAAATTTCCGTTCAGCGTACAATATCGGCACCATGAGCGACGCCATGAGCACTAGGACTACAGTGCCGACGATGAAAACAGCCAGCCACGAGGTCTGCCGCCTTATCGCCTTCAAAGCAGCGTGAGGGCGTTCGGGGAGCTCGGAACCACATGCCTTCATTGCCTCCATCGCCCGGAACACGCACTCCAATTGGTCGCGTTGGTAAAGCAGACAGTAGTACACCGTCACACACATTGACGAAATGAATATTCCTGTGAACGGATCAATGGCCAAGTTCCGGTCGACCTCGAAGTTCTGGTAGGTGAGTATAGGAAATCCAAGCACAACGTTGTATGACACCAGGCATAGCATCACTCTTCCGAACACAGCCAGAACTGACGTCATTCCTCCTTGTTGTGGCATTCGGTTGTCCCGCCAAAGACCTGAAGAATTCGTTGACCGTTAATGCTCACCGGATCTCATATTACATACTATGAGATCAACACACACAGGAACAATTAAAATGGTGCATTGTCATGTATTGCACAAACGACAATGCACTACTCCCGATGGTTCGCCCCTCTGACGTCACGGCGTTTCGGTCTTACTTGCTTGCCGGGTAGTGGGAATCGGAACACGAATGGCAAAGGCATGACGGTATGACCATGTCGCCGGAATTTAGCTGAGTCTGAAGGCTTGCTATAGCAAGCTCCTATTTGTTTCATTTCTGTATTAGCAAGCTCCTATTACAGCTACATACGAACGACTATTATTTGAACAAGTTTCATCAAGTTTTTATGGATATCTCATATTGATGCAAAAGTTTGAAATGAATGCGATTTTAATGCAAAGTCCACGAGACCTGGGGCCTCCAGCGAAAACTCCCAGCTCACACGTCGCACTAGCTTTTCCCGTACTGAGACATGTCCATTTAAATATTCCGAGTCCTTTTTATCCACAATGACGTGTTATATTAAAAAGCCGAAGGGCAGCGTACAATGACGACGGAGAGTCATTCGTTTACGGTTGTTTGATTGCTTGGCCAACGAATATCTGCCAAACAATCGTTTATATTCAAACATGAGTGACAGCCCCACCAAAATAGCTCACCTCCTTGGTAATGTATATAAGGCTTTCAAATTGAGTAAAAATAACTATAGTGTTATGGTTGATTTGGATAAATAACGTCCGTAACTATGGAAAGTTTTTTTCCATAGTAACCATAATTTTCCATGAATAAGGACGTTAACTATCCAAACTCAGAGTACAAAATTATTCTTACGTATTTCGCAAGCCTTCTATACATTACTTAGGAGGTGAGCTATTTTGGTTGGGCTATCACTAATAGTTTGCCTGTAAATAATTATTGTTCAGTAGAAATTCGTTGGCCAACGCATTCATTACACCTTAAAAAGCTGCTTACCCAAGTAATACAGGGACATCTTTCCAATGTGGATGCAGTCAAGATCGAAGGTCACACCACGTTTTTCATCGCCCTGGCCAATAGAAACGTGCGTTTCTTGAGCTTTAGCCAATGTCGTCATGCTCAGAGCCCGAGGACTGCTGCAGGATTTGGACTTAAATTAAAACTGATAAAGACCGCTTTGCATGTATATTTTTATAGAGGCATTACATTTGTGTTGTTTATTTTTCTAATAAAAGACCGTAGTAGGTACTCAAATATTCTTTATACAACTGAACTTCGAACCCTGAATTCAATAACAAAAAAAAAATCAAACGTCAAAGTCAGCCATAATCGTGTATGTACACATGTATTATTTACTAACGTAACGATGGGCGCTGTACAGTACAAATAGTTTACATCAATTCAAAATGTTTACAATTTGTTTTGCACAATACACACAGAACTATCGGTTGAAACAAATTTAATGCCTATTGACATAATAGGGTTCCTAAAATTGATCCTATATTCATGACTTCAATATTTCTATACAATTACTTGTTGTTGTTATGCATTTCAGAATAAAGACATTCACTTTTACGCATCTAGAGTAGGTACAGAGTAAGGGCTGTACAAAATTGGTACCGATTTCAGAAACAAATGTCAATGAAACGACATGAAGCGCTCTTTGTTGGGAGAAATTTTAGGTTCTAATATTCGGGCCAAAACCAACTTCAAATACCGTCGTACACGTGTAAAAGATCGATTACCATGACGAACATGCTCTTTATTTTTCTAACTATCTGGCAGTATACAAAGAATTAAAAGCCACACTGCTTTCTTGTAATTATGTTATTAAGAAAAGATTTGTGATGCTTTATTGCTCAAGTGAGTATAAAATACTACGTGTGTAAAATAAAACATGAGAAATCGCCCCCGGCCTTACTGGTTGGATAAGCAAATTGTATTTAAAAAATTCCATTGTCTAGACGTAGGATTACATAGACAAAATCTTCAATCCGTTCCACGGCTTTGTGATATTCCTCTTCTTTGTGGTCATGAATGACAAAACCAGAGGCCTTGAAATGTCACGTGTTTGGAGACGCGCCGCCGGTCGTCAACGCATCAATCGTCGAGAAAGTTGCTAGCCGGTACACACTACGCTTTTTCCACGCGTTTGAGCCCGTGGGCTGCGCTCGTCGGATTCTAAAGCGTAGTGTGTATTGCGAATCCGTCGCGCTTTCAGCCCGTGCGAGCGCGTTCGAACAAGCCCGCCGTTTAGAACTCAGCTGTAAAACTTGGGCCCGAGCCCGTGCCACTCGGCCAATGGGATTGCAGATAACAGACCCAAGGAATTTAAGCCAATACGGTGCACGCTTACTTCGTCAGCTGCTGCAGCTGTTTATGTTAGTCATTAGGCTCTATACGTTTCATTCAGTTCGCCCTGTCGGTTTATTTTTCATTTTGCTTGTTTCCAAGGATTTAATGGCTCCGAAGAGATTTTCTTACGAGTCTGAGGTAATCATAATATACTTTTTTAAAGAGCATAGATTGTTTGGGGACCACACCGATGCCAACCACAAGCTGGCGAAGAAAAGTGTGGCCGCCGACGAGTTGGTGTCGCTTTTGAATGGGGAGTTTTCAAGTGAGTAGATTATTAAATCAATGATTACATCCTTTATTGATACTTAATAATTACACTGAATAAATATGAAAATACAAACAATGACAATGATTACTCTACCTATCTAGTATTATTTTAGCCTGTTTGTTTTAGACATATCAGTGCTGCACTGACAGCAGGAAATATAACCTATTGCCGATTAATTGATGAGCGTAGCGAGCGAAGCGAGCGGAGCGAAATCTTCAATTTCACTTACCCCAGAAAAAAGTCACTTGTGTATGTTTTTTTTTTTGTTTTTTGTGTGTTTGTGCGCGCTCTACAGACCAAACGCCTGAACCGACATGGATGAAAATTTCTGAGTATCTACCTCTGTTCTCAACTTAGACCCCCTGCATTTTTGAAAAAGATCGGTTCAGTAAATTTTTTATAAATCAATTTTTACGAAATTTTTCGATTTTTTCAGAATTTTTAACCCCTGTAAATTTCAAAGTTCTGAACATAACTTCACCAAAACTTCTAAACATGTTGACCTTAAACATATTTATCATGCCTGCAAATCTTAGTTCGGTAGGTTTTTCCAATTGGTTTTTATTAGCATTTTTGTGGTGTTTTTTTCGTGATTTGACGGCTGATTCAATACGAGTCCGGTTTCCTTCGTTTCCTTGGTTACCAGCTTTGTTGACCTCGAAGAGAAACAAAGGAACGTCACAATCCGCATACATTTTCAAGTGATTAGAATTTTCGAGAAGGCAATGGTCAGGTTCGGTGCTCCATGGTTTTCTTGTGACTGCTGCCTGCACCTTTTAATCCGCTATATACACAAACCGCTACCTACGCTCATCTTCAACGCAACACAAATTACGTTCGCGAAGCCCTAGTAAAGGTAATGTTACTACACTTATTCTATTTTTCAGTTGACCAGCTCTATGATAAGTTCAACGCTTTGCGATCAAAATTTCGCGACAACCATCAGAAAGCTACAACATGAAAGTCTGGAAGTGGGACCGACGAAGTGTTTGTGCCATCATGGTGGCACTATACCAGAATGTTGTTTCTGACAGATACTTATACGCCAATGATGTCCTTGGGAACACCCATCGGGAATGTCACCCATCCAGCTGCAAGTGAGGTGAGACAAAACCTTTCATTAAATGACTAGATCGCACAATAATGTGAACATTCTAGGAAGTACCATAACCTATGAACCTAATGGAAGTAACTTACCTACCTGCCTTCGATGTAATAGTCTTGTACTTATTTGCAGGTTCTTGTACGATTAGGTATATTTATTAGTAGTAACCTCTCAGTGCAATGTCGGTGCCATTATACCGCTGATTAACACACTATTTTTCATAATTCGTTTTAGTATTAGAACCTATTTCAGGAAAGTCTATTATTTGGTACTATGCTGTAATTGGTTTTTATGAAAGCGTCGGGATAGAAGCTTGACCAGTTAGCGATGGATGGAAGACGAAGCTGGAACGTCCTAGATGCGTTGCACTTACTCGTTCATAACGAGTCACTCGGCTTATCTCCTTCGGAGGTCCCATATCCCACCCTTCGACGCAGGGATAATGTGTAACCGAATAGCTCAGTTGATAAGAGTACCAGCCCGGCAAGCAAAAGTCCCGGGTCCGTATCCCGGTTTGGTTGCACATTTTTCCAGCTTCGTCTTTACTATGTTTATCCCTGTTGATTATGCCTGGACCTTTTCCTTATACCTACACTCACCTTCCATTCAGGTGTCGATCATAATGTTTGACAATGAAGGGAATCCCATCGAAAATGATCCTCCTGAGCCAATTACAACTTCACTCCCAGAACCTGCTCCAAATCATCAATCCCAACCAGTGTTGCAGTACAATTGTACTAAATGCAGTACATTTAGACAGGGCACAGTACGGCAGTACGGATTTTTCAAAATTAGTGAAATGCAGTACATTTTCCTATTTTAATACAATTCTTGAAAAAAAGTAGTACATGTCGTTTTTTTTTTTTTTTCTTTTGTTTTGTTTCTTTTCTTGCAGGTTTTGCTGTAAGTATAGTCAATGGTGACAATATTTTTGTCAATAATATACAATATTAATTTTAAAATATTCAAAAATATAACAAAAATATACTCAGTACTAGGTACTAATAGGAACTATAAATAGTGCTTTATTTGTTACAACATTATGTATACTGCACATAAAAGTCGTAAAAATAATAAAATGACATTTAATATACTACAAGCTACCTATTCTGACGTGTGCGTTTGCGTTTTGGAGAAAATTTTTGAAAAAGTACATTTTCGGCGGAAATAGTACATTTTTACGCCACCAGATAGTTCGAATACGAAATCCCGAACGGCAACACTGATCCCAACTCCAGCTGGCAGCTGGAGGAACGACGCGAAAAAAGTCCGAGATGAATAGCATTGATGAAGATGACTCCGAACTCATTATGTTAGCAAGGAAAGCGTTTGCAACAACAACCCAAGAAACGGAACATACTGCTTGGGCCACCCATGCTGCCCTTTCCCTTTCAAAAATGTCATCATTTCATGCGGCCCAGGCAAAAATGGAGATAGATAAAATCCTCCTTTCCTTCCAGAATCAATGAATAGTGGGGCTTTAAGGAGCGTCAACCGTTTGGTCATTTTGCGCCTGTCCTTTCCTTCCATCCTGACAATCCTTCTCTAAATTAATCAATTCAAATCAATTCTATTTAAGTTTCATTTATTTCTCTTCATTTCAATGTTTTCAGTTTTTTTTTTCAAAACCAAAATGTCAATGTAATGGATAAAGTTTTAAATGTCAACAGACTCAAACAATCATTCTTTCTAGCCAATCTCGAGCTCCAGCACCGTTAAAATAGGTGCAAAGCTTTTCGCGGACCTCTTTAGCAGCAGCGTCAGTTCGGTTGCCTCCTTGTGGACAATGGGCCGCATGCCGACTGGCTCGGGTGCGTTTCGCCAATCGCCTCGATGTCTGGACCCTGCATCGATGTCTTCCTAGTCCACAAACTCTCGTGGTACGTATTCCTGCCTGGCAACGGCGTTACTCCGGAGCCAATGGTGGATGGCGACGGTGGTGAGCACAATTTTTTGTACTTTTTCCGGATGTAACTTCATTGGAGCTCTATATATTTGAAAGCGATTGGCTAGGATGCCAAAAAAAGAGTTTTCTGATCGGTTGCGACATCTTGACAATCTGATGAAATAAAATAAAGTGTGACTATAGCTATGCTTTAATATGTTGTACTTATTTACCTAGGAATTTAATAGTGATTTTTTTTACAAATTACCTGTAATTAAAAATCCTACGTTGCATGTTTCCTCGCGCATCCACTCCTGAGTAAGGCTTGAGCAATGTCGGTTGTAGGGAAAAGGCATCATCGGCCACACTATGGTACGGTATGAGGACTTCGGGGGCTCGGGGGAGTGATGCAGGTGCGGGTATGTTCATTAAGTTTAAATCTATTTTCCTTTTTAATTCTGTCTTGGCCCACACCCCTCCGTCACTCACACGGCCATTTGTGCCAGCATCCGCATAAATGCATTTGATGTCGCCATCAACGAGGGCCATCAAGACTATGGAAAAGGTTCCTTTGTAATTGAAGAACTCCGATCCGCTTTGCAGTGGTGGCTCGATGAGGATGTGTTTGCCATCGCGCGCACCAATGTAGTTTGGGTAGTCCTATCGGTCATAATTTTTTCTAGCAATATCCTGCAATCAAAAAGAAAAATATGTTTGAACCAATTTTAACTTTATTTCCTATGGATAATGAATTGCAAATAGAGAATATACATAGCACACCTTCCATTCCTCCTCTGTTTGTGGACATTTCACATAGTCCTGTAGTGCATTGTATATGGCTTCGCAAACCTCTGGTATTACACCTACGGTGCTCTGACCGACCCCGAAAGCTATACTCAGCGAAAAGAATGATTCACCTTAAACAAATAATAAAATAACTAGATATCTGTGTTACTTATAATATTTAATTGAACAGTGTGTATGTAACTGAAATCATCCTCACCGGTTGCCAGAAATCGCAGAGTAATTGCTAGACGCTTCCCAGCAGGGATGCTTTTCCTTAATATAGTGTATTTTTTGGCAATGAAAGGCGTGATTTTTTCCAGTAAAAAATCAAAATGCTTCGGTGTCTAGTCGAAGGCATCGTCGAAAGAGATTGGGATCGAACTCTTTCTAATCCTTGTACATAGTCTCAAAAGGACTAGTGTCTGAATACTTTAAGATCCAATCCTTTACCCAAACCGTTCTGTTCACTTTTTTCTTTTTCTTATTTTCTCTTCTAATTTGTCGCCGTCTCTTTAATTAATATCATAAGCAATATTATCTCTTTCTTTAGATTATTGGCTTTAACGAGATACATTTTTGCAGTAGAAAGCAGACAGCTATAAAGCAAATACCTTCAGCAACATTTTTCGCGACAGCTAGCGACAGACGAAAGCTGATTTGAATTTACGAACACTTTTGTCTCATGAGAAGTTTGGTTAGGTTTGACACTTCGGCGCCAAGATTTGTACGGATTCAAACGGGCCGACGGGGCCGACTCCTTCTAGTGTGGATAGCCGCGCGCTGTCAGTTCGACGGGCTCGGACGGGCTCCAGCCCACGGGCTCGAACGCGTGGAAAAAGCGTAGTGTGTACCGGCTATTCATTAAGGTCCCATTTTGCTAAAATTTTCAACCCATAGTTGAGTTTCTAACTAGGAGTTACAACTCGATTCTCTGCACGTGATTGGCTGAATTCAGTTGTAACTCCTATAGTTAGAATCTGAACTAGGAGTTGAAAAACTTGATAAAACCGCATTTAAGAAAGTTAGCAATCGAGTTCAAAGTCCCGGGGCAGTTGATATTCCAGCAGGAGTCAAACAGTCGTTCGAGCGCCAAGCCCGAAATCCAGATCATCACGAGCGGTGCAGGGTCAGGTTTGGCAGTGAAGTACGTAATACAACGAGGTGACACAACCGCGAGTGAATAAGACTCTTGTGTCGAAGGGGAGGGCTATAATGAGGGAGGTTATAAGAAGTCGGGAGGTCGAGACAACCTTGCCCCACCCTACTTCGCAGCCTTGGACTTGCAGGCCGGATCAAGCGCAGAAGGCGTCGATGGTATAGCGACCTGGTTGATAGTGATAATCAGTTTGCGCAAATTACCATAATGTGAGAATTGGTGACAACATTTTTGGACGACCAAAATGTTCCTGGTCGTTATTGTCGTTGTAAGGCCAAGTTCGATAGCTCTTGATTGGACAAACTTCGGTCAGCGGTCGATATGAGCTTGTTTTTACTCTTGTTATGTCAATGGCATGTTATTTTTTTACAATGGAAAATAAACAAAACAATACAACGCAATTTAGGTAGGGATTTAAGGAAAGGTAGAAAGAGTAAAGAAATTATTTTCATAGAAAAAATATTTTTAATTCTATCAATATAAATACGAAGTTTATTCGGTTCCATATGATGGAACATAAAAGTCACTTCCGAAAGTAAACATTGAATGCCTCCCTGGAAAAAGGTCACATAATCCACATTTTGACAAAATAATTTTGTGTTTGATTTTGAATGCTTATGCCTTCAGTTACAAAGTGCTGAAAGCTGGTGGAAATGCTTCTTATACCATCTTGTGCGCCGTGGAAAACAGCCGCCGAGTTGACATTTGTTGACATTGCTTAGGATAATTGTGTTATTATCTTATTTTACTTTTTTGGAACATTTTCAAACGTTCAAAACAGTGGATGATAACGTTAACCCAAGCGGTGAAACTGAAAGATATTAAGACATCAGCAACTACTGGTCGCGTCGTTGGGCTTCTCACAGATGAAAGGCCGCACGGTCGAGCACTTTCCGTCGTGGTAGAGGGCGTCCAGTTGGACGTAGCCGCAGTTTTCAGCCGTGCCTTCGTTGGGTTGGCCAGCCACCCACTTGTTGTACCCCGAATCAGTCACCGGGCGGCCTGCAATTGGGATGAGTTACAACTTGGGATTGGGACCGAGTCGGGGGGCCACGGTCATAACACCACAGAAAGAAGGGCTACCCAGATTCTCCACTCGCGTACTAAAGCAGCTACGCGAAAGCCATCCACCCCTAATAATAGTTTCGCCGGCAGTCAAGGGATGGAGCCACTGTTTGTTGTTATATCACCTGTAACCAAGGTAACTGTAACCACTCGAGGAACATTGGGTCCCTTGATTAAAATAGACCTTGCGCCATTGCCTGGTAGATGATGTTAAAACAGGTACCTAAGCGTATCTAAAAAATATCCTTTACATAGTCTTATAAATTATTTCTTAAGTGTCGTCTTCTCATATAATCCGCTTATCACAGCTTATGATAAGAACAAACACAATCTTTGCAAGTGCGAGCACAGAAAGAATCAACATCTCCGAGATTAATGCAATTAAAATATTCCGTGAATCGTGATAAGCATAAACACGTACCATTAGATGTAAAAAAAACGATAAATTCTTGTATATTGAGTTAGAATTGACACGATAGGGCTCGATTTTGATAGCTGATTATAATTGATGTTGAATCAAAGTCTCTGTGCGATTCTGTGGGTCATTTAGACCACAGCAAAACTTCCCGCACAGTTTCTTTTTTAATCTGGTCTAATCCTATTTGACGTTGATTGTAAACAGCACTTCGTGATGAATACTAAGAACTAAAATTATCAGATAAGTACATGTCGATGAAAGAAATCGATCGATTTCTGTAAGCGTATAGTTTAATTGCTACCATCGGAGTCTTTGTAAAAAGCACCATCGATCGCTTTTTTTAACTATTTTCTGGGATGATTTTTAGTTTGTTTGGACGTGATCTATTATACTAGATAGTAGATATACCTAAAGTCGGTATGTTTCGCTTGCTACGGAAGTATTTAGACACCTTGCGTATTGGTTACAATTGAAAAACAATCACAGTCAATAAAATTTAAAAGAGTGAAAATAAACAAAAACATCATCATAAAACAACGGAAATGTACTCGAATGTCGCGACGAACAAAATGCGAGATGACGGATTGGCTCAGGCTATTTCTTTCGCGTCTCTTTTCGTCGGCGATTTGGCGATTACACACTGAATATCTCACTCGGTAACACACTGTGTGTTGGAATAGGATGCAGCACGACCAGTGCACCTGTCAAGTAGATGTCACTCTGTCGACTGAATGTTCACTTCTTTTTTCGTGGTTTCGCAAAACTCACAACCACCAAAAGATCACGTTAGCATGGAGGGGGCGCTTGATGTTTCCAAACATTCCATATTTTTACTGCCAGACAACCCTTCAATTATGTGCAACAACCTAAAGTCCCAAGCATGGCAACGTTACCTGCAACATTTTTCTGCTGTGAAAGGATGCTAATTGCAAACACGTGCTGCTTTGCTAGATCCGATGAAGCGATAGTAAATATTTCTGTCGTGCGAGAATAATCCATCGAAATGAAACGTTCCGACCATTTCTCTAATAAACCACAGACAATATTATTATAATATTATATTCAATGTACCTACCATGATTTATCCCTCTTCCAGAAATCCAAGTTACACAATAAAATTAATTTCATTCCCAATTTTTCGAACACATTATAAATATTGTTTCGTACATCAGTGCTGTCTAACATGAATAATTACTCTATTGTTATGTTCGATTTCAAGAGACAGAGGTTCCTTACGAAAAATTAAAATTACCAATAGACTGTAAAATTTCTATTGGTTAGAGAAATGTAAAAAAACTTGGGTCATAAACAATAATCCTGAGTGATCATAAACATTTGCGCTGCTTCTGGCTCGGCTATAATCCTCCACATCCGCTAATCAACACAAGTCAAAACATGCAACAAAATGACATTCCGGTAGAGGGTGATCACTAACATTTACTGGTGCAGACCCTTACGGGACGTGAAAAAAGAGGGTCTAAATTTGCTCCAAAAATTCTGGAAAAAAAACTGTGCATAGCGAAAGTGTGCGCGCTTGAGCCTTGCTACGCGCTTTTCCAATACAGAACGAATGAATATTGATTTACAATTGATGTTTAGAGCTCATTTAGGCTCTTTTTGAAAATGTGTACCTTATAAATTTTTGTAAAACTCAAATTAAGAAATACCAAGGCTCAAAGATAATATACTCTTCCGTCATCTACTGATATTTTAAAATTAAAGATTTGATTATTTGTAGGGGTTCATTTCTCCTCCCCCGTGGACCTCTGCATTCAACTTTTCTGTGGGGGTGGGGGTGAAAGGATTAACCGTGAGCAGCACTCTTAAGGCAAACAAACACCCACCTTGCACCGTCAGCCAGGTTCCCTCCGTGGCGATGTCATCGATTCCCACGTGAGCTTCCGGGTTTCCGGTGTTAATGAGTCGAGCCATCATCTTCCTGACGACCCCAGCCTCCGCTTCCGTGTTGACGATGAGGAGGTGCGAGCCCCCGCCGTCCCCCTGGCAGGCGACCACGGCGTCGGCCCAGTTTAGCCGGTAGGTGGACAGTTTGTACCGACTCCCCGAGTACTCGGGAAACACCTTGTAGCCGTCGTCCGCCTTGCGGCTCTCCGTTGAGAGGCCCACGGAGAGGCTGGTGGAGAGGCCGATGGAGAGGCACAGCGCCAAGCAAAGGACGAACAGTGGAGCCTCCATCGATAATTGTATTTGCACGCTGGAAGAAAGGAACGTTTTAACCCATTTAATCCTAGTGGGTCGTTTTTGACCAAGACCCTTTTAATGATTTTTGATTGAATATTGTCGTAGAGAATAATCACAGTTTAGTCAATAATACCACATAACGATTCACAAAATCTTTAGTTTGAGTGAGATTCTGGTTTTCAAGTTGAGTATGTGAAGACATTGAGGTTACAGACTATACACTTATTGGTTAGTGATTGCAACCGATGAAATTTTTTTTTTCCAATTCTTTAAATGTGGTCTTGTTCTAACGTGTTTTTAAACAATAAAAACATTATATAAAATACATATTCTGCTGACTCATTCTTGTAGCTTCAAAATTATAATTTTCGCATAGGCTTCTACGGGGAAGGGCAATGTCTATACCAATAATTGTCCGATCAATAATATATATATTAAACCATTCATGGAATTCGTATATAAACCATTGTCCCAATGCTTCAGGCATCATGCCTATATGTTTTAAATTTCAATATACGCCATATTTGTCCATTTAATTACCCATTTAATAATAATTTCTCATTTAAGCCCAGAAGGTCGTTTTCCATTTAGACCCTTGTAATGAAAAAAGATTCGGTATTTTTGTAGAGATTAACAGTTGAGTCGATTTAACTATAATTTAAAGATTCGTATTTTATTTTATTTTTTTATTTTTATTTTATTTATTTGTTTTAACCAGATTGATTACATCAAGTAATATTGGTTTGGTCATCTTATTATATAGTATACAATAATACATGTCATTGATTAAAATATTCCTGCAAAGAGTAAAAACATTTGTTTATTAGAAAACTCATGAGTTTTGTGGAGAAGTCGTCATTCTTTATCCTAGTTTTTAAAACATAAGGCAGTTTATTAAAGATACGGACCCCTGAAGAGACAGGACTTTTATCATTACCATTAGGAGCTATTAAAAACATATCATTATTACCTCTTAATATGTAGTCGTGGGGTTCCACTCTTACAGATACTTGTTTGTTCTTTATCACATATATAATAATACTGAATATGTACAGGCAAGGCAATGGTAAGATTTTGTATTTTTGAAAAAGAGGCCTACACGAGTCTTTATAGTAAACCCCAGGTGTGGTAGGGTCAAAGCTTACATTGGCAAGGTACCTGACTGCACGCTTTTGAAGGGTAAATAGCTTTGAGGCGTGAGGCGATGACCCCCAGACGGCAATGCCATAGGCTAGTTTCGAATGAACATATGCAAAATATACGGCTTTGGCCGAGGAATGGTCACAGGTTTTCATTATTCTTTTCACAAGAAAGCATCCTGATGCCACCGAAAGGGCAGTTTTATTGATGTGCGCCTCCCATCTAAGTTTGCTGTCTATTATTATTCCAAGGAATTTTGTTTCATTTAACACCTGAATACTTTTCCCGTCTAGGTACAACAGTGGGCTTGTATCATTATCGGTAGATTTTGCCTTTGAATTAAAATCAATTAGCACTGTTTTTTTGCAATTAAGCTTCAGACCATTTGACCTACTCCAGTCGACCATTTGGGATATGGCCTTTCTACACACTGGGTTACTAGACTCTGTATATTCACCTACGAGATGTGTTGTGTCGTCAGCATAAGTTGTTATTTTCCCGACACTTATTAACTTAGCGAGATCATTCGTAAAGAGGATGAATAGTAAAGGGGAGATGGTCGCTCCTTGGGGAACACCTAGTGGCATGCTCTCTTCCTTTGAATGGTATGTACCCGTTTGATTGGCTATTTTTACAGTTTGTTTGCGGTTACAGAGGAATGACTTAACCCAGTCATTGGCCGTCCCACGTATTCCATAAAGTTTTAACTTTTCTACCAGCTTTACATGATCAACACTATCAAAAGCTTTTGTGTAATCATAAAAGATCCCATAAGCATATTTCCTGTCCTTTTTTAATGACATTAGCTGGTTTACAAAATTGGAAACTGCTGTGGCAGTTGATCTATCTTTTCTGAAACCGTGCTGACAGTTATCTAGATAATCGTACTTGTCAAGGTAATTGATTAGGCGGTTGCAAAACGCGTTCTCAAACAGTTTTGAAAAGACTGAGAGGTTAGATATCGGTCTGTAATTTCTAATATCTTTTCTATCCCCACTCTTGAAAATAGGAAGTATTATCGCTTTCTTGAGCGCTTCTGGGAAAACCCCCGTCTCGAACGACAAATTCATTAAGAAAACTAATGGCATCTCTAGGTAAACTAAGGCATGTCTCAGAACATTTGCTGGGACCTCGTCATATCCTGCCGATTTCTTATTTGTAATTTTCATCATAATCTCAAAGTATTCTTTTCTATTTATCGGCCTCAGGAAGATAGTATGAGTGGCAGAGCAAAATGACGAGGATGCAGTCAGAACTTGGGTGGGGTCGGTAACTGGGTCAATTTTTAGCACATCCTTGAAATATTTGTTAAAAAGATCAGCTACTTCACAACCAGAAGTGACTAACCTTCCATTATGCTTTAGGTTGATGTGATTGGTGGTCTGACATTTCTTGAATTTATTAATTATTTTCCATGCTGCTTTGCCTTTATTGGTCGCATTTTTAATGGATTTTGCGTTAGATTGTTTTACTTCCTCGTTGATTCGGAGATGATAAATCTTATCAAGGTTCTTATAGATCATGTTGTCATTTTCGTTCAAAGTACCTCTATATCTTTGATACAAACGCTTTACTTCATGTGATAAGGCAGTAAGTTCCTGGCTGAAGTTATGTTTATTTACGGGTTTCTTATTTTTTTTGCATGAACTGTGTTTAATTGGGAAAGCCTTGTCAAAGCATGCCATGAGCAATGTGTGAAAAAAGTTGAACGCTTCATTCATATCTGTGAACTTATAGAGTAGGTCCCAGCTAACTTCACTTAACAAGTGTACAAAATTATCAATTTGGCTTTGTCTGAACGTACGAAAAGTAACAAGTCTTCCTTCCCTAGTGCAGCTTTTGGGAAAGTTGCTCAAATCTTCAGGTGTCTCAATGTTCACTAATTGTGCCTTATGGTCTGAGAGTCCAAGTTCAACGTTTGCTTTAAGGTGAACAGTTTTACAATTCGTGATAACATTGTCGATACAGGACGAAGTAATTGTCTGTTGCATTATTGCAACTCTAGTGGGCTCCTTGTTAAGTAGTCTACCGTTTCCTAACATTACAGTTTCTGAGAACATATGACCGAGTCTCTGATTATTCATATCTACATTATAATCACCACAAATCAGGTAACTACTCTGTCCTAAATGGTTCATTAGTGCAAGAAGATGTGACATGAACATTTTTATACAGGAGCTTGGGGGTCTGTAGCAGGCGATTATCACCGTTCTACTAGGGGACGTCAATTGTATGGCACAGATTTCAAATTCGCCTTCAATAGCTGTTTGATTAATATCATTTCTGAGGACAAAATTCAACTCTGTCGAAGTGTTATTTAGGTATATGGCAGTACCGCCACCCTTTTTTTTGACCCTACTGAAACTTGTGGCGAGCGTGTAGTTGTTGATAGCAGCTACTCTAGGAATGTCACCAGTGAGCCAATGCTCCGATAAACATAGTACATCAACTTTGTCAGGGAGCATTGAAAGTTCGAATTCGAGGGCATCGATCTTGTTCGCTATACTTCTAATATTAATATGAAGGAGATTGACCCTATTTGCCGATCGTGATGCTTTTAGAGTGGGCATACTATAATTGCTATCGCTTTCTGTGTCTACCTTCTCCTGTCGTTGCTATATTCCAACCGTCTCGTATTCCACTTTCGATTTTAGAGACTCAATTCTGTTCTTGTAAGTCGGGCAGTTCCAGCTCTTCGCGTCGTGGTTGCAGTCCCATTTCATCCGCGGTGATCTTGAGCAGTTGGCGCATTTAAGTTCATTCTTGCAGTCCACTTCATTATGCTCCCCACTACACCTACTGCAGATCTTTTTACGTTTGCAGTTCTTTGCCATGTGATTAAATCCGACACAGTTAAAGCACTGGATGACTCTGACATGGTCGAAAACCCTATATCGCCGCCACCCGATGTTCACACGTCCATCTTGCATGAGCATCTTCCTTGTCTATGGGTCTACCTCGATGATCACATTTGTTCCCGTCGCTTTCTTGATGATGGTGACTATTTTCAGCACTAGTTTAGGGTCATCTTTACGCAGATTATTTTGAGCAATGATTGATTCACGGATGTCTGTGGCAACGAGTTCACATGTGTCACTAGTTTCCAGATTCACTATTTGCAGCCTGGGGTTGAATTTAACGGCGATTTCAGTTTCAAAGTTTTCTCCAAGCACGTTATCAACTTCTTTTACTAAGTTTGCAGCCGACCGCTTATTTATGCAGCTGATAATTACATCGCCTTGCTTGTTTTGGTGCATTCGGTCAATTCCTATCTGGAGTTTTGATGGATTCACTGCTTTCGTGACGTCTGATAAGTCCAATTTCTTGCTGTCGACTCCAACTTTTTGTTTAATGCACACGATTTCAGTTTTTCTATGTTTGATGATATTCGCATATGATGTCATCGGGGTTTCAGCTTTTGGTATCTGCATAGAATTTTCCAGCCATGCGATTTTCTCGTCTTTCAGGGTCATTGTTTCTTCTAGACTTCTTACCAGTTTATTCAGTATCCCGTTTTCCTTCAATAGGCGGTCCACTTCCCGTTGAAGTCGAGTGCAGTCACTAGCGTCGGTCTCGTCGTCCATTTTGATGGCGCTTGTAGCACACGAGGCACAGGTCCATTTTTCAATGTCACTTATTGATTTGATTGAGCTATCTTCTTCAGGATCGACACAGTTTGGATGGTAGCCCTTGAGACACTGCACACATTGGTAGCCTTTTGATACTTTCCTGTTACATTTGTTGCACTTTAAATTGTGAAATATTCTAGAGACCCCTGACGTCCCGTCACTACCCGTCGCCATCTTGGAAAAATGTTCAAACTATCTTTTGAGTGTGTTTAGGTTCCTATAAACTCAATGGTGTATACAACATGACACAGTTGGATCAAAATTTACATGTGACCGTCGTCAGCTCAGTTCTCATTTCAGTATTTATCTAATTATAAGTATTCAGATTCAAGGAAATTACTTTTCTAAAACAAGAAATGGACCACTTGCCAACCAATTGGAGAGCAAAAAAGGTCTGGGCATGAATGGGATCAGACGAAAAATAGGTGGAAATAAAATGTTTTGGTTTAAAAAAAACCGAAAATGTACGCTCGCGTCCGTGAACCGGGTAAATGTCACTTCCTTTAGAGCCGGTTTTACAATATTTTTCGACCCTGGGTTAAGCGTCTTGCCCTCAGAAACAGATGAACTCCATTGCATCCTATTGGCGGTTACCATCGGTGCTGCATTGTAATTTATACACCCCAGTGTATGCCGGGTGCCAACCTCTTCTCGACGCTCTTACCTCATGCCTCATCTTGGCTGACATCGATCGAGTGGGTCCTGTCGTGATCCAGGCCAACGCAGCCTCTTGACATTAAAAATCGAACAGGGTACAACAAAAATAAAACTGAGGAAAAACCAATACCAAACAGATCTACGGTTGACTTTTGCATTGCAGATAAAAAGCTTTTATTTGACTGAATATTGCTACCAAAATAAACATACTTAGGTGTCATCTCAAGTTTGAACCTATTGTCTCTTTTTGTCTTATCTCTATAAAAAAATAATGTATGAAGTACTATCATGCGAAATGATGACAAGAACCAATACTTTATTAAGTGCAACGATTTGACTTCTAGTTATCAAATGAGGTAATGAGCATGACCCAAATGTAAAGATCAACACAAACACAACATGAGATATCGTCTATCATTCGAGTTATTTCCCCTACCACCAGACCAATGGTATTGTAAATAATCTCAGTTTTACCGGGTTCCAGTGGAACAAGACCATAAAAAATATGGTCTTGTTCCAGTCAAGATTGACTGTCCCAACACCATCTGTCTTATGGTCTTGTTCCGGTGGAACAAGACCATAAAAAATATGGCTTTACTCCAGTCGGGTTAGACAGTGGCGTGCGAATCAGGACGGATAAAAGCCATCTCGTGTATGGTGTTATACCACTGGAACTATCAGTCTGGATTATCACTGTACCATCAGTCAGATGGCTTTATTCCGGTGGGATAGAAAATGGCCGATTTGGTCTTATTCTAGATGGTGTTATTCAGCTCCCCAAACGGTGACTAACGAAAAAAATCACAGAGTGATTCTCCTAACCCCCCACCACGCGGAACCAAACATCCACGGATGCCATAATGAGCGAGGTACCTATCTGCTGCGTATAGTAAGAAAGATGTAAGTAGTCGACATCGCCTCAAAAAAATAGCTATTTTAGGCACACTGCCAACTTAATTACACTTTGAGGCCTTGAACTTCGATACGAACAAACTCCTCAAACTTTGACGAAAAATGCAAAACAAATCTTGAATCGAAAATAGTTGTCCGAATCGCGATTTGAGCTCGAACTTCCTTACCGGCAGCCAATTGTGCGATCCGTTAGCTATGGGATGCTAGCAAGTCTCTTGCGGAACCTAGCGGATATTGATCAATTTGAGAGCAGGTATTGAATAAATTGAACAAAAAACCGATGATCACTTTATTCCAAAATTTGAAATTCGTTACACAGATGAGATGCTGTCGAAATGTAGAACTAAGGTTTCCCTGAAATAAAAAGCCGTCGTCCGCGCGCACTCGAACTCGCAGCCCCTGGGTAGAGCTAAGCCGACCAACAGACAACGTGCTAACCAAACGCCTAGAAACCTGAGGCCTGCCTGGGACTTGCGTCCATGGGGCCTCGCATAGTGTGACTGATTTCACGTTGTAAATGATGAGAGTACTTTTCTGTCACGTAAGTTCTTTGCTTGTAGTCTGATCACGTCTTTTTCAACCTCACCTCTTTCCACTCGATTGCTGACGATGGGGAACTCGCACTGTTATTGATTGGGTTTGTTTTTGTTAGAATATGAAATTAATGTCAGATTGGGGCGCTTATGACTATGAGTGTTGCAAGATGTATAACTATCAAATTGGTTCCTTTCGTTCCTAGCCTTTTATTTCATTTGGTTGTGCTTTGTCCCCCCACCCCCTCCGTACATCTCGAGAACAGCATGAGGCCCCTGCGATAGTGTGTGCTGACCACTGTTCGACCCTTTAATCCGAGCCTGTTAATGGGGTACACTTTGTTTGTGAAACTGCACCAAAACCCCCACCACCTTCCCCGAAAAATCGTTGGCCTGCACTGTTCATGGCATGGCCGTTCCAAAAATGAGGTATCATCTCCAGCGTAGAATTTTAAATAAGTGCCATCCACGATTTGAACTCAAATATCTCATTTAGAATCCAAACGTGCTATGAGTACGCTACAGTACGCGGATATTGCTTACGGGTCACTTTAGTTCATCCTATGAAATATACATTATATATAAGACGATGGCGTTGAGATGAAGAACAAAAGGTTGCTTGAAATCCAAAATGTATTCACTAACTTAAGACTCGAACCCGCGACGTTCGGCTCGAAGCTTGACGTAGTTACCAATGGCAGACACATAATACCTACCATCGCACGGTATCTGATTCATCTACTCCGACAGTCCACACGCCCCCCCCCCCCCCCCTTCCGTCAACGCGCCCCGACGGTCAGACCGGCCAGGGATTTTCAGGATCGCCTCGTACAGTATGAAAGATGTAAGCAGTCCACATTGCCTCTGAAAAAATAGCTTTTTTGGGCGCAGAAATTCGATAGGAACAAACTTCTCAAACTTTGACGAAAAATGCTAAACAAAACTTGAAACGAAAATAGTTGTCCGAATCGCAATTGGTATCTGATGCGTCTACTCCGACAGTCCACACGTCCCCCCCCCCCCCCTTCCCACCACCACCCAAAGCGCCCTGGCGGACAGATCGGCCAGGGGTTTGGATCCGCAATCGGAAGTAGATCTCCTCAGAATGAAAAACTGGTGTAAGGGAAAGCATTAAAATATGGAAAATATTTTTAAAAAAGGGCTCATTTTAATGGTGTTCTTCTAATCTGTAAAAATATACTGTTAAAAAAACATTGTTCCACACACGATTTGAACGCAAAAATGTCATGTAGTAGTCGAGAGTGCTGTGAGAACGCTGCGGGACGCGGAGGTTAAACTTGGAACCTATCGGGTACCTTTATGTTAAATATTATGTTAAGTTATGCTTTATAAAAGTGGCAGTAATTAGTTATTTAATTTATTAATTACCGTTTACACAAGCCCTTTTCTGCTCTTTCAATTGTGACGATCGTCCACTGGACCACCGTCACACTATTTTTACTGGATTATCGTCACATCCAACGTGACTTTAGTCCAGTTGGCTAATGTGACGATATTCCGTGTGACGTTATTCCGCGCCCCCATGAAGATTTAGACCGCTCTGCCCAATTGCCAGATTCGGACAATATTTTCAACCTTAAACGTTAATGTGAAACACAATTTTAACTCGAAACTTGTCCGCCTCTTGAATTGAACTCGAGCTTCGAGTTCCGTGGCGAACGAGGCGAACGAGGCGAACGTGCTATCCGTTAGCTACGGGATGCGGACGATTTTGACTGCGGAACCTTAACGGGTATATTGATCAATTTAAGAGCAGGTAATCAAAAACTTCAAAATAAACCCGATGGCCACATGAGTTTAAATTTTGAAGTACGTAATAGAGAGGAGAAGGTGTCGAAATGTAGAACTAATGTTTCCACTGATATCTAAAATTTGTTATCCGCGCGTACTCGATCTCGCAACTCGGGGGTGAAGCACAGACGACCAAAAGACAACGTGCTAACCAAGCATCCACTGGGATGTTGTGGCCAGCGGAGTATTTGACGTAATCACCTCAACAATGTACACCTCTGGACATGGAAATCCGCCTAGTAGATTTTCGGCTTTGTGCTGAGAAAGGTTTGTTTGAAAAGAGCATAGGCAGGAGGGCAATTCTCCAAATCATATGAAATACCGCGTCATAGCTTATGATCTGACTACGACTTCTGAAATCACGATCTGACTTCGCCACTCGTCATAACAGCTATTCTCCAACGCGAATCGTGACAATCGGTAAAACTTACCGCGCGGCGCACGATATGACTTGTCGGATCTAAACTCCAACCTCACTTTTCTGAAATGAGACACCACAAACACATAATAATTTTTAGCAACTGAGCCCAAACTCGGCCCTCGATCAAACTTTGTACAAATGTTCAACAAAATAGCACAAAATATATTTTAAAACTGCCCTAAAAAAAAATCGGTTTCGAAATCGGGGTTGAAAAGGGGCTAATTTTTGAAAACTACCCCACTTAGGGGTAAAAAATTTATTATGTGGCCGACTTCATACATAAACAAATTATTAATGATCGTATTGAGCGAAAAGAGCGGAGCGAAATCTTCAATTTCACTGCCAAAAAAAATGAAAATCTCACGAGTGTGTGTGGGATTTTTGTGTATTTCGGCACACTCTACAGCCCAAACGCCTGCTCCAATTTTGATTAAATTTTAAGATTACCTACATTTGTTATCAACTTACACCCCCTGCGTTTTTCAACAAAATCGATTTGGTTGTTTTGAAACATATTTTCGAAAATTTGCTAATGCTGTAGAGCCGAAAGTTCTGAATATTTTTTTACGAAACTTTGCAGAGAAGTAGAACATGCTGAAATAAAGCATATCTGAAAGTTATAGGTCTGTCTGAGCTAAATCAACGAGTTCGTAAAAAATCATATCGCGTACGACGAGGGTTTTAGCTCGTCATTAGTTTTTACGAGATCATATCCGAAAATCATAAGTTAAGAGGCGGTAATATTGAAGAATACGAAAAATGCGGTTTACGCGTCATAACTGCGTCACGTGACCTCAAATCATAAATTAACGCGCGGTATGGATTGTTATGATCTGGAGAATTGCCATCCAGGAGGGAAATTCTCCAAATCGTATGAAATACCGCGTCATAGCTTATGATCTGACTATGACTTCCGAAATTACGATCCGACTTCGCCGCTCGTCATAACAGCTATTCTTAAACGCGAATCGTAGTAATCGTTAAAATTTACCGCGCTGCGCACGATAAGACGTGCAGCTGTAATGGCGCATGCGCACAAGCGCACTAGCGATCAGCTGCTTGCCGCGAACGCTGTCAACAGAATCATAACAAAGTGACATAACCAAAGTGTAGTGCGCTTGTGAAATCATTTAACCGTACATAATGGAGATCAAGCAGGATAAAACTGTCAGGTCGGCCCGGGTGACGCAAGCACAGCGACGGCCACTGTATAATGCCGTCATTAAACGGCCGAAAATTGTTTTCAACAAATTTTCGTCTACGTTTACTGCGAAGGATGCCACCCGAATGTGGGACGAGATTGCCGAGGAGGTGAACTCGGATGGATCGGGACCGCCAAAGAGTGGCGAGCAGTGGGCAAAGGTAAGCTATTTGATATACAAATATTGTTTCTTTGAAAATAATTGTTGGGGTCATTATGAAGTTTTCTATGTCTCTAAGCTATTTCAATATTTAAAGTCCAGTAACATTTGATAGAACACAAACATATTTTCTTTTCAATAGGAGTAGGAGGATCTACTCCTACAATAGGAGTAACGACGGAGCGTTAAAGCAAAGTATGCAGCAATCATGAACAGTCTGCGCCAGACTGGAGGTGGCCCCCCAAATCATGAGGAGCTCACCCCACTAGAGGCAGAAATATTAGCCTTACTGGGTGGAACCACACCCCTGTGGGATAAAGATGTGCCAGCTACAAGAATTACTCCAGTGAATAAAATCAGTTTCACTACAGTAAGAAAATCAATGACAAATAACTTTTACTTACAACTTCAAGCACGTAGGCAGGTGTGAAGAAGTCGCTCTACGTTAAAAGAGCTACTTTGCTCAAATTCCGTATTAACAACTGTGAATTTCAACTCATGTGACACAGATAGTGATAAACAATAATCTGGTGCAGTGTCGACACGTGCCAATGCTTGCACGCCATGTAATTGGCCAAAACCGTCAATGAGTGCCACACCCTAACTCTAGAGCGCGTGTTTAACAGGACGAGAGTGAATTACCACGAAATCAGTGTTGTGAGAGTACACGGACCATGTGGAAGATATACTAAAACATCTCATCTCCCACTGTAAGTGTAAAAAACAATTATGAACAGGAGTGCAATTTGCACGCAGTGATAACATTCCATGCCATTGTCCCATCTTGTCGCTACATATACAAGAATACAACCCGCGATGCCAGGCCCACCCGGGCGTCAGGCGTCAAGCGACCCTGAGTCACCCCGATACCCCACACGTCTCCGAGCCGGCCGCGCCCCTGAGGGCTCTGGTCTCGAGTGCCGACCGCAGGCGACGACGACGCCGTCAGCCCCGCCGGAGCTGACAGACGACCAGGCCTTTCCCCCGATAGCGCCACCTCGCCACAGCACAAAAAACGTAGCCGCAAAACGCGGCAAGCCTATCGGTACCGAGGCGCCGGGTACGGTTAGCGCTGCGCTCCACGCCGTCACCGAGGGAAGCCCCAATTACTATCAATCAGGGCAATTTACCCTCGTGACGAAGAAACGGCGAGGCCAAAAAGAACTTTCCTCGTCCGAAGACGAGTCACCGACGAATGAGCCGCGCAAAAAGAAGCGCACGGCTACCCAGATTGTGCCCACACCGACGCACAACAAATACCACGTCCTTTCAGATCGCGAAAGCGACATGGATACGGACTCTGCGCCCGACGCCGACACACAGGTCGGCGAACAAATCCACCCCGCGCAACCAGGTGCGCAAAAAGAACAGCAAAAACAACCAAAAATCCCGCCGGTGTGCATCAAAAACTTTTCCACTCACAAAGCTTTGACAACATATATCAGCCATGTCGCGTGCGATTTCACTGTGACCCCCCGTCGCGAATTCTCCAAAGTGCAACTTACATCCATTGCAAACTATCGTCAACTGACGACAAACCTCGAGGCCAATGGCCACGAATACTACACATTCTCAGAAGCTCGCCCAAAGACCCAGCGATTCGTAATCAGGGGCTGTCCGGTGAACGCGGACACCCAAGATATCCTCGACGAACTCTCTGAGCTCGGCATCCCATCGAGGAGCGTCACACAGCTGCGTCGCCACACCGACGCTAAACTGACACCGGCCGGCGAGAAGATCCTCGGCGAACCTCTACCTCTGTTCGCCGTTGCGCTGCACGCTCGCGCACCAGGTACCGCTCCAGTTGACCTGACTAAAATCACGCGTTTGCAGAACTGCGTGGTCTCTCTCGAAGCCCCCCGAGACGTGAAGCAACAAATCCAAATGTGCTTCCGGTGCCAAACCACCGGACACATTGCAGAGTTCTGCAAACGCCAACCTCGTTGCGTAAGCTGCGGCCAAAACCACATGTCCGCCGACTGCGGGGTCCCGATGACGCAACCAGCCACGTGCGCCAACTGCCAGGGACAGCACCCGGCAAACTATCGCGGGTGCACCTATCTCAAAAACGCGGAGGCGCGCCGCCACCGAGCACCCGGAGCTGCGCAGACCACCACGCGTAGACCCAACGTGATGCCGCAGCGAGCCGCAGCGAAACCTGTGAGTACCAGCCTCAGCTTCGCGCAGGCCGCCTCAAGCCAAGCCGCCGACACTTCAACCAGTCCCCCCGCTCAAGACGGCGCTGCGCCGACGACTCAGAGCAGATCCCACCAGCCCGATATACACAGCTTTGCAAGCTTGCTAGCGTCGTTTGATTGGCGCAATATGCTCATCTCCTTGGCAAAGATGGTTGCCAGCCTCAACCTCCACCCCGCACTGACTGCGTTGGCACACCTTGTGCCGACCTTCCTTGCCGGCCCTGACACCTGCAATGTGTAACACCCCCCCAACAAGCACCCTTATGACGTGGAACGGAAATGGAGTCCTCCACAAAAGAACAGAATTGACGCATTTCCTCGACGTGCACCATGTCTGCTGTGCGCTGTTAACAGAGACGCACCTCACGCCTAGCCGACGATGGGACGTGGCCAACTTCCATGTATACCGGAGCGACCGTGACCGGCCTGCGCCTGCCAACGGCCGCGTTGGCGGAGGCACAGCCGTGCTTGTGCGCAGACTCGTACGTCACGAACAACTGCGCCTACCCGCACTGCGTAGCATCGAGGCGACCGGCGTGTTAGTGCATACTCCTGCCGGTCCGCTGCGCCTCATCGCCGCATACTGCCCACCACGGACACGACTCATCGCCGCCGACGTGGATGCGCTGCTGGACTCACCGCTCCCCACCATCGTGGCCGGCGATCTCAACGCTAAGCACACTGCGTGGAATTCGCGCGTCTGTAATGAAAAGGGCCGCGTCCTGCTACGACACTCCCTGGCAGCCGACTTCACAGTGGCTGGTCCGCGCGACCCCACACGCTATCATCATACTGGTGTCGGTGACGTCCTAGACATCGCCCTCCTCAAAAACATGGACCACTCGATCGAGCTAGAATCACTGGCAGAACTTACCTCAGACCACAACCCGGTAATCATTAAGGTCGGGGACGAGGTCGCCACCGAGCCGGCCTCGAGCAGACCAAACTACCGACTGGCAGACTGGACCCAGTATCGAGCTAGCCTACAAGCCACAGTCACCATGACGCCGATCATCACGCCGGATGAACTTGACGAGGCCACTGACCAACTCACCGAGTCCATCCAGTCAGCCATCCTTGCAGCCGTCCCCATCTCCACCCGGAAACGCTGCTCGATATACGATATCCCACCGGGATTGATGGAGGCTGTCCGTATGAAAAACAGGGCCCGTCGCCTGTGGCAACAACATCGCACTGCAGACTTAAAAGCAGACTACAACAGGAAGACGCGACTACTCCAGGAACAACTTGCACAACACCGGGAAACCCGCTGGGAAGAAACGGTGGGAGAACTCAACGAGGAAGACGGTAGCACGTGGCGCATGACCAGGAAACTACTGAACAAGCCAACGCCGAGCCCACCGATCCAGGGCCGCTTCCACCTGGCAGTCACTCCATCAGACAAGGCATCCGTCCTGGCAGACGCACTAGCTGAGCAATTCACGCCCAATCCACCCAACTGCTACTCGGCAGACACGGAGAAGCACGTCTCAGAGTTCCTTGCTGCGCAATCATCTACAGAAAGCACCATTCTTCCAGTCACTTTGAACGAGCTAGCAAATCTAGTAGCCACCCTGCCAACCAGAAAGGCCCCCGGTGCCGACGGCATCACCAACCAGGCCATAGTCGAACTCAGTGACTCTGCTGCCGCACGCCTCGTCGACATCATAAATGCAACGCTCCGACTACGACATTTTCCGATCCCGTGGAAAATAGCCAAAGTGATTGTTTTCCCTAAGCCAGGCAAACCGCTCCGCGATCCATCCAGCTATCGCCCGATCTCCTTACTCTCCTGCTTATCTAAACTCTGCGAAAAAACGACCCTATCACGACTCCAGCGCCAAGTCGACGCGGAAGATTTACTGATCCCGCACCAGTTTGGCTTTCGGGCAAATCATTCAACTAATCACCAACTTCTTCGTGTTACCGAGGCAATCCGCCTTGGGTGTGACCGCAAGCAGCTGACCGGAGTCGTATGCCTCGATGTTGCAAAGGCGTTCGATCGAGTATGGCACGAGGGCCTCATTGAGAAGCTTATCGCCCTCAACATCGACCATAGCCTCGTCACCCTGATCGCCAGCTACCTAAGAGACAGACGCTTCTTTGTCTATCACAAGGACGCCTCCTCCGCGCTCCAGCCGATCTCCGCAGGGGTCCCACAAGGCGGCCTGCTCAGCCCACTACTATACAGCCTCTACACGAATGACATCCCGACGGAGCTCCCCGGCTCGCAACTTGCTCTCTACGCAGATGACGCCGCCGTTATCAGCACGGCCACGACAGGCCTGTCTTTACAAACGCAACTGCAAACTGCACTAGATAAGCTCCATCGCTATTTTCTGCGAGCCCGCATTGAAGTGAACGCAACGAAGACCACAGCGACGTTATTCACTCGCCGTCGCCTCTACCACCAACCAGAGATTGCCATGGGGGTCACGACCATCGGGTGGATGCCTTCTTGCAAGTACTTGGGTGTTACGCTTGACGCTAAGCTGACATTTAAGGAACACATCGCCAAGACGAGCACGCGCGCTGTGCAGAAACTAGCTGCGCTGCGGCCCCTCATGCAAAGCAAAGCGATGTCAGTCGCCGCCAAGACTCGGCTATACACTTCCATAGTCCGACCGACGCTGACCTACGGCAGCCCGGTGTGGGTGCACTGCGCCAGCTGCCATCTACAACGGCTGCAGAAGGTCCAGAACAGCGCGCTGCGCCGAGCCCTGCGTCTGCCGATGTTCACCCGTATGGCCGACGTGCACCGGCAAACCGGTGTCCCCCTACTCCACGACTTCGTGACCGACATCAACACCAAGTTCTTCGGGTCCCTAGTGAACCACCCCAACCCGTTAGTGCCAGTGTTTGTGGACTGAACAGCCCATGCACGATGTCCCCATGCGAGTGATTGTAATTTTCAATTTTCATGCGACAGTTCTACCGTGTGTAACAACTATACGATGATCAGAAAAGTGAAGACATTATATTTCTAGATAGAATTAGATAGCCACTAAGGCATAAACAATTTTTACGCCATAGGCAACACCAGCCTATTCGATAGACAACTATATAAGCACGTAGGCATCACCCATGGGTTATACCTAACCTCGTTGCATTTGGTACTACTAACTGGCGCTTACTGTTGTTTTCTCTTGAACGTTCTATAAATACACGGTATTATCATTATTCAACGGTATTATCACTTAGGTAGCGCCAATTTATCTCGAAACATGAAACAAAGATCTTTTGTTTTCGTGAACTGTCAAGAAGTGTACGAAAAGAACTCCTGATTTTACATTATTTTTTGTGATATAGAGGTGTTTCTGTAAATATTACTTACCATCACAATATATAACTATGATTTATGATTCATAAAAGTAAAAAAACCCGAAAAGAATCGACAATATTTGTAAGTAAGTTACTCTCTAATAATCTGATGGTGAGCGAATTGAATTCTGAGAATTCTGACAAGTAAAAAACAACCAAGGCCTCCCAGAACAAAGTGCAAAATGTCAAGCATGAAAACAAAACAAATCCGTAAGATTGTAATTTACACAAAAATATTCGTAAATTCTTAATATCACAGAAAGAATATCCACCAAAATCGTCATGATAAACTAGAAAATGAACACAAAGATTTCAAAAATCAAATTTGGGTCGGAAAACCCGTATGTTTTTTAACCAACCCACCGAAAAGAATGGCTAAGGCATTTGACATTGAAATGTCTATACTGTCTCGACCATTAATTCCTCTACCGAACATAACAAAAATATGCAATGTAAAACTTTCGAACCCAGAATTAGCTCTCCTACCTTTTCTTCCTGTATTAATGATGAAAAATGATAAAGAAAATATCAAGGCATTGTCAGAAAATTTGAAACAAATATCTGAATTAGAAAAATTGGAAAAACTAATGCTGCCCAAGCCTCTCGTTCCTCTTCCCTGGAAGTCTACAACAATTCCCTCTGCTGCTACTTCGACGGCGGCAAATGACTGGATCCCAACGACACTACAGCCAGTGATGGTGGACAAGCCGAAAGAACCTTGCTTGCCAAAACAGGTATTAAGGAGATCCACTCGCCAAAAATCAAAGGTTGGTGTGAACAACAGGTCCATTCGCAGGTCCATTCGAATCTCAAAACAGCATCCAACATCGAAAGGTATGTGACGCCAAGACTCCAGGCTCGTTAGTAACAGTAAACACAAAAATTTCAAGATGAAGAGAATTAAAGAAAAGTCTACAATGATCAAGATCATAACTGTGAATTGCAGAAGCATTTTTAATAAAATTAACAGATTCAGAACACTCCTTGAAGTTTACATACCAGAAATAGCTGTGTTAACGAAGACCTGGCTAGATAGTGGATATTCAGAAAACAAATTATCAGTGGATGGGTATACACTATACAGGAGGGATAGAAACAAGCACGGAGGTGGCATTATGATTGCTTTAAAATCTGAAGTGCTAGGAACAGTAATATGGACGGACGACATTACAGAAATGATTGGAATGAAGATAAAGATAAAAAATAAAGAAACATTCAATCTTTATCGACCTCCTAATGGTGGAGAGATTTTTCTAGAAAAATTGGTGGAAAGGATAGATGGAATGTATCCCGACGAAGTAGTTATCTAGCTGGAGATATGAACCTACCTGATGTACAATGGAAATCTGGGGAGGTCATGAAAGGTAATGGGGTAAAGAAAAGAATACAACAAAATATTAATACAATAATGAATTATGGATTTGTGCAAACTGTCAGAGAAGGAACAAGAAATACATGGACAGGAAGAAGCAACATTTTAGATGTTGTGTTGGTGAAACCTGAAGAGTTATGGGTGGACACTTGCGTCGTAGAAGGCATAAGTGACCATAATATTCCTCTTGTTAGCATAATGCTTGGATTAGGAGAAGAAGAAAATGGAGAAGAAGAAAATGGAGAAGAAGAAGAAGAGGCTGTTTTCAAGAAAATTTTGTATTACAAGAGAGAAAAATCAAGAGATGTTCAGAGGGCATATGAAGAAAAATATCACCAATGGATTGAAGTCTTTTCTGTAGATATAGATACCATGTGGAAGGAATTTGAACGCATTTATGAAGAAATAAGGGAAATGGTTCCGTCAAAATTTATCAGTAAAAATGTAGATCCTTCCTATTACGATAAGAAAGTGAAAATTTTAAAGAAAAAAATCAGAAAAATGCATAATGGGGAAAAAAGAATCCCTGGAACTATACCAAAACATATTATGAATGAAATGAGAAAAAAGTTAGAAAACGCTAAGGACGAAGCTAAAGAACGATTTGTGAATGGACTGTTTGACGAGAAAGACCCAGGGCCTGTCAGTCCCATAGTTGCCGCTAGGGAGCTGTTAGAGGTTTCCTACTCTGTCGCTAGATAGCGCAGGGTATCGTCAAGCCTTCTCATTGGCCAGACATGTCATGTGATTTTTCGTTCGGACTTCGGAGTTCGGTTGTTTGTTTGGAAATGGCGTCGCATCTGTTTTGTTGTCGCGTATCATGGAAAGAAGATTTGGAAGAAAATTGTGAAGCTAAGTGATCGAGTCGAGAAATGTGCAGCACCGGCGAGGACTAGTTGCTGCGTGATGTGAACACCGGCAGAAGATCGAAGGAAGTATTTGTTTGTAGTAAAACCCTTTCGATTATTATTATTATTATTATTATTATTATAGAGCACGCTTTCAGCCAAGAAATCATTACACTATTTTTGCGCATTTAGCTATTTTAGTATCGATAGAACCTATTTGTTTTATTCGTGGTAGATCAGGTTTCCCTAAGTTTTTTTTTGCATATTACCTTATCGTGCCTAGGCAATAATACCTACCCAACTTAATCATTTTGTTTAAATCTGTGTGATAATATTGATTTGTGTTCTGTTTCCCAAAGGTCAGTAAGAAGATAGGTGATTTATTTTAGTTATAATTGTGCTTTTAATATTACTTTCCCTGTGTATATTAATTAATCATGACTTATCGTTGCAGAGCTCCTGGGTGCAAAAGTCTTTGTGTGCGGTACACCGTTTTCTTTTTATCGTTTTCCGAAAGATCCTGAACTTTGCAGAATTTGGGTGGACCGGGTCGGAGATCCTAAGTTGGCTGACATTCCTTTTGAGCGGTTGTATACCTCTGCTAGACTTTGCTCTCTTCACTTTCAGCGCAGTGAGTTTCAAAACGATCTTTGCAAGCGTTTGAACGAGAACGCTGTGCCGTCATTGCTTTTAGCTGGTTATGTTGTGCCTGATTTTGCTGCCAACACAGGAGATATTCATTTGTATTTGTATTTGTATTTATTGGGTCTGTAATAATACATACATTAATAATGTGTCGACCACGTCAGTGTTATATACACAAAATGTACAAGTAAGGTAGAAAATTCAGAAAGAATTAATACATTAGAGGTCAAGAGTAATAAAATCGTTAATACTATAAAACATTTTGTCAAGAAGGAACTGTTTCAGTTGAGTTTTAAAATTTTCTAAGTTTTTAGCTGCTTTAATTTCGGTTGGCAGCGCGTTGAACAAGCGACGGCCCGATTGGATGACGCTGGTAGAGGTAGTTTTCAGTCGGCAGAATTCGTGGGCCAGGTTGTCTGCTCCCCTTGTCTGGTGTTGGTGGGTGCTACTAGGTTTTGTAAAAAGGCTGAGGTTAGAGAAGGTGAACGAGCAGACGGCTAGGATGTACAAGCAGGGTAGGGGTAGGATCTTGAGTTCCCGGAACGGTTGTCTACACGAGGTCCTGTTGCTGAGTCCAAGCATAGACCTGATGATCCTCTTCTGAGCCCTGAAAATTCTTAAGCTCTCTGACACACCACCCCAGAAGATCAGGCCGTACAATAGAAGTGATTGGGCACTAGCGAAGTAAACCATTCTGACAGCCGGGAGATGCATATTACGGGCTATGGTGCGGATCATGAAATTGACCTTCGCAAGCTTGCCAAGCAGGCCGTCGATGTGGGGGGTCCATGCGAGCTGGTGATCGACCGTGATCCCAAGGAACTTGGCGCTGGTGCTGGTTTGGATGTCGGAGGGTAGGACGGCCTTCTTCCCGCGTAGGTTGAACACTACGACTTCGGTCTTGGCGTCGTTCATCTGCAGGCTGTTAATTCTAAACCAATTGACCAGGTCCTGAAGAGTGGATTTCAGTCCTTGATCAAGGGCTGCAGCGTCCACCCCATGTACCGAGGCACTGGAGTCATCGGCGTATTGGGTAACACCACGCGAAGGATTATTCGCACAAATGGCAGGCGACAGGTCATTCACAAGAACCGAGAACAGCAAGGGGCCGAGTATAGAGCCCTGTGGCACGCCACATTGCAGGGACTCCCAGGGAGATTTAGTGTGCAAGTCCAGCTGAACGCACTGCTTGCGGTCCGACAGGTATGAAGTAAACCAGGAGCCCAATGCACCAGACACCCCGTACCATTTGAGTTTTTGTATCAGCAGACCATGGTCGACTGAGTCGAAGGCCCGGGAGAGGTCACACAGCAGTATCCCAACTTTGTTCCTCTCCTCCATGGCAGTAGTGACCCGTAGCAGCATTTCGAAGGTGGCCGATGTCGTTGAAAGTTGCTTCCTGAAGCCGTGTTGAGAGCTAGAAAGAAGTCTGCCCGCATCCATATGCTTCATGAGGTTAATGTACATAATTTTCTCGCCTACTTTGGCAAAAGATGTGATCAGGGAGATAGGACGGTAATTAGAGCAGAGCGATCTGTCACCTTTCTTGTGAATAGCACGCACGATTGCTAGCTTCATTTTTTGGGGGAAAATACCCGAGCGAAACGAATGGCTAAGGATGTGCGCCAGCGGCTCGGCAATAGAGATTCCGCAATTTTTGATAAGTCTCATGGGAACACCATCCCATCCAGCCGAGGTCTTCGGGGCTAGGTCACCGAGGGTAGTGATGATGTCCCTAGCAGTAACTACTGGAGGAGTCATCTGATAGGCAGACGGAGGCCGGGCAGCGTGCAGCATGGCCAAGCTTTCATCGGTGGTGCTGGCATTGAGAGCCTCACCGGCTAGAGGTTTGCCTGCCGAGAGGAAGTGTTGATTTAGCAGAGATGCGACTTCTTGCTGGTTTGATACAGTTATCCCGGCAACCTGAAGACTAATGGGTGGTGAGTCGTCACATTTTTTGGCACCATTAAGCATTCTAGCGATCTTCCAAGCAGCCGCCTGTTTGTTTCCGGCTTTCAATATGAGTTTTTCAGTAAAGAGCTTCAGGGCACGAGGGATTTCCGCGCGAATGGTGTACTTGAGGTTCCGGAGAGCAACACAGATTTGGTCAGATACGACTTTTTTGGATTGCTGGGCTAACGATCTTTTGCTACCACATAGAACCCTGATCTCGGGGGTTATCCACCCTTTCCTGTTGTTAGTGTTCGGGACCCTGGAGGATTTTAGCGGGAAGTGGTGCTCAAATAGAGGGAGAAATAGACGAAGAAAGGCATCGAACTTGCCATCAACAGTGGAGTTGAGGTAGACACTGCTCCAATCTGTAGCTTCGAGATCGAGGTTGAAGTCTTGAACAGCCCGGTCGGGAAATCTTCTTTTTAGGGTAGTTCCCCTTCTCGATTTGTTGCAGTTGGGGACACGGTCCCTGGACATCAGGCAAGGTAATCTGACAACCTGCCCACTATGGTCGGATAGGCCAGGGTCAACATTCCCTTCGAAGGAAACATCAGTCCAGTTAGTTAACATCACGTCGAGTGCTGAGGTAGAGTGGGCTGTCACCCGAGTGGCACCGCAGTCAATTATCGAAATCCCAAGGCTAGTGGTGACCTCCTCTAGACGCAGGCGTTCAGAGTCAATTAAGAGATTGATATTGAGATCGCCGCAGACGATTAAGTACCTTTTTGACTTGGTTAGCAGATCAATTAGATTCTCCAGTTGGATAAGAAAGGCATTGAGGTTCGCCAGACTGGGGGGGCGGTAAATGGTTACTAAAGTGATGGGATAGTCACCAAGGAGGTCGACTGCGCAAGCCTCGAAGATGCCCTCAATCGAGTTCACCGTGCGTTCCTTGAATTTGATCGTGTGCTCGGAGGGTTCATTCCTGACGTAGATGCAGGACCCGCCGCCAGCTTTTGAAGTCCTCGAAGATTTCACCGCCAGGGAGAAGTCGCTGATCCAGATGTCCTCGTGAGTCTGCATCCAGTGCTCCGTTAAACACAGAATGTCAATAGGATGAGTTAGTGAGTCCAGGAATACCTCAAGTTCTTCGACTTTGCTTCTCAGACTTCTTATATTCAGATGGAAAACTCTAGGCCCGTTAGGGTGGATCCTGCTAGCTTTACGGTGCATTCGAAAGTCAGCTTTGGATGTATCCCGTGCTAAAGAGTGTGTTTTGGGCAGGGTTGCATGTTCCAGTGGTGGGCTGATTTTAACAACTGCTAGGTTGGAGTTTGTTTCCCTGTTCGAGGAAGAAAAAACCTCCTTACGACCACTCCTTCCGCCCAGAGCTCTGGATCAGTAAGGTTAGCTAAAAGGTGGAAGTTAGCAGAAACTTTAAAGGATGCCGCACGGGCCCCCTCTTTAGAGATACGCTCACATTCGAAGGTCTCCCCCGTGAATTGGGAAGCAAGGTAATTTATTACCTCATCAGCCGTCGTTGCATGGTCAAGACGGCTTATGTGAAGGTGCGCCCTCCGGGGGGCAGCACGTAGTGCACCAGCTGTGTCCTTCTTGCCAGTTCCCACCGTGGCTGGGTCTTCCCTGCGTCTTCTGTTCAGGGTACCGGCTTGAAGGGCCGGCGCACCGCCATTCACGCATCCAGCTTCCTTGGAGTGCCTGTGCTTCTTTACGACAGTCGAATAACCGTTGGCGTGTGAATCAGAGTCCTCACTGTCTTCCTTGTTGTCATCATTAGAATTCTGTGTCCTGTCTGTTGTCAGTGGTGAGGTTTTGTTGACAGTTGAGTGGGTCAGATCAGGCTTTTTTATAGCTACCTTCACTTGGTGATCACTCGAAGTAGGGTTAGGTTTGCTTGCCGTCTCAGTCCGCTTATTGGTCTGCTTATTGAGAATAAACTTTTCTTTAAGCAGACTATTCAATTCTACCAGAGTTTTAATGTGTTTTTCCTTTTCCTTGACAAGATTATCTTTTTCACTGATGATCGTGTGCAGTAGTTCTGTGTTTACGTCCATTACATTACGATCGGCGTCTACGCCCACATTAGGGCCTGCGACGTCACTGATGTATAGACCAACATTATTCACGCACATATCAATGATAGAAAAAGTCGCGATTCGAAGTCTTTCGACCAGCTCTTCCTTGACGCCTTCTTTGTTCATACCGGCTTTTTCTAGTACCTTTATGAGGTCGCGTACCTGCATTTTCTTGATTTTTTTCAAGACGGTCTCCTCGGCACGTCCGGCTTCGTCCGCCATCTTGTCTCCTGATCATGACGCTGCTTTGGAGGAAGAAGTGGAGCCAATTCTCGAGGAGGAACTTTTTTTCTTCACAGATACTGTGGATGAGGTGGCTGTATGGACTTCTCCCACCTTGGAAGTTGTGAGCGAGGATCCAGTGCACGAGGCCTTGATTTCAGATGTATCATGTTCTCCAAAGCGTTTAGGCACTGTTTTAGATCCAGCCGAAGTAACACCCAAGAGGATCTGCAGGGCTCTGGATGTGAGGACTCCATCAACTTCTATTCCCGGTGAAAATGTTGCAGGTGCATCGGGCATTTTAAAAACCCCTTCTCTCAGGCAAAACAGGATGCTGAAGTTGGGACGGAAAAAACTTCGTTCAGCAATCCTGGCTTCTGTAGGTGCGACCCGAGCGGCTGAGCTAACGCCACGAAAATTGAGATTGCGGCAGTTGATTGTTAAGGAACGCAAACAGGTCAGCGCACTCAAGCAACGTTGTCAGAAGCTGCAAGCCCGGAAGAAAAACCTCCGCAAATTCTACACTGATTCAATTTTCAGGGATCTTGAGGAGGTTTCACCACCAGCAGCCAGGCTGTTCAAGACACAGCTAGAGTGTCTCAACAAGTTGCCCAAAGGTCGCCGGTTCACATTGAACGACAAAGTTCTGGCTTTGTCAATCTACAAGCGGAGCCCAAACGCCTACAAGCTGCTTCAGACTTTCCTTGCCTTGCCTAGCCCTAGGACACTGATAAGGTTGTTAAACAGGATTCCGTTTCTGCCTGGGATCAACGAGTCGGTTTTCACGCACTTGCGTGAAAAGGTCTCCAAGATGGACGACTCTGACCGAGTGTGCTCGGTACTCTTCGATGAAATCTCTCTTAGCACAGGTGTTTGCTACTCCGAGAAGCTGGATTGCATCGTCGGATATGAGGACTTCGGTGATCTCGGGCGATCCAAGGAATTCGCCAACCATGCACTTGTTTTCATGGTCCGTGGGCTGAGGAAGAAGTGGAAGCAGCCCGTTGCCTACTACTTCTGCAAGGACACCACGAAGACAGCTCCGTTGCAGTCGCTGGTCGTCCAAGTGGTTGAGGAGTTGCAGTGGGCGGGTTTGCATGTGGCTAACGTTCTCTGTGACCAGGCTCCGACCAACGTGGCTGCACTCGACAATCTTCTCCGATCTCATCCATCTACAGTCGAGCTGCCCGACTACGGCAAGGTTTTTAAGATTAACGATGATGACATCGCAGTCCTGTATGATCCGCCTCACTTGCTAAAGAACCTTCGGAATGGTTTCATGAAGTACGACGTCGTATGGACTCCAGACACTCCCACGGAACCTGAGCCGAGCCGAATTGATCTCTCTGTCAGGAAAGAGGCGCGCTGGGAACACGTTGAGGCTCTGTCTAAAGCAGATTCCTCAACAATTTACCAGAGAGCGCCCAAACTGACGGGTGCCCACATTGATCCCACTTCTCAGCAGAAGATGCGGGTTAATCTGGCAGCTCAAGTCCTCAGTGCGTCGGTTGCGACTGGGGTCCGTTCGTTGATACCTGAAAATATTCTTCCAGCTTCTGCAGAGGACACAAGTGAATTTCTGCATGACTGTGATTGCCTCTTCGACAGTTTCAACGGGACAAGGCGGAGAGCTTATCTCAAGAAGTACCATCGGGTTGCGTTAACTGCTTCTTCTATCCACAGGTCTTTCTAGCCCAAGATCTCTAGGCGTATCAACAGCTGGAAATTCACAGACAGGAAAACGGGGAAAGTACGGCGTAATCCTTTTCAGAATGGTTGGCTGACGACAATCGCAGGTGCAGCGTACGTCGGGAGACTGCTTCGCATGAAGTACGGTACCTCACTGTTGCAGATGCGTCGGCTCAACCAGGATGCATTGGAAAACCTGTTCTGCATCATCCGTCAGCATGGCCAGGATAACACCAACCCTACTTGCTTTCAGTTTTGTGCTGCGTTGAAGACATGCATCGTCAATGGGATGATGCGGGTCTCAACCAGAGGGTCAAACTGCAAGGAAGATGCTGACACCGTGTTAACCGATCTGAAGTCTTTCCTTACGCCTACAGAAGCGAACAAAGTTGCTGCTGGGCCCTCAGTGATTTCAGAGGTTGAATCTGATGTTGCAGGGGACGTCAGCGCTCCAGCACCAGAGTTGGTCGTAGAGAACGAAAACTCCGACTTTAACCTGGATGGCATTGACTTTTCAGAAGACTTCGAGGAGCTCCTGACAACGGAGACCACGCTTCCCACCAAGGAGCGAGCGTCCGTTGCCTACGTTGCTGGTTATCTGGCCAGGAAAGTGATGGTCAAGTCGTGCGAGCGATGTCGTTCCTTGTTGCAGTTCGAGCCCAGCGACAACACCATTGACCATGCCCTTATCACAGCCAGAGAGCGCAGCAGCCAGGCATCCCTGATTTACCCCTCTGCAAACCTTGTACTAACCATCGGACTGGCTGCTCAAGTTTCAGTTGACATGCTCCGTGAAGCTCCCCACATCCTGAATGTCAAGCGTTGCATCACCAACCGCATCAACGACGCAGTGAATTGGGAGTGGTTTGACTGCGAGGAACATCACGCAGTCACAGAGCAGCGGTTCATCTCCCTGATGCTCCGGGTTAACATCCACCATTTCTGCAAACAGGCCAACCGCGCATTCAGGGCAAAGAAGGCACCGCTGAACGTACCCGGAGGATCGAAGCCAACGTCACGACAGAAGAGAATCAGGAAAGTACTTCACCAGTAGAGCAACCATGGCCTGTTAACTGTTGAGAGTTTATGTTTTCAGATTGGCTACCAGACAAGAACCCGATTTAAAATCGGCGTGATCCTGGATGTGACAGCAGCCTGAACGTGACCAAATCCTGAACTAGTCAGCACCCTGGACGTGCCAGTAGCCCGAACGAGACCAAATCCCGAGCTAGTCAGCACCCTGGACGTGCCCGTAGCCAGAACGAGGCCAAATCCCGAGCTAGTCAGCACCCTGGACGTGACCGTAGCCCGAACGAGACCAAATCCTGAACTAGTCATCACCCTGGACGTGACCGTAGCCAGAACGTGACCAAATCCCGAGCTAGTCAGCACCCTGGACGTGCACGTAGCCAAAACGTGACCAAATCCTGAACTAGTCGACATACTGGATGGAGCGACGTCCACGTACAGAGCCAGAGAAGAAGAATCTCTCAGGACAATCAATATAATTTTTAATAATCGTTTTTCTTATCGTAATTTTCATAGATTACCAAAGATTACTTACTTGCAAACTATATAAAAAGTTTTGTTTTTATAATTATGTTTCTTACATTTATTATTACTTATAAGTTATAACGTCACAGTATTACTATCAGGTACTAGTTGTAAATTGTATAACGTTCTTAATATTGATTGTTACATTCATTTGATTGCACTGATGGTTTTTCAGTTCCTTTAAGTTTAGTTCTTGTTTGACCATTTCCAAAATGCTCATATTGTATATAGTTTTTTCAGTATTATTATTACTTATCCAGGTGAAGGTGTCTTTCTAATGTTTGCTTTCAAACTGTACATAGCTTACTTCAACATTGGTATCAGTATTTTTAATAGTTCCTGTTTAATTACATCATATTATTTTGCCATTATAGGTAAGGTTTAGGTTAAGATCTTATCGGTAGGTATAGGTCTTTTAGTCAAGTATATTTCCTCGATGCATTATTTTTTTAATTACTTTGTTCCAAATGATGAAAGCGGATGGTATCTGATGGAACTTGGTAACAAAAATTCTAGATATTTTATTCAAGTGTGTTACCAAATACACTTTCATTTCACAATCTACCAAAGATGTCAGGTTATTTGCCTTTTCATATGCTGCAGTGAAAGCAGTTGGCGTGGCAGAGGTATTAGCTGCAGCCGGCTGGTAGTGTGATTCTCGATTCCAAACTGATCTGATGGAATTAGGGAACTCTTAGAGGTCATATTAAAATTTTGTTACAAGTACATTTTTCCTCAATCTAGCAAATATGTCAGATTGTTACTTTATTTTTCTGCTACAGGATCACTTTGCAAAATTAGTAGGTTTATTGCGGCTGATCCCCGTGTGTGTAACAGATGTCAAGTTTTGAGCGCTGCATACGGCATACCAGACCTGGCTCATGGGGCCATATTTTACTTAACTCTGTTGTAAACTAATGTGTTTTGACAATTTATTTATAATAAATTTAATTATGGCAATGCAAAGAAATTGTTAATGTATTATTGTTCCGTTATTTTTAATTGTGCGCAGTTTATATTTGAATTTGATATGTTTGTCAAATGCATTTCAATTGTAATTGTTTGTGAATTGAAAAATATTGTATTGAATTCCATTTCAATGAATATTTTTAATTTTTGAACAATTAAAATTGAAATGAGTTTGACAACCTATAGGAAGCAAGACTAGAATGAAAATTAGCATTTGAACCTATCCCGCCACTTGCCGCCATCTTGAATTTATTTACCTACTCTGACGCTTGGGGCGCTGTGACCAGGAAAACAAAGTTACTTGGATTACTAGCATACTGTGTCATATCTTAACCGAAGGTTATTATATAGTATCTTTGAGAAAGACACACAGGGGAGTTGAAACAGGATGTTTAGATATTTAGGACAACAAAAAGGAACTTGTAGGACAATACCTACACTGAAGAACAAATCAGGATTTGAATGGGATACGGACATTGGAAAAGCCACTGCTTTAAACAAACATTACGAAGAAGTGTTTAGAGTAAGTGGTCTGAGCAGATATACAATGCAGGGAGCAACTGCTGAAAGAGAAGAAGTACATGTGACAAGGTGTAATATAACTAGGATCCTAAGGACGCCAGGAATAACAATAGGATTATATACACTGTAGAATGTAGCAGAGCCACCATGTGTAATTACCGGAAATGCAACATACCAAACACACAGGCAGTTGGAGAGGAACAAGAGTCTTAAAATTAGAATACCACAAATCGTAATAACTAGAATGTCTTTCTTATGACTATCCTAATCTATCCTACCTACGGGTGGAGAGACTTTTCGGCGCTTAATCGGATCCGCACACGCACTCGGTACCGCTTAGTTCGTGTAACGTTGTGGGCCTCGGCCAAGTACTTATCCGGACGCGCTTGCACGGGGATGAATCCTTCGGACGCAGTAGTCGTCGGTGGTAGGATACCAGCGTTGCGACGGTCGAGTAGTCGGTGTTGTCGCGTCGGCGGAGTCGAATCCCGGCGTCGAGTGGTCAGACAAGGACAAAAAGTATCGGTCCCGATGTCGAAAACCGTGGTGGCGCGCTTCAGCGATATTTGGATGTATATATATTTATATATATATATGGAAGTATATCCGTGGTCTAAAGCGCACGAGTAATTATATGAGGGAGGACGGTCCACTTCCGTACCTCCGGCGACTGGTCCACTCGGGACTCCACAGCTCACTGTCCTTTCTCTCCACCTCCCGTCGTCTCCACCCCCTAAGTCTAAGACACATGTGTTTAAAAGCAATAGCCTAGTGTCTAACTTACAAACTAACCTATGCTTTAGGGGTGGCCTACCCTTCCTATAGTAGGCGTCTCATTACAACCCCCCACTCATAATTAAATGAGGGCACATTGAATTGTGAGGTCACGATGAGACGGCTGACCCAAAAGAAACACATGTTGATAATTCTGGTGCAGACCAAAGAGTTATGCAATAAAACTATAGAGATGAGTAATGGTATACACAATATAAATAATACCCCTAACTTATTTTACCAATTAGTTTGCACCCTTAAGTAATAACATGATTTACGATTAACTATTTAAAATTAGTGATAGAAATAGTTTACGAATTTTTTTTTTCACGCTTTTGTCGTTATTATTATTATTATTATTATTATTATTATTATTATTATTATTATTATTATTATTATTATTATTATATATTTTTTTTTATGTATAATTTTTTCCATTCCCGTAAATTGGATGGTGATTGCAAATGTCTAGCCGGACACTGGCTTGAGGTTGGCGATGTTGTGTACCCCGATATTCCCCTCGTCACCCTCTAGCTCGTAAGCATTTGCTCCCACCGTGCTGACCACCCTGTAAGGGCCATTGTAGAGGAGGAAAGACTTCTTTATTTCTTTTCGTTCTGCTGATGATTGGTGGTTTGCCTTTAACCATACCTTGTCCCCGATGTTGTAAATGGTTGCCTTTCCTCCCTTGTCATGACGTAACCGTCGTCGTTCGGCCCTGGACTCAAATCTGGTATTTGCTAGTTGAATTTTTTGATTATGTGTTAATTCATTATCCTTTTGTGGTAAATTAAAATTTTGCTTAAGCCCCTTTCCGGTCTGTGGTTGAAATGTAATTCGATCGGTGTAAACCCGGTGCTGTCGTGGGTGACATTCGCGAGCCAAAATTCAATAGTTTTTACCCATGCTGGCCACGCCGTATGTTGATCATGAATGATCGACCGGAACATCCTTCCTAGTTCCCTCATTACCCTCTCGGAAGGGTTACTTTCGGGATGCCTGATTGAGGAGTGTACAGTTTTAACTCCTTCGTCTGCTAATGCCGTATACCATTTTTGGGAAGTAAATTGGCTCCCGTGATCCGATAAGATCGTGTCAGGCTTGTTCACGTTCATAAAATAATCAGTGGTGAGTTAGTTTAGTATGTTCTTCGTGGTTGCATATTTGAGGGTATACAATTTTACTAGTTTAGTGAAAACATCTAGCACGACTAATATA
Source organism: Nemoura dubitans (assembly GCA_921293005.1). Taxonomy (NCBI): domain Eukaryota; kingdom Metazoa; phylum Arthropoda; class Insecta; order Plecoptera; family Nemouridae; genus Nemoura; species Nemoura dubitans. Next base: position 38,438,711 of record OV121075.1, read on the forward strand.
TATTATATATTGAACGCCTCCCTTACCCCGGGGGAGTGGCCCAAACAAGTCTAGAGCGACCATCTCTCCTGGCCTTGACGCCGCTACTGTTTGCATTAGCCCCTGATGTCTTTTGTTTAGCCACTTGCTGCGTTGACACAGGACACATGGTGCGATTATCTTACGCACTTGATGGGTTAGATGTGGCCATGTGAAACCTTCTTGTAACGCATCTATGCACTTTTGTGCGCCTACATGCCCCAGAGATTCGTGGTAATTTAGCACCAAGTCTTTGACAAGCTTTTGTGGAACACATATTTTCATGGCGCTATCCTTTCCTTTCCTATATAGTGTCCCCTCGCGAAGCGAATGAGCTGCGTAAAGCTTCACTAACCGTACTGTTGCGTTTGGGTCTGCTGCTGTCAGCTGGTTATATATTGGCCGTAGCGCATCATCAGTTTTTTGTAATTTGGCGATATTTCGCAAATCTGCTCGTACCGTTTTGGTTAGTTCAAATTTAATGTCTGCTAATCGAAATTCCCGTCGGTTTTCTTCGCCGTAGTCCAAATTTTCCTCTCCGCTCCTATCCGCCGGATAGCGCGATAACGTATCTGCCACAATATTGTCTTTGCCTTTGATGTATTCTATGTTAAAGTTGTATTCTTGCAATATTAACACCCAACGGGTCAATCTACTGTTCGTTAATCTTGCCTTCATTATAAAAGACAATGACTTATGGTCGGACATTACTGTCAGTGGGGAGCCGAGTACATATATCCTCCATTTCAACAGTGCATAAACTATTGCCAGTCCCTCTCGTTCTGTCGTCGAGTATCCCCGCTCCGCTGCGGACAGTGTCCTACTCGCAAACGCTAACACTCTTTTATTCCCATTGTCATCAGTCTGGAAAAGTGTTCCCCCCAATACGTGGCCCGAACTATCTGCGTGTATATAATATCGACGGTTGCGCAATGGGTGGCTGAGCATAATTGTGTCTAAGAAAGCCGACTTAGTCGCCGCAAACGCTGCCTGCATATTGGCGTCCCATTTCCATCTTACCCCTTTCTTAAGTAGAGTCAATAGAGGCGCAATAAGGTCCGAAAACCTTTCGCAAAATCTAGAATAGTAGTTACATGTCCCGATGAAGCCACGTAAGTGTTTCGCATTCCGCGGAGTAGGAAAATCCTGTATCGCGCGTCTTTTCTCTGGATCCGTTTTCAAACCTTCACTGGACAGGATGTGGCCAAGAAATGGCACCTGGTCTTTGCACCACTGTGACTTTTCGAAGTTCACCGTCATTCCTGCACTTTCTAACCGCTTAAAAACTTGTTCTAAAAGTTGCACGTGCTCCTCCCAGGTTTCCGAAGTTACTAAGAGGTCGTCGATGTACGCTGTTGTAAATTGGGTGACTTCCGGACCTAAAATTATGTCCATGGCTCGGGTAAAACCCCCCACTGCTGTGCTTAGCCCGAAGGGCTCGGAAAATGTACGATTTTCCTTCGTGCAGGAATCCCGTATACTGTCTGTCGCATGGTCTTAGTGGGATTTGCCAGTAGCTACTTCGTAAATCAACGGAGCTCATAAATTTAATTTTTTCGAACCTTTGCAGAATTTCTTCTGGGTCTAGTGGGCATTCATGATCTTGCACCAACCTACGATTTAGCTGTCGTGCATCCATGCATATGCGGACATCGCCGTTTTTTTTAATGCTCGCCACTAGTGGATTTGTGAATTGGGTTGGTGCTCTTTCGATTACCTTCCACTCTAGCATAGTGGCGATCTGTTTGTTTACTGCCTCTCGATGCGCGAACGGGATGGGGTAAGATTTTTGCCTAAATTACGTTTTGTCGATTAATTCTAGTTTGTGTTCGTATTTGTTTGTGAGACCAGGTTTTTCTGAAAAAAGCTTTTTATATTTCAATAGCAGGGATCTTAAGTCGTTTTTTTTCCCTGTCCTGGACCTTTGTGTCTGCTACACTTTGCTTTATTTGTTCCGCTGTCGTTTCAAAAGATCGGCTACTTTGCCTCTCCTGGTTTATAATTTCCGGAGGTCTCCCTTGGTAAACCCCCCTGCTGTGTTTTTGTTCCAAGTCTGCCCCTGCCAGACTGTGGCACACATGTATCTGTTCCACGTTGTGGGTATTCTCGGCATTCTTCCCTTCTGTAAATTTAAATTGCATGTTTTCAATCTCTAGGATCATTCTATCGCAATCGATTGTGACTTTGTTGTCGAACAACCAGTCGATGCCTAGGATAACATCGCGAGTCAGCCCCGGGACTACTATGAATATAGCGTCTCGTACCCACTGCCCTATTTGCAGTGTTAAAAACACTTGCTGTTTAGCCGTCCTCTCTCTGGTTCCAATTGCCCCAGTTATTGTGATCGCCGGTATAGGCAGTACCGGGATGTCGGGTTCGTTGTGTTTTATTTCTTTGAAAAACTCTTCCGAAATGCATGAAATTTCGCTCCCAGTGTCGACCAGTGCTAACCTGTCTAAGTTGTTGATTTTTACTGCAAGCACCGGTGATTTAGCGACCTGTTTGGTTTCCACCGTTTCCTCTTGAATTAACTCTTCTACCGGTTTGGTGGTAATATGATTTATCGGGACTGATGCCCTCGGTACTTTTGTTTCTACTTTATCATTTATATTTTCGCGCCGTTTTGGGTCCCCTGAGGGATCTTCGGCGTCGGTAAAGGTCCCTCGTTCCCGTTTCCCTGCAGGGTTTCCGCCATTTCGGGGATTTCCTGGTGCTCAATATCCAACCCGTTAACCTTCTTATGATAATGATTCTTGTTGCCGTTAAAGTTCATTTTTTTGTCTGTATGTTCCGCTCTCCAGGACGGTTGACCCGCGCCCTGTTGTGGTGCGCGTGCCTCGTACCCTGGTTTTGAACGACTGGGGCCGTCGTTAATCGGTACATTTCCCTCCCTGCTAGGCCTCCATGGGTTTTGTTCCCCCTGCCCTTCTAATTTGTATAGGGCGTCAAATTTTTTCAAGATTGCCAAGTTTTCTGCCACTGTACTGGAGCTGGATAGGATGAGCAATTTGGCTATGCTCGGCCGGAAATGCGAGTTGACCGTCGCCACAATGTCGGCGTCGGTAAGTTTCGGCGTCAGCCGCCTAGCCTTTACCACCCACCCCATAAAATATCCTGCCATCTGACCCTCCTGGGCCTTCGGGCACTTTTGTTGATAGAGGGCGTGTAGCACCTCTCTCTGCTGGGTGACCCCCCAGAACTCTGCTTGGAATTTGGCTTTAAACTCGCTGTACGTCGAGTTGTTTTCGATCATGACGTCTGCCCATCACTTGGCATGCCCTCTCAACAAACTCTGTGCTATGCGGCATTGCAGCCTCCCTGGGACCTCCAATAAATTGAAATGTGACTCTAACTCCTCTAGGAAGTGGGTGGGGTGAACCTCTTCGTTCACCCCGTCGAACTTCGGGAGCTGGGCACTTGCCCTTATGTCGTAGCTTGTGTTTACGTTGGCCAGCTTCGGGGGGGGCTATGCTGTGTCTCGTCTTTCTCGGAGACGCTTTCACTCAGTGTCTGTTTCAGCGCTTCTATTGAAGCCGTGGCTTCCGCCCTAACTTCTGCCACCTGCAGCGCAGTGTCCTTTTGAACCTCTGTAATTATATGTCCAAGTGCCGCAATGCATCTAGGATTTCTTGGGTGGCCATAATTTTAATGTTTTTGTCTTGCAATCTGGTAATCACCATCCAAAATGCGAGCACACAACGAAAATACCCGGTATTTCAGAGATACTTAAGGTATTATGGAAACCAAAGTTTGAAAGTAAACCGGCCAAAATATGATTGTTATCCGGACTTTCTGTGTTTGATAAAAAATTTTGATTATTCAAGGCGTGGAAAAAAAATTCTGCCTATTAGTTGGGCGCCATTTGTAATATAACTAGGATCCTAAGGACGCCAGGAATAACAATAAGATTATATAAACTGTAGAATGTAGCAGAGCCACCATGTGTAATTACCGGAAATGCAACATACCAAACACACAGGCAGTTGGAGAGGTACAAAAGTCTTAAAATTAGAATACTACAAATCGTAAAAACTTGAATGTCTTTCTTATGACTATCCTAATCTATCCTACCTACGGGTGGAGAGACTTTTCGGCGCTTAATCGGATCCGCACACGCACTCGGTACCGCTTAGTTCGTGTAACGTTGTGGGCCTCGGCCAAGTACTTATCCGGAAGCGCTTGCACGGGGATGAATCCTTCGGACGCAGTAGTCGTCGGTGGTAGGATACCAGCGTTGCGACGGTCGAGTAGTCGGTGTTGTCGCGTCGGCGGAGTCGAATCCCGGCGTCGAGTGGTCAGACAAGGACAAAACGTATCGGTCCCGATGTCGAAAACCGTGGTGGCGCGCTTCAGCGATATTTGGATGTATATATATTTATTGATGAGCGTAGCGAGCGAAGCGAGCGAAGCGAAATCATCAATTTCACTACTGCTAAAAAAAACACTTGGTGTGTTTTTTTTTTTTTTTTTTTTGTATGTGTGTTTGCGCGCGCTCTACAGGCCAAACGCCTGCTTCGAGTGGGATGAAATTTTCAGGGTGTCTACTTTTGTTCTCAACTTAGACCCCCTGCGTTTTTCAAGAAAATCCTCCACACCCTTCACTTTCAAAGCAGAACAAAGAGCAAAATTTGACAATTGGGCAAGTTTGGAAAAGTACGGAAATTTATTTAAAAGTGCGTATTTTTTTCAAATGTTCCCAATTTCGATTTGCCTTTAGAAACCATCGAAACCAAATCGAAACATCGCACCAAATTTTTCCCAACAAAAACCAACCCAATCAAACCCAATAAAAACCTTTGGGCATGAGTAACATCTATGTATTAACATGCACAATGCTCAATGATCTCAAAATTAGCATATTTCCGCTACCCGACAGCTCAGACAGAAACAAAGAAAGGTCAGAATCGTTTACATTTTCAAGTGATCAGAATCTTTGAGAAAGCAATCGTCCGGCTTGCTGCTCCATGATTTAGGCTTTTTGCCTCAATCTTTGTATGCGCTAAATACAAACCGCTACGCTCATCTTCAACGCAACACAAATTGCGTTCGCCCTAGTAATTGATGAGCGTAGCGAGCGAAGCGAGCGAAGCGAAATCATCAATTTTACTACTGCTAAAAAAAACACTTGGTGTGTGTTTGTTTGCTTGTTTATTTGTTTGTAAGTGTGTTTGAGCGCGCTCTACAGGCCAAACGCCTGCTTCGAGTGGGATGAAATTTTCAGGGTGTCTACTTTTGTTCTCAACTTAGACCCCCTGCGTTTTTCAAGAAAATCCTCCACACCCTTCACTTTCAAAGCAGAAAAAAGAGCAAAATTCGACAATTGGGCATTTTTGGAAAAGTACGGAAATTTATTTTAAAGTGCGTATTTTTTTCAAATGTTCCCAATTTCGATTTGCCTTTAGAAACCATCGAAACCAAATCGAAACACCACACCAGATTTTTTCCAATAAAAACCAACCCAATAAAACCCAATAAAAATTCTTGGGAATGAGTTACATCTATGTATTAACATGCAAATTGCTTTATGACCTCAAAATGAGCATATTTCCGCTACCCTACAGCTCGGACAGAAGCAAAGAAAGGCCAGAATCGTTTACAATTTCAAGTGATCAGAATTTTCGAAAAAGCAATGGTCCGGCTTGCTGCTCCATGGTTTAGGCTTTTTGCCTCAATCTTTTTATGCGCTAAATACAAATCGCTACGCTCATCTTCAACGCAACACAAATTGCGTTCGCCCTAGTTGGGTTCAGAAGGTAAAAATTGGAAATGTTCTGTCGGGTACAGTTAAAGTCACATCAGGAGTACCGCAAGGCAGTGTATTGGGACCATTGTTATTTGATTGATGCGCGTAGCGAGCGAAGCGAGCGAAGCGAAATCATCCATTTCACTACTGCTTAAAAAAACACTTGGTGTGTGTTTGTATGTGTGTTTGCGCGCGCTCTACAGGCCAAACGCCTGCTTCGAGTGGGATGAAATTTTCAGGGTGTCTACTTTTGTTCTCAACTTAGACCCCCTGCGTTTTTCAAGAAAATCCTCCACACCCATCACTTTCAAAGCAGAAAAAAGAGCAAAATTCGACAATTGGGCAAGTTTGGAAAAGTACGGAAATTAGTTTTAAATGTGCGTATTTTTTTCAAATGTTCCCAATTTCGATTTGCCTTTAGAAACCATCGAAACCAAATCGAAACATCACACCAGATTTTTCCCAACAAAAAACACCCCAATAAAACCCAATAAAAACCCTTGGGCATGAGTTACATTTATGTATTAACATGCACAATGCTCAATGATCTCAAAATGAGCATATTTCCGCTACCCAACACCTTGGACAGAAACAAAGAAAGGTCAGAATCGTTTACATTTTCAAGTGATCAGAATCTTTGAGAATGCAATCGTCCGGCTTGCTGCTCCATGTTTTAGGCTTTTTGCCTCAATCTTTGTATGCGCTAAATACAAACCGCTACGCTCATCTTCAACGCAACACAAATTGCGTTCGCCCTAGTATATATATTGATGATCTATGTAAGATTGTGTCATCATAAATTAGATTATTCGCAGATGACAGTGTGATATACAGGGAAATAAAGGATACGAGTGATGTCAAATTATTACAAGAGGATATCGATGGAGTTTGTGAATGGGTCAGTAGAAATGGAATGGGACTAAATGTAGGAAAATTTAAAATAGTAAGTTTTGGTAGAGGTATGAAAGGAATTGAAGGGAAGTACCAAGTAAACGAAGATGAGCTAGAAATTGTGAGTTTTTATAAGTATCTGGGAGTAATGATTTAGGATGGAAAAGACATGTTGAGAGTGTGACCAGTAAAGGTATACGTTCACTGAATTTCATATTGAGACAACTGAAAGGGATGAGTAAAAAAGTTAAAGAGAAGGCATACATGGCATTGGTGAGACCAACATTGGAGTATGGCGCCTAGCTGTGGGACCCTTATCGGAAGGAGGAAATTAAAGAAGTAGAGAAGGTGCAGAGATTAGCTGCTAGACGAGTAACAGGAAGAATGAGAAGATGGAAGATGGAAAAAAATCGTAACGGTTTAGAAGTAAGAATTTTGGAAGGGCCTTCGGAAATGGTCAAGGAGCTTGGATGGAAGACGTTGGCTAGTCGAAGATGGGCAGATAGAATTTGCAACTTTTATAGGTCATGGAAAGGAGATAATGGCTGGAAGGAGTTAAGCATGAAGATAGAAAAAGAAGCGAAGTATTTCGGCAGGAAGGACCACAAAATGAAAGTAGTTCTAAAAGGGAAGAAAACAGATATTGGAAAATTCTCCTTCCTGAATAGAACAAGTAGAGATTGGAATGGAATTAAGAAGGAGGTGTTTGAAGGGTAAGAAATGGAAGTGAAGACATTAAGGAGAAAAATAGAAGATATTATTGAAGAGATGAATAATTGAAGAAAAAAAAAGTGTATGATAATTATAGTTTTTAAGGAACCTGCCACCAATACCATGTATTATTTGCAGAGTATTTCAAAATAAATAAAAAATAAATGTGCAACTGTGAGCTATTGTGAGAACCGTAATTTGCAACCGACGTTGTTTTGACAAAATGTATTATTTTGTAGCCTCGAAGTGATTCGAGTCAGCTGTGGGGAGACATCCTCCTAGACAATGATTCCGCTGAGGAGGAGGATGAGAAGTCTATCTACAAAGCAGGGCCGTCTCACAAACCCAGTGCCGAGGTACCGGCTGAAGTATCTGCAGTCTCAGCGCAGGAACTTTTGGGTATGTGCATAACTTTTGGGCAGTGCAATGAGTAGTTAGGTACATTTTAGTCGTTTGGTGGTTTTGTGAGCCACAATAGTCTCCAAATGTTTTTGAAGTAAGATGTGTTTGCCTTTCCAACTTTATTTTACTCTTCAAAAGAACAACACTCCATTTCACCCTATGATGGAGAGTATACTTAGTCTTTCAAAAATAATCCACTGTTGCTGTAAAATAACTGCTTTGTTTATGATTTAGAGGTGGACTATTTATTAGTGTCATTACTCATTAGCAGTTATCTTGCAACACTTATTTTGCCGTAACTGCTAGTAGGTGCCTAAAGGTAGCTCGTAGCAGGTATAAAACCTTTTAAGTACATATTAATTTGTGTTTATCCAGATTAATCACTGGCATCCAAAAAGCGGAAGCAGTCACCTAGCCCCATCGAACCCCCGGCCAAGAAGGCAGCTGAGGTATTGGAAATGTACCAAGCCGAGCTGCTGCATCTCAGAAGAGAAAAGATGGATAGGGAGAAGGCACACCAAATGATGATGGTTGCCTTGCGAGACAGGGAAGTTGCAGCATTGGAGCGTATTGCAGATGCTGCCACAAAGATTTCTGAGAGTTTGTTTACTGAGCTTACTGAGTAGAGATTTTTTTTTTTTACCTTGCTATAGAAGTTTAGAGTAGATAAGTTTTTTTTAATCATTCATGAAAAGTACTCAGGAATCAATGATTTGTATTTTTGTGTGAGCAAACTCGAAGTATTAATGATGAGGATTGAAGTACTCGTTGGCAATTCCTGTCTGAATATGCCTCCCTTGCTGGAGCCAGTAGTCTCGGCCTCGGCCTCGGCCTCGGCCTTGTTGCCGAACTGGTGGATCGGCGATGTGAGGCTCGTGCTCGTGCATGAGCTCTTCGTTCGGTCCAGCCATCAGCTCTCCAGGAGCCAGCTCCAGTTCCAGACGAGCATTTACACACATGTTGTGCAACACTGCACACGCATTTATGATGAGACTGGCCTTATGAGGATGGTAATATAAGGTTCGATGCTGCATGAGGCATCGAAACCGGGACTTTAGTAGCCCAATGCATCGCTCAACGACATTCCGACATTGGATCTGGCGCACATTGAACGTGGCCAAGGCGGTGCCGGGTAGCGGATTGTGCACAGGCACCATTAGCCATGGTTCAAGTGGGTAACCGCTGTCTCCTGGAAAAAGCAAAGCAATGTGATCTTCATGATTACCTAGAATTTAACACAGTGCTATTGTTTTCTAGTTAAGTTTTATTTGTGTTTAGTTATACCTACTGTTTTATCATGACACGATAGGTATCAATAGAGGGATATTTAATACTTCCAATACTAACTTAATGTTCCCGATACTTGAATCTGAAATATTTCACATTTCAAAGAGATAACACGAAGGCTGGCTACATTAGGTGCACTATATTGTTGATGAGCGTAGCGAGCGAAGCGAAATCATCAATTTCACTACTGCTAAAAAAAAACACTTGGTGTGTGTTTGTATGTTTGTTTGTTTGTATGTGTGTTTGCGCGCGCTCTACAGACCAAACGCCTGCTTCGAGTGGGATGAAATATTCAGGGTGTCTACTTTTGTTCTCAACTTAGACCCCCTGCGTTTTTCAAGAAAATCCTCCACACCCTTCACTTTCAAAACAGATAAAAGAGCAAAATTCGACAATTGGGCATGTTTGGAAAAGTACGGAAATTTATTTAAAAGTGCGTATTTTTTTCAAATGTTCCCAATTTCGATTTGCCTTTAGAAACCATCGAAACCAAATCGAAACATCACACCAGATTTTTCCCACTAAAAACCAACCCAAGAAAACCCAATAAAAACCCTTGGGCATGAGTTACATCTATGCATTAACATGCACAATGCTCAATGATTTAAAAATGAGCATACTCCGCTACCCGACAGCTCGGACAGAAACAAAGAAAGGTCAGAATCGTTTACATTTTAAGGTGATCAGAATTTTTGAGAAAGCATTGGTCCGGCTTGCTGCTCCATGATTTGCATAGGCTTCTTGCCTTAATCTTTTTTTTGCGCTATATACAAACCGCTACGCTCATCTTCAACGCAACACAAATTGCGTTCGCCCTAGTTATAATAATTCAGCATTAAGTTGCAACAAAGTGCCAATTTTATATTTTTAGTAATTAAAAGAAACAAAATGTTCCTGTCAATTTTCAAATGTAACAGCATTTGAGAATGTTATTAAAAATTATACCAATAAGCCATGTATTTCTCTGGCCAGCTTCATAGCTCTCCAACATAAACTTTTGGACAGCGCCGCTTGCCCAAATGTGGCTATCGTTGGTAGCGCCCGGGAATCTAGAGTTTATGGTTGTAATCACCATCTCAGCATTACATCCCTTTCAAGGAAGCAACTGAAGGGGGTAAGTGGGAGAAGGTTTTTTTGTGTTTCTCTTTGGTGTAACTTTTTTTACTTACAATTTCAACATTAATTGAATGAAAATGTTTGCGGTTCACATATGCCCTCTCCAGGTAGACGATGTCGTTCTTCGGTGGTGCTAGAATCGCTACGTGGGTTCCATCCACTGCGGTTATCACACCAGGGATCCCACCGAGCCGCATGAACCTGTTGAAATTTAAATGAATTTTTATATTGATATTTTTGTATGTATAGATCATTTCCTAGGTAGGCAGGTACCACACTTTGACTATTTGGTCACTTCCTTTTGCTTTTCAAGGCTCTGCTCTTCCTCTGATGTTGGAAATGTCATTAAGTCATCAAACATGAGAGCATTAATCGCTAGGGTAACTTCCTCCAGTACACGTGACACTGACGGTTGGCTCATAGTCAGGGTATAGTCATTTTCAATGGGGCATTGGAAACATCCCGTAGCGTAAAAGCGAAGTGTTGCTAGCACCTTTAAGAAGAATTGGATTCATTATTTGAACAAGGCTTAATTTAAATAACTGCATCCAGGTCACATTTTCAAAACTTACCTTTCTTTCTACAGACAATGCAGAACAACGTTGAATGGGGAACCGGGGTCTAATTGTTTAGATGAGTTGCCGGGCCAAAGATTTTTTAAAGCGGAAAAATTGCTTGAATTTTGCATCACTTGTGGAGAAACCATCCACGTTTTCCCTGTACTCTCTGGGTGCATTTGGCTCCAAATTTTCACCTTCAATTACAGCCGCCATAGCGTATGCCACCCAAAGATCGTCCATGTTTATGAAACAATAACCTATATCAATTAGATATGATAAATCATATCGCGTACGACGAGGGTTTTAGCTCGTCGCTCGTTTTTACGAGATCATATCCGAAAATCATAAGTTAAGAGGCGGTAATATTGAAGAATACGAAAATCGCGGGCTGCGCGTCATAACTACGTCACGTGACCTTTAATCATAAGTTAACGCGCGGTATGGATTGTTATGATCTAGAGAATTGCCCTCCAGGCCAGGTAGCGACCACGTGGATGAGCACATGGTGGCAGGGGATGTCATGTTCATGTTCAATCATGTGTCATGTTCAAACCAGTTTTATTATCAGTGCCTGCCTCGCAAAACTCACGAAGTTGTTAACTGGCATGTTTTGTATCCGATGCCACACACCCCAACTGGCATACAACACCTAATTTTACAGTTAGAAGAGAAAATAAAAAACTTCTTGAATCCTTTCTTTGATACTATCACACTTCTATGATCACTTCTTTGATAACACTTCTATGTCACAACTTTTTTAATATTAAAGAAAACATATGTTTCCATGTCTCTATTTCATTTTATTTATATTAATTGCTTCCATTCTCCGATATCAATTTAATGGTTATTATCTATACCCTACCTTTCCGGTGGCTTTACCTCGTCCAGGCGGGCTGGAGGTAATATGATATAACAAAATCAATTATGCAATTTAAAATAATTCACATTGCGAATACCAACTTTTTTGCAAGTACCGAAAAAGTGATGGCATAAATGTGTCTTTCGTGCCGAGAAGACGCAGGAAACTTTTTGAAATATCTTCTAGCTTAAAAATTACGTATTTTAGGCCATTGGATTTGCGTGAAATCTAATCGCATAATTCCACACTGCACCGATATATCAGCTTGGGTCGATTCTCATTTCACGGAGCGAGGCAGCTGCTGATAAGAAAACTGGTTTCTTTTCGATCCCCTAAGCATGGCATCCAGGTCCTCCATGTGCTTACCCATATGGTCAGTACCTGGCCTACCTATGCTCTTTTCAGAGAAACCTTTCTGAGCACATAACCGAAATTCTACTGCGCGGATTTCCGTGTCCAGAGGTGTACGTCAACTCAGTGAAAGCTGGTGGGCAAAATGACCCCCAGAAGGCGCCCCGAGGGTGAAATCGACACACGGTTTTTGGGATTCTAGTTAGGAAGAAGAGCTCTGCAAAATGGAAAACTCTAGTCGGGGAAAAAATTTAATTTTCGAAATAAAAAAGTGCCCATTTTTGGGCAGAGAGGCCCAAAAACCCCACCACGCACTGCAGAACGTTAAAAATAGCACATTCCTAAAATTTGAAGAAAAAATCTCGAAAATTGCAGAAATGCAAAAAGAACGAAAATCTTGCGAAAACATACCGAAAAACACGGCTTTTACTAGTAGGAGATTTATTTTTATTTTTATTTTCATATACATTGCAAAAACTGGTAGGTACCAGTGGTGGCGAGGAGCTATGTTTATTGAATTTATGTAGTAATTAATTTATTGTTCTCTTCCGGTTTTCCGTCTCTTCTAACAGTTTCCTTAGCGTCTTCACATCAATTTCTTCTTTGCCTATCACTTCTTTCTTTATGCCATTCCAATCCCTACCTGATCTTGTTAAGAAGGAGTAGTGTCCAACATCTGTCCTCTTAGCATTTATCAAGACCTTCATTCTGTGACCATTCCTTTCCTGCTCACCATCATACTTTTCAATCTTCTCGTTCAGTTCCGTCCATCCTACACTTCCCTTCGATATTCTGTAAAAATTGCACAATCTATCCATCCATCTCCTTTTTTCCAGTCTCCTCCAACCCAATTCCTCAATCATTTCTGATGGACTCTTAAAGGTTCTGACTTCTTCTCCATTTTCATTTATTTCTGTCTTCCATCTTCTCATTTTTCCCAACACTCTTCTTGCTGCCAATCGTTGCACCTTTTCAATTTCTTTTATTTCTCCTAACTTGTATGGGTCCCAAACTGAGGATGCATACTCCATGCAGGGCCTAATTAATGACATGTACGCATTTTCTTTTATATTTGCATCCATACCTTTTAGTTGTCTCATTACAAAATGTATCTGTTAAATCCTTTAATTGTCACTCTTGCCACATGATCTCCCCACCCTAATTCATTATTAAAAACCACTCCTAAATACTTATAGTTCTTTACTTCTTCCAGTTTTTCGTTCCCTATAAAATATTCATTCGTAAATTTTTCTTTTCTTCTACTGCATCTCATCATTTTACATTTACACGTGTTCAATTCCATTTTGTTAGCTGTGACCCATTTACTTAATCCATGGAGATCTAATTGTAGGTCGGCATCGTCTTTACGGGTTTCATAGTTTTGTAGATCACGCAGTCGTCGGCAAAAAGTCTTATTTTTGAATTTAAAATGTTGATGTCTATATCTTCTACAAATATATTAAAAAGAAGTGGGCCCAAAACACTGCCCTGAGGCACACCTGATCGCACTATAGTTTCTTCTGACAATTCTTCATTAATCTTCACCATTTGAACTCGGTCTTTTAAAAAGTTTCCGATCCAGTTTGTTATCTTGAGATTCCCAAGTAATTTTTCTACTTTTTCCAAAAGGATTTTGTGACTTACTTTGTCAAACACCTTTTTGATATCAATAAAGACCGCGTCTACCCTACCTTAACTGTCCAACACCGCCGACAATTCCTCCTCAAATCCTAAAAGTTGTGTTTGATATGAATAACCTTTCCTAAATCCATCCTGTTTTGATGTTATACCATCTTTTCTCTCGATTATAATATTCATCTTCTTGTCAATTATTCGTTCCATAATCTTGCAAATTGATGATGTTAGACTCACTGGCCGATAATTTGCAATCTTTTGCCTCTCGCCTTCCTTAAAGAGGGGTGTCACCACCGGTCGTTTCCAATCACGAGGGATTTCACCTTCTAGGGAGAGATTAAATATTTTGACTAGATACGGAACTATGCTCCGGCCAGCAAGTTTTATAAATTCATTGGCAATACCATCTTTCCCACGAGATTTCTTGTTTTTCAGTTGTCTCACTACATCCCATACATCATTACTTGTTACATATACTTCTTCTTTTCTTAGAGTAGGCCCCTCATATAAATAGCAATTTTCTTCTTTCTCTCCAAAAACCCTGAAATAGTAATTATTCAAGGCATTTGCTTTTCCTTTGTCATCATCCCATTGTTGTCCTTCATCATCTTCCATCGTGGGTATCATCCTTCCACTGCCCTTTAGGCCATCAACATATTTGTAAATTCGATTCCAGCTTTCTTGTCTATTTTTTTCGTCAAATATTCTTTCTACAAAAGCTTTTCGTGATTTACTCTTTTCTTCGTCAAGTTTGTTTCTCATTCCTGTGGGTTTATGATTTTTCTTTTTTTCCCTTTTCTGTTTATTGTGTTATTTTCTTATTTTCCTTTTCAATTTTTTAACTTTTTTACTGTAATATATTGGATCACAATTTCCTCCAATATTTTTAGTAGGTACTACTCTTTCTTTTATATCATCAGCAACTGTAATACATTTTGCCCAGCATGTGTTGATGTCATTATCCTGTATATCTTTATCCCATTGTGCATATCTGTCTTCAAACTCTTTTCTCAGCTCTATTTTCCTTTTTTTTAAACATCCACAACTTTCTTACATTTTCTTTGTGTTCCTTGATAGAATTAATCGCCAGCTTTACTAGCGGAATTTTATGATCACTTATGCCTGGTATAATTTATGTGTCAATTCTCATTTCTTCGGGCTCAATCAAGATAACGTCCAGTACATTATTTGTCCCAGTAGAAGTTTCTCGTGTTCCTTCTCGTCCCATCTGTAATAGCCCTCTGTTTGATATTTCAGTAGCAGCAATTTGCAACAGTCCTTTCCCTTGTACATTACCTCCGGTCGTCCACCTCACTCCAGGCATGTTCAAATCTCCTGCTATTATCAAACGACCATCAAAACCACTCGTACATAAATGCTCTTCCAATCTTTCTAATGTGTTGTTCTGATCGTTAGGTGGTCTGTAGACTCCAATAATTTTTAGATTATTGTGTTTTAATCGTAAATTGATGCACATCATTTCTGCTTTTTCATCGTTCCACAAAAATCTACTTTTCAATTCTTCTTTGACTACAATCATCACTCCTCCTCCATGCTTGTTCCTGTCTTTCCGAAACAAAGTGTACCCGTTCATAGATATTTCGTTTGTCATATACTCATCGTCCAGCCACGTTCCGACCGCTACTGCTACATCAGGTGTATAAGTTTCCAAAACTGTCCTGAATTTGTCCAGCTTATGCTTCTGCAGTTAACAACCATAATTGTTAAATAATCTTCGACTTCATTAATTTTACCATTATTCAGTTCTGGACTTTTATCCGTATTTTCATGTATTTCAACAGCACCATTCTCAAACTCCCAAATCCTACTCTCTCCCATTAGTTTTCCGAATCATTTTTAACACTGATCTTCTTCATTATCCCCACCATAAGTTTACTCAATATTTCATTTCCCTTATAATTCAGGTGTAATCCATCCCGTCCCAAACGATCCTTTCAAATCCATCCGTTCAGATCGACGAAAACTCCTCCTAATTTTGGGGTCACCCACTCTATTTGTTTGTTTAGGGTATTAATTTCGTTTGCTTCTATATCTCTTCTGTTAATAATGCCTGTTAGATTTGGGCCTCCGGCAGCTGTATTTTTATTTCTAACATCATATCCCATGTATCATTGATCGCCTGTCCGTTTTTCTTTTATCCTCGGACACCATTTGTTCCCACATGCATTATAACTACTTGTTTCTCATCTCATCAATCATTTCAGATCTTTCCATTACTTTCTGAAGCTGGTCTGTTCTTACACCAGGATAACATTTAGTTGTGTATCCGAACGCCATTTGTTTTAAAACTTTACCGGTGTGTATAATCATCGAATCTCCTTTAATAAGCACTTCATTACCTCGTATCTCCGAGCTTTGCTTTTCTCTTCGCTGGTCCATCCTTTCCCCTTCATCTTCACTGGAATTTCCAATGATAGTATTGGAATCTACTCCTTTAACAGATATATTTTCTTGTTCTTGGGCGTTTCTTACTTCGTCTTCTCTGTTCCCTTCTTTCTTGCGTTTTGCATTGCCATTGTTATTCTGCTAACTTCTTTTTTTTTTTGGTTGTGAGTAAGCTTTTTGATTAAAAGCATTCTTAACTACAGCAGTATCGAAATGCGCTGCATTTTTGACCACTGCATGGCCTATTTCCTCAATATTTTTCGTTACTGTCATGCATTCTTCATCACCTTGTATAATTCCGGTTTCTAGGCAAACTAGTTTAAATTCAATATCATCGACTCTCTTCTCCAATTTGTTTCTTTGTCTTATCTCAGACAATAACATCTCATTTCATTTTCTTCTAATATTTCACATCGTCTTGAAATAATGTCTCTTTCTAATACAACTCGCTGCTTTGCTATTTCATTGCGTACTTATTCTTCCTCGATATCTTTTCTGGTTTTGAACTCATTTCCCACCCCCTTTTCAGTTCATCCTCTTTCTTTACCCATTCTTTTTCCAACCAAGAGAACTTTTCTTCTAGGCATTTGAAATTTGCTGTCATTTCTTCACAGAGTTATTCATTCCTTCCTCTGCTTATTTTTATCTCTATGTCGTTGTTACATCTTTGAGATTTTCGAAGTGACATTTTTCTCTGATTCACTCTGTTTTGAGATCAGTGATCAACTTAGCCCTGGAATTAGGCTGAATTTTTATGTTTTATTGGTTTTTAACATTTTCACAGACTGTCAAAAATCAAATATTGAAACCCAAAATTCGGTATAAAAACCCACGGTTTCTCTTCACATTCAATGTCACTTCAGTAGATTATCACTTCATTCGTCTTTGAAGATTAAAAACATAATTTTTACTTACTTCTTTCACATATAAAAAGCAAAATTGCAGGAGCTCAAATGTCACCGAACCTTCTTGTCAATTTTTTCATTTTTAGGAGTCTAGTAGGAGATAGTAGGAGATGTAGCAGATAATTCACATTACAGATAGTAAACAAAAAATTAATGACTAAAAGCAGAGCGTGCTGTAAATTGCTTCGAGCGAAAATTGACCTGTCTCGTGTAATTACACTTTTTTTTTCTCGCTAGCCGATGGTGTTTAATTTTGTATGAAAAAAATAATTATTCAAAGCGTACTTTGCAACGCTATGCATGCTGTAAATTGCTTCGTGCGTAAATTTACTCATCTATATATATAGTTTCTTTTGAAGGTTGATAATCTCTTTACAGGCAATGACACTGCGGAATGATACTCGCATGTCAATAGTGTGGGACGTGGTCGGCTTCCAACAATACCCACTAAACTCCACCATAAAAAAATTACAATTCCGGTGGCTGGTAACCCCCCTTGACGTCTTGACCGAAATCCGATGATTTGGGCGACGAAAGAAAGGGTTCTAGAAGTTATTGGCGCGAATACATATTTAAATAAATGCATGTATATGCGCAAAATGACCGATAGGTTGAAGCGCAAAAAAAATAAATAAAAAAATAAATAACACGTATAAAAAAATAACACAAGTTTGCTGCAAAAAATGGCATTACGAGTCCTAAATGTCAACTGTAGATTGTCAGGTTCGGTACACTGGAGGAAGAATAATATGATTCAGACATAATTGAGTACCCCCCTGGAAGGACATAACATCCACTTTTTGACCGATGCGTTTTTTGGTGGAACAAGGATGCTTATCCATTCAGCTACAATGTGCTGAATTCTGGCGACAATGTGTCGAACCATCTCGGCGTTATTCGATGTTGAATTTCGTGCATCGTGGAAGAAGGTTATTTATCCAGTCAAGATGGCGGTCGGCGTCAAAAAAACTCTGTCACCGGGTCTCAAGAATCAGCTTAATAAAGGAAAGAAGCGCAATTGCAGCGTTAAGAATTGGAAGGATAACACTTCCAAACAACTTCGCAATGCTGGGTTACCTTACACACCTCGAAAGGGACTGGAATATGACGGAAAACTGGCACCAAATGAGGTACGTCGAAGAAGGGCTCATATCCTTAGCGAAGAAAAATGAGTTTTGATTATTCTTTCTTGGTGTTAAGTTTGATTTATTGTAATGGCAAAGTGTGCCTTGAAGTATCGTTGGATCTTTCCCATCCGTATGCCATTTTCATGCCATTTAAATCACTTCCAGTGATTGTTCTGATTTTTTTTTAGAAGCACGACATGCTTGTTTTGACACATTCTAGGTTTTTTTTGAGGTTAAACACGTATTGTTTTTTCAGAATGCAGTTTGCTATTGCAAATGCTCCGAATGTCACATGCTGACATTTCCTCAGAATCTGAAAATGAACAAAGATTTCTACAGTCTAAAGGCCATATTCCACTAGGGTTGCAAGGCGCGGGTTTGAACCCGGCGGGTTCGTTTTGATGTCAGTGCGCATGCGGGCGACGGATTGCGCGAACAGCTCGGTAGATAGGATAATTTCTATCGCGGAAGATTGGAATCGGCGGGCTCTCGAGAAACGACCAATAGAAATGCGTTCTTTGAGTCGCCATCTTTCTTTGCTAGTCTGACAGTTGTTTTGTGTTGACATCTCCGATTTGCAAACTATCATTTCGCAAAATATATGTTTTTACTTTTGGTGAATAACATAATGGCTCCAAAAAGCACACTAAGGACAGCGGAAAAAGAGGAGTCCCTTATTTCTTTCGTGGAGGCCAGACCTTGTCTCTGGAATACTAGAGACAGAGATTATTTTAAGACGGAATACAAAAACTTCGTGTTTGATGAGTGCGCCTCTCTTAATCTCGGCGCAGAGTTTACTGGTAAGTAATAAAGATGTACATTTTCACCGTCCGTATTGAAATCAATAAGTGCTCATGAATTAGAGTCAAGCATAGAATGAAATCGATATTGGTAATGATGAAAGTTCCTGGTAGATCATGTACTTACATAACCTATAGTTATTACACCCAGAATTAATTTACTTTTTAGGCTCGATGGTAAAGGAGCGGTGGGCAAACATTAGGGGCACCTTCTTGACTAATCACAGGAAGGTGTTCCCTAAAAGCGGTGCCAGCACGGAGGATGCAAACGCTCGGCAGCCAACCTGGCCACTCTATTCGCGGATGCTGTTTCTTGCCCCTTGCGTGAAGACATTATAATTCACAGTCCAACATGACACCGAAGGTACGTTGCATGTCATTATCTGCTGATACTGGTGTTGGCTGTTGGTATATTTTGGGACAGTTATAGGTACCTAGGATAGTTGAACTTATTGTCAGTTATTAGATGCTTGGTAGGTACTTGATAATTATTACTTTTCTGATATCTTTAGCAATGAGCTGCTATTTTTTTGAACGATTATATCTATGAATTCTTTTCACATGTGGCTATATAGGTAACAGTTTGCATGAAAATCTCAACCGGCACCCGAATGAAGCATCCTTTCTCACTTCGGATAGTGCCTTTATATATAGCATGCACTCGTATGATGCATGAGCAATGTTGCATGGGTGATTGCATGGGGGCATGGGTCGGGGTTAATTATTGCAGGCGCCTGTGAATAGGTTTGAGACGAGCATCATCCGAGAAGTTGCCAGCTGCTCCAAGGACACTCCGGGCAGATCGGGGCCTGTGAATCTCTCAGACTATAACATCAGCAGTTCGGAAGATGAAGACAATCCAATGCAATCCGACGCAACACCTAAGATCCCCCAAAAGCGGCCAAATAATGAGAACGACCATGAGTTTTACTCGAAAAAAGCTAAGAGAGTTGCAAATAGTACAAATCAGGAAAACATAAAAAAAATTGCTACAGTTTTGGATAAAATATCAAATGACGAAGATCGAGTTCACTATTTTGGGATGATGGTGGCTGCCTCTCTCAGGGACAATGTTGTTGGGCTTAATCAAGAACGAGCCATGATTGACATACAAAAAACATTGCTAACATTCCACCAAGATAACCAGGGCTAAATTTGGAAATAAATTTTGTGGTTTTACGTTTAACTTTAATTTATAATTTAGAACCTTTGTCTTTTCTGATTATCCTTATTAATCATTTGTACAATACTGAAGTTCAAAAACCTGTACTTGTAAAACTGTGCGGTACCATGTTGAATGAAGGATGTGTTCTAATTTCTTTAGGACTTAAATTAGTTATAACTATTTATTGATAGTATTAAATATTAACATTAAGATTTTATGTGAATCAGAAGTTTAAATTTTATTTCCAATCTTATAATGTGAATCATTCAAGTAGTTAGGTACTACAATTATTACATACCTAGGTATATGTATTGCATGAAAGTAAGAGATAGTTTATTAAAAAGACTGACACATTTTTATTTATTAAAAAGACTGTCTAACCAGGGTGTAACCAAATGAATACAACCATTAAAATACTCTTTCAAATCACAATTGTCTCATTTAGGCTTGCAGAGTCTTTTCACCATTCCCTCTTGCCAGGGCACAGATCCATCTCCATTGAAATAATCGCAGAGCTTATTTCTCAGGTCTCGTGCCGACATCGTGAACCGGTTTCCTGCCGTTTGTTGCAGTCTGCTCATTCCTTGGGGCGGTGGGGCGTCCCTCCATGAGCCTCGGATATATTCACCTAAACATTTAATTTGTCGTTAATGATCAAAAAATATTTTCTTTAATTCCATTGAAAATATGTTTAGTAACAGTATCTTGTAAGTACCAGTAATTGTATTTTCATCGTCCAGGCTGCCTTTTGGGGTGTACATAGCTGCGCCGACAGTAGGCGACCGCAACCAATTATGCAGAGCAATCGTTGCCATCACAATGGCAGTGGCTTTTGCTGGATCGTACCGCATTGCCGAACGGTAAATTAGAAAACGGTTTGAAAGAATTCCAAATCCGTTTTCAGAACACATACGTGCTCGTGACAACCTGAAACAAAATTGATTCTGCTATAGGTAATTCAAAATCAAAGAAATAGGTACTGGTGATTAAAAAATTATGCACTCAATCAGTTAGTTCATGGAGTTTTGTAACTTGCCTGAAGTTGAAAATTCTTCTATTTAAGTTTCCCTCCAGATCAGTCTGAGAAAATCCTTTCATTGTGTGGTCCGTCAGCGGAAAGGAGTCGTCAGCAACGATGACGAAGGGCATTGTGATGTCCGTATACGGTATCATCCTTGGTGGTGGCAAGTTCATCGCGTTCTCAAGAAGAGCGTTTCTCAGCGAACATTTGGCCCAAACGCCTGCGTCTCCAGCACGGCCATTTGTCCCCACGTCTACATAAATGAACCTCTGCTGTGCATCGAGCAGCCCCATCAAAATAATGCTGTGGGTATTTTTGTAATTATAGAATAAAGATCCTGAGTTAATAGGAGGATCAATAAGGACATGTTTTCCGTCAAGAGCACCAATGCAGTTTGGGAAGTTCCATCGCTGGTAGAATCCGGTCGCTATTCCCTGAAATAAAAGGTAAAACGATTTGATGTGAATATAATATAATTAACTGTTCATGTAAAATGAAAAGCCAATAAATGAGTATTCATACCTTCCATTCTTTCGAAGATGATGAGAGTAGTCAAAAATTCCTCTTGCAAAACTTTCAGAATTGCCTTGCACACTGGGATTAGCATTTTCGAAATGGTAGGCTGGCTCACTTGGAAGGCCAGGGAAAGGGATGATTGCGTCTCTCCTTGAAAACATGTCATAACACATTGATAACTAATTAAATATTCCAGTTCAACCCCCATAATCATAGGTAAAATGATGTAGTTTGAAGCATACCGGTTGCTAAATGCCGCAATACTATGGCAAGTTGTTCACACGGTGGTATTGCCATTCGCATCTTGGTATTTTTTTTTTTAATTATGGGAGTTACTCTGTACAACAAATCTTGAAAAGATTGTACATCAAGGCGTAGGCATCTGTAAAGTGAAAACGACAAACGTTAACAACGCAACAAGAAAATTACCTATACATATAAAACAAATGTTTACCTTCTGTACATGTCAGGGTCTGACAAAGATAGCTCCAAAAAGAGATTTCTGTACATGCCCTGCTCTTCTCGGCGGGCCAACCATTCTTTCTGCAACACGCATCGTTTTTTTCTTTGGTTTCTTTCATTTTTTTCTTCGTTCTCTATGGAAAGAGCTAAACACGCTGTTAATAAGACGATTTTGCGTTTCTTGCCAAGTGCCGCCATTGCGTTCGAAACTCGTGTCATCTCATGAGTATGGTCTGCGCATGCACGACAGTGGTCGGGCGCGAAAGTCGAATCGGCGGGTTGCAGACGTGTGGAATAGCAAAACACGCCGGCGGATCGGAATAGGCGCATCGGATCTGCGGGTTGCAACCCTAGTGTAATATGGCCTTAACGTATAACGAACAAACCCAGTTTTTGAGCACAACAATGGAGTGCACCGAGCCAGTGCGACGCAGGGTATTGGAAGTTGCATCGCAACGGAACTTCACGTACAAATACAGTGTGCAAGTAAGCAATATGACAACTCGATTGAGAGTTTGTCAAGCGACCCTGAGAGACATATTCCCATTCACCTGTAAACGCATTCGAGTTATTCAGATCAAAGTCTCAAACGGCAATGCTTATTTGAACGATAAACGGGGATCTCACAATAACCGACCGCACGCTATACCCCATGAAGTCAAGAAAACCATCAGAGAACATATACGAACTTTTCCTTCACAAGAAAATCATTATAGCCGTGATAGGAACGAAAAACTATGTCTCAGCCCAGAGTTAAGCATTAGCCGTATGTTTGAGATGTTTAAGATAGTAAACCCACAAACTACCGCGAATCGACGTCTTTACAGAGATGTCTTTAAGACAGACATCAATTTGCGGTTCGGAACCCCCAGGTCAGACACATGTCAGAAGTGTGACAGACTGTTCATAAAGCTTACCGCCGCAGAAACAGAAGATGGCCAGCAGAAGATTGCTGCAGAAAGTGAGTTGCATCATAGGAAGGACGAAAAAGCTTACTCAAGCCTGCGAGAGGATACAGAAGCAGCCAAAGAAAGTCCAGAAGCAGTGTGCGTTCTCTGTGTGGACTTACAGCAGGTGTTATTCTGTCCTACGCTGACACACTCTAATATTTTGTATCAGCGTCAATACTCCACATACAATTTTGCCATACACAACACGGGCTCATCGGATGCTACGATGCTCCTGTGGCATGAATCCGTAGCCAAGCGAGGGTCAGCGGAGATTTCGTGGTGCATATTTAAGTATATCAAAGACAACTACACCCCATTGGCTCCCAATAAGGAAAAGAAATTGATCATTTGGTCGGACCGCTGCGTTGGCCAAAATAACAACTGGCGAACAGTTGTTATGTTGCAGTATTTGGTAGGCTTGCGATATTTCAGTGACGTAAATCACAAGTTTTTGGCGAGCGGCCACAGTTTTTTACCATGTGATAGAGACTTTGCTCTGATTGAAAAAAGGAAGAAGG
Organism: Nemoura dubitans; assembly: GCA_921293005.1. Classification (NCBI taxonomy): domain Eukaryota; kingdom Metazoa; phylum Arthropoda; class Insecta; order Plecoptera; family Nemouridae; genus Nemoura; species Nemoura dubitans. Next base: position 38,462,154 of record OV121075.1, read on the forward strand.
TCTCAAAAGTGTATGTGCCCCATGAATGGGTAGAGGTCATTCAAAGTGCTCGGCCCACAAATCCTTTCAACGTTGTGGAAATCAAGCGTGAACACGTATTGGACTTTTCTCCGTTGGACGCTCATCTAAAGAAAGGTAACAACCTAAAAATAACCACCGTCATGTGGATGCAGATTCGGTCGGACGATCCGACCACAATCAATGTGAGAAATGCGCACAACGTACTAGAGCCATGGTCTTCACATTGTCTTACCAAAAAGCAGCCTGGCAAGGGCCCCGCTCAAAACAATGCGTATTTTGTCGTTCTGCCCGAGAGTATCCTTCCACTGTATGATGGACCAGTTCCCATTAAACAAGAAAAAAACGATCTAGCACACATGTGCGAATTTCTCGACGAGCGCTGTCGGCAATTTTATCTAGATCTGCCGACAACCGTCCCGGCGACTGTTGGTGAAGATGAGGCCAATGACATCGACTGATTGTTCTGTCTGTTTTGGATTTTTTAATTTTAATTTTGTCTGCGTATTGTGATGATGTTGCTGTGACCGTATTGCAAAAAGCGGTTGGTGATCATGACGATGATATTGACTGATTGTTCTGTCTGTTTTGCTTTACCATTAAAATTTTGTCTGCTTATTGTGATGATGTTGCTGTGACCGTATTGCAAAAAGCGGTTGGTGATCATGACGATGATATTGACTGATTGTTCTGTCTGTTTTGCTTTACCATTAAAATTTTGTCTGCGTATTGTGATGATGTTGCTGTGACCTTATTGCAAAAAGCGGTTGGTGATCATGACGATGATATTGACTGATTGTTCTGTCTGTTTTGCTTTTCCATTAAAATTTTGTCTGCGTATTGTGATGATGTTGCTGTGACCGTACTGCAAAAAGCGGTTGGTGATCATGACGATGATATTGACTGATTGTTCTGTCTGTTTTGCTTTTCCATTTAATTTTTGTCTGTGTATTTTGATGATGTTTGTGTATCAGTATTGCAAAAACCAAATACATTCTGTTTAATTCATGTGTCATGTTTTCACATACGAAAATCCATTATAAACCATGTGATTTGGATATGCACCCTTTTTCCATGTACTTCCATGGTATTCCACTTTTTTTTCTTCTCTTTTGTCCAAAACCACCCATAAAATTAATTGGTTTACTCAAAATGTTACAGATTTATGTTTATCTATAATGATACTATATTCTATCACATCTTTACTCAAAAAAGTTTCGAAAAAGTTTGTTTTGTCTCTGGTGAACAATTTCGCTTTTGGATGTTATGTCCTTCTTCCAGGGGGTAACTCGATTGTTGTGACAGAAACATGGCTGGAAGATGGGTTTCTTTCATATGAGGTGATATCACAGGATTCACGTACATTTTCCTGTACCCCCTTAGCCCGGGTATATAACGTCCTGAGCCCTCTTTAGTCCCATGTTATTCTGCCATAAGGCAGGACTAGTGAGGACTAGTGAGGTTTAACCATTGACATCAAGGAAGCTTCAATTTCCAAAGCCATATTCCACTAGGGTTGCAACCCGCGGGTTTGGACCCGGCGGGTTCGTTTTGATGTCAGATTGCGTGAACAGCTCGGCAGATAGGATTATTCCTATCGCGAAAGATTGGAACCGGCGGGTTTTCGAGAACCGACCAATAGGAACAAGGCGAGCCATGCCGATACATTTATACACTGTCAGCTGTTTTCTTTCCATCTGCCAAAATCGACATGGAAATACATTATTTCTCAAATTTATTGATTGATTTCACAGAAATATACGTTTCAATACCATTATTTAGACACATAAATGCAAGATAAATTAGCCAGCGACCAGCTTGAAGAGTATTAAGAAGTAAATAAGCTGAAAACCCAATGTGATATACCCTGCATGAAATCTTGTCTTGCCAGAACTTTGTCATGTTTAAAAGCTCTGCGCGTGCGCTGGGAAAGTCGGAGGTCTCTGTGTGGAATAGCAAAACATGCCGGCGAATCGGAATCGGCGTGTCGGATCTGCGCGTTGCAGCCCTAGTGGAATATGGCCTTAGACTGCTCATTGCCAATACCTCCCTGTGTTACTGTAAAACGTGACGCCACGAAAGACCAGCTGGGTCGTTTCCACCGCCAGCTAGATAGCAATGCCGGCAGAGGGAAGGGACCACCGACTTGGCATCAGGCAATTTTGGCATTATGCTCCATTGACAGCCGATTTGACATCTAAATGCAAATATTTATCATCGTCGCTACTCTCTTTTGCAAAGTTACAGTCATATTCTAGTGGAAGTAAAAATAAAATAAGTCACTCCTTGTTCAATATTAAAGAAAACATACAAGTTTCCATTTTCAGATTTAATTGAGCGTAGCGAGCGAAGCGAAATGTTCAGTTTCACTCCTGCTAAAAAAAGCACTTGTGTGTGTTTTTGTTTGTTTGTTTGTTTGTATGTGTGCGCGCTCTACAGGCCACACGCCATCGTCGATTGCGATGAAATTTTCAGGGTGTCTACTTTTGTTCTCAACTTAGACCCCTTGCGTTTTTCAAGAAAATACTCAATACCCTTCACTTTCAATGCAGAAAAAAGAGCAATATTCGACAGTTGGGAAAGTTAGGAAAAGCACGGAAATTTATTTAAAAGTGCGCAGGGGCGAAGCGTGGGTATTTTCACGGGGGAGACACACATAATATTACGTACATTTGGCAGTGGCACGTGCGTAGGGGTACCATCATCTTTCTGGCGCACGGTAAATGAAATTAATATCAGTCTTAGTGCCTTTAAAAAATTTGTATAGAAGTTCGATCATACGGTCATGTTCATTCAGTTCATGCTGGCTGGAAATATGAACCTTATCGTTACTAAATTACGTAGTATTTAAGTCGAAATAAGCTTGCATGTGCTGTGGTTTACGTTGAGCAGGAAAGCAATGCTAATCGCTTTCAACGCTGGGTAAGCGCCTTGTACCATGGGTAAGCGCTACTACTAAACCTGAAAAATATCCCGCGCCACGGAGCGCGCTTGTGCTGCGGAGACGCGGTTCCCGAAGCACATATTTTCAGGACGGCACGGAGTCACAGAGCCGAGACGCGTCTCAAACGCAGCGAGTTTATTGCAGCGGTGACTCGGAAATCAAGCATCGGGCGGCGGGCGGCGGGCGGCGGGCGGCGGGGGCCAGTGCATAAGACCCTATGCGAGGAGACAAGTCTTCGGTCTGTCTCTCACTCGGTGCTCGAATAGTAAATCGCTCGTAGCTCTTCGGTTGCGCTCGCGTTACAGCCGAGCTTGGCGCGCGAGTGTGAATGCATAGCATCTCGCACTGAGCTCGTTCAAGACACTCGCTAAATAAACTTAAAAGATCCGCAAAAAAAACTTCATCACGTAATTTTTAGGGTAAACACTGTCTCATTGTCTCATAGGACGCTTCGCCTCTGAAAGTGCGTAATTTTTCCAAATTTTCCCAATTTCAAATATTTATCTTCGAAACCATCGAAACCACAACGAAACAGGAAACCAGCTTTGTTGACTTCAAATGTTTCGAAGGCAATATACTTTGACGGCTATCAGAAATTTTGTCAAGGTCGTGCATGCAAGATTGAAAGGAAAGTAAATCCACGACAGAAATACATTTCCAGTCTAATAAAACCCGAGCTTAAAATTAGCATATTCTCGCTATCTGACAGCTCGGAGAGAAACAAGGAAAGATCAGAATCGCGTATATTTTCAAGTGATGAGAATTTTCGAGAAGTCTAAGTCTGGCTGGGTGTTCCATAGTTTTTATCGGCCTTTTGAATTGGCCCCCCGGTGCCAATGCGTATGGAAAGAATTGGAAGTTAAATTAGAAAGAAGAAACTATCTGGGAAAGCATGACCACACATGGAAAATGAAAGAAAAGCAAAAGCGAAGAGATGTTGGAAAATACCAACATAGAGGACGATGAAAGAATGGAATGAACACACGAATGGAATAATGGATGAATTGAACACACGGATGGAATAATGGATGAATGGTTAAAAACAGTACAGGATTATAGAAGGAAAATGGAAGAATTAAATACAGAAGAAACCAAGAATATAGGAGATTTTAATTAGTTATAAGTTAGGTTTAGCAATTGCATATATTGTCTAAGATAATGAAATAAATCAAATCCCCGGCCCGCCTTCGCAACCTCCGCGAGGCATTATACTTCAAGGACCTATCTAGTCTAATGCACCTTTAATAGGTCTACCCTGAACGCTCGTTATCGCGTTACAGGATGAGCGAGTAACAAACTTAACTGGCCACGCACCGAACAAAATGACCCGATCACTGGGAAACCTTCCCCCCAACTGAACTGATTGCAGTAATTGTAAACAAACCCTAGTGCTACTCTTTAGTTAGCGATTGCATGCGAATATAGGCGCAGATTCTTTGTGTGTTTGCATACTAGATATTTTTCGTAAGTTCTAAAGAAATGAATACTTCGATAGAGACTTTCTCCCGCCGCCAAACGCTCGAAATAGTAGCACGGGTTCCATTTCTACAAACATTATCAAGGCAGTAATCGGTCAAACAAAGGCCGGCGGACCATGCCGGTAAACTTCTTCATAAGCAGTCTTTATTCATTCACGTAACGTCTATCTTACATAGTTTTCATAGTATCGGCCTTCGACTCTCAAACAGTTGCCACCTGGCCGCTCATTGCGTGCCGACAGCCGGCCGGCACCTCGATTCTGGGGAATGTAAATAGTCCTCGGCTAATTTTTCTCATTGAACGCCGATTTCATCATTTCTCATCATTTCTTAGATAAAATTCAACCGGCCCAAAAGTATACTAAAACCCCACCGGCCCTTCGTGCGTTTACCCGGGCGCCTAATGGGTCTATCCAACCCTGGCACAAATCACCTCAGTCTAGCCGAAGGGTAACCAGTCTCTCGCACCGGCTGTCCGTGAAAACAGCAACTAATGAAACGTGCTGCACGATGTTCAGTGTGTGTTGATTTGGGGGGGGGGGGGGGGGGGGGAGCGTCTGCGGAGGAGAGTTGGAAATTTCACGTCAATCAGTGTTTGTTGGCAGCTCCCCGTAGAAGCGTCGTAGCATGCTCCGAGTTTTGGTATGTTGCATTTTTTACTGAATATACTGTAAGACAATATTGACTGACAGTGGGATTATATTTATACGTTGATAACAATTGTTTTAATTTCATTTGCATGCTCAATTTTTGATGAGCGTAGCGAGCGGAGTAAAATCTTAAATTTCACTACCCAGAAAAAAATAACTTTTGTGTGTTTTTGTTTGTTTGTTTGTGTGTTTGTGCGCGATATACAGACAAAACGCCTGAACCGATGTTGATGAAAATTTCAGAGTAATATTCGTGATGGCAATGGTTCTTCATGGTTTCCATAGGCATTCTGCCTTCCCCATTTTATCCGCTGTTGAGCCGCAGTACAAACCGCTACGCTCATCTACAACGAAACACAAATTGCGTTCGCGAAGCCCTTGTATTTTACAGTTAGCAATATGACGTAACAGGGTCTGTCATTGACGTGTCTCACTGGTCAGTCAACCTTCGATCATTGCATTGCAGTGATCGAAGATTCGATTCCGACCGATGCTCGTTGAAATCATTCGATGACAATGTTTCAACTCTGGGCACCGACCCTGTTCGTCGTCGTCGTCGGCATCGCCTTCGCGGCGCACGGTGCTGTGACGACAAGGGTAGAGTACCACCGCGAAGGAAACAACACTACGGTGCCAGCCAAGGCGCGGACACGCGCTGGTAAGGTGAACGACTGGCTCGGTTTGGGTCTGGAGATCTATGCACCCGCCTCCGACGAGGTCGAAAATGAACTTTGTCGGAATCACAGCCGACAGTTTTTAAACGCAGCACTCGGACATGAAACTTGGGCGCTCAGGAGTGAGTTTTTGGAACACATTTAGCGTTTTGCTTATGGTAATGGTGGTTCACCCTGCCTATACACGATCAACATTTTGCGGTAACATGTTGACTCAACATGTCGATGCCGTGTGAACGAAATGAAAACATTTACCGTCAATGTTTTTATCATGCTTACTGGATCGCTTCCCGATTGTCAGCTGTTCACATTTTTGAAGGCTAGGTTTTTGACAGCTTCATTTAAAATGACTAAAAGTGTGAAAACTTGAACGACGGACCTCATTGAAAATACCTTTACATTATTGGAGTACAAATACTTTGTTGTAAGATGGATTACGTAAAACATGCCAAGAAAAAACGAGTTGTGGAAGAAGATATTTAATGATTTTGATTGCTGCAATTATTACAGTAATAACCACGTTTTCGTTTTGATCGTATGATTCCTTTTTAAATTTGTTCACTGATATCAGACTGACAGTTCAAAGTGACAGATACCACGCGATAAAATGGAGGCACGTGATTGGCTGGTAGCCGTCAATATTGACGAAAAGTTGAACTTTTTCAACTTTCTGTCAACATTTCCCGTCAATATTTCCTGAAACTTGATCGTGTGAACGCTGACCGACAATTCGCATGTTGTTCAACCTAGGCCAACTTGATGTCAACATTTCCCGTCAATGTTGAGTCAACATGTTGACGTAAAATGTTGATCGTGTAAATGCAGAACATTGGAGTGTCGCGTAATTGGTAACGGCGTTTTACCTCAGCATTACCTAAACGTTGGCAATTAGTCAAAATACGTTTAGATCGATGAAATTTTGTTATTAGATTTAAATGGTCGCCGTTTTCAATTCATTTTCATTTTCATTTTCAACGTTTTTGACTAAACATAAAAAAAATGTATCTACCGTTCAAGTATTGATGCCAGGAGAGGACTACGTATTTTGATCAAAAATATTATTTTAACTCGTAGATAACAAATGGTAAATTGCGTGAGTACAAAACGATGATAAATTTGGCGACGGGTAACTTTTTAAATACATAAAACTAGAAAATCTAAACTTATAATATTTGATGAGCGTAACGATCGGATCGAAATCTTAAATTTCACTATCCCTGGAAAAAAGTTACTTGTGTATGTTTTTTGTGTATGTGTGTTTGCGTGCGCTCTACAGACCGAACTGATTTTAATGAAAATTTCAGATGACCTACCTTTGTTCTTATGGTGTGTAAGGTCGGGTTGGTACCCCTGCGGACCGCCCCTATAAAGATGTGGCGGCTGATGATTGTAGTCATACTGTGTGAGATACAATGGGCAACCGAATAAACCTGTATGTCTGTCTACTACCTCGTCACTAGTAGTTGTAGTAGTTGAGTCCCTGTGCTGGTCCATATCTTACAAGCTTGAATGCGTGAGAGGACTTGGGTTAACTAGTATTTCCAAGCTTGGTCACACAGTCACAATACATTTTTGGGAAAATTTGAAAAAAAACACACTTTTAGATAAATTTCCGTATTTTTCCAGATTTTCCCAGTTTCAAATATTGTTCTTTTTTTCTGATTTGAAGGGGCGGGGTATGGAGGATTTTCTTGAAAAACGCTGGGGGTCTAAGTTGAGAACAAAAAGAAACACCCTGAAATTTTCACCGCAATCGACGCAGGCGTTTGGTCTGTAGAGCGCGTGCAAACACACTTACAAACAAACAAACAATCACCAGGTTTTTTTTTCTATGTGAAATTGAAGATTTCGCTTTGCTCGCTACGCTCACCAGTAAAAATATGGAAATTAGAAGTAATGAAATATGTAAAATTATGGAATAAAAATATGGGTCCGTGAGACCCCACGCGAGTAACTCGCAGGTTAAAATAACTTACAGGTTATTTTACATGCATAAAGCTGGGTTTCAGATGGCAATGTCAGTGACACGATGTCTTCAACATTGGCTCTGCCACCAATCAGCGACTCTAGATGTGCATGACGTCATGTTCGCAACTCTGCCATGAAGTCTCTGATTGGTTCAGAGCCAATGTTAACGATATCGAGTTAGGCCATAATCCACTAGGGTTGCAACGTGCCGATCCATGGCCCACTTAATGGTTTTGTTCCATTGGTGGTGATAGTAAATTTGCGGTAAGAAGGCCTACGATCAGCAGGTTGCAACCCTAGTGGAATATGGCCTCAACATTGCCAGCTGTAAACCCTGCATAACCCTGCCGGTCACCACCCTCCCCTATACACAGTGCTCGACGCGAGCCCCAAACTGCCCCCGTCCGGCATGCTCGACGGAAACCTCATCCTGCTCGGCGACTACGACCAGTGTCTGTCCGTCGAGGGAGTCGCCGACGGCCACGGAGGGGCGTTCAGCGGACAGCACTGCATGCTCGCGCTCGGCGCTCCCAGCTACTTCACCGAGACAACTTTGCGCGGGAAGTGGTCATCCTATCTCAACCTTCCGGAAGCCTTCCTGCGTCTAGATAACATACATGCCTCGGAAGTAAGAACTTTTAAAGTGCCTTCTATATTTTTATTTAACGTGTATTTTATCCAATATATTGGCCAGGCATTGGCTTTTGTTTCACTTGTACCAATGGTATTAGCAAAATAGATGATACTGTGATTTTCGTTGATATTATGTATTGTGTATCTACCCTAATGGGAATCCATGAAAGCGCCGCTCACGTGAGCGTCAAGGTCACCGAACAAATTCCCGATTTATCGTACGTCTCAGGTTCGGAAGACCACAGAGCGTTTTTTATATATCCGCGAGAACCCTCGTTTTGCGTACCCCTTACTCTCCCATTGTGTAGAGTTGGCCGATGTCGATCTGGATAACTTGTTTTCTAATCGGCTCGGTGCAGTCTCTGCTGCCTGGTCATTAAACATACTTTAATTGCATACTTATAAAAATCTAATGAACGATCAATAAACTGAGTGATCAGTCGTCATAATAATATTCCTAGTGATTTACGAGATCTTAATTCTGCTTCGATTTTTAAATTTCAAAGTCATGAACAGATTCTTTTTTTGCCGGGATTAATAATTCTTCGCATTGAACGTCACATAATCAGTACGAATTATCTTTAGTAAAAACGTTCAAATTGATTGCAAAACAGGTAGCAGCCCCTTTTCTCCGAACCTTTTTGATGGAGCTGGCAGCGACCCACTGCTATCTTTAGCAAACGATGTGCAAAGTTGCAGTACCTGACCAATGTCCCGGGGCGCTGCCAAAAGAACCTGAGACGTACTATAGCGCGGTGATGTTCAGCCTCGTTCCGTTACCCCCGTTGCAGTTGGGACTGCAAGAGGCGCTGTCGCAAGTCGGCATCATGTGGTCGTTGTGCGTGCCTTCTTCGTGCGACGCCGAGGACGTGGCCGGCCACGTGCGGCGGTCGCTGGGCAACATCCCGGTCGACTCTTCGAATCTGATGTGCAACTCGCGCGTCGTCCCGGCGCGGCCGATGGAGTTGATCGACTGGCTGGCAGTGTGAGTTTGCCGGTTAATGGTCCGGAGCAGTCAGATTGTTTATTTTTTGAAGAGTTTACTCAAACTTTGTACATCACTAAGTAGCTACAATATCACTCGAAAATAATCAACTACTTGGAACTTATACTTTTATCGCATGAATGTTTTAATATCTTCATAATCTCTTAAAGCTGCAGATAGCTTTGCTTTCCGGGAACAAAATTAATTGCAAAAGCGATATCTTTCAGCAAAAAGAGTATTGATTGGTACATTTCTAATTTAAACTGACATCATTACATTTGTTATGCCGAATGGATCGTGGAGCAACTTGAATCGAACTTCTAAAGTCATTTTTGCGGTTCCTAAACGGCAATTTGTTCATGCGCCTGCCATAACGTGTTTTTAAATCCTTTATGAGAAACAATCTAGTCGAATGCAAGATAGAAATGTTTAATTACAGTTAGCTAATCCCTACCTTTCATCATGCTCCAGCGAGCGCGATAACGAAAGGCACGGAAAAGTAAAAAATTGAACATGGAAAATTTTGAAACATACCCATTTTTTCCACCGTTTGAGGGTCACATCGTTGAAGTAATCATTTCAATATTTCAGTATGTGGTAGACAAAAGACCTCAAATTGGGTAACCATGGCCTTTTTTTCGAATTCTCTATTGCACTTTCAGATACATGGCTCTAAAGAAGGTCAAAAATGAATAGTTTCGAGGTGGTTCTAGCGTTCCAGGGGGAAATTTTCGAAAAAAGGGCCATGGTCACCCAATTTCACATCTTGTTTACAACCTATTGAAATATTGAAATGATAACTTCAACGATGTGACCCTCAAACGGTGGAAAAAAAGGGTCTCAAAGCCACTTTCTGGCGAACTGATCTGGCCACTTAACGGTGGCGATCCGCCAGTTAGACGAGTCGGTGGCAAGAAAACGGCTCGTTGAATCCGTTGCCATCCACTGAGCTAGCGGGGCGTTACGCTTAATGCGTTAGTACTAGAACTGGCAGGTTTCAGCACTATCAGAATTACTCAACTGAAGGGAGATTCTTGTTCCATATAACATATAATAGCTTTCAAATTTCAGGTATGGAATAAAATATGCTTTTAAGTCGTTTTATATTATAACAAGGAATTTATCGTACAGAAGAAACGTCTATCTAGGACTGGTTTAAAATAACTCAGTTTGGGTAAGGCCCCAAGGGACCCCACGAAGAGTTACGCCTAAGGCCCCAAGGGACCCCACGAAGCGTTACGCCTAAGGCCCCAAGGGACCCCACGAAGCGTTACGCCTAAGGCCCCAAAGGACCCCACGAAGCGTTACGCTAAGGCCTCTGGTTTATTCCTAGTTAAATCCTCTATATTAACTTCGTTTTTGTGGCAGCTCATCTCACCGGCCAAATCTTGCGACGGCTAATTATCCCACTTCCCGTCATCCGATCGAGCGGAAATTTGGTACTCAGGCCAGTTTCCGGTGACCATACATTCTATTAAATTTTGAGCCCAGTCGTCCGCCCCATTAACCTTCAAATAACACATGTAAGCACATATTGAAAATTGGGAACATTAGGACAATACCGAAATTATGAAAGACGGGAATTTTCAAAATTTTCCCGAAATAACCTGTTATTGTGTATGTGTGAGAATGCTCGGTCGCAGAACTTATGCGGGGGTTTGGGGGGCGCAGCCTCATATATCGGAAAATTTTGTATTCTTGTCCTGTTTCAATGGTGTTTTCTCTGTGGAGCGGGGATTTAGGGGGCGCATCCCCGTTTGCGTGAGAATGCCGGGCATGAGAATTTGAGCGGGGGTGTGGAAAAAATGAGAACATTGGAAAAATGTGCAAATGCTTCCTGTATCACGCATTACGGGGCGGGGGTTTGTGCGGGGCTTAGGTGTGATTGGAAGTGGAAAGGAAAAGGTTGTGTCCCGTTTTATCCTGCCGGCTCTGTGGAGCGGAGATTAGGGGGTCGCAGCCCCCGACATTAGAAAAATGAACAACTACTGTGTATGCGTTGGGGGTTTGGGAGGGGGGGGGGGCGCATCCCCCCACATTGGGACAAATTTGCAAATCCTCCTGTATTACGCAGCAGGTACGGGGCGGGGGTCTGGCCGGTTATATATGGCCAGATCAAATGAAATCCCCCTTCGAAAACACCGATCCCATGATTAACACCTGTCACCGATTCGATGGTAACTGGACCCGATCTTGAGGCGACGCGAGACCGCTCCGTCTTGAGCTGTTGTCGCCTCCATGTTCGCAGCGGCCTCTTGGCGACCGTCGGAGCCCTGGCGATCGCGAGCACCGTCTACGATGTCGCCACCTCCACGAGGGGTGAGTAGCGTGCGTGACAAGAACGACGTGAGGATACAAAGCATCCACGTGGCGTTATAGGCCGAACAAAGGTCTGGTGATTTATATATATATATATATTTTTTTTTTTATCATGAGAGATTTAGGAGTGGAGAGGTTGGGATTTAAGCTGGGAAGAGAGAGATTGCAATGGTTTGGGCACATGAAAAGAATGCATACAATTAGGATCCCCATGCGAGAGTTTGAAGCAAATGTTGGGAGCCGATGAAGGGTAGGAAAACCTAGATTGAAATGGATTGGAAATTGGATTGATTAAAGAAAGGAATTGTGGAACGAGAATAAGTTGTGGGGATGATGATAGAAAAATGCAGGGATTGGAACCGGAACCGGAACCCAGAACCGTTTGGAACCGTTTGAAATCTGGAACCCTAACCGGAACCGGAACCCTTACACAGAAAATAGTAAGAACCGGAACCGGAACCGAAATAAATATTTACGGTTGTTTCGGTTACAAAAGGTTCTTTTAGGTTCCAAACTTGGCCGAATTTTTCATTTTTATGCCACACTAAATTTATTCTTTGATGTGATTTGATGTGATAATTATTTTAAAACTTCAAAATTTCTGTTGATTTCATATGAAAAACAAAAAAGTATTTTCAAATGTTCTTCAGGCTTCGAGTGAGTCGCCGGCTGTTCGTCAATCCCAAGCTTATATAACGCGTGATTTCAGCTGATACCAGCAACAAACTTGAGCGATATATTTTGTATTTACGTTCGTATAATTTGCTTTTCATTTAGAAGTTCGAATAAGACGGTATTTCTTGATAGCCAGAAATATCTGGATTTCTTGGTCTGCTGGCAATCTGAATTCAGAGATATGGAGAAGGGATTGGCTGCTATGCAAAGTCGTGTGAAAAATTATGTTCCGAATTGATATTTGAAAACATCAGCGAGAGAGAGTGAGAAACAAATAGCAAAGCGACGCACCAAAAATATTTTGCAAAGCTTGTGGATTTCGTTTACATAGTCAAGCTGCAGACTCCCGACATATTTGATAATAATAATTACTCAAATTTGGTTTTACTTAATTACTCATACCAATCTCACTGATCATTCTAACACACGGCCGAAACAGCGTGTTCAAAGAGAGTTATTGCTTTAAAATTGGTTGGTCCTAGAGTAATAAAATAGATCAGTATTTGGTGCTTGACCAACAATGTATTGTGAAAATAGTAATTATGATAAATAATGAATGTATACCTACCAAAACGTATCAAGAACACAGCAAAATTGCATTGTACTACCTTATCTTAATCCCAAACACTGTGAAATTGATCTTAAGGTTCCAGAGCACTTCAGATTGTTTATTTTTTGAAGAGTTGACTCAAACTTTGTACATCCGTAAGTAGCCACAATATCACTCGAAAATAATCAACTACATGGGTCTTGTACTTTTATCCCATGAATGCTTACACTCCCTTCGTAATCTCCTAAGCTTCAGATAGCATTGCTTTCCGGGAACAATATTAGTTGCAAAAGCGATATCTTGCAGCAAAAAGAGTATTGATTGATACATTTCTAATTTAAACTGACATCATTACATTTGTTATGCCGAATGGATCGTGGAGCAACTTGAATCGAACTTCTAATGTCATTCTTGCGGTTCCTAAACGGCAATTTGTTCATGCGCCTGCCTGCTTGTTTTCACTAGTTTTCCTAATGAGAATAAGATAAGAATCTCCAAAAAAAAATCTATAATATCAATGCATTTAGCAATAGGTGGTCAATGGAATCGATTGTATTTGTGAGTAATCATTGACAGGGTTTTTTCGAACGGAATTTTAGTACAAAAATTATAGAACTGGCAGTCACGTGTTGTAACTTATGTGGATAGCTGCGGCAGCAGAGTGGTCCACATGGACATGACAACTGTGCAATGCTTTCGGCAGGCTCTCGCATCATTATCACATTATTGGTTATCACACATTGTCTATCATCACACATTATCAGCATCATAGTCACAATTTTTTAATAAATACCAGCTATCATATTCTTTATTTTCTAATTTATAATAAGGTGGTCCACTTATGTCCGGTTTATGTTTCGATGACCATGTAATGGTAGAGAAATAATCTTTGCTTGGAAGTTGGAAGAGAGGTATGGAACTTACATATTGCAACAAATTGTCTTTTCCTTGCGTTTGATACCGTGAATCTCTCGGCTACATGTGGGTTCATTTTCCAAAACAATAAGTATATTTGTATCGATTCCGTTCAGTTTGCGGCAATTTATTTCTGTATTTATCATTTTCGTAATAGTAAGTAATTCAAAATTGCATGCTAGTGTTTCACGATTTCACGATGCACGAATATCGGACAGCTGTAATCGACTGGCGGAGGAAAATAACGAATATTGAGGAAAAGACCCATAAATCGTTAGTGAACGTCGACTGCATTGGGCTCGGTGTATACGTGTTCGTCTTTACACACACACGCACACACACACACACACACACACACACACACACACACACACACACACACACACACACACACACACACACAATCTGTTTTCTATCAAAGAAATTGGTTGTTACTTGCGTTGTGTCTATAACGACGGTCGTCCAGTGTTCCGGGACTGGCGTCCTGGACACGCACCCACACTCGGATTTGTTCTTGTTACAATACTGTTACAGATTGTAAATGATAGAAAATTGCAGTTTAATGTCGTAAAAACGTTTTACTATTATTACCGATTACCTATATGAATGATCGACTGAACAAATAATTGGGTTTATAGAAGTGTAAACCTTTAAATTATTTTGCGGCTATTATCGCTTCAATAAATAATTATAATGATCATTTATATTGATTGGATCAAATCAGTGCAATAATTATGACATTTACTTATTTAAAAAAATCAATGTCTAGTAGGAACCCACCTTCCATAACGTGTTTTTAAATCCTTTCTGAGAAATAATCTAGTCGAATGCAAGATAGAAATGTTTAATTACAAATAGCTAATCCCTTCCGTTCATTACTCCAGCGAGCGCGATAACGAGAGGCACGGAGTGTCAACAACGTCTCATATTTTGTCGAGAAGCAGTCGTAGGGTGTACAAAGTTAAAAAGTGAACATGGAAAATTTTGAAACAGACCCATTTTTCCACCGTTTGAGGGTCACATCGTTGAAGTAATAATTTCAACATTTCAGTATGTGGTAGACAAAAGGTGTGAAATTGGGTAACCATGGCCCTTTTTTCGAATTTTCTATTGCTCTTTCGTGTACATGGCTCTAAAGAAGGTCAAAAATGAATAGTTTCGGGGTGGTTCTAGCGTTCCGGGGGGAAATTTTCGAAAAAAGGGCCATGGTTACCCAATTTCACATCTTTTGTTTACAACCTATTAAAATATTGAAATGATAACTTCAACGATGTGACCCTCAGACGGTGGAAAAAAAGGGTCTGAAAGCCACTTTCTGGCGAAGTGATCCGCCCACTTAAAGTGACAAAATAGTGTCAAAAAAGCACTCTCTGAACCAAAGAAAGTATGTAAGGTTTTTTTTTTAGAGTGCATACAAATTTGGAACCGTTTGGAACCTTTTGGAACCGTTTGAAGTTTCGGTTCCCCGCAGGAACCGAAACGACTCAGGAACCGGAACCGGAACCCGAACCTTATGAGATCAAAATTGTTGGACCGGAACCGGAACCGAAATGAGTTAAGGTTCCAATCCCTGGAAAAATGTGAGGAATATGGGGAAGATGAAAGTGAAACGAAGGCATGAAGGAAGAGACTAGAAGCGTCAGGCCTGGCTGGCCGGCTTCGATAAGTGTAGAGCCTTGATAGAATGTCTGTACCTAATTTTAGTTCATTAAGTGGCCGGATCAGTTCGCCAGAAAGTGGCTTTCAGACCATTTTTGTCCACCGTTTGAGGGTCACATCGTTGAAGTTATAATTTCAATATTTCAATAGGCTGTAAACAAAAGATGTGAAATTGGGTAACCATGGCCCTTTTTTCGAAAATTTCCCCCCGGAACGCTAGAACCACCCCGAAACTATTCATTTTTGACCTTCTTTAGAGCCATGTATACGAAAGTGCAATAGAGAATTCGAAAAAAAGGGCCATGGTTACCCAATTCGAGGTCTTTTGTCTACCACATACTCAAATATTGAAATGATTACTTCAACGATGTTACCCTCAAACGGTGGAAAAATGGGCCTGTTTCAAAATTTTCCATGCTCAATTTTTAACTTAAAACACCCTGCGACTGCTTCTCGACAAAATATGAGACGTTGTTGATACTCCGTGCCTCTCGTTATCGCGCTCGCTGGAGTGACGAAAGGAAGGGATTAGCTAACTGTAATTAAACATTTATATCTTGCATTCGACTAGATTATTTCTCACAAAGGATTTAAAAACACGTTATGGCTGGCGCATGAACAAATTGTCGTTTAGGAACTTCAAAAATGACTTTAGAAGTTCGATTCAAGTTACTCCACGATCCATTCGGCATAACAAATGTAATGATGTCAGTTTAAATTAGAAATGTATCAATCAATACTCTTTTTGCTGAAAGATATCGCTTTTGCAATTAATTTTGTTCCCGGAAAGCAAAGCTAGCTTTGCTTTCCGGGAACAATCTATCTGAAGCTTTAAGAGATTATTGAAACATTCATGCGATAAAAGTATAAGACCTGTAACTTCACACCTACCTTAACGCGACCCCGCGCCAACCCTCGATCTCTGAGGACGAACGACGACGCCTACAGTGGTATCCGAAGAGAGGGTAGGAGGACGGGAACAATGTACCATACTCCTGACACCAGATAAATATTTAAAACAAACGACAATTTACTTTACGTTTCAAACAAAACGATACAATATCAGGTTTCCTAATCGACCTACTAAAACCCTATTGCTAGCTCCTAATGTACTGGCCAGTAACGAAATATGAAAAGGTACTCAAATAACTGTAGCGATGTAGCGATGCCGCGGCTCCGAACGCGTCGACGAACATACGTCGGTGGGGTGACGAAGTCGCAGCGCGGCGATGACGCCGTTCGAGACGTCGGGCGAGGCTTCGGACGAGGCGCCGGTTGCCGTTCAACGAAGGCGACGACGGCGGGCTGGCGGCGTCTATAGGCGTCGTTGCTGCACGGTCATGGGACGCCGTATCGAGCAGCGCTCCCAGAGGTCGGCGCAGGCTTGCCGGCGTCGATGATGATAAAGCGTAGTACGGTCTCGTGAGTTGCTGAGTCGGACTGCACCGGCGTCGTTGCTGCACAATACACCCGGCAAGGCAGCGACCTTTATCCTTCGGAGCTCCGCGTCTTTCGATATTCGACGGCACTCCCGGGACGAAACGTGTAACGGGTCGTTACCCGGTCCCTAACGTGTGACGTGTGCGAGCGTAATAGCGGACGCAAATAATGCTGAGTTAGGGATAGCTGACGCGGTGACGGCATCAGACCGGATGAGAGCGCGTGATAAGTTGCGGACAAGTCAGTTTGGCCCGGGCTACAGGACGATCTGTTACCGTTCCTGCTCACTCATTGACAGCGGATGGCTTTGTGTTTGTTAGATAATTAAGTGATAAATTAAGTATTACGATAAGTTCATTTTATAGTTTAGATTATGGATTAAGATAGGACAGTGTATGCGTGTGCGCGCTATTGGAATAGTGTTAGGCGGACACGTGTTTATCAACCGCGCTCGCGATATCACGTCGACCGGCAGGTGACGTCACAGTCAGAACACTCGTCCAGTGGCGTACCGACCGCGCCCCCGGCTTACAAGCAGTGGCGCATAAAAACTGGGGTTTATAAAATAGATAGTTAGTGACATTGTAATAATCGTAGAGTATAGGTGTAATAAACATTTGGATCAAGTTTTTCGTTATTTTTCTTGAGCTAGAACCCGGACAATAAAATAGCGTGGCGCCCAGCCTCATTTCCACTCATGGGTATCGTGTCAAACGTCCGTCCCGTCTCAAGCCCTCGAGGCTTCTCTCGTCCCCATCGGGCGTTCCTCCGGCGCGCTCCAGCGTTCCCCAACAGTCCAGGGCACCTCGTGACTTCGACGTCCAATTAGGGATAGCGTCGCTTTTCTTCCACCAATCAGGGCATATCGCTACCATATAAGGAGCGAAGAACATACTGTCGTTTCAGCATTTCACCAAAACGCTACTATCTAATATACTAACATCTAATTACATACAAAATTTAATTAACATGGCAAATAACAGGACCGAGGTAATTTGGAATGGAGTATTAGGACTGGACACAATCTGCCGACGTCCGCAGTCTCTCCCAGAGATCGTCATCATGCGTCATCGCCAAAAGATTATTGCGCAACAGAAATGTGGCGCAATTCGCAACCCGACGCAAGAATACTGGCGCCCTAGCGTCTTATCAAAGATTAGGTTATGCCCACATGTGGCCAGGAGCATGGGGTTTCCTTATATGAACCTCACAATAACTAAGCAAAATCTCGTGTACGGTTACAGACCCAAGTAGTTGATTATTTTCGAGTGATATTGTAGCTACTTAGTGATGTACAAAGTATGAGTCTGAGTCAACTCTTCAAAAAATAAACAATCAATAAAAATGATAATTATATATTTTTTCGCGTCTGTAAGGTATCGTACGCCATTCATCCCACTTTCTGAATATCCGGGCAACTATGGCCACCTTGTCATCGCGAATTTAGAACTTGTGTGCTTGTGTGTGTTTTCATTTCGACGTAGAATCCCAACATTTGTTGACATCTGTGTTGGTTAAGACCCCCTACATCCCTGGCATCTGGTTATTCACACACGGCTGCTTTGGCGAGCTCTGCAGGACTCGTGCATGGAAAAGAAATGCGCCCCCCTCCTACGCTTGCAGAGCATCGTTCCTGGGCCCTGCTGGCGTTTTCCGTCTCCACGAACGGCCAGGCGCTACTTTGGGTGAAGCAGCCGGCCGAAACGATCGGCGTCCTCGATGGCGTGCGCGTCTTCAACACCCTCTGGGTGGTGCTCGTGCACCAGTTCGGGTTCGCCCTCTACGGGCCCATTGTCAACTTACGCGCCATGCACACGGTCGGTTCGAAAAGCAATTAAACATTATGGAAGTGGAAAAAAATGGAAATGTAAAAACTTTATCATTAAATATGGAAATGTCCAAACGAACTGTATTAGCAGAAATAAAAAAAGGGATAGCAATGGAGTCTCATTTCTCACCAGCATTAGCAAATATTTTCATGGCAAATCTAGTAACAATAGCATTGGATAGTGCAGAACTGGAGCCTAGATTTTATTTTTATGTACACAAATTAGCCTCCCAAAAATGTTGCCCATTCCGGGCTTTGAACCCGGGTCCCCAACTTTCGCGGCTGGTGCTCTTACCAGCTGAGCTAAATAGACACGAAATTTGAGGGAAGTAATTTGCATACAGGGTGAGAATTGAATGTCCCCATGGGGGTATGGTCCAGAGTCTACGAATACTCTTATTGGCTCTGGAACCGTGTGCTGCTATACTGCAACAACATTTACATTCAACCTCGAGTAACTCCAATTTAACGTTGGATGCGTTGAATTCTCTATATAATCTTATTTAAACTACGAAAGCTCGTAATTGGCTAGTCATTTTATTTTTATGTACACAAATTAGCCTCCCAAAAATGTTCCCCCTTCCGAGATTTTTTTTTTTTTTTGGGAACATTTTTGGCAACATTTTTAGGAGGCTAATTTGTGTACATAAAAATAAAATGACTAGCCAATTACGAGCTTTCGTAATTTAAAAAAGATAGTGGAGCCTAGATGTTTCTTTAGATACGTAGATGACACCTTTTTGATTTGGCCACAAGGAGGGGACATTTGGATAGTTTCTTTAGAACAAGTTCATATGGAGGTTAGGTTATTGGTTAAGGCTATTGGTGCGGTTGTTGGTGATAATTTCATGAAGCTTTATTTTAACTTTCTATTGGTATTTCGTGGTTAAAAATCACAAAATTTGTTGCTAAAAGTGTGAGGATTCCGTTAACCCTGGTTTCGTTGCAATCGGACAAACGGTGTGGCCAGAAGTTAGTATCCAGTAGGGGGTAAATTCTACGCGGGAAGCGGCCCGAGGATACGCTCAATATTTCGACGAAACAGGCTTGTTTTACAACGCTTGAAAATACTAGATGAGTGAATATGTATTGAGATTGGCAATCACACAATTTGTTGCCAAAAGTGTAAGGATTCCGTAGGCACGGGTTTTGTTACGATCGGACAAACGGTGTGGCCACAAGTTTGGTTCCCACTCCCGCGTTTATCGTGCCGCGCGGCGCGGTTTTTATTGCTCGACCAATAGCAACAATAACCGGCTGAACAAGGACCGGGCCTGGATGGAAATTGCCAAGAGCATGAACATGAGTCCCGACGAGCTTTCACTCGTCTTTTGAAAAGATATGAGAGCACAGTTCGGCGTCGCAATAGGTTCGGGCTAATGATAGTAATAAAATATTTGACGAACTGACACGGATTTAGATTTCGGATTTTACTTCGGAACTGACACTATGCCGACTGCCGATAAACAGCTGACAAAGATGACAGCTGAAAGCTAGTTTTAAAATTGGCCGCTAGGTATAGTTCCGTCGCGTCGCGACGTAAAGCGGCGTGACGTAAAGCGGCGTGAATACCGCCACAGGGGTGGCCTGTATTCCGCTCTGTCCCGCTCCGCTCCGGCGGCAAAACGCGGGAGAGGGAACCAACCACTCACTCCAATAGTCTTAACATGGTTAGGTATTGCTGAAAGTAAATCCGTGATAGAAATATATTCCAAGGGTTGTTATTAGATTGGAGATATATATTTTCATATTTTCGCTATTTGAAAGCCCCGAGAGTAACAATTAGGAAGGTCAGAATCGTCTACATTTTCAAGAGATAAGAATTTTCGAGAAGGCTTGGTACTCCATGGCTTTCATCGGCCTTCTGTCTCCACCTTTTTACTCGCTTTAAAAAAACAGCTACACTCATCTTCTACGCAAAACAAATTGCGTTCGCGAAGCCCTTGTCACTATAAACGACATACGTAGAGCATTATCTAATTAGTTTATTTTCAAAAAGCGTTAATCGTGCCCCATAAGTGCGGTGTTGTTTTGTGCAAAAATATCCTACGATTTACGGTTTAAATGAGGTTCTTCGAGTTCCCGAAGGCGGGAGGCGAACGAGTAAGTTTTTATCTAAAAGTCACAGTAAAACATCGCAATTATTTTATGACTTGCATGCTGTACCACGTATACCTATAGCGTGACAGCGTTATCATTCCTCCACATTATATTTTAAACATTTGGATCGAGAGATTCCATCAGTAAGGATGATGGGATCCTGACAAATGCGGAATGTTTTCGGCTTTATTTTAAATAAGGTCTTAAAATATATTTGGGTTGCACTGTATTGATTTATCCTGTAAAGCGGAGCATAAATTAAAAACATTATTTTATGAAGGTAGATGTAGGATACCACTTTTTACTCCAAAACTATTAATAGGTTAACTACTCTTCAAATAAAACCAGCATAGGTTAAATATTTTGATTATCAGTCAAATCGGTTATCGTATTGGTTCATCTTTCATAAGTACCAATACATGAAATAACTTAACTAAAGTACCTCCAAAAGAGTTGTGAAAGGCGATGAGGAAGCTGTTCAACGTGTATCAGAAGTCATAATTTGGAACTTAAAATGTAGCTTAATGTAGCCAAGCTTTATTTTTGTGATATTTTAATTTTAACTGTACCTTTAATATACATTAAATCCATGTAAGTAAACCATCTGCTAATTCTTTCAAAACTATAATCTCTTTCTTTCTACCTGTCAAAGATTTTTCGTATGACATTGACATCCCAAAGTGTCATTAATTCAAAAATCAGAGCTACTGCTTCTTGCATACGCGGTCGTTACAACCGGGAAACTCTTATACTGGGGGCCGTATGGGTACAGTGACTTCACGTCAACCCAGGAATTTGTGACCATGAAAATGCCAGATCAAGACAATCTGGGGTAGTAGTAAATTAACCTTACATAACTCGCTTAAATTAGCAATTTTAAGCTTTTTTTTGTATACCGTGAACTGGGGTTACTTTGATCTTTTTTTCAGCTTAAGTTGCTGTATTTCTTTGTAGGATTTTTTTTCTAAAGCCAAAATAATTGAGTATCTGCATCACGTGACTGTTAATATTTTCCCCACTTCAAAAAATATTTTAAGCCTCCAAGTCTGCAAAAAAAAAAAAAAAAAAAAACATGCTGATCAAAGTTACCCATGAGTTAGGGTAACATTGAGACCCCACTTTTTTATTAGTGGAAAGCAATGGTCTGGTGGCCATATGATCAATGATGCCCCGAAAAGTGAGATTGGCCAAGTAGTTTTAGAGATAAAGCAAGTTTTGTACTCTGGGGTAACATTGATCGTAGCTGGAAAGGGATCCATGGAGTGATCTGAACACAACAGTACATTTTATGCAGGGCCCGATTTAAGCCAGGGGCGCCCCTAGGTGAATATATTACAGCACCCCCTTCCCTCCAGGTGTTCCACAAATGTTCACTTTTAAAAATTACGTACAAACCTGACGCACATACCATAATGGTTGTCGCAGATTTTTTATGGTTCATTATTTTTTCAGGATACTTTACAACTCTGCGGTACAGGCAGCGCTTTTTGCCAGGGTCATCAGTGACGTTCGTTTCATCGTAATTGAAAATGTTACTAGGGGGCACGCCTTCTAATGTAGACTTAAGGTTGTTAAAGTAATCATGTAGTATATCACGGGACACCAGGGAACGGGCTCTCGTGATGTTTGTAGCCAATCTTTGGGTTATAGCTGACTTATGCCGGCGCAGCATACTGTGCGCCCATTCAGCGCCAGGCAAATTTTTGGTAAACTTCTCAAAGTTCCTCCCCTGTCTGTCCAGCAGACTCTTTGTAAACATTTGCAAGTCAAAAATTGTCAGAGGAAAGCCCCACTCTGCACATATCGTTACACTTTCTATCACTGACTTCTCTTGTTCCGAGAGAACCGTGGGCGCACCCACCGGCCGTCCATGCAGACCCTTGAATCGGTTTTAAAACATTCCGTAAGAGATCCCAAACTTCTTCGATGCTCCACGAATGGACGTTTTTCCATCAACTACTTCCAGCAAGGCCTTTTCCATTGTTTCATTCGAATAATCATGGTATCGGCACGAACCGGGAACTCTTTTATGTATTCGAGGCATGCTAAAAGTAAATTGCTAAAAGTAAATACCTACTTGAGTAAAAACTAGAGCCAAATTTAAATTCAAGAGATTGTAATAGATAATGAAGAAAACCACAACTAGAAGTAGGTATTTAAGGGGATTGTTTTATAGTGTAGGATATAGTGATCAAAGTTCCCTTTTGACTAAAAACTTTGATACTGGGAAAAGTTTGGGTCAGAACCTAAAGATTTTCACACATGTAGAGCTGCATGAACCAATGCAGATGACAAGATCTATTGCAATTTTTTTGGTCGTTTTGTTTTTGATGGCCCATTAGAAGTAGCCGAGCAACATTTTTAGCCATAAAAAGTCCATAAGTTCATTTTTTTATATCAAAGATTTGAAAAAGTATTTACCTGATGTAATAGCGCCAAATCGTTCCTGCACCTATCAGGCAGGCAACCCCAAAAAAAATCCTGAAAATACATCGGAGAAGTGGGGGGAAAATTCAAACTGAAATCGAAACACAAAGATCAAAGTATCCCTCTGGATCAAAGTAACCCCAGTTCACGGTAGGTAAGATTATGTGGGGATCTGGGGATGTCTACTCTGTGACCATCTCAGGTTGTAAATCTTTATAGATATTGCGAAAATCGATTTAAAACTGCTGAAAATGAATTAAATGGCTTTATCAAAGGTGAGATTAGCCAGAGACAACACTCTCCCTGCAATGTTATGACGTTTTGTTGGTAAAATTTGTCAAACCCAAGCTGGCAAGGGCGAATTTGCCGTTCATGAATACATATTCCTATTGCAAGCTTACTCTTTACGCTCTAGGCGACTCTCTGCGACTATACACAATGCACTTTTAATTATTCGAAAGAGATTCCACCCATATTATATATTTTGTATTCATATCCAGCGATATTTTACGGATTAGATCAAAGTTTGACATCTTCTTTTGACAGCTATCTCCATAGTTTCTGTGACACCCAGGAAGCAGTGTAAAATTGTGCAAATGATCTTACCTGCAGTGTTTTATTTTCGGAGCCCTTTCGAAGATTCAAAAGCAATAACGAAAACGGAAATCTGTTTTGAAATATAGAGATATCAGCTTCAATCTTCGGAAAATGATCCTGCTTTCTTTAACCTCAATTGTATATTGGCCAGTGCAGGAATGTTCATAGAGATTCGATAGATTACAGTACCCGAGTGATTGATGGAAATATCTATTTACGTGTGGCTACCAAGCAATGTTTTTATCCGCCTTGCCATGGCGAGGTGTTCAAGAGAGTGAAGTCTGTTCACGTTTAAACAGCTAAACGAATTAATATATTCAAAAAAATTTTGAAGAATTGATACGCTCCCGGGTCTCAGGGCCAAATATCTAGGCTGTGTTCGAATAGTTTTTTCTTTTAGCTAGTGTGATTCCAAGCACACTAGCCGTCAAGTGTACTTGCGCAATAGTGTCCTTAGAAGCGCGTTTTATTTAGAGTTTTCGAACAGCACTCGATGCGAGCGCTGCCTGTTAGCGATGCATGGAAGCTCATGTTTGACAGCTGAGCTGATGAGACATATGAGTTCCAAAAATATCGTATCAAATGATTATTTTGTTAATATAATAGTGTGTCAAAGAAAATGGACGTAGAACAAGAGGAGTTTCATTTTGTTGAATAGTATTGATAGAAGATGATTTGGATTTTGAGTGCATTGAATTTCAGGTAGAGATGGAGCAAAATTTTGAGGTTAACCAGCAAAACAGGCTGATAAGACACATTTTTCGGAAAAAATTAATTAGACTTATTTGAAATTAGAATAGCATTGCTTACACGTCTTCATTTGGCTATGGGTTGGCCCGCAAGGCATATGGCACTAACGTTCTAATGGGTACCTACCCACGGAAAAGGGCTTTATCCAGTTTCTAGATACTAATACCAAATACCTACCTTAAAAGTTACCAATACGAGACACTCCCTCCTTGTAACATGGGATTTCAAGGCGACAATCTTCAGCACAACCTAGCGTCGCGGAGTACAAAGATATAACTGCCCGCCATCTAAATACAAAAGACATCGAGCCATCAAAGAGGCTGGAAAACAATTGTTTCAAAAATTGACATGTGTCATGTCAACCGCGCAAGAACTGATTGATGAGCGTAGCGAGCGAAGCGAGCGAAGCGAAATCATCAATTTCACTACTGCTAAAAAAAACACTTGGTGTGTGTTTGTTTGTTTGTTTGTATGTGTGTTTGCGCGCGCTCTACAGGCCAAACGCCTGCTTCGAGTGGGATGAAATTTTCAGGGTGTCTACTTTTGTTCTCAACTTAGACCCCATGTGTTTTTCAATAAAATCCTCCACACCCTTCACTTTCAAAGCAGAAAAAAGAGCAAAATTCGACAATTGGGCATGTTTGGAAAAGTACGGAAATTTATTTAAAAGTGCGTATTTTTTTCAAATGTTCCCAATTTCGATTTGCCTTTAGAAACCATCGATACCAAATCGAAACATCACACCAGATTTTTTCCAATAAAAACCAACCCAATAAAACCCAATAAAAACCCTTGGGCATGAGTTACATCTATGTATTAACATGCACATTGCTTTATGACCTCGAAATGAGCATATTTCCGCTACTCTACATCTCGGACAGAAACAAAGAAAGGCCAGAATCGTTTACAATTTCAAGTGATCAGAATTTTCTAACAAGCAATGGTCGGGCTTGCTGCTCCATGATTTAGGCTTTTTGCCTCAATCTTTTTATGCGCTAAATACAAATCGCTACGCTCATCTTCAACGCAACACAAATCGCGTTCGCCCTAGTAAATGCATATTATTCACACGTTTTCTCATGCTAAAAGCATAATTATTGGCAACTTAAATCGCGTGAGCAATGTGTTAAATACATGCTTCTTCATCTAGATCAGGTGTAACGAGCGGAGACGATTCTGTGGGACCTTTGCTGCAAAAGAAAGCTTTGTCCAAGTGTGTAGGCTAAGGCCACCGACCCATTTTAGGGGTCTGAATTGTCCGACGAACTAGGAGATAACTATTTTCAACTCAATTACGAGTTATTGCAGGCACATTCGGGTAGTTTACTATTCTTTTCCCGTGACAGAATTACCACTCTTACGAGATGAAATGTGTAGTGTTCAAAATTATCTAGAAAATTTGAAGTCGCGGAAAAAATTGGAAAAATAGAAAAATATTAGCTTTTGAAAGACTCTATCATTTAGTATAGGTCGAGCCATCTACGCACATTGAAGTGGTTCCATTTTCCACCACATCTTGTCTTGGCGGCACTGTTTGGGGGGGGGGGGGTGATATCTTGCTGCAAACAGTGTGGTGTGGTGTGTCCATGTGTGAGAGGCTCTGGCTTCCTCCTGCTGTCTGCTGTACGATATTATTTACGATACTAGGGCTTCGCGAACGCAATTTTGCGTTGAAGATGAGCGTAGGTAGCAGTTTTTGTATAGCTGATGAAAAGGTATGCAGGCAGAATGCCTATGAAATCCATGGAGCACCAAGTCGGACCATTGCCTACTCAAAAATTCTGATCACTTGGAAATTTAGACGGATTCTGCGTTCCTTTGTTTCTCTCCGAGCTGTCAGATATCGAAAAAATGCAGATTATGAACTCATTATGAAATGATCCCGTAAATACGTAAGACATAACTTATGCCCGAGGGTTCTTATAAGATTGGAGATAAATTTCTGATGCGGATTTACTTCCAGTTACTTCCATAAACGAAGTTGACTAAACTTCTGATAACTGTCTAATGTATGCCTTGGCTCTAACTGAAATCAACATTGCTGGTAACCAAGGAAACGAAGGAATCCGGACTCTTATTGAATCAGGCACCAAATCACGAAAAAACACTGCAAACATGCGAATAAAAACCAATCGGAAAGTCCTACCGACCTCAGATTTTCAGGCATCATAAATATGTATAAGGTCGACATGTTTATAAGTTTTGGTGAAGATATGTAAAGAACTTTGACAGAGATTCAAAATTTTGAAAAAATAGAAAAATTCCGTAAAAATTGATTTATTAAAAAATGTCTGAACCGATCTTTTCCAAAAACTTGGAGGATCTAAGTTTAGAAAAAGGAAGGTCTTCTGAAATTTTCATCAAAATCGGTTTAGGCGTTTGGTCTGTAGAGCGCGCGCAAACACACATACAAAAAAAAACATACACAAGTGACTTTTTTTTGGGGTAGTAAAATTGAAGATTTCGCTCGGCTCGCTTCGCTCGCTACGCTCATCAATTATTATTGATGACTGATGAGCGTAGGGATGCAAAGCGAAATCTTTTCAATTTCGCTAGGTACTGGTTAAAAAAAGTCACTCGTGTTTTTTTTTGGGGCCCGCTCAGATTTTGATGCAATTTCCAGGGTGTATTTGAATAAACTAGGGTGAACGCAATTTGTGTTGCGTTGAAGATGAGCGTACCGGTTTGTATTTAGCACATAAACAGATTGAGGCAAAAAGCCTATGAAAATCATGGAGCAGCAAGCCGGACCATTGCTTTCTCGAAAGTTCTGATCACTTGAAAATGTATACGATTCTGACCTTTCTTTGTTACTGTCCGAGCTGTAGGGTAGCGGAAACATGCTCACTTTAAGATCATTCAGCAATTGTGAATGTTTATACATAGATGTTACTCATGCCCAAGGGTTTTAATTAGGTTGGAGATATATCTCTGCCGCGGACTTACTTTCAAAAGCTTGCATGCACGAAATTGACAAAATTTATAATATCTGTCAAATCTTGAAGTCAACTTCAAGTCAAAAATTCTGGTCTGATGTTTCGATTTGGTTTCGATGGTTTCTAAAGACAATACTCGAAATTGGGAAAATTTTAAAAAAATACGCACTTTTAAAAAAATTTCCGTACTTTACCAAACTTGCCCAATTGTCGAATATTGCTCTTTTTTCTGCTTTGAAAGTGAAGGGTATGGAGGATTTTCTTGAAAAACGCAGGGGGTCTAAGTTGAGAACAAAAATAGACATCCTGAAAATTCCATCCCAATCGATGCAGGCGTTTTGCCTGTAGAGCGCGCGCAAACACTCATAAAAAAAAACACACACACAAGTGTTTTTTTTTTAGCAGTAGTGAAATTGATGATTTCGCTTCGCTCGCTTCGCTCGCTACGCTCATCAAATATTGTGCTTCTTGATAAATTACTAATTTCAGTCTTTTTTCTCGAATTTTTGCATACAGCGTGATCGAATTCCAACATAGTTCTTTCTTCAATTTTTCCAATTTTTCTAATTTTTCCGATCCTCTGGGAAAAAAACGCGGTTTTTTTCCAATTTTTCCGGAAACTTTGGTACCTTTTAAAACTCTTAATGTGAGATGGCCTGTAGCTAAAGCAAACTGTGATATTTGTTTGTACTCCGCGCCGCTAGGACGCTCTGTTGATTGTCGCCAAGATTTGGGGAGAGTGTCCCGTATTGCTAACTGTTACGGTATTTGCTAATACTTAATTTTTAAACATTTTATTCATGCTCTTTGTGCTGTTCAAGTTGTTCGGTGACCTTTTTACGTCTTCGGGAAGGGCATATGGGACACAGTTTAAATCCTTTTTTCTTGACTATGCTGAAATCATAGAGCTGAAATGTAAAATCTTGCCCAGTCCAGCAACACGAACAGGTGCCGTTAGGCATCGGGTAACCATATATAGGGGCCCTACACATTTAACTTTGTGGGCGGGGGGCGGATATGCTCTATACCACTGATATGAGGGAAAATAAACATTTATTCAATCCATATTTAGAGCCATGAACTGGAAAGTACAAAAGCCCACACCCTAAGTTCCTAAGTTCACTAAACGTGCGGCGCACGGTCCATACTGCTAGTATTATACAAACCTTGGTCTCGACAGTCCCTTCGCTCTGCCGGCATGCTATCTAGCTGGCGTTGGAAACGACCAACCTGGTATTTCGTGACGTCACGTTTTTTTTTTAGCACACGGAGGTATAGGCGATTAGCAGTCTAGGCTTATTCGGTGATTAGTCTAGGTATTCAAGATGGCGGCAAATGAAGGGTCGACGAATGAATCGCTCCTAGAAAAAGTGACAATTCTAAGTGAATTGAGTGTTAGTGACTTACGTAAAGAGTGCGACCGAAGTGGACTAGTTAAGACGAGAAGAAAGGAAGAGTTAGTTGAACGGCTTCGGATAGAAATATTAGAAAAACATGGTAAAGATGAATTGGACAGAGAGGGGCGTGGCAGCTACGGTGAGCAATACATAAAATCGCAATGTCAAGCTTTGCTTGACGTAAAAGATAAAATAATTCAAGAAAAAGATAAAAGAATAAGCAATCTAGAAGAAATAATAGTCCTACTAAGGAAAGAAATACAAACGCAATCACAGTTACCCCGACAGCAGAAGTCACAATCATCGAGTCCCTTAGTAGCCAACATGATACACCATTTCGAATCCCCGGCAAGCTCACAACGACTAGGACGAGTCCTAAATTACAGTCAAGCTGTAAGCTCAAACAAAGAACTGTATCAAAAAGTTCCACCAAAGATTTGCACCAAAGAAAACAGCATGAATGATACATCTGGGAAGAGCAGAATGAGTGGTGAAGAAAAAATGACACATGTGATGTCACAGGTCATTGATTCTAATGTCAACAATCCTATTCGTGTTGTGGTCGTCACAGACAGCCATGGTCGTGAGTTGGAAGAAATACTAAAGAAAAAGTTAGGTAGTAACTACCAAGTAAATGTTTACTTCAAGCCAGGTGTCAACTTAAAAGTGATTGTAGAAAGAGCATTCAATGCAGCTAAAAAGCTTAGCGGTAAGGACTGGCTAATCGTACTAGGGGGTTCAAACGATTTGATGACACCGCTACCTGAAATACAAGCAACTATCGCAAAACTCGTGCCAATCAGCAGGAAATGCAAACTTATCGTCAACAACGTGATTCGAAATAGGCTCCAATACTCGCAGGATGATGTAAATACACACATTAAGAAAATCAATCTTCTAATACACAAAACAATAAATCTGGTTCAGGATAAATGCTGCTCCAATATCCGAATAAATTTTCTCGATAAAAAAATTTTCGATAGGCATCTTAGCAATGATGGTCTGCATCTCAACGCCCAGGGTAAACAAGCACTTTGTGACTCGATAGTGCATTTCCTTCCCATCACACAACTTACTAAACCGGCAAGTGCAATGACCAGCCTAGAGAGATGGCTCGGCCTGAATAACACTCGATCCTGTCACGACGAAAATCAACATAAAGTTATCCCAGCAATAGAAAACAAGAAAACTTTTTTAGACAAGTGGGTCCAGATAATGGACAGGAATGCAGGAAAAACGAAGACTCCATCCTTAAATCTCACACACAAGTAGAACCCAAGACGGATACCAGTAAGACTGAAGAAAAGAAGTCTAGAAAAAAGAAGACTAACTCAATACCATCTCAATTGTACCAGGGAACTACCAGTGCTCATTATGTAAACAAGCATATAACTAGTTCAAGCCAGGGCAGCCTGATATTATTACATGTTAACATTAGGAGTCTAATCAATAAGTTGGAAGCGCTAGAGATAGAATTAGCCGGGCTAGATTATCCAATTGATATCATGTGCATAACGGAACATTGGATTCAAAAAGTTCATGAAAACGACATTGTCGTCAATAATTACAAACAAGCAAGCATTTACTGCAGACAAGCTAAAAAAGGTGGAGGTGCTGCCATATATGTAAACACCAACACCAAATTGAAATTCGTAAACAGGAGAGATATAACCCAAAGAAGTGTTGAGGGTGAAATCGAACTTTGTGCAATAGAGATAACAGTACCTAAAAATATTATACTTATTGTATGCTATCGCCCACCAAAAGCTAATGAGAACACATTTATAGATAGAATTATGGAATTGATAGAGTATCTTGCATACAATCGGAAACAAATTATTATATGCGGAGACTTCAATATAGACTTAAATAATCCTATTGGTGGAAATATTTTAAAAGAAGCAATGACCGTTGTTAACTGTACATTACTCAATAGTGAACCCACTAGAACAACGAAAACGAAATCTAATGACACTTCAACCAATATAGACAATGTAATTACAAATAGTACACACGTCAAGTTCATTGCCAATATAGATCTCGGTCTTGCCGATCATCTGGCACAGTTAGTGCACATAAAAAAGGATAGTACGGCTAATGATAACCACAAACTAGAATCTCAAACAATTACTAGACGGTCGTTTAAACAACATAATATTGATCAATTTCTATGGCTGCTCAGTGAAATAAACTGGGACACTGTAACTAAAAAGAGTGAGGTCAATGACGCATATAGAAGCTTCACCTACAAGTTTAATGAATGCTTTGAGAGAGCATTTCCTTGTCAAACTATTAGGAAGAAAAAAAAAATAGATCTTACAGCAGCAAGGAATGGTACACTGCTGAGCTTTTACAAATGAGCATAACAGTAAAAAAGCTGTATCTCTTAGCTAGACTGACCGGTGACACAGGAAATAAACACTCGTACTTAAAAATGCAAAAAATGTATGCAACAGAAATCAAAAGTGCAGTCAAAAAGTTTAACAGTACAAAGATAAGGAAAGCAAATATCAAGACTAAAGCTGCATGGACAATCATAGATAAGAACAATGGTAACAAGTATTACAAAACTCTAAGAAACAATCAAATTGAGTCAATAAGTTTACGACACGGAAAAGAAATAGTATCTTCCACCACACAAGTAGCTAACCTTTTCAATAAACATTTTGTTGACTCTTCAACTGTAATCAAAAATTCTAAACCAATGATGTCTTCCATCTCGCGATACAACAAAATTTTATTTCTATATCCTTTAGCGGTTAATGAATTCTATGCAATAATGGAAAAGATTACGAAAAAACGGACTGCTGGCTTTGACGAGGTACCACCGCACATTCTAAAAAATGCGGCAGTATATTTAGCTGAACCGTTAATACATATAATCAATCGCACCTTTGAGACAGGAAAATTTCCTGAAGCACTAAAACTATCAATAATAGTTCCATTGTACAAAAAAGGAGACAAAACTGAAGCGAGCAACTACAGGCCTATAGCTCTACAATCTGTATTCTCCAAACTCATAGAAAATGCTTATTGCCTCCGATTGATATCATTTATTGAGTCAAATATACTTTTAAGCGAATGCCAACATGGATTCCGTAAGATGCGATCAACAACTGCAGTTTCTAGTTTTGTCAATGAGCTAATGTCAACTAAACATAAAAATAACGCGACATATGGAATATTTTATGACTACACGAAGGCTTTCGATATGGTGAACCACAACATCTTATTAGAAAAACTGCAAATTATCGGTATAAGAGGCATAGCAAATAAATGGGTCGAAAATTTCCTTCGCGACAGGAAACAAATAGTTAGGATCACTCAACCCAAAGGAATAACCTATTCCAAGGAATGTGTCACCAATATCGGTGTACCCCAGGGAGCTTCGATCGCGCCAATCTTATTCATAATTTACATTAATGATCTAGCATCAACAATTACAACAGGTGTCTTAACTACGTTTGCCGATGACACTACACAGCTTATATATGACGATACATTCAATATTAAGGAAACCACTAAAACAGCAGTCAAACAAATGACAGAATGGAGTATGTGCAATGACTTAGTTCCTAACGCTAAAAAAACTGTGCTAATTAATTTTTCACCCCATCAGAGCTGTAAACTGATGGATACATACAAAAAGTCCCCACTTATTTACCTCCAGGGAAAAAGCATAACTGTAAAGGATGAAACTATATTCCTAGGTCTAACTATTGACTCTCATTTCAAATGGTCAACACATATCAACAACGTAGCACTTAAAATCGCATCTGGCTGTTATCTGGTTAAAAGAATTTTAAGAATTTGCAACTTAAACACGGCAAAATTAGTCTATTTCTCCCATGTACACTCCAATTTGCTGTATGGGATAATTTTATGGGGACATTCGCCTTTAGAAAACAAACTATTCAAATTACAAAAGAGAGCGATGAAGTATTTAGCTAATGCCAGCTATAATCCTACAAATCCAGGTGTTTATTTTAAAGATCCAACAATACCTCTTTTTAAAAAATACGACATTATGCCTTTACCTTGTTTGTATATTTTTAGCATGGTGATGTATGTAATTAGTAATAAGGGGTTGACTTTACCGTCACACGTAAATCACCATGAGCATTCCTTAAGAGGTAATACCAAACTCTATGACTTAACTACTAAATTTCATACAAAAGGACCAATCTCACATGGGGTGAAGATTTTTAACCACCTTCCTTTTAATATTAAAGCTAAACACAATGACAAATGCTTTGAAAGGGTGCTAAAACAATTTTTAATGTTACATTGTTTTTACTCTGTAAAAAATTATTACAAAGATGAGTTGTACTATAATGTTTTATGTTAAATGACTTTCCAATGTTACACATGTAACCAATCCTGGAATAAAACTATTATTATTATTATTATTATTATTATTATTATGGAAATGGAAGCGAAGCTTCCTTGCTGTCAATTGTCAATGGTCAGCCGTCAAATAGGCTTCTCCCGTCCCTGCAAACAGAGTTGCACATCCTCCTACCACGGGGGTCGCTGATTTCCGATGCTCACCACCCTCCAGATGGCCGCCAACATCAACCTTCTGTGGTTCACCAACGGCTCGCTCTGCGTCGACTCGTTCCTCCTCTTAAGCGGCTTGCTTGTTGCCTACAACTTCATGCGTGAGAAGGACAGGAAAACCTTTTCGCTCCTGCGGTACTACCTCAGCCGATTTATCAGGTTGGTAACATTAACGCCCACGCGATGCGTAGTGAAACCCCACGGCCCACGGACCTCTTGTCTGGACCGAAAGTTTGATTGTTCTCAGACTGCTTAGATTGGACGAGCAGACGCAGTTACTCGAGTTCTATATAACCGACTTTTGTATTGGATTGGATTGGATTGATTGGAAGGATTATTTTTTCCCATGAATGGTTATACATGATACATGAGTACCGAATCCGCCAGTAGAATTTCGGCTATGTCCTAAAAAAGGTTTGTCTGAAAAGAGCATAGGCAAGCCAGGTACCGACCACGTGGATGAGCACATGGTGGCAGGGGATGTCATGTTCATTGATCGGTCACAACCTAGTGTAAATAAACCAGTTTTATTATCAGTGCCTACCTCGCAAAACTCGTGCATTTGTTCACTGGCAAGTTTTGTATCCGAATCCACCCCCCCCCCCCCCCCCCGACTGGCATATAAATAGTGTTGGGAAAGTTTCTTTGAAAAATGAACCAAGTTACAAGTTAAGTTACTGGCTTAATAAAGGAACTAAGTTGAAGTTAAGTTACCACTTAAAAAAAGGAACTTGCACGTTAAGTTACTTACAAAAGAAACTTACAAGTTCTTCTAAAAGATACTTTGCAAATTTTATATGAATCACAAAATTAAAAACGAAGGATAAAAATAAAATAAAAAATAAATTGCAAATCAGAAATCCCACCCCGGAACGGTGCATCGACTCACACAACTTTTAATTGGTCGAATCACAAGGACTTGCCTCACCCACGTGATGCGCACAGCAAGGGTTGGAGGATTGGTAAAACACCACTTGCTGGGAGCGCGCATAGCGATTAGCGTGCGTCAAGACCAGCAGAAACAACATCTGGCGAGGTTTTTACATATGTACAATTAAAATACATATAAGAATAAAATGACAAGGGTAATAAAGGAAACTTCAAGAAACTGACCATGTCGTTAAGTTCTCAACAAATAAAAAAATATACACGTTTACCGGCTTACAGCACAGTATACTACGCACCAAAAGTAACTTGCAAAGGAACTTAACTTATTCGTTTAAGTTGCCCAAAAAAAGTTACTGGTATTTGTAAAAGTGACATGCTCAATAAAGGAACGCGTTACCGTAAGTTCCCCAAAAAGTTACGCGTTCCTTTTGCTAAGTTCCTATCCTATACTGCACACAACACCTAATTTTATAGTTATATTTGAAGAAAAATTAAAAGCTTATCGAATCCTGTATGTGATAGGAACACTTTCATGTCACCACTTTTTTAGTAAAAAAAAACATGTTTTCATATCTCGATTCAATTTATTTATATTAATTGCTGCCGTTATCTCGATATCAATTTAATGGGTATGACCCAGTGCTTTTTTTTGTGCCGGAGCGCACCGGAACGCCGTTCCGGCTCCTCTTTACGGTTAGACATTAACCGAGTTTAAAGACCTACATGCCATGTCTTGAGCCAGATAAAAGGCTTTATGGGCTGTTTTCATCTCTTTGCTTGTGTTTAGCAGCAGAGAGTCCACGAGGAAGATGCGAAGATACTCTCCTTCTTACCGTAAAATAAGGTTTAGTGCGTCCGTGTTGTTTTTCGTGTGCCTGCTTGCTTACCGAGTTTGTGGACATAATGAAGAAAATTACTTTTTTTTTTTACAATAATTAAAAGGATAAGAAGGAATAATTAGATGGGGATTAGATTAATTAGATTAGATTAGATTAGATTAAAGATTAGGTTAATATGATTAGATGGATAATTTTCTATTATGAAAATTGGCGTTCCGGCTCCTTTATTTTTACAAAAAAAAGCACCTAAACACTTACCTATAAACACTTTACCTTCCCGGTGGCTTTACCTCGTACAGCCGGGTCGGAGGTAATGTGAGATATCAAAAGCAATGCAATTCAACTGAATTCTCATTCCGAATACCATTTTTTTTGCAAGTACCGAAAAAGTGATGGCACACATGTGTTTTTCGTACAGACGCAGAAAACTATTTGAATTTTCTTCTAGTTTAAAAATGACGTATGGATTTGGCCATTGGATTTAAGTGACATCTAATCGCATAACTCCACACTGCACACATAAATCAGCTTGGTTGATTCTCATTTCACGGAGAAAGACAGCTGCTGATAAGAAAACCGGTTTCTAAAAACGAGGTTCCATCCAGTTCCTCCATGTGT
The DNA here is from genome assembly GCA_921293005.1 of Nemoura dubitans. NCBI lineage: Eukaryota > Metazoa > Arthropoda > Insecta > Plecoptera > Nemouridae > Nemoura > Nemoura dubitans. Next base: position 38,498,002 of record OV121075.1, read on the forward strand.
TTACCCACGTGTCCGGTACCTGGCCTGTATATTATGCTCTTTTCAGACAAACTTTCTGAGCACATAGCCGAAATTCTACTTGGCGGATTTCCAAGTCCAGAGGTGTGCATAAAAGGAAATAAAAGTACGTAGATATAAATGTAATGTTTTAAATGTATATTTAATTTATTCTTTGTGTTCTAGAAAGGCGTTCATTGGGTTGCTTGTTGATTAGGCGATACCCTTCACCTGGAGCGCAAAGCCAAAATTGGAAATTTTCTCTTCTCTACCTCAAACGGTATAACTCTGCGTGTGCAACGTAGATTAAAGCGTTATCAGTTCACTTTTCATGAATAAGCTAAGAAATGGTGTGTTCTCGGACGAAACAGCCAACAAACTTCTTCAGACAAAATTTTGCAGGAATCATATTGCCAAAACAGGATGTCAAAGAAACTTGCATCAGAGAGATCGAGTAATGACGCCCATGTACGACAGACTGACGCCGAGCCTCGCGGTCGTGACGTTGATGTCGGCGTCCCTGTTCTCACGCGTCAACGACGGCCCGTTCTCGCGGACCAACCAAGAGGAGAGTAGGGAAAAGTGCCAGGAGAACGCCTGGAAGACGCTGCTCTACGTCAACAACTACCTGGACCCGATACACTCGGTAAGCTTCACGGGGGCGTAACTATAGAGGGGGGCAGACACACCAGTGCTCGGGGACCACGGGCTCTGGGCGTAACTAGAGGGGAGCAGGCATACCAGTGCTCTGGGGCCTCGGGCTCAGGGCGTTACTAGAGGGGAGCAGGCATAACAGTGCTCTGGGGCCTCGGGCTCAGGGCGTTACTAGAGGGGAGCAGGCATAACAGTGCTCTGGGGCCTCGGGCTCAGGGCGTTACTAGAGGGGAGCAGGCATAACAGTGCTCTGGGGCCTCGGGCTCAGTGCGTTACTATACTTTTTTTTCACGTTACGAGCGCTAGTATTGTTCTGCAGACTCCCGAAAGTGCGCTGTCAATCATTCAATAGAATTTACGGTTGGAGACCCATACTTTCGAACCCTTTAGCGGAACAATGAGACGGCCTGCGAATGTTGAAACCTCTGGCTCCTGCCTACCAGCAGGGTCTCTTTGACAGTAAAACACCGCTAGCGTTCTTAACGTGAAAAACCGTTTAGAGGGGAGCAGGCATTCTAGTGCTCGGGGGCCTCGGGCTCAGGGGTGTCTCGGAGAGGTCCCCGACAAGAAAGACAACTTCCGGGGGCCGCATTGCCAAGTCAAGCGCGTCAAGCGTGCCAAGTGTGTGTGACCAAGTGAAACCAAAAAATAGTAAAGCGATTACATTTATTTAAAAAAACTGATTTTTTGACGGCGAATCGAGTTTCAATCGGGGCATCAGTTTTTTTTTTTTTTTGCTAGGGATCTCCGATTTCAAGTAACGCCACAGTTGCTGCCCCAGGGGCCAGGACACCACATTGAGTTCGTACAGCATCACTGCGAAAAATAGTCTCCCGTGGAGAGGAAGTCCAAGAAACGTACTATCGTGGATTGCAAAGACGAGACTGACGCTAAAATTCGACGAAATTGATGGTCACAATTTCCACAAAGATAAACTGGCCATGGTTGTCATAGGTGTTTGGAGGTAGGGAAGAACACGTCTTTTCCACCAGTTCATGGGATCGGGATTAAATCAATGCGCATGCTTTGCGAAGGAGTAGAGAGATTTTGATAAGTTTCTTTGCGGCCCTCTCTGAAGATTGTGTTTTAGGATCTGTTTAAGGCCGATAATAGCCACATTAATTGTCTTCTTGTCAACTCCCTTGACTTGTTACAGTGTATCTCCCCTACATGGTACCTCGGCTTGGACATGCAGCTATACGTCCTTTCGCCGCTGCTCCTCTACCCGCTGTGGAGGTGAGCACCGTTACCAATGTGGCCCCAACTTTGCGATTTCTGCAACATATCAATATTTTTAAAAATCAACTTTCATCTGTGTTTTCTACTAATAGGCCCCAGTTTGCGGCTATTGGTGTTGTTGTTGGTGATTATTTCATGAAGCTTTATTTTAACTCTCCATTGGTATTTCGTGGTTACAAATCACACAATTTGTTGCTAAAAGTGTGAGGATTCCGTTGATCCTGGTTTCGTTGCAATCGGACAAACGGTGTGGCCAGAAGTAAGTATCCAGTAGGAGGTAATTTCTGCGCGGGAAGCGGCCCGAGAATACGCTCATACGCTCATACGACGTAACAGGGTTGTTTTACAACGCTTGAAAATACTACATGAGTTAATATTTTTTCAGATTTGCGAGCACACAATTTGTTGCCAAAAGTGTGAGGATTCCGTAGACATGGATTTCGTTACGATCGGACAAAAGGTGTGGCCACAAGTTAGTATCCAGTAGGAGGTAAATTCTGCGCGGGAAGCTGCCCGAGTAAGCCCTCACTCCAAAAGTCTTAAGCGAATCTTATTTAACAGGGACTTTTTAACATCTAATGCAGCATTTTCTCAAATAAAAAAATTATATCACAGCCAGAACAATGTTTCAGAAGGCCAGGGCCAGATACACAAGAAGAGCTAGTTGCAAGGTGTAAACTCCAAAATTCGTGGGCGAAACAACGGCTTTTCAGAAAGAGATATCACACATATTTTATTCATTTGTACTCATCTCCAGCGATATTTTACTCGTTAGATCTAAGTTTGACATCTTCTCTTGACAGCTACCCCATATTTTTTCTGTGTCGCCCCAGGAGGCTCTGTGTAATTTTGCAAATGATCTTACGTTCAGTGTTCATTTCAGAGCCCTTTCAGAGATTCAAAACCATTTACGAAAACGGGAGTCTGTATTTAAATATAAAAACATCAGCTTACAACTTCAGAAAATGGCCCTGCTTTCTTTAAACACAAGTGTACTTGGCCAGTGCAGGAAAATTCATAGAGTTGTACCATATTTTAATAGCTGAATGATGGAAATAACTTTTTCGTCTGGCTATCAAGCTAGGTTTTCGTCCGCCTTGTCATGGCGAAGTGTTCCAAGTGAGTGACGTCTGTTCATGTTTTATGCAGCAGCTCGATTAATCTATTAATCCCAGGATCTAAGGACCATAATTTTGTACCACAATTTTGTAATTACGTCTGTCAATCAAACAAATGAACTCTCAAGTGCATGATAAATCAATCCCTATATTATAAACTAAAGGCTACCACTAGGGTTGCAACCTGCTGATCCTAGGCCTTTTTACCGCAAAATTACTATCACCACCAATGACACAAAACCATTTAGAGGGCCATGGATCGCCAGGTTGCAATCCTGGTGGAATAACAGAGACTTTGATTTAGGCCTGCTGGTTTTGGAAGCAAGACATTTTTTATAGAAGCAGCTTGAACTAGGGATGGACAAAATATCGATATATCGATATATATATATCGATGTATTTTTTAATATCGAATATCGATATATTGAAATATTGGATATCGAAATATTGAAATATCGATATATCGAAATATCGATATATTGATATTTCGATAGATTGATATATCGATATATTTATATATCGAAATATCGATATATTGATATATCGATATATCAATGTATCAATACATCGATATATCGATATATTGATATATGTTGATATATTGATATATTAAAATATTGAAATATCGATATATTGGTTTATTGAAATATCATATCGATATATCCATATATCCAAAGAGCTTTTTATCGTGATAAATATTTTTAATATCACCAAAATATCCGACGTGTTTTATTCGCTAGTAGACTCTGGAATGGACTCTGGATTTGCATTGACGTCATGTTCGCGAATCGTGTCACTGACATTGTTACTTGCCAACTGTAACCGATTGAAACTATTGAAAATTGAATTGAACGATTGAACGATTAAAACAAAGCCCCAATCAAAACTCGGTAAATTTCTAAAAAAAAATTTACGAGACTTTGATTTGCTTTTGAGATCTTTAGGGAATAATTCCCAAATGTATAGACAAGTATCACAAAATTATAGTTATTAATAACTATATTAGAACGCCGATCTATTGTGATTGATCGATGTATCGATATATCAATACATCAATATCGATATATATCGATAAATTGATATATCGATATATCAATATATCGATATATACCGATATTTTACTGATATCGAATATCGATATATAATTTTATAGTTCCTCCATCCCTAGCTTGAACCTCAATTGCCACTCATAAAAGTTCAAGCCAGATTTAATCACGCGATACTCAAAATGTGTTTGCAAACGACATAATATTGTATTCAAACCTTTAATACTTGATATGAAAAGATACTTTAGTTTCCCTGCGATTCGATCAAGTAATTAGACTGTGTTTTGTAAACAGCTTGCCAGACAAGGGAACATTTCACCAAGCCAGAAAGGTCTAATTTCTTTAACGTTTCCATGCGCTATATTGGATCTTCCGTTGAAAATCTCACATGTATAATGCAATTTCGTTCATGTCAATTGATATATACGCTTTTTAACAAAGTTAATCAGCGTATTATCATTTTCTCACAGAGTCAGCCTCACAATATAATAGAAAACTATCAACTATAGGATCAAATATTTATATTTGATGAAAATTTGTACTGAATTTGCAGAATTCGAGCATTCAGTTTCAAATTAGTAAGGTAGGAATCAACTAAAAGCGCTTCATATTGTTTCCTTTGGCTAAAACTTAAAAAATGTATATGTTCGTCATGAAGGGTGGTTTTGAAATGCATAAATGGGCTTCCTGAAATGACACTTCATAGATAAGTTGAATGAAATCAAAATAATGCACTTTTATAGAAAATGCCATATAGTTTAAGCTTAATGCCTTAAGCTTTCCTTAATGCCATTTTTCACGCGGTGGTGAAGGTGGGGGGGCGGGGAAGGAGGGTTCAGGGGGCCAATAATTATATTTGATGAAAATTTGTACTGAATTTGCAGAATTCGAGCATTCAGTTTCAAATTAGTAAGGTAGGAATCAACTAAAAGGGCTTCATATTGTTTCCTTTGGCTCAAACTTAAAAAATGTATATGTTCGTCATGAAGGGTGGTTTTGAAATGCATAAATGGGCTTCCTGAAATGACACTTCATAGATAAGTTGAATGAAATCAAAATAATGCACTTTTATAGAAAATGCCATATAGTTTAAGCTTAATGCCTTAAGCTTTCCTTAATGCCATTTTTCACGCGGTGGTGAAGGTGGGGGGGGGGCGGGGAATGAGGGTTCAGGGGGCCAATACAGTAACTTTTTGCGGGGGAGGGAGCATTTTGCTCTACCTCACTTACATGAAAAAATATGCTTAAGGTTTCTTTTCAGTGTGAGGACGTCATAAAATTATCGGTCGTGTCTAATCAATAAAAGGAAAAATTTCTTCGTTCAACCAAGGCCCTCACCCGCACTACAACTACACGTGCTTAGCACGGGCCCATACTGCTAGCTATAGAGTCACTCTCGCTGACACTTGGCGCGACGCCCTTCTCGGTGCTCATTATCAATTTGAGCCAACATAATTCATAAACTGTTTATAGAAACAAGATGCGCGTAACCACATACCTGATTATCAACCAAGATTGTTTAAAGGTTATCTTCCCTTTCACCGTGTATAAGAAGGCATAAGAGCCTCTCAATTTAAGCAGAAGGCTCACTCTCTCTAGCAGTGATTAGCTTACGACGCATACGAGCAAAATATCCGATTTGTTGTGGGTTACGGAAATGTCCAATGAGTAAGAGACTAGAGTTTTACGAGTTCTTTGAATTTTTTAACAGGAAACATCTTCATTCAAATAATAAAACTGTGCATTTTTTTTTTTAATTCGAAGCTCTCAATAACACTAATCGATTCCTCCCTGAAAATTGATCAGAAGTCAGCTTGAATCGCATCTCTAGATTGAATAGGAGACGCGCAAAAGGCTGCAAATGATTAATTAATTTTCAAAACAATCTCGGCTGCTATAATTCTCTCTGTTTTACGAGCATTTTTGTGTAAGCAGATTACGTCAGATGCGATAAGATTTGAGCCTGGAGTGCTCGGCCTTCAAGACACACTCTAGACCAAGGTATCCATGTCAGTTAGGGATGGCGTTTTACGGGTTAAACACAACGGCAAATAGATAGCCCAAACTACTGTTAGTAGAAATTTGAAAATTGGACCACTTACTAACCGGAACATTTAACAATTCGTGTTGCAATCAAAATTCTCCTGGGCCTGGATTCACTAAGGGATTTTGAAATGGTGGTTTTGGCAAAAAGGACCACAAAAACCACCAAAAATATTCCCTCAATTATCCGCATTCTCAAAAGGAGATTTCAAAATAGGTAATTGGAGGGGAGGTAAATTGAAATTGACCAATCAGAGTTCTTCAATTTTGGAACTCATTTCGAAATAAAAAGACAGTTGACAACTCAGCTGTCAGTTTTCTCTGAATTCAATATTGCCTAAATTGGACCTAACTTAAATTCAAATTGCCAAATTTTAGATCCCACAAATTAAAATGCAAGTGGGTACTTACATAATCAGCCAAGACAAACTTTTCTATTGGTATAAAATGCTGCTGTATGTTTCCAAAAAAACGTTTGAAATAATAGAGATGAAAGTACGAGGTGAGTTCCAGATTTTGGAAGATTGACATAACCACTGCTCAGTAGCAGGGGTTGTCAATGGGGTAATTACTCTCCCAAAAAAGACAGAATTCTGCTTTGTGAATACTGAATGGGGTAAACTTTAGGGGGATCAGGGAATTTTAAACTGCCTCTGACTACAAAGAAGAAGGCAACAAATAACAATACCATTCCCTCTCGCACACAGAGTAACGCTCCTATGTAAACTAACCGGGTGAAATGAGCTTGGCGTTTGGACTTGCTCCCAGCATTGGCAAAGTCGTTAAAATTATGCAATAATTTGCACCGGGTAGTAGATAACCTTTAGCCCCAACCGATTTGTACTCCAGCTGTCATCCTCCAACCGATTTGGTGCGCAGGTTCCGGAGGCTAGGCAAGCTGCTGCTGGGCGGAATCTTCTCGGTGGGACTGGCCGTCGCCTTCGCCGTCCCCTACTCGTACCGCATACCCGTGTACGACTACATGGGCGCCATGACTGGGTGAGCGGCAGCCCCTAGAACTAGAGCCGACATTGTTACTCTGCATTGAAACTGTATGGTTTCCACAGCAACGGAGCGTATTCTTGTCTGGCGACATATTGACACGACACTCAAGTAGTTGCCACGTCGGCGGTCAACGAAAACTGAATAACTCCATTTTTGCGAAAAATGATATTTTGGTGTCAAAAAATCAGAAAAAAAATCATTCTTTTATCTGCGAAAACTGCGTAAATCCCTAAAATCGCCACTACCAGCTATAAGCTGTAGCCATATTGAACAATTCCAAATCAACCAATCCTTGCCAGCGAGAACTGCATAAATACACTTATTCAGTTTTCGCTGACAAAATTTGTGGAATGGTTGCTGCTCGCAACGCTTCTTTAGAAAGGAAACTGAATAACTCCATTTTGCATCAGCTGTGTTCTCACCGCTTCGACATGCTTTGACTAAACGTGGTTTGAGTGTTCGTGCCGTTAATTAAGCTTTTTGTTCTCTTTTGAGGTAAGTGTATCAACATAATGTTATTATAAGTATTGATAAATGTTGTTGTGTCATTAATTCATAATTTCTTCACATACCTGTGGTATGTGAATAATGTGAATAATTTCTTCACATTCCTATATGGAGGTCGACAGTATGCACAGTGCCATAGAGGCGCAAAAGAAAAACGTAGCCATCTACACAATGCAAGATTGGCTCAATATTTTCCGTTTGGCCCGCTCTCAAAGGAATCGGAATAAAAATAAATCGCAATACTCAGTCAAGGAAATGTTTTTCGCAGATATTCTTGATATACATGACTTTTCCAAGGTAACACTGAAGAATACCACCATCGATATTGATGGTGATCGAGTAAAATGGCTGAAAGTCAAGTGTTTCCGCTACGAAAAGCAGTATCCTGGAATAGTCAAATACCGGTACAATCACACTGATGATTATCGGATGATAAACATGCTATCAAGTGGGAAGGGTCGCCCATCAATCATCGACCATCGAAGCTCCATAAAGAAAGCGTATGGTGCGTCGATCCCAATAAGTATGCTGAAGAAAAGAGACTTGATCAAACTGTGCAACAACTTGGTGATTCCTGTTGAATTTCATGGTTGGTATAAGTCTCTCCCAGCCACTGCGAAGGCATCAAACTCCCTTCCAGAACCTGATGTAGATGAAGACGAGGAAGAAGAAAACTAAATGTCGGGTCAATCAAGATTTCGTGTTCATTTCGTCTTCCCGATTATTTTGTGTAACCTTTTTATTATTTTTATAATCAATCATTATCGTCTATCTACCAAATAATTGCCATTATGTATCTCAGAAACCATGTAAAACTGTGAGTTGAAAGTGGAAAGCTCCGTCCGCAGCATACATTTATAGTCAGGCAAAACTGCATAAATGCTGTTATAATTAATTGCCACTAATGTATTATGACAATCAAAATATTTAATAAAGATCTGTGTTAAAAACTTATCAGTCTATTCAATGAGAGAAGAAAGTCCAAAAATCCATACAATTTCCATTTTTCAGCGACCTCCAAAGTTAGAAATTCAATTATCTCAGAACTACGAAAATGGAGTTATTCAGTTTTCGCTGACCGCCGACGAATATGAGTTCTCTTATCAATTCTAGATGACTGCATTAGGCTTGCAGCAATCTATTCGTAGTGCTTGTCTACTATTTAACCAATACATTATAAGATTCCTATCTGTTTAAAGAACATTAGCCAATAAAATAGTAAGTAATAGTAACTAGAACTTATTTCTAGTTTAAGCCCACGCTCCAAACAAGACGCATGTGTCACTAAACACTTTCTCCCCCTTTTCAGCGTCCACAGCATACTCCAGTACTACCCGACGCACACTCGGGTCACTCCGTGGCTGATCGGCGTCGGCCTCGGCATCGTCCTCTACACGACGCGCAAGCCTACGACGGTGGCGTTGCCGCGGTGCGCGCTCGTGCTCGGCTGGCTGGGCAACTGCGTGCTGACGGTCGGCGCCATCGTGGCGTTCGTCTGGTTTTTCCGACCGGGCTACGAGTACGACCCTTTCCTCGCCGCGTTGTACACGGCGCTACATCGGCCGGCTTGGGCACTCGGTCTCGCGTGGTTCGTGTTCGCGTGCGCCAGGGGGCACGCCAGTGAGTGGAACGCACTGATCTCTAGTTGGATGAGCGAGCGAAGCGAGCGAAGACTTCAATTACACCACCCGTAGAAAAAAGTAAACCATGTTTTTTTTTTTTTTTTTTTTTTTTTTCTGTTTGTCCGCGCTCTACTGACCAAACGGCTGAAGCGATTTTGATGAAAATTGTAGGACACCTTCAAAATCTCTGAACTTAGATCTGCCACGTTTTTGAAAAAGATCGGCTCGGAACTTTTTGCATAAATCGATTTTTACGAACTTTTTCGATTTTTTCAAAATTTTGCGTCTTTATAACTGTCAAGGTTATTAACCAATCTTTGCCCAAATTTGTACACATGTTGCCCTTATGGATATTTATCATTCCTGAAAATCTTAGATTGGTAAGACGTTCCGTCTGGTTTTTATTCGCATTTAAGTAGTGATTTTTCATGATTTTCGACACCTGATTCAACATGTGTGATCGGTGTCCTTGGTTCTCTTATGTTGTCCGTGGTAACCAGTGTTGTTGATTTCAAGTTCGTCCAAGGGAAATATTCGATAGCTTTTGGAAGCTAGGCAATTCTGTTTATGAAGTTAATTGAAAGGGAAACAGCGCCACAAATGTAGCTAGAAACTTATAAAAAACCTTTAAGAATATTTAATATTTATGTATTTACGATTTCGTTACTGAATACGCTCTAAATAAGTATATTTGAGCTTTTTGATAGGTTACAGGGAAAAACAAAGAAAAGTGAGTCATCGAAATTTTCACGTGATCAGAACTTTCGAGAAGGCTCGAACGCTCATCCTTCAACGCGACGGTATAGAGCGTTCGGCGAAGCCCAAGTAGCCTGTAACCTCCACGTACCTGGTCTCAACAACCCCCGCGAGTCGTCCTCGGTACCCTCGACGACGCTCCCAGTAGCGGCCTTAGAGGGGGACTGTGGAGGCAAGGAACAATTCGTTCGACTCAACAAAATATTCTAATATGATGCAAATTTAGTATCGATCAAAACAAGATACAAAAACTCCCTAAATCCCCAGAGGTAGCTACGATCCGGTCAGAATAAAAATACAAATGAACTCGGGCATATAAGACGAGTCGCGTAGTGGTCGCCGACGTCGAAACCGTGCGGCAGGCGTCAGACAAGGCGTTGGACAAGGCGTCGGACAAGGCGTCGAGCTCGGCGTCGGTCTGCTCGTCGCCGTGGAGACGTCGAACGGGGCGTCGTGCGGTGCGTCGGCGTATCGCGATGAGGTCAATGTAGGTGACCCGTGACCAAGCCACTTTGCGCAGAGGAAGCGTCCGATTCCTTCCAAGCTCCCGGTCCTTCGTTTTTACGTCGTGCGGACGTCCGTCCTGTGACGTTCGTTCCGTCTCCACCCCTCGAGGCTTCTCCCCATGTCCCTTCGGCTCCTAGACGCTCCTCTGGCGACCACACCACCAGCATCCTTCTCCTCCAGGACGCACCACATGATGTTGACGTCCAATTAGGACGTGCGTCGCTCCGTTATGAACATATATTGCGCGAAGCAAACGTCGCTGTCGCATCATTCTGACTATCTTCAGCACCGCGCTACTACCTTATTACTTAAATACATTTAAAGGTGAAGGCAGAAGGCCAATGAAAACCATGATGCTCCATATCAGATCATCGCCGTCTCGAAAATTCTGATCACACCTTAATTTAGACGACTCTGAAATTCGTTAGTTTCTTTCTGATCTGTCACACAGCGAAATTATGCTCATTGAGCAAGGTGAAAGTAAATCCATGAGACATAACTTATGCCAGAGAGCTCTTATCATATTGAAGATATATTATTTCTGACGCCGGATTTACCATCAATTACTTCCATAAACGAAATTCACTTAACTTCTGGTTTCTGTCAAAATAAATGCTCTGGACGAACTTGAAGACAAGTGACAACAAAGCTGGTAACCCAGGAAACGAAGAAAACCGGACTCGCATAGAGTCAGGCGTCAAATCACGAAATGCTTATTAAAACCAATCACAGACTTCTACCGACCTAAGACTTTCAGGCATATTAATATGTAAAAGGTCGACATGCTTATAAGTTGTGGTGAAGATACTTCGCTAGGTTCTAACTAAGACCCCATGCGTTTTTGGAAAAGATCGGTGTAAAACATTTTTAGTAAATCTATTTTTACGAAATTTTTATGGTTTTTTAAATTTTGAATTTCTGTACTCTTCAAAGTTCTTTACATTTTAATATCTTCACCACAACTTATAAGCATGTCGACCTTGTACATATTAATATGCCATGAAAATTTGCAGAGGCTGCAAATTTTATTAGAATCGGTTAAGCCGTTTGTCCAGCAGACCGCGAACAAACACTCACACACAAACAAACAAACAAAAACACACAAAGACGTGATTTTTTTGGGGGCTAGTGAAATTTAAGATTTCGTTCCGTTCGCTCCGCTCACCAATGACAGTGCGAATAGCTTGGTTCGAGTGGCACTGAACTGTGCAACAGCTTTGCGAAGGAAGCCCTGGATTTGGTTTGGGTTCAGTGTCCGAACTGTAACTCCGTTCCCTCACTGACTTCAGGGATCCGTACCTGGGCTCAGTTAGCATTCGGAAATACGCGTCCTGGCCTAAGGAGTCGAATTTTGTCAGCTAGCAGGCTTCAGTACTCTTGAAGGTTGCGACTTGTTCTTTCAGGATACATGAACAATGTGCTGTCTGCCGAGTGTTCCGGGTGATGAGCAAGTTGTCCTACTCCGTGTTCCTCACCCACTGGCCACTGATCGTCGGCCTTGTCATGTTCAAGAAGACGCCCGAGTATTACAGCTTCTTTAGCATGGTAACGAAACAATACTATCGCCTTTCCTATCTCGAAAATATTGTTTCCATTTCACTAAGTTTGGATGAAGTACCAACTACGTGGATCAGTAAAAACTCACCTAATATACATTGCTTACTCACGGTGGCTTCACAGAGACCCGAGGCCCCCGAGAATTGGTATGCCTGCTCCCCTCCAGTTACGCACTGAACCCGAGGCCCTCGAGAGTTGGCATGCCTGCTCCCCTCTAGTTACGCACTGAGCCCGAGGCCCTCGAGAGTTGGCATGCCTGCTCCCCTCTAGTTACGCACTGAGCCCGAGGCCCTCGGGAGTTGGTATGCCTGCTCCCCCTCTAGTTACGCCCCTGATTACAAGTCGACAGGGATGAGAAGATTTTCAGATACGAATATTATATCCTCCAATGAAAATTACTAATCCAAGTGAAAGCCTAAGCTTACATAACAGTGCAACGTTTCGTTCAGCTCAAAATTGTTAGCAGCATATCTTCGGTAGGTTTTAAAGGTTTTAGTATGTTAACTTATTGGGGATAATTTCAGGCGGCTTTCCTCAATGTCAGTCAATCTTTCAGGCCTGCTGTTTTCTGTTCAGAAAAAAACATTGTTTATTTTTTACGAATAAATAGGAAATATATTCGGTGTACTGTTGTTTTCCAGATGGTCCAGTACCTGGGCACTTGTGTGATGTCCTTCTTCACCGCGGTCTGCCTCTACTTGCTGGTAGAGGCACCGGCAAGCATCATTGGAAAATCGCTTCTCTCCAGCAGGTGTTAGAAACGCTACCAAATTATTCGCGTTGTAGATAAGCGTATCTGTTTGTAGCAGATAAGCTGAAGGCAGAACGTCGTAAACAGCCGATGTGTTAATCAGTATAAACATGTTGGGTCACACACAAAGACACAATACAATTTTGGGAAAATTTGGATAAAGTACGAAATTTTAGATAAATTCCCATATTTTTCAAAATCTTTCCCTATTTCGAATGTTGCTCTTTTTTATCATTTCAAGTGGAGTTGTATAGAGGATTTTCTTGAAAAACGCATGGGGTCTAAGTTGAGAACAAAAGTAGACACCCTGAAAATTTCATCGCAAGCGACGCATGCACACATACAAAAATAAAACACACACATGCACACACACAAACACACACAAGAGCTTTTACTACTACAGTGAAATTGAAGATTTCGCTTCGCTCGTTTCGCTCGCTACGCTCATCGATTATTTGCTGATCTAGCACTGCAGGGATCACGTGTTTCTATAAAATGATTTTGCTTCGTGGGTTTGAGCTCAAAAAGTAACATGGTCAACATCATCAATATAGGGATTTTATTAACGATAAAGGTAAGTTATCGCTAGGCAAGCGGTTTGGTCCGCTATTATATTTTATTCCGCACTTACAATGACAAACACTTATGCGTGATATTTTGCACCTCACCAACAAATACTTCCCCAAATTTGTATCCAATATTATTCAGTGGTTCTGCGCCCCAAGTATCTAAGAATTCGTCTGATCTTGATTTGAAACCATACAAATTTTGTTTTTTGATCATGGTTGAGTAATTCTACATTAATTTGTTTCCGCATGTGACATACCATCATGCAAAAAATTTTGATTCTATATCGTAATATGAAAACTGTACAATTTTTTTTTGAAAAAAATGCAAAAATGCAAATAAAGTGATAACGAAGTGCCATGATTAGTCTTATAACATTCAGGGATGCCATATTTTCATATGCAATTTCAATAAATTTTCAAAGTTAAAAAACTGTTATGCCGATTTTGCTGATACCTGCTGATCCATCCTGACCACGAGTCCTTGCACAAGTTCCTGGACAGGAAGATCCTGCCCAAGGACTACGGCGGGGACCAGAAGCCGTTTCTGAAGCTATCCAGTGAATAAAAGTGGATTGAGGGACGCACAGTGTGGAGATTAACTAGGGCCAATTTTGAATTTAGGACAGACCTGTGTCACTTGTAACACGGGCCAACTAGCCCTACGGGCTTGGTGGCTTTCGGCCACGGCCTGAGACACTTACGCGGCCGGCGGCCGCGATTCGCATCCCGTGTGCTGTATTCCGTTTCGTGCCTCGTAGACGCAATGTTAAATTTCTATTGCATGTTAAGCATACTAGGAGCGTCAAATCGCTGCTTAATGTAGGTGGCCTGTTGGCCACGCTCGTAGAGTGCTCACGCTTTCATCGATCGATTCCGCGGCAGGGTGAACTTATTGTTTTTTCGAAAAACGGTTTGTTGATTCATAACATCTTATTTACACGCGTTTGCATATTCTTTTGCTTTGTATTCATGTTAGTAACTAGATTTGTTGACATTTCTTTGTTTACCTACGGACTCTATCGTATGTTTTTCGGGCGTGTACTGATTTTTTTTTTGGCCCCGAACACATTACCGTCCGGTGTCGTTTAGTGTACCCAAGGTAATTTTTTTAAGGACGGCCCCGGTAAAATTGCCCAAAAAGCCAATCTAAATGTGTGAAATTTAACATTGCGTCTACGAGGCACGAAACGGAAACACGCATCCCGTGTACGAAACGCCTCACGGACGAGAAGATGTTTGCACGAAATTTGTTGAGCATCAGTTTGAGTTCATGCCAAAACTGTTTGGTGCGATTACGAATATGAATTAAAAAACTTCCTTCCCTTTACCCAACTCGCTTCCCTCCCACCTTCACACCTCCTTTTCACTATAATTCTCATTTGTATTCTACATCTTTACCCTACCGCGTATTATAAAGAATGTACGACTAAGCTCACCGTCAAAAAGATATGCCAATAATATTATTCATTTATTTTCTTAAAAGAAGCCAAAATTTGTCCGGAGCTCCATAACAAAAATACCCCTAGTATACACGAACCAAAAACATATGGTAAGAACCAGGATAAAAAGAATCTAAAATAAAATCGAATAAAAGGAATCAAGAAACTAAATTTACCAAAAAGAAACGAAGAAATAAGACAATTGAAGCGGTTCACTTGGGTTTAGAAAAACCAAACCAACGAGTTTGCTTCAGGGTTTCGAACCCTGAGATGACGGTATGAGAAGCCAGCGACAATACCACTTGACCACCGCACCGCCGGCAGTTTGCACTGCCATTACGAACCAAACCATGCGTACCAGGAGCCGCAAAAGCAAGTCGGGTATACCATTCATTACACGCTACCCGACCACCCAATTGTGGCAACGTTGCACTGAAACCCTTAAAATTATAACATGTGATTTTAATTTCACCGCAGAAGCACTATTAAATCAATATGGAGATGCGTTGCAATACCAAAAAACTGACTCGAAAAGGGAAGTACCGCAGTGAAAGATGGTGTTCACCCCCCCCCCCCCTCTCCACCCGCACACCGGCCTGAAGGTAATTTTCATCTGCGAATTTGGGCGTCAGTTTTCGGAAAGTAAACTCTAGGAAAACGGATATCTTATTGCGGCTATATTATCTTTAATAGCCCTGGTATGCTGGGGGAAAAGTGGCAGTTTTTGAATTTTTTTTTTTGGGGATTTCACTCTCTCAAAAGGTTCCCAAAAGTGATTTTAGTCACATCTTTTGAAATCCGATAAGAAAAGTGAATCTTAGTGGAGCATTGTTGTTGTTTTTTTTTTAAGAAAGTAAAGAAACTCGAAATTTCGCCCCCCCCCCCCCCCCCCCATCACACGAAATAGGACCAAATGCCCAGCGAGTTCGTTAACCGGCGAGTTTGCTTCGTACAAAGTTTTTTTTTTCATGTTAAAGTGGTATAATTTTCCATTCGGTCCAACTGTGTTCCCACTCCCAGGAACGAATACCTTACACGGGGAACATACCCCCCCCCCCCCCTAATTTTAGAACCCAATAATAGCGTTTTCAAGCATCGTACAAAATGGCCTGCACAACAAATTGTGAAGCAAATAATGGGTCTACAATTTTAAAGAAAAAATCTAATCAAATATTCGCCACGTAAAAACACTTTGAAAGAATCATAAAATGCGCGGTGAGAAAATGGCTTCTCATATGCTGAAACATTCGTCCACATCAGATGTCAATAATTGTTCAAAAAAACAGTTTTGAGGTGAGGCGAGTAGCTTCATGCAATCTCCTACTAGTAATCATCCTAGTAGGATCCCACCGACTTTCCTACTCAATGGGACTCTCACTTTCCTACTCTCAATGGGACTCAATGGGACTCTCTTCTTTCCTACTCTCACCTTTCATGCAGGGGAAGAACAGGCGGCAGCCGACAGGGCAGAGATGAAGAGATCCACCCTGTTGGCTTGGTTCGACCTGAACCAGAGGACGGATGCGGCGTGGCACCTCAAGTACTGGGAGGTGCCGTACCACTACATCATCAGCCGTATGTACACCGTGCCGCCTCGCGACTTTGAGTGGTACTTCCTGCAGCTGTTGTTGCTGCATGTCACCGGCGACCGGTCTTACGCTGACGTGCGGACCTTCGAAGACAGAGTTTTCCCCACCTTCAAGGAGGCGGCTGTCGCTCGAAACCTGCTTGCCGACGACGCCGAGTGGGAACGATGCATTTGAGTAGCAGCTTAGATGCGAATGTCCCGAGAACTAAGAAATCTCTACGCGATGATCTGTGCGTTCAACAACCCCAAGTCGAGGGCGCGTACAATGACTTTGTGTGTCGGCTCGGGCGCCAGCGGCTTTTGCGGCTCTAATGCATGAGGCTCCAAGCGCTGTAGCGGTCAACGAGCTCTCTCACGTGCGTTAGCATTGCAATAGCGCCGCCTCGCTCTCGCTCTGTCCTCTCACCTCGCGGCAATCGCCCTGAGGAATGAGCCTCTCTAGCACTCAGCGCATCGCGCAGACAGACTCGCCAATTACGGCAGGTCTGTTCTTGTACGTATCCTGGTTTTGTCTTCTTTTAACGCCACTAATGTGCAATCATTATGAGAGCCTTAATGAAAGTAACCGCTTTGACAGCACTTTCAATAACGAGCTTGCGCGCCTGGAGGACATCGAATACGAGGAATTAGATATCCCAGAAGATTCCCCATTATCGACGATCCAAGATTCATCCCGGCGTGAGTCTGTCGAACTGGACCAGCCGATGAGGAAGGCTAAAGTTGCAAGGAAAGGTAAGGCTCATTCAGTCATAAAATAAGAGACGAAAGATGAAATCAGAAATATTTTTTATTGCAACCATTTCTATGAACAGACTACCTTCCTTGGCATGATCTGTACCCACCATAGCACAGATGATAATGGTTAATTGCTTCTTTCGTAAATTGCTCTTCTTTAAATTTCAGACACACCATCTCATGCACGTGAATCTTGCACCGAAGCAGTAGGTAGACACTAGCCAGCCAGGCTAAAGAAGCCATCGCAAGTCTGATCGCCCAACGGATGGTTGCTCCGGCTAACGACCCATTCTCGGTTGTGTCTTTCGGGAGGTTCGTCTTCGTAGGAACCGAAACGCTCATTCTTAAAGACAAGAGGAATGTGAGGCAGCTTAAAAAAGCCACCATGGATTTAATTTCTGCTAGTCAAGAGGATGATGACGATCTCGTTGAATTGTAGTAAATCTTCGTACAAAATATTAAAAGTTAAATTATTCCTTCCTCAAAATCCAGTTGTTTTTTTATTCTATTTACTTTTCTTGCTTGAAAAGATGTCAATGTCAAGTGGATTTACAGCCATATCTCTGATGCCATTCTAGTAAATTACGAAACTCATACAATATCCTGTTCATATATTTTGTTTATTTGAGTTACTTTTTAAAACATGGTTGAGCCATTCAGCATGGTTGTATGGTTACGCCACATATGGTTACGCATTGAAAATGTATTTGTCCTGCCAACTCGCGGCACCGGGACCGTTGCAATACGCTTTGAATTCTTCACGAATAGCAATTGGTTGTCGAGCCACTCTTCCTGACTGGCTCGAGTCAACACTTCTAAGTACCGCTCTCTCTGACCTCCACTCACCGGGTATGTCAGCCCCATCGGCAACCTCTCTATCAACGTACTCTGGAGGCATGTCGTTGGAAGCAAACACAGATCGCAAGAGATTGTGTAGCGCACAAGCAGCTAGTGTGATCAGCAACTGCACCTTATCTGGTGCCAAGTTAATGGTATCGAGAAAAATCCTAAAACGGTTCGAGATAATGCCAAAAACATTTTCTGACACTTTTCTGGCACGGCTCAATCAATAGTTACGAATCCGCTATTCGGGAATAAAACCGCGATGTGGGAACGGCTTCATTAGGTTGAGTTGGCAAGAGCCAACTCAACCTACTTCAATTTACCGCCACTTCTTTCCACAACTTGCGTTATTTCCACAATGGCTAAAATATCTCCCACCAATTCATCTATATCTTCAATTTCAATTTCATCAGTCATTTTAACAACAATAAAAATAATAATATGCTTTTGTTGTCAAACATAACCTAACCTCTAACCAACAACAGGCACATGGAAAAGTGAACATTAGCAGTTTTAGCGGCAAGTTGAACCAAGGGAAATGTGTCCATGTATATGGTCCAAACATTTTCAGCACAGGGTTGTGCAACATGGTTGTGCACCAGGGTTGTGCACAAGGGTTTTGTCAAAAAATGTGTCCGTGTAATTCAGGCTTTAGACAATATGCGCCAGAAGGCAGTTTTTTCGTGGCGCCCCTATGAGCGGCCAATGCTAATTAATAAGTGAAGCCTAAGGAACTAATTTTGAAAGATGCGTCGATTTCGTTGGTGAAATCATACAAAGGACTGGTATAGATTGGTACTTGATAGGCACATCTTGCAGGTATTGTAAAGGAACCCAAAATATAAGAAGTAAACAATGAGAATATCTAGATTTGACCTGCATTGTGCTTGCTGCTGGGCATGTTCTGGCTGACTTATGTCGCGCTCATTAGCGATTTGATTTGTTTTGAGCTCTAGTATCGGCCATTGTTTTACTATCGCAACTTTCAAATGAACTAATAAAGAAAATGCCCGAAAATCGCGCAGGGTGACTGCGTACCCAGCTTGTCAGCAGCGCTAACGAAGGCGCACTGGAGTGCTCCATGCTCAATGTTTTTCCCAACATTTGACAACAGGAATAAAGCGATTAGTAGTTCCAGGAGTGGAATTAGCTATTCTGCCACTTCGGGAGCTGAATTCGCGTCGCGATTGTACAAATTGCTTATTTAACAATTACACCTGACAGTTAACATCATTTTAAAGAACACTATATTTAAAAAATTCCAAGAAACCAAGATCTCACTGAGATAAACGCAATTAAACTCATGTATGTAGCGGCAATTAGATGAGGATATTGGCTGAAGATGGGGAAACCAAAATTTTACACAACCTAGCTTGCACCTTGCTCTTTGTCCCTGTCCAAAAATATATTTATTTTGAACTAAGGGATGTGTCCTGGAATTATTTTAGTCACCCTTGCATTTTTTGGGGTCAAAAAAGACGCCTTAGAAACATCGCAGGAGAATTTTGGCACGAATTGTCAAATGTTCCGGTTAGTAAGTGGTTCAATTTTCAATTGTCTACCAAGAATAGTTTGGGCTATCTAATTGCCGTTGTGTTTAACCCGTAAAACGCCATCCCTAACTGACATGGATACCTTGGTTTAGAATGTCACTTCACGGCCGAGGTCTACGAGCTCCAATCTTATCGCATATGACGTAAACTGCTTACTCTCAAATGCTCTTAAACTTGGAGACGGATTAGCAGCCGAGATTGTTTTGAAAAGTGAATCAATCGCAGCCTTTTGAGCGTCTGCTATTAAATCTAGAGATGCGATTCAAGCGGAGAACTGATCAGTTTTTAGAGAGGAATCGATTGGTGTTATTGGGAATTTCGAATTCGAAAAAAAATACACACTTTTAATATTTGAATGGAGATGTTTATACTGTGAAAAAATTAAAAGAACTCGTAAAACTCTAATCTCTTACTCATGGACATTTCAATTACCCACAACAACGTGGATTTTTTTCTTATTTATATTTTGTACAGTGAGAGGGAAGATAACCGTTAAACAACTGCCTTTCATACAGGAAACGCGGATAAGCGCACATACGCAAGAAAGAAATAATTCTCGCCGCTCAAATTCCTCACGTGAATTGAAGGTGTATTAAATACCTACATACATGGGCACACAAACTAAGGCTAAGATTTCAGAAGTATTGCTGCTTATAAAATGCGGTGTTGACTGAACACAAGACATCGCAATTCACAATGTTTATAAAAAAATAAAAACATGGGTTCTGGCGCCCCTAATACCTCGGTTCCCCTAGGTTATAGCCTACTCTGCCTAGTGGTAAATACGGCACTGGTAACATCTTAAAGGAGCTCTCCGAATTGCTTTTAAAAGAATATATGGTGTACAGAATACCAATTAATTAGCATCCCGTTTGAATTTTTTGAAAAAAATTTTGCGTCGTAATAATCGCACATTTTCGCTGTGGCGCGGCACCTCCTCGGGACGTATCCTTGGGGAACGGCTAGCGCCAGAGGCATGCGCTCGGCCGCGGTACTCATTGTCTAGTATTAGGCCGATAGCTTTAGCGGACGGGTCGCTTGTCGATTTGGAGTGAAAATGGCAGGACCTCCATGTATTATATATATATGGATCCGAAGTTCTCTCAAACAGAAATCGAGGAAAATAATGTTAAAGTAGCCGAAGAAAGGAGACGAGGAGAGTTTTTCGAATGGCGGACATGAAATACCATGTGGTGTCCGTTTTGTTTGGCACATCAATGTTTTTTGTAATAACATCGATAGAGCCGTGCTCAGTAATGCACTGGCCTTCCTGACACAACGCCCACTTTTGAGATGGCTATTTACAACAATTCGATGTAATGTCGCTGTCCTTTGAAATGCAATTGCCACTGCGTAGCGCATGCTGCTGGCGCTAGCCAGCACCAAGGATACGTCACGAGGAGGTGCCACGCCAAAACGAAAATGTGCGATTATTCCTATGCAATTTTTTTTTCTAAAAATTAAAACGGGATGTTTAATTAATTGGTATTCTGTACACAGTACGTTCTTTTAAAAGCAATTCGGAGAGCTCTTTTAAGGTCAATGTACACAAAGCCCATTGAACCAAACACTAGGAATCTTCGGGAAAAATTGCCTCTTTGGCAATCACACCTGACAGTTAACATCATTTAAAAAAACATTATATTTAAAAAATTCCAAGAAACCAAAGTCTCACTCAGATAAAAGCAAATATTGTTATGTATCTAGCGGCAATTAGATGAGGATAATGGCTGGAGGCGGGGAAACCAAAATTCTACACCAACAAAATTCTACACCTAGCTGAAACATTGCTTTTAGTCACTGTCCAAAAAAATATATTAATTTTGAGCGAAAAGCTGTTTCCTGGAATTATTTGTGTCCCCTCTGCATTTTTTTGGAACAAATAACATGCCTTATAAACATCAAATTAGAATTTTAATGTAGCACGAATTGTCAAATGTTCCGGCTAGTAAGTGGTCCAATTTTCAATGTTATGCTAACAGTAGATTGGGCTATCTAATTTCCCTTGTGTTTAACCGCCACCTCTAAATGACATGGCTATCTTGGTCTAGAATGTGACTTGAAGGTCTCTCGAGAGCTCTCGGAGCCCGAATCTTATCGCAACTGACGTAATCTGATTACCCAAAAATGCTCGTAAAACAAAATGGATTATAGCAGCCGAGATTGTTAGGTCCGTGAACCAGCCCCCCCCCCCCCCCCCAATCGAGCACAAATTATCTAACATTGCTTTGTGATTAGTGCTCAATTAGTGCTATGCACACACCAAATTTCAGAATTAGTGCTCCGAAAGTTTTGCGAAAAACACTTTTTTAATTTGGGGCAGCCAGGTTCACGCATACCCCCCCCCCCCCCCCCCCCCCCCCAATCGAGCACTAATTATCTAACATGGCTTAAAAATTAGTGCCCGATTAGTGCTATACACACACAAAATTTCAGAATTAGTGCTCCAATAGTTTCCGAGAAAAACACTAGTTTAATGTGGGGGCCAGGTTCACGCATACCCCTCCAATCGAGCACTAATTATCTAACATGGCTTAAAAATTAGTGCTCAATTTGTGCTATGCACACACCAAATTTCAGAATTAGTGCTTTAATAGTTTCCGAGAAAATTACTTTTTTAATTTGGGGGGGGGGGGGGGCAGGTTCACGCGGACCCCCCCCCCCCCCCCCCCCCCCCCCCCCCATCGAGCACTAATTATGTATATGGCTTAAAAATTAGTGCTCAATTAGTGCTATGCACACACCAAATTTCAGAATATTAGTGCTCCAATAGTTTCCGAGAAAATCACTTTTTTAATTTGGGGGGGGGGGGGGGGGCAGGTTCACGCGTACCCCCCGCAATCGAGCACTAATTATCTAACATGGCGTAGTAATTAGTGCTAAATTAGTATTATACACAAACCAAATTTTAGAATTAGTGCTCAAAAAAGTTTCTGTGAAAAACACTTTTCAGTTTTGACTACTGGTGGCATTGGGGGTAGACCGCCGCCCGCTGTATAACACTCCGGGGTTGTTTGGCACAATTTTTAGACTTATATTTTTCACATTGGCAAATTAACAAAATTATCAAATGTTTAATGTTTTAATTGGGGATCATCATTTAACTATTCACGTCCATGAAAAACTTAGCAGCAATTTTTAAAATTACCATTCTGGTATTAAAAATGCCATAATAAACAGTCAATGTGCGTGTGCCAACCTACCCCGTCGTTGGGGCAGGTGGCACAGCACACGGGGTGCAGAACTTCGGGGGGCGCCGCGAAGCGGTGCTTTCTTTGTTGATGCATTTCTAAAATAAATGTTGAATTATTACATTTGTATAATACAATCCTGCAGGTTCTCTACGATAATCACTGATAGAGGTATGCTTTGCTGGGAGGGGGTCAGTCCAGGGGGGGGGGGGGTCAGGCTCCCCCAGTTTACCCCCCCCCCCACCAGGGGGTTCCGTAACTGGATCGTGTCTGTGATTGGAGTTTTTTCGAAACTATCTGTTGTATTTATTTGAAACTAGGATTCCCAAAACAAAGAGAAAATGCCTACAAATATAAACTTTGGCATGGCATATACATACTAAAATAACTCATTTTATGAAAGCACCATAAATTTGACCTGAGCTTCATCTTAAACCGATCTGACAAAATAGTTTACAAAGCTTTTTGAAGCTTCGCATATGAATCCTTTGGCTTAATAGCAGCCTCAAAAATCCTCTCTCTTATTCAAGACATTAATATTATAAAGAAACGGTACAAAAAACTACACTGAAGCTATGCTTCGCATGTTGATCCGCAAAAGGAAGTTAAACACCGGAAACGCGCGACTTTGGCTTGATAGCAGCCTCAAAAAATCCTCTCTCTTATTCAAGACATTAATAATATAAAGAAACGGTACAAAAACTATACTTAGGTAAATAGGTTATATAAGACTGATGTCCGGTTGGTCTATCGCTGGTTAGAAAAAAATATCTTAGTTTGAAGTAGTTTTTAGCAGTTTAAGAATTAGGAGACCTGAGAGTTTGAAATCCCTCATAACAGATTTTGTATCTTGTATCTACGAAAAAATATGAAGCCATCTGCAGGAGCATGATGCAATTATACATAAAAGCATGACCATACTATGACAATGCGCAACCAAATCGCTCTGCGGTTGCCAGTATCCTCGCGCGCTGTCGCTTCACTGTCTAGAACAAGATTCGGATACGAAGGCAGTTTTAAGAGAACATTTAGATGCTATAAACTATGATATGGGTAAAGACACTTGTTTCTTCATGGACAGATTGCACTTTGGTGGTGAGGTCGTCATAAGGCTCCCAAGAACCGTCAAGTCGCCGAAAAAACGCAGTGTAGTGGCTAATGCCTGCAGAACTTTCCGGTGGTGAAAATACAACGCATTCTCTCAGGGTGTATTTCCTGTGTATGTTGAGTGGAATATCTTGCAGTTTGATATACATCTGTCTCTCTCCACATCCAGCCCTCCAAGAATCTCGTTATTGGCTGGTTCAACGTCTTGGCCTCATTTTTGGCTGCAAATCCCTAACCGATATATATCCCTAACCGATTCCCTAACGGCATTTAATAATGCCACGATTTTTGTGCCATGAGGCCATTCAATAGGCTCCCTTAGGTATTATATCAAGTATTATATCAAGGTATCAAGCAACAAAAAGAAGCGGCAGTGACAGCACCAAAATCTTGGTGCAAAACTTTGTCAAAACTGAAAAGTGTTTTTCTCGAAAACTGAAGGAGCACTAATTCTGAAATGTGGTGTGTGCATAGCACTAATTGAGCACTAATTTTTAAGCCATGTAAGATAATTAGTGCTCGATTGGGGGGGGGGGGGGGTATGCGTGAACCTGCCCCCTCCCCCCCAAATTAAAAAGTGATTTTCTCGGAATCTGTTGGAGCACTAATTCTGAAATTTGGTGTGTGCATAGCACTAATTGAGCACTACTTTTTAAGCCATGTTAGATAATTAAAGCTCGATTGGGGGGGTACGCGTGAACCTGCCCCCCCCCCCCCCCCCAAATTAAAAAAGTGTTTTTCGCAAAATCTGTCGGAGCACTATTTCTGAAATTTGGTGTGTGCATAGCACTAATTGAGCACTTATCACAAAGCAATGTTAGATAATTAGTGCTCGATTGGGGGGGGGGGGGGGCTGGTTCACGGACCTTTGAAAATTAGTGAATCAATCGCAGCCTCTTGCGCGTCTCCTATTCAATCTAGAGATTCGATCAAAGCAGAGGGCTGATCAGTTTTCAGAGAGGAATCGATTGGTGTTATAGGGAACTTCGAAAGCGAAAAAAAGACACTTTTATTATTTGAATGGAGATGTTTACTGTGAAAATATTCAAAGAACTCGTAAAACTCTAATCTCTTACTTATTGCAAATTTCCATAACCCACAACAACTTGGGCTTTTTCTCATTGATAGTTTGTAAAGTAAACGGAAAGATAACCGCTAATCTTTTGGTCATCATATCACAGCCAAATATTTTTAGTTGGCTATGGTATAGAAGCGTCGTTAAAAACGTGGCCAAAAGATTAAATCATTGCTCTAAACCCTTGGCTGCCTAAATCATGATGAGCCTTTCAAAAAAGGCTTCCAAAATACTAAAAAACTAGATCTAATTACTGTCTGTAGGTACCACATTTAAAATACCATCTAAAATCCCAAACAAGTTTAAGTTTATCCCTGTGCAATATTGGTGTGTCGGGGAGCAAACGACAGCCAAATGCCCCCCTTTGCCCGCAGCGTCATGCGGTACAAGGGAACGAACTCTGCTCTGCCCGGCGCCAAGCGCATGCGGTAATTGCGCAGCAGTGCAGACACCACCGTCTTCATTTCCATCAGAGCAAACTTGTAGCCTGCAAGGAAATACGAAACAAAAACCTTTTAGAATCATTGAAACCTATCATGTTTTATGTACCTATTTCTGCCTACTAAAGGTAAGTACAAATTTTACTATAAAAAACTAACAAAATCTTCAGTTCATTGGAGGTAGAACCTGGAAGACGACGATTCATTCCAAACAACAAAATATATTATGTTCTTGATATTCATGTTTATTTTTCCTGACTTGAGCAAAAGTTTGAAAAAGAAAGTTTCTGGTGCTTGTTTGTACGACGTTGAAAATGGTAGTATTTTAGAACCTATTCTGGAGTTACTGTGACAGAAATAACTATAAGTCTAACTGGTTCCACTCCAATTTAACCGTATCACAGTTATCAGTAATACTGGGCTGCAGAGCCTGCTGGCCGTTCCGATAGCTGCAGGGGCGTAGGAACTATTTTTTTAGTGGGGGGGTCAAAGGGGCTCGTAGCAAAAAAAAAACTG
The DNA here is from genome assembly GCA_921293005.1 of Nemoura dubitans. NCBI lineage: Eukaryota > Metazoa > Arthropoda > Insecta > Plecoptera > Nemouridae > Nemoura > Nemoura dubitans. Next base: position 38,523,860 of record OV121075.1, read on the forward strand.
GGGGTTAAAATTTTTGTGTGTTCAAGGTTTTCATTGGAGCAAATCTACGCGTTTGCGGTAAAATTGGGGCTTGAGAATGAATTGGTCAGAACTGCATATTTCATGGTTGATTTATTGTTCAAGAAGGTAGCTTATTTCAATTCTGTTAATTAAATAAAGTTGACAATGAATGGCAATGACGCATTAATTTCTAAAGGCTTTACGCAGCCTGGTAGACTGGCTTGAAAACACCCGGTGTGCTGTCCAAAATTAGGCCCGTTATTGCAAATTAGGCATAGCCACTAGCGAATCAGTGAGCAATTCTGCAAAGGTTTTTAAAATCTTCAAAACTAATTTAGGTGTCATTCAGTTTACCACAAAATTTACCATACCTTTTGCGCCGCAGGCGAAAATTTTACGGTTTCTAGGGTTTATAGAGCACAATATTTTGTGTGAACTGCATGCTTAGCTATGCCCGCTGGCTGCTCGGGTACCTACTTCTCGGTGCTTGGTTTCCTATACTTATTTGAAAGCAAAAAAAGTTACCTAAACTCCATTTCACGTCGAGAAGGAGAGTGGATTTGCACCTTCCTCGAGGACCCACTGCTGCTAGCCAAGAGTTTCATAACTCACAAGCCATGTCTTGAGCCGGACAAACGGCTCTATGGGCTGTTTTGGGACTCTTTACTAATTTCAATCGGCAGTTGGTCCTCGGGAAATATGAAAATTTACTTTCGTTCTTAACGTGAAATTGGAGTATAAACTCTAAACACAACAGAATATGAGCAGGAAGGTCTACCAGCTGCTGGAAAAATTTTAGGGAAATGGGTTGTTGATCTCGAGTTTGGGCGCCTTTAGCCAAATGCTTTAGTCTGAAGTTTGAACCAGTACCAGATATTTTTCCGCCACTCTTCGATCTCAATAAGTATTCCGCAAACAATAACAACTAGTGTGATTGCAGGACTCAATGTCTAGCCACCGAGCTATAGCCGATTTACATTGCATTCAAGGTATTATGCTGATTCTCAACCAAATGCAGGATTGTCTACCGTGGTTCTCAGAATAGGGAATCCTAGTTTCAAGTTTCTCATTATAAAACTATAATACCACACCATAATAAATACTAAATATAATTTAAATTTCGATCACGGGAACGATCCAGTGACGTGACCCCGGGGGGAGTATATTGGCTTGACCCCCCCAGTGGGGGGGTCAAGCCAATGTGTGGGGGGGGGGGGGGGGGGGGGAATTGACCCCCCCATCCCCCCCCCTTCCTACGCCCCTGGATAACTGCCGGCCACAGGAGGTGTTGCCCCCAGTTCATCCTAATGAATCCAGTCGATTCAAAATCATTCAAGATGGTGCCCGAGACACTAGTGTAAGGTGTTCGCGAGGTTACTTTCAAAATGATAGGTAGTTATGGGCGTAGCACTACACCACTGATATGACAGAAGAGTTTTAATTAAAGTTTATTATTCATATTCAAAGCCTGAAAAGTACAAACGTATCATCGCCCGCAATTCACGCTAACGTGTTTAGCACGGGCCAATACAGCAATAACATCTAATCCTGTCATTTATTGACAAGAAATAAATAGGTAAAGGGTTTCTTTTCAGTGTGTGGACATCATACAAAAATCTGTTGTTGATGAGCGTAGCGCGCGAACCAAAATCATCCATTTTACTTCTGCTAAAAAAAACACGTATTTGTGTGTATTTTGTTTGTTTGTTTGTTTGTACTTTTGTTCTGAACTTAGACCTCCTGTTTTTTTCAAGAAAATCCTCCAAACCCCTCCCCTTCAAATCAGAAAGAAGAGTCATATTAGAAATTGGGAAAATTTGGAAAAATACCATCATTTTTCTAAAAGTGCCTATTTTTTTCAAAGTTTCCCAATTTCGAATATTACTCTTCGAAACCATCAAAACAATCAGAAGTTTTGTCAATTTCGAGCATGAAAGTTAATGAAAATAAATCTGCATCAGAAATATATCTCCAATCTAACAAAAGCCCTTGGGCATGCCGCATGAATTACATCTATGTATTTACGTGCACATTGCTCAAGCTCAAAATGAGCGCTATGGTCTGGCTTGGTGCTCCATGGTTTCCATAGGACTTCTGCCTCCATGCCTTTTTATCCGCTATATAAACCGCTACGCTCATCTTCAACGCAACACAAATAGTGTTCACGAAGCCCTAGTGGCTAATTTATTGATTAGAGTAGCAAGCGAAGAAAAACCTTCAATTTCACTACTGGTAAAAAACCGATGCTGGCGACGGGCCGACTGGGACGCGTATCGCGTTGCCGTTGCAGAGTCCGTGGCCACCTCGCCACTCACGACACCTGCCGAGTTGGACCCGGCGGTCACCCAACTCACCGACTCCATCGTGACGGCAGTGTAACGCAGCGTGCCACTGTCACCACCCAGCCACTGCTCGATCTACGACCTCCCGCCCAACCTGATGGCGACCATCCACGAGAAGAACAAGGCCCGACGCCAATGGCAACAGCTGCGCACGCCAGATCGCAAGGCGCGATACAACAAGCTAGAACGAGAGCTGACACGAGACATCGCCGTCTTTCGCGGCAAGCGCTGGGATCAAACCGTCGCTGAACTCAAGCCAGAAGACGCCAGCATATGGACTATGACTCGCAAGCTGCTAAACCGAGCGGAGTCGAGTCCGCCATTGCAAGGGCGCAACCACCTCGCGTGTTCTCCCAGAGACAAAGCCGAGGTGCTGGCCGATTCGCTAGAGGCCCAGTTCACGCCGAACCCACCAAACGAACACTCGGCAGGAGTAGAGCAGGCCGTGACCCGTCACCTCGCAGCCAACAGACCACGGGATCAATCGCCACCACCCGTCACCATGAGCCACGTGGCCGACATCGTCATGGGACTCCCTACCAAGAAGGCCCCGGGCGCTGACGGTGTAACGAACACGATGATTCGCGAACTACCAGATGAAGGTGCTCTCCGGCTAGTTGCCATCTTCAACGCCAGCCTGCAGCTTCAACATTTCCCAACACCATGGAAATGTGCGAAAGTCATCGTGTTTCCTAAACCGGGCAAACCTCTGCGCGACCCGGCGAACTACAGGCCAATCAGTCTGCTGTCCTGCCTATCAAAGGTACTTGAGAAAGTGGTACACAGCCGACTCAAGGACTTTGTCGACCGCCATGACCTCATCATTCCGCAACAATTCGGCTTTCGTCTGAAGCACTCCACAACACATCAATTGCTGCAAGTGACAAATCACATCCAAGAAGGCCTGAGAAACCAAAAGAGCACAGGGGTAATTTTCCTCGACATCGCCAAAACTTTTGACCGCGTCTGGCACACCGGTCTCGTGGGGAAGCTGATCTCCCAGGGCTTTGACGGCTACTTAATCAACTGGGTAGTCAGCTATCTCGACAGCCGCTCCTTCTTCGTGGCGCTGCGCGGCGAGAAATCGACGCGGCCCATCGCAGCTGGCGTCCCCCAGGGAAGGCTCATCAGTCCCCTGCTCTTCAACCTCCTCACGAACGACATCCCCACTGACCTGCCGGACACGCAGCTTGCGCTGTATGCAGACGACGCAGCGATCTACTGTCAGACGCACACTGGTGGCGCGATGCGGCGACGCCTCCAAGCGTCCGTGGACAAAGTCTGCGCTTACTACCATCGAGAGCGCATCCTCGTCAACGCCACTAAGACCGAGGCTTTACTCGCCGAACCAAGGTGGTTCGGCCCCTGATTCGAGTTGCTGGTGAGGTCGTATAGTGGCGCCCGCACAGCCGCTACCTGGGAGTAGTGCTCGACAAGAGACTGACTTTCGTCGAGCACCTACGCCAAACTGCCACCAAGGCGTACCGCAAGCTGGCCGCGCTCCGGCCGCTCTTCCGAGCACGCTCCTTGCTGGCCGCCACCAAGGTGCGACTCTACGAGTCGGTCATCAGACCAACGATGACATACGCGTCACCGATCTGGGCAAACGCAGCGCGCACGCACCAGATGCGCCTGCAACGCATCCAGAACGCGGCGCTGAAGGCGGCGCTGCGGCTGCCGCGCTACGCCAGGACGGCAGACGTCCATCGACAGTGCCGGATGCAGACCCTGGGCGAGACAACTGCTCGCCTCAACACAACATTCGCTGCCTCCCTCACGGAGTCAGCGAACCTGCTGATTAGTGCCCTGCACTAACTTCAATCGTTCCACCATTAAAGTGCAGTGCCCACAAACATTTAATAGACAATATGGCCTAACGGCCGCAGTGTTTACAGATCGTCGCTGGCGTTGCCAGCGACACGAAGACAATGAGGAAGACAACTGGTAAAAAAAACTTTAGCGCGCGCTCTACAGACCAAACAGCTGCATCGATTGCGATTCAATTTTCAGGGTGTTTACTTTTTTCTCAAGTTAGACCGGCGATGTCGGCGATGGCGCCGACATCTTCAGGACTGAAAGTCCTGGACTGGACTGAAAGTCCTGAAGATTTCGGCGCCATCGCCGACGAAACGTCGACCACGGTCCTTTTTAGGACCAAAAGTCACTCAAACCAGAGCAAAACCGCACTACACTACACTATTTCATATTTGATATAAAGTATAATGGACGTTACTAAGGGCCATGCTGGGAGCCATGTATGTTTAGGAATTTGACCAAAATCACTTAAACCAATGTGTGGTCGTAGCTTTCGAATCGAACATTTTAACGCCACGTCATGTCTTACCGATACAGTTCCTTGGTCCTGCGCTAAAAGGGATGAAAGTGTTCGGGTCTCGTTGAGCGACGTTCTCCGGCGAAAAGCGGTCCGGGTCAAATCTCTTCGGCTCGGGGTAAATGTGCGGCAGGTGGTGAATGATGTACGGCGATATCAGCACTTCGCAGCCCGCCGGCAGAGTGTAATCACCTGTAATTGGCCACCAATCAGAGAAATAATTTGTCTTCCTAAAGGACCGTTAGTAACTTAACGGTCCACTAGCAAGAAAATTAAGGGATCTGATTGGACGTTGCTAAGCAAATAACAAGTTGACAGATCACTAGATATTGCCACTGAAATACCGGGTATTAGTTTACAGGTCACAAAACGTTGGGAAAACCGTGAAACTCCACTTAGCATTCAATACCAAGCTTAGTTTTTTCCGAAAGTTAGTACTAAGGATAGGATAGAGTATATTTCGAAATCTATAGATGTAATGGTTTAGGTTATACGGCATACTGCCCTTCGGCACGCTGCCCGCTTGCCCACCAAACCCTAATTATTCATTAGACTGCCCGATTATCCCGGGGGGGGGGGGGGGGGGAGGAGAGGAAATATTTGTTTTCTTTTTTAATTTTTAATTTTTTATAGTATTCATTTGTATGATTCAATTGCCCTACAATATAGCAGATTGTTTGAATTGCTTGATAACTTTTCCTTTTCCAGCTATCTGAAAAACTCATCCAATGCTTAGCAATCGCACTTTCAATTTTAATTACTTGTGAGGCTTCACTTGATTTTACAAGGCGGTTTTGTGAACGCACTATTAGTGCGCGCCGCAGCAAAAAGTTCCACATACATGGTTGAAATCTCTAACGTTCGCTCAAAAGTTGAGCATCAGTCTGTCACGTGACTAAGTCTCCGGCTGTGATTGGCTGATCGCAAGCTAGAATTGTGAGCGAACACAATCTGTGTGTTCGAAAATTCACTCCAGGTCCAATTCTCGTACATTCGCTAAAACTCCTTATTCCCGTGGTAAACTTAAACCCGCGCTAAGCCAAGGTTTAACTTTACGCCTGTGTCAATTCTCAAAGCAGAGTTAACGAAGAATAGCGATACCACCGTGGTAAATGTAATGGACCAATCAGGAAGCTCTATTTCAAGCATACCGCTCGGCAACCGTTCAAATCCATTGCCGCCTTCAGTAGCAAGTGACGAAGCAATTTTAGGTTAAGGAAGACGATCTAAGTTTACATACCGATCATTAATCAATCCAGCACTCGCCCACAACAAGTGAATCGATAACAACCTATTAAAACTAACAAACAATATCCTAGAACACTTCAAAACATCTAAATGCTATTCCAAAGAGAAGAAAACGTCAAAATCCAAGTCACTAAAACTGCTTAGACCTGCCCCCGATCTGGTTTAGCTGGTTTTAAATTTGCACCCATGGTTTAGTGAGAATTAGCGTTCGAGAAATGACATTTGGTTTAGATCTCCTTAGATCTCTCTAATTCTTCTTAAAACTTGTTCGAGAATTGGCCCCCTAAAACAGAGTGGAGCTAGTCGGAGTGACTCCAACTGGTGGCTGTTTACGAGAGTTTACAAGAGTTTACGAGAGTTTAAAGAACAAAACAGAGCGAAATTCCGAGTCACTCGAGTAATTTTCGAACACACTGAATGTTTCCTAGCACTAAGCGATGCATTAGTGTAAAAATTGATTTTAGTGAAATTGACTCATAATAAAGGAACATTTTCTGAGGCACTTCTGTAGCAATAGCTTTATAATTTTCAGAGAATTGACTCATAATAAAGGAACATTTTCTGAGGTACTTCTGTAGCAATAGCTTTATAATTTTCAGAGAATTGACTCATAATAAAGGAACATTTTCTGAGGCACTTCTATAGCAATAGCTTTATAATTTTCAGAGAATGATCTTTGAACCGCTTGACCGCTTGACCGCTTTGAACCACTTGACCAAAATTTTTTTCCGAGATTTTTTTCCAAAAATGAAAATTTTTAACTATACAAAAATTATACCTATGCAAATAATTGTGCTGTCAAAAATCGCTCCAGTCGTTTGTGTGTTGGTATGTTTTGTATGTGGAATAAAAATTGGTTTGCTATACCTACATGATTTCGAAAAAAATTTCCTTTCGTAATCAAATATGTAAAAATGTTGACAAATTATGCAAATAATCAAAAGGTTGATAAACTTGTATATTTTTTCTTTTAATCTTATTTAAATTACGAAAGCTCGTAATTGGCTATTCATTTTATTATTATGTACACAAATTAGCCTCCCAAAAGTGTTGTCCATTCCGGGATTTGAACCCGGGTCCCCAACTTTCGCGGCTGGTGCTCTAACCGCTGAGCTAAATGGCCATTCAATTTGGGAGAAGTAATTTGCATACAGGGTGAGAATTGAATGTCCCCAGGGGGGTATGGTCCAGAGTCTACGAATACTCATAGTGGCTCTGGTACCGCGTGATGCTATACTGCAACCACATTTTTACATTCAACCTCGAGTAACTCCAAATTAACGTTGGATGCGTTGAATTCTCTTTTAATCTTATTTAAATTACGAAAGCTCGTAATTGGCTATTCATTTTATTATTATGTACACAAATTAGCCTCCCAAAAGTGTTGTCCATTCCGGGATTTGAACCCGGGTCCCCAACTTTCGCGGCTGGTGCTCTAACCGCTGAGCTAAATGGCCATTCAATTTGGGAGAAGTAATTTGCATACAGGGTGAGAATTGAATGTCCCCAGGGGGGTATGGTCCAGAGTCTACGAATACTCATAGTGGCTCTGGTACCGCGTGATGCTATACTGCAACCACATTTTTACATTCAACCTCGAGTAACTCCAAATTAACGTTGGATGCGTTGAATTCTCTTTTAATCTTATTTAAATTACGAAAGCTCGTAATTGGCTATTCATTTTATTATTATGTACACAAATTAGCCTCCCAAAAGTGTTGTCCATTCCGGGATTTGAACCCGGGTCCCCAACTTTCGCGGCTGGTGCTCTAACCGCTGAGCTAAATGGCCATTCAATTTGGGAGAAGTAATTTGCATACAGGGTGAGAATTGAATGTCCCCAGGGGGGTATGGTCCAGAGTCTACGAATACTCATAGTGGCTCTGGTACCGCGTGATGCTATACTGCAACCACATTTTTACATTCAACCTCGAGTAACTCCAAATTAACGTTGGATGCGTTGAATTCTCTTTTAATCTTATTTAAATTACGAAAGCTCGTAATTGGCTATTCATTTTATTATTATGTACACAAATTAGCCTCCCAAAAGTGTTGTCCATTCCGGGATTTGAACCCGGGTCCCCAACTTTCGCGGCTGGTGCTCTAACCGCTGAGCTAAATGGCCATTCAATTTGGGAGAAGTAATTTGCATACAGGGTGAGAATTGAATGTCCCCAGGGGGGTATGGTCCAGAGTCTACGAATACTCATAGTGGCTCTGGTACCGCGTGATGCTATACTGCAACCACATTTTTACATTCAACCTCGAGTAACTCCAAATTAACGTTGGATGCGTTGAATTCTCTTTTAATCTTATTTAAATTACGAAAGCTCGTAATTGGCTATTCATTTTATTATTATGTACACAAATTAGCCTCCCAAAAGTGTTGTCCATTCCGGGATTTGAACCCGGGTCCCCAACTTTCGCGGCTGGTGCTCTAACCGCTGAGCTAAATGGCCATTCAATTTGGGAGAAGTAATTTGCATACAGGGTGAGAATTGAATGTCCCCAGGGGGGTATGGTCCAGAGTCTACGAATACTCATAGTGGCTCTGGTACCGCGTGATGCTATACTGCAACCACATTTTTACATTCAACCTCGAGTAACTCCAAATTAACGTTGGATGCGTTGAATTCTCTTTTAATCTTATTTAAATTACGAAAGCTTAATTATTAGCGAAATTAGCGAAAGTTGGGGACCCGGGTTCAAATCCCGGAATGGACAACACTTTTGGGAGGCTAATTTGTGTACATAATAATAAAATGAATAGCCAATTACGAGCTTTCGTAATTTAAATAAGATTAAAAGAGAATTCAACGCATCCAACGTTAATTTGGAGTTACTCGAGGTTGAATGTAAAAATGTGGTTGCAGTATAGCATCACGCGGTACCAGAGCCACTATGAGTATTCGTAGACTCTGGACCATACCCCCCTGGGGACATTCAATTCTCACCCTGTATGCAAATTACTTCTCCCAAATTGAATGGCCATTTAGCTCAGCGGTTAGAGCACCAGCCGCGAAAGTTGGGGACCCGGGTTCAAATCCCGGAATGGACAACACTTTTGGGAGGCTAATTTGTGTACATAATAATAAAATGAATAGCCAATTACGAGCTTTCGTAATTTAAATAAGATTAAAAGAGAATTCAACGCATCCAACGTTAATTTGGAGTTACTCGAGGTTGAATGTAAAAATGTGGTTGCAGTATAGCATCACGCGGTACCAGAGCCACTATGAGTATTCGTAGACTCTGGACCATACCCCCCTGGGGACATTCAATTCTCACCCTGTATGCAAATTACTTCTCCCAAATTGAATGGCCATTTAGCTCAGCGGTTAGAGCACCAGCCGCGAAAGTTGGGGACCCGGGTTCAAATCCCGGAATGGACAACACTTTTGGGAGGCTAATTTGTGTACATAATAATAAAATGAATAGCCAATTACGAGCTTTCGTAATTTAAATAAGATTAAAAGAGAATTCAACGCATCCAACGTTAATTTGGAGTTACTCGAGGTTGAATGTAAAAATGTGGTTGCAGTATAGCATCACGCGGTACCAGAGCCACTATGAGTATTCGTAGACTCTGGACCATACCCCCCTGGGGACATTCAATTCTCACCCTGTATGCAAATTACTTCTCCCAAATTGAATGGCCATTTAGCTCAGCGGTTAGAGCACCAGCCGCGAAAGTTGGGGACCCGGGTTCAAATCCCGGAATGGACAACACTTTTGGGAGGCTAATTTGTGTACATAATAATAAAATGAATAGCCAATTACGAGCTTTCGTAATTTAAATAAGATTAAAAGAGAATTCAACGCATCCAACGTTAATTTGGAGTTACTCGAGGTTGAATGTAAAAATGTGGTTGCAGTATAGCATCACGCGGTACCAGAGCCACTATGAGTATTCGTAGACTCTGGACCATACCCCCCTGGGGACATTCAATTCTCACCCTGTATGCAAATTACTTCTCCCAAATTGAATGGCCATTTAGCTCAGCGGTTAGAGCACCAGCCGCGAAAGTTGGGGACCCGGGTTCAAATCCCGGAATGGACAACACTTTTGGGAGGCTAATTTGTGTACATAATAATAAAATTGTATATTTTTTATTTTTTTAAAATATATTATTTGTGCACCTAAAACCTTATTGATCAGGTCTCCAATTTTATTGTCAAAGTGAACTTTTATCTATGAAGAAAGATATTATCACTTCAGTATACGATTTTAAAAATGACACTTTCTCAGTTAACCCCCCCCCCCCCCCCCCCTTGAAGCAAAATACCGTATTACACGATGCGAGAGTTGAAAATGGTCCTATTCCGAAACCTGCTGAAGCTATACTGCGCAGTAACAAATCTTGTTGAGATCCGTTCCGAAATCTATCACAGTGACTGAGCTGGACCCTGCCGGCCGTTCCGTAACCTGCTGGCCTGCTGAAAGCCACTGAAGTTCACTGGAGCAGATGTGTTCGAAAATTACTCGAGTGACTCGGAGCTTCGCTCTGTTTTGTTCGTAAACTTTCGTAAACCCACCAGTTGGACTCACTCCGACTAGCTCCACTCTGTTTTCTGGAGTGAATTTCCGAACACACTGGAGGTTTCGGCCTCAGTCAATCCTACTGAGCTCAGTCAATTCAAGTTTCAAGATGGCGGGCTATAAATGAGATCTGACGTGTGGTGTTTGCGAGGTAACTTTTAAGTTATTAGTTAGTGGAGAGTTAGTAGAGTTAGGCTTGATGGACAGGCGGGCATCGTGCCGACGGGCAGTATGCCGATACACTAATGTGGTTGTTTTTTATCTAATGCACGTACCCATCGGTATGTCCTCGTCTATCCTTCTACCAATCAGCGGAACACTAGGATACAGTCTGAGGGTCTCCTTCAGACATTGCTCGAGATAGCGCATTTCCCTCAAGTCCTGAAGCGTCGGGGTCCGGGTAGAGTCCCCAAATATGACATCAAGTTCCTCGATTGCTCGATCCTGAATGCCCTGGTGCTTGCTCAAGAAGTACAGGCAGAAGGCGATGGCAGCTCCCACTGAATCCTGGCCCTGGAAATTAAATGTTTAAATATTACCGAGAGAAAAGGCCAAGGAGTCAGCTTCCAGAGACGGAAATGTTTTTGGGTGGGGAATTGTGTGTAAAATTCCCCGGGCCTTGGCCAGCGGACAGGAATGATCGCAATGCTCTTCTATCATCTTTGACTTGGGGTTTCAACAACGATACTAAGTTTCATGCAGCTTTGCGAGTCAATAATTTCCGTTTTACTAATTATTTGTTCAATATACGGGTGCAATAAACTATAGCACACAAAAAAATGCGCGATCCATGATCCGATTTTCGAAAGAAACTGAATTGTACGTACATACCTAGGACACATCGTACTTTGCGTCTACGATTATGCAACATGTTTTGGTACTTTTAAACGATGTTGTAGCTCGTGGAAAATACTACTTACTGTTCAAGTACAAGCGGACGAGTATGTTATAGAAATAAGTTTTCTTTTTTGTGCAGAGGTGTAAAAAATGGTTTACTGCATCATGGACGCAAATCTGGACGAAAATAATGTTTGCAAACTGCATGGCTCACTGCAACTTCACAAATCATCCCGAATATGCTCTGCTCATTTTTACGACTCGAATTTTTTTAGCTGTGGAGTCGAGGGTAAGACGAGAGGTATACTATAATTGCAACAAAATTCCAGCAAGCAGCAACCATCGGGGGTGGTTCTTTGACGATGGAAATATGCCTTTTGTGATGACTCGTGTTAAATTCAATACAAATAATGGATAAAAAAAGCTATATTTCATTATAACGCATTTTCCATAGTTCAATTTTTACTTGGTTGGGAAGGGAGGGACAAACGTTTTGTTTGCTGGGGGACAATTTGACTGTGCCCTACGCCACAGACCAACAACATAAAATGCAACATTTATTGTAATATATGGTAAAAATTAATTTTAAGAGGTAAATGGTCCTTTAAATCTCTCCTAAAATAAATATGTCCTCCTGACAGAGTGTCCTACGGATTCTTTCACGGTGACCGCGCTATAGGGTGACGTCATTCTCGCGCTACTATAAACTCCATGGGCGTATATCATAGGTATATAGCATCAACCAAGGCGTAAGTACAAACCTGCCGCTTAAAAATTGTACCACGAATCACGATCTTTCAAGATGTAAAAAGATCTTATGCAAATCACATTGAAAAAATATTACGGGATTATATACAACCTTGTGACAAAATCTCAGGAGATTTTTCTAGATATCAAATCATGATCAACGATCTGACAAGATCATATTTAAGATCTTGATTCAAGATTTTGCTGTAACGAGGTATTGTTCGTTCGCCACTTGAGATTTTGGGGTAGAAAGACGCGTGCCGACCCTTGTAAGCTCTAATAATCTCTATTGTGTTCTCTTCGAGAGTGGCAACTGACGGATCTCCTTGGAAATAGCTGCGTTGTCACTGCTTGATGATTGGCGAATGAAGGGGGATTCCCCGAAAATTGGCAACATAGGGCTGTGAAAGGGACAGAGTTGGTGCAAATTCTTTACGCAGCTCAAGATACATTATGGCAATGGCATTGTCTGCCCTGAAGTGGTTCTGACCATGGAAATTCGCGAACGGACCATAGAGTTTTTAACACTAGTATACAAAAATGCAGAATGTTTTCCAAATTTACATTCCCACTGTTTCAGATCCAGCTAGAAAGCTCTGCGGATTGCATTATTGTATATTAAAAAATGAAAAAACAAACAAGTGTAAATACAAGTAGACCTGCTTTTCTTGTTTACAGGTTCTTACCGCCAGCATAAAGGTGCACAGCTCGTGGACGATGTCCTCTTCGCCAAACTGCTCGTTCGTCTCAGCTATGGCGATCATGAAATCTGCCAGCGACTTCGCATCGTCTTTGGGAGCTTCTAAGGCAAGCAAATTAATTATTTTTCAGAATTAAAATGATAATGTGTGTGTTTGTGTTTCAAAAATCAAAAGTGACCTTTGAAATCTGAGAATAAAATAAGTTTAAAAGTTCTGACGAACGTTGCGAGTGGAAAAAACGCATTTATTTTTTTCGTGTTAGCGCGTACTTTACTGCGACCAAACGCTTGCTTAAATTTGTATGTCGGATATTTTTCGAACCAATTGAAATGAGATTACGAAAATATTCCTGTATTTCGAAAATTTTCTCACACCTTACAGCCAAAAGTCCTGAATAATAATGTATATCTACGAAACTTGGCACAGATATAAAGAATTCTTTACTAAAAGAAGGCATCTGTGTGTGATTTTGTAAACTTTAACGATTTGTATACGAAACCCGTTATAAAAATCTTGAATTTTGTTTTTCCCGACCGTCATGAATACCGTTTATTTAATAATTAATAGTTTCTTCACTTATTATGGTTTACTGTTATAGAAAATAAGTCTTCGCTTTTTTACCCGCTACCTACAGCTACGCTTATCTTCAACGCGGCACAAAGTTCGTTTGCAAATCCCCGTTATTACCAATAGCTGGCGATTCTGTTGCTTCTCGTTTCTTTGCCAATCTGATCCTTTTCGCAATTTTCTCTCTTATAATCTGGAAAGCAAAGAAGGCATTATTGTGGGGAATTTACAATAATAAATCATGGATTATTTATGGATATAAATTAAAATAACGCAACTCACGTTCTTCGTAAAATTTACAAGCTGGTCCTTCTGTGAAACTTCTTTCCTGGCTTGCTCGGTCATGTTGTAGATGAAGCTGAGCAGCAGCCAGGGTTTAGTTATCCTATCTTGGGCCACCATTTTGCCCCTAAAAATCGAAAAATACTTTTAACGGCTCACTAAACAGGGATAAGAAATTAATTAAAAAAAAAGGACACTCGTCCGCCTACTGTCTAAACGGCGAAATTTCCTCGTCCTTAGTCCGATTGCGGTTTATTTTGATTCCCAATACCGATTCTAGAAAAAAATGGCAATTGAAATAAAATTAGTTTTTCATAATATTATGAATATGCATTTACTTTATGAACACGGATAAGAGAGTAAATATATACTCCTTTCTTTCTGGATTTTAAAGGAACTTGTTTTTATTTTTCAACTAATTAATATTCTAGGACTTCTCTCAACAGCTTGTCCCAAGTTGTGCTTAAACCAAAGATATAAGGTTACCCAGATTTTCTACCATAACTATCTATGGCTACGGCACAAATTTGATGCTAGTAATTTCACCGACAATTGCTGAGGTGCGTTGGCAACCTGTTATAGCATCATCAACCAAACCAAGGTCAATTATAATCAAGGGACCCAATGTTCCAAAGACCATTAAAAAAAAAGGTGGCCATTTATATACTCTTTGGCAAAGATACTATATAATAACCTTCGGTTAAGATATGCTAGTAATCCAAGTAACTTTGTTTTCCTGGTCACAGCGCCCCAAGCGTCAGAGTAGGTAAATAAATTCAAGATGGCGGCAGGTGGCGGGATAGGTTCAAATGCTAATTTTCATTCTAGTCTTGCTTCCCATAGTTTGTCAAACTCATTTCAATTTTAATTGTTCAAAAATTCAAAAAAATTCATTGAAATGGAATTCAATACAATATTTTTCAATTCACAAACAATTACAATTGAAATGCATTTGACAAACATATCAAATTCAAATATAAACTGCGCACAATTAAAAATAACGGAACAATAATACATTAACAATTTCTTTGCATTGCCATAGTTAAATTTATTATAATTAAATTGTCAAAACACATTAGTTTACAACAGAGTTAAGTAAAATATGGCCCCATGAGCCAGGTCTGGTATGCCGTATGCAGCGCTCAAAACTTGACATCTGTTACACACACGGGGATCAGCCGCAATAAACCTACTAATTTTGCAAAGTGATCCTGTAGCAGAAAAATAAAGTAACAATCCGACATATTTGCTATGTGGAAAAATGTACTGGTAACAAAATTTTAATATGACCTCCAAGAGTTCCCTAATTCCATCAGATCAGTTTGGAATCGAGAAATCACACTACCCAGGAGCTCTTGCACCCAGGAGCTCTGCAACGATAAGTCATGATTAATTAATATACACAGGGAAAGTAATATTAAAAGCACAATTATAACTAAAATAAATCACCTATCTTCTTACTGGCTTTTGGGAAACAGAACACAAATCAATATTATCACACAGATTTAAACAAAATTATTAAGTTGGGTAGGTATTATTGCCTAGGCACGATAAGGTAATATGCAAAAAAAACTTAGGGAAACCTGATCTACCACGAATAAAACAAATATGTTCTATCGATACTAAAATAGCTAAATGCGCAAAAATAGTGTAATGATTTCTTGGCTGAAAGCGTGCTCTATAATAATAATAATAATAATAATACTCGAAAGGGTTTTACTACAAACAAATACTTCCTTCGATCTTCTGCCGGTGTTCACATCACGCAGCAACTAGTCCTCGCCGGTGCTGCACATTTCTCGACTCGATCACTTAGCTTCACAATTTTCTTCCAAATCTTCTTTCCATGATACGCGACAACAAAACAGATGCGACGCCATTTCCAAACAAACAACCGAACTCCGAAGTCCGAACGAAAAATCACATGACATGTCTGGCCAATGAGAAGGCTTGACGATACCCTGCGCAATCTAGCGAGAGAGTAGGAAACCTCTAACAGCTCCCTAGCGGCAACTATGGGACTGACAGGCCCTGGCTCTTTGGTGGCTACAGTTTATTTCGTTACAAGTGGTGTAACAGCAAACAGTGGCTCCATCCCTTGGCTGCCGGCAAAACTATTATTGCGGGCGGAGGGCTTTCGCGTAGCTGCTTTTGTATGGGAGTTGGGTAAGTCTGGGTAACCTTATATTATCTGTGCTTAAATGAAAGATCAAGGGCTTTTATATCCTACAAATAAGCAATGTTATATCGTCGGCGTCCTGCGAACTTGATTTTTGAAATAAATTTGGTTTATTACGTAATTAAAATTAAATCCCTCTAGATTATTCTTCTGTCTGACAAAGTGTAATAATGATGGAAGAGGTTTTTCGGTTGATGCTCTTTTGTAATCGAATTCCAGTCCTAAAAGAACACTTCCGGCGTTTCTGCACAGTTCGCTCTGGCGAAACGTCGGAAGCACAAATCTATATTCGGACGACAATTTCATAACAAAGTAGCATTAACCCCATAGTCGCACCATGGCTTTCTAAACCTCCAAACAACCAAACTGTATATAGTGCATCAAAAAAATGGATTCACTAAGTAATAAGTATTTTAAATATTTACTTAATTCCATTTCACCGGTTGATTCACTGCCAAAAGTGAATAGGTTTGTGGCTATAATATCGCTCTCGTATAGCTTTAAACCTTTGTGTGCATTTCTATTTTTTTCTATTATTTTCTATTTTATACATGTATGTTGTGGTATGTAACAATACAAATATTCAATAAAACTATATTATCCATGCCCGAAATCGTGGTCTTAAAGAACTCACCGCAAAGAATGTCAAAGACCGATTCGTTTACAAGAGGGAGAATGTTTACATAGTTTCTTTCATTCGAAACTTCTCGAAGTTTGTGCAGGAAATTGTTTGAACTGTCCGCAAATGTCGTGATAAAAGTTTCCATTATTTTCATGTGAAAGCACGGCTGAATCAGCTTCCTGTGCAGACGCCATTTATCTCCTGTCCCACGAAAAAAGAAGATTAATATGTGGGGTGAGACTCTGACCCATCGAATATCTACAAAATAAAGTTTTACAGACAGCTAGCACACTAAAGTGTATTTCACGTTGAGAACGAGAGTGGATTTGCATCTTCGTCGAGGACCCACTGCTGCTAAACATGAGCTAAGTGTTTCACAACTTACAAGCCACGTCTGGAGCCTATGGACAGTTTTGGAACTCTTAGCTAATGCCTAGCAACAGTGGGCCCTCGACGAAGATGCAGATCCACTCTCGTTCTTGAAGTGAAATGGTGTTTAG
The DNA here is from genome assembly GCA_921293005.1 of Nemoura dubitans. Classification (NCBI taxonomy): domain Eukaryota; kingdom Metazoa; phylum Arthropoda; class Insecta; order Plecoptera; family Nemouridae; genus Nemoura; species Nemoura dubitans. The sequence goes on from OV121075.1 coordinate 38,540,757, forward strand.
AATTTCCGATGGCAATAGCTGCGTATATAAACAAGCATATTATAATTTTATTTAATATTTGAATATCAAATGCAGCGACAATAATTATTTATCGGCTTTTCACCTACCATTGCTCGTGATCAGACCTTGCCCAAGAAAATTGTGCAAAAGTTTGTAAAAGAAAATCTTGTCTGTGTGTTTGGGGCTGCTCAGTATCGCCTATAGAAAATAAAGCAAAAAACATGTACTTTTAAATCTAGGTTAATACCACACATTCAATATATCTTGCTGCTAATAAAATTAGATTCGCACCGGCTTGGATGCGAGCCCCTAAAATTCAGGTTTGTTTGAAAGGAGCATGGTTATAAAGCAGTTGCCAACCACGTGGATGAACACAATGGGTGAATTCTTTTGGAATCGAGATCTCTCGTTGATACGCCAGTTTTCTTATCAGCAACGGCCACGCTCCTTGAAAGGAGAATTGACCACGCTGACAATGCGGTATGCCGTTGAGTCTTGCATGAGATTTGACTCACGCCCAATGGCCTAAAATGCTATACGTAACTTTTGAGTTACAAGAAAATATGGTTATGGTTCCAGCCATTAACACGATTCCGTGATAACGGAAGCAAAAATTGATGGAAGTGCAATTCGAGATAGGGAAATAAGCTCGAGCTCTTATATACCAAACAGTTTAGACAAAGAATTTTCCCCAGCAAGAGAAGATCCGATAAGATTTTTATTTTCTCTTCAAACTATAAAATTATGAGTGCAGTTGTAGTTAAATGTGTGTGGGATGGGGGTGTAGGGATGGGGGCAGGTGTGTGTGGAATTGCGAACAAAACTTGTCAGAGAACAAATGCACGACTTTAATTTGCAAGGCAGGTACCGATAGTTTTACCGTTATTTTGGCCTATTAAAGAACATGTATCAACCCATGCTTCCATGCTTATCCAGGTGGTCGGTATCAGGCCTACCCACGCTTTTTTCAAACACATTTTTCTGAGGACATATATAGCCATATATGGTTTGAAAACTCGAAATTTAACATGAGTGGCACAGGAAATCAGGTCAAAACCGGCATATAACCATAGAGTAAGGATAGTTCCTTACTCTATGATATAACCCAGAATAGTTTCAAATATAACCATAGGCCAAAGCAATTAAACAAATTTCAATGTACTTGAAAGATAATTCTCTGCTGAACACTCGCAGCAAAAGAAAAACTGGGGTCACCAGACGCACTTTTAAGATAAAAGCATATCAAAATTCTGAGGTTGACGTTTTTTAAAACTTTTTTTTTCGTGAAAGTGTTGCTTTACTCTTTAAATACACAAATGCAACGTTAGTTACGATTTAAATAGATGTTATCATATTAAATTAAACAAGTTTTTCCAATCGCGCACACTTTTTCGCACAGAATTACTTTGAAAAATTGGCGTTGCCAGGGATACGGAGACCAAACGTATAGAATGACTTAAAGTTCATCAGAACTAACCTGCACATATCGAGGATCATTGACCACAATATAGGGAATTATGGTTATCCAAACTCGCATCACTTTACCATACTTCATGTGGCACTCGTCACCGAGTTTAAGAAAACCTAAGATCAGGAAACAGAGTAATAGACCTCAGTTAATATTGTATTAGAGACAGTGGTAAAATCGTTTGCTTGATACCTATTGTAGAAGCTGATCACTTGCATCACCAGATTAGGCATGTTCCCATCCAGCTTTAAAGTAGCAAAGGTATTTCCTTTCTTTAAAAAAGGAATCAAACGCAAGTGGAAAACTACCGACAAATATCTGTACTGTTTGTTTTCGCCAAAATTATTGCAATAGCCTTCTACACTCGCGCCATGTCGTTTCTTAACAAGCACTCGCTTATGAACAAAAACCAACATGGCTCCCTTAAATCGCGGTCAACTGCTTATCGCGGGCTGCGTTCGGGATGTTTTGCAAGCACTCTATCGTCATGAAGATATCCTTGGGGCACAGATTGATTTATATATGATTTATATATGATTTATTTATTACATATCAATCTGTGATTGAATGCTAAATAAAGTCTCGCTGATTCCTCTACGTTTCGTATAATTCGCACCTTGCAAAAGTTCAGTCCTCAATGTTTTCTATAACTCATAATATCACTATAGATGGCTTATAGAGTATCTTTGCTCCCTATATCGCCTATGGGAGAAAATAGTGGCCTTCGCAATTGTAGACTAGGTGTCCAGGTGATTATTACTTATAGTATAAAATTCCACTGATACACACACTTTCCAGTCATTTCGCGGTAAACAACGATGGAGGCGTTACATCTTCTTTAGTAACAAGCCCCGCTCAGAGCGAAGTGTTGTGTTTCAGAATTCATCACTCTGAGATAAATGGATTTATAGTCCAGCTCCGTGCATGCTTAGTTTGGTCAGCATCCTGCCATCAAGCAGCCAAAAAGCTAACGTACAGTGACACTATAATATAGTTTTTCGGAAAGTTGAATTTGTTTGGCTGAACATAAATTTTTTAAATTTTTTAAAAAATATGAATTATTTATTTACTCTTACATAAACACATAAACAGGTTTTCCACAAAAAAATACGATAAAGAATAAATAAAACCCCACATGAGCAACGCTCGTGTGTGGGAAAGGATTTAAAATTTAGGTGACAAAAAATAATATTAAACAAGATGGTTGACGATTGAATTACATTTAAAAGTGTGAGAAATAAAACGTCTTGGTGACATACGTGAAAAAACGAATAAGAACGAAAAAAGAACGAATAACTTTTATTTTTATTTTTATTTTTATTTTTATTATGTACACAAATCAGCCTCCCAAAAATGTTGCCCATTTTTTAGCTCAGCTGGTTAGAGCACCAGCCGCGAAAGTTGGGGACCCGTGTTCATGACGGGGACGCTCATGATCCTAACATGGTCCCCATCAATTAGAAACTCCCCATCAATTGAAATACTCATACTGCAAAACTGTAACACTCAAATTTCAAGCATTTTTTGGCCTTCCCAGTCCAGTCTGCTCGTCATAATGTCACAGAAAAGCCTACCAGTTCAATCTGAAACAAAGTTCCTATGTAAAACTTTTTTGAAGCCAAAAAAGTTGCTTTGGGGGGCTATCTTGTAAAAATGTTAATGGAGGTGTCCACAGTAATGGCAGAGGGACTGGTTTATTTTGCTAGCAATTAAAAACGCCACCCACGTAAATCGACTCTACAAATTACAAAAAAGAGCTATAAGACATTTTATGGCTTTAAGGCCAGCAATACCCTCGTGCCGAAGTGTGGACCAAGACTCCCGCATACCTCTCTCATCACTCTTGCTGGCCTCTACATCCTTGATGTCATTCTTTATGAAATCAACGCCCTTATAGTCAAATCAATAATCCAATATGGAATCTTAGCAGTGGAACGCTTAAAAAAATCTAACATCAAACCAATAACGACATTACAGAATATAATAATTGTAAAAAAAATCCTTCATCAAAAATACTCATCTTACAGCGAACAAGCTTATAGTTTTAACTATCTTTAAGTCCTCAAAGTACGAAAATTATTTATTAAAGCATTACTCCAACACATCTTAACAAACGATCACAAATACAAGTGAATGACAATAAATATTTCTCCATCCCACAAATTAATCGGAGAACAAGGTCTCGAGTCTCGACCATTCAGGACCAAAGCTAATTAACTCATTACCCCACAATATACAGGCAGCAAAAAATTTCGCATCATTCAAAAATAGACTGAACAACTGAATAATAAACCTTGACAACGTTAAAATAGAAGAAAAATTGTAATTCCTTTTCAATGTTCAGATTTCTGTTTCTAATTATTTAATTTATATGTTTCTATACCTTTACTTATTTATGTTTCTACAATTTAAAAAAATCCACATGTTGCAAATTGACATTGATTTCCTATTATTCCCAGCCCGCACAAAAGGCTCAAATCTAATCAAATCAAATCAAATCAAATCAAATCAAATCAAAATATGGATTGAATCGTTCCTGTCAGACCAAACCCAAGTGGTACGCATAAAACCACCCATTCCCGGCACACCAGCATCCAAATCTCCTCCAATAGCAATTAAACAAGGCGTACCTACCCTAAGGCTCTGTGCTGTCCCCACCCCGATTCCTGCTATATGTTAACGATCTGCCACAACAGCTAATTTCATAAGGGCTACTCTTCCAATTTACCTAATCACTGGCCCCAGATCCCAAGATGTGTCCATCCTCTCAAACCTAGCAACCTACCAGGCCACCATCTTATCCACATACTGTCAGAACAATAGCCTAGCCTTTCAACAGGCAAAATCCACCTACATCCATTTCCACACAAAAGCAAAAACCCCCCTAGCCTCCCCCCTCATTCGAGTAAACAACAAAATAATTCCAAGCACCCCCTCTTGCAAATTTCTTGAACTTCACTTAACTCCAAATTTAGATTGGTCAGGCACATCCAAAAAACCATGGCAAAAATGAAAAGTACCTGCTTCTTCCTCCATCGCCTGAAACGCATAGCCCCTCTAAAACTTGTTTACCTTACCTCCACTCCCATTTAGCAGTAACGTAACGTAACGTTAACTTTAACGCAAACTTAAGATTTTGCCATTCACAATCAACTTGAGCAGTAAGCCACTGCCCAATGGAAATCGTCGCATTTCGCCTCGAGTGGCGGCCATTTTAGAGGGTTGATTTCAGCCCCTTTGGAGTTATTCATTGGAAAATCAAGTGTTTTATTCATAAAACTAACGTTTAAGGTTATGACCACTCATAATATATACTCATATTGTAGAATAATAAATATTTAAAATGTAATTACTGGTCATTAGGTAATTTGATTCCAAGTTGAGACAAACTGAAAGCTAGAAGTTCAACAGGTAAAGCAAAGTGGGTTGGTTTCCATTCAAAGCGCGCCAAAATTCTTAGTCGAATTTGATTGGTCCATTCTTACTGTCGACGTTAACGTTAGCGTTAAGTTTGGAGTATGCAAACCTTGCGGCTGCGTTTACGTTACGGTTACGGTTGCGGAGCATTGTGAACGATTATGCATTATACAAACGTTGCGATTACTGCTAAGTTTACTGCTAATTGTTGTTGTGAATGAGCCTTAACGTAGGTTATGCCTAACATGCAGTACCCCAATGTAATTGCATTGTTACAATAAGTGGCGACAATTTCGTGTACATGCAAACACAACTGGAAAAGATTTTACGTAAAAACCACTGCTACATAAATACATGATGAGCGTAGCGAGCGAAGCGCGAGCTAAGCGAAATCGTCAATTACACTTGCGGTACCATAAAAGTCACTTGCTTGAGCGTGGTTTATTTTTGTATGGGTGTGTGTGTGTGTGTGTGTGTGTTTGATCGCGCTCTACTGGCCATTGGACTATAGAGGTCATTTGCTAGGTTCCAGCCTAGACCTTCCGCTGGTTTCAGCAAAATCGTCATGATTTTTTAAATACAAATTGAATTTATTTAAAAAAATTGTAATTTCCGGAAATTTGTCCTCTCTGTACAGCCGAAAGTGGAACCTTAACACATTTATGAGCGTAATAATATCAACAATTTTTGAAGTTTATTGGCCTAAATGACTTTCCGTTCTCTTTTGTGATTAAATTTTTAAATTTTTTTAAAGTAAAAGTTTGCGATTTTCTTGCAAACTTCATTTAGCATAGTTAAGAAATAAGATTTTCTTGGCTCGTTATTAACTAAATAGTTATCCCACACATGATCTCTCTGTTTTGGACTTTCTGCCTTCACTCTTTTGTTCGCTACAAACGGCTGCGCTCGTCTTCAACGACGCCACACATTGAGTTCTCGGAGCCCTGTTTATATCCACTCTTGGCATCCCACACGAACAATAAACACCTACTTCTTGTGTTCGCTAGTAACATTGCATTTCCCAGGAAGGGCAATGCTGGCGGTCCAGGCATTTGCAGCATCAGTCTGGTGATCTTCAACCATCCTGACGCATGGTACAGGACGAGCGGGACCAGGATAAGCGCCAAGTACAGCCAGACGGGAAGGTGGTCTTCCCCAAGCTGATGAAAAAAATAATAACTTTAGGTCAACAAAAATATCCGCAAAATAATCGCAACTTGCTTACATTTCTTCGGTTCTTCCAATATGCTGTACCTATTTGCAATCTGAATAATTATACTATATCTACGGCTTCGCGAACGCAATTTGTGTTGCGTAGAAAATAAGCGCAAAGGTAGATCGTAATAAAAAAGTGAATGACGAACGTCGTATGTAGGAGGCTTTTATGTGAATGATCTTTTCTGAAGGGGTGTCAAAATCGCGTGGTTTTAGCAATCTTGTTGGGGGGAGTCAACGAGCTCTTTCACACGCGTTAGCAGTGCAATAGCGTCGCCTCGCTCTCGCTCTGTCCTCACAGCCCTCTTGCTCTGTGCATCGCGCAGCCAGCCTCGCCAGCATCGCAGTCTTCACTGCATCGCACCATACACAGTTACATACATCGCACCCTCCACCTTGCACCGCTTTGATCGCGATAGTCCGCGCATCCACCATTATAATTGCTCTAATACCAACAGAAGAAAGACAATTTTATATTACGTGTTCTCAAAGACAAGTATTTTTAATTTGGATACACTTTTAAAGACAACTAGCAGTATGGGCCCGTGCTACGCACTGCATCTGAGGGCATGTTAGTACTTTCCAGTTCATGGCTCTAAATATTTATTATTTTTTAAAATTAATATTTATTAAAACTCTTTGCTCATATAAGTGGTGGAGAGCAAAATCGCCACCCGTCCACAAAGTGAAATGTTTTTCACTGAAAGAACCCGATGAAATTACCGGAACAAACTCACATCACCATGAACGTGAAGATAATGTTAAGATCATTCAGTGTTAAGCTCCAGCTAAAGGATGAAGCCCATTCCTTCGACGCTAGTATCCTATGCCCTGCGGGCATACCCGATAGCCAGGTTATGACTAAAATATGGCCCTAGGCCAAAACCTAGGTCCTAGGTAATGGGACCAAAACGTAACAACATTTTGTAGCTCGTAAATCATAATGTCATTATCCCAATCCAGCTTGCCGGAAAAAAACTTTAAGTTTAATTTGCAAAGTTGCATTTGAAAATGTCCAACACCAAAAGGTGAAGCAAATGTCAAAACTCATATTTCAACACAAATTTAATTAATCAATCAAATTTATTTTGATATACTATCCAAAAGTATTATATTGCACAGATAAAAAAAAAAAAAAAATGTATATATATATATATATATATATATATATATATATATATATATATATATATATATATATATATATATATATATATATATATATATATATATATATATATATATATATATATATATATATATATATATATATATATATATATATATATATATATATATATATATATATATATATATATATATATATATATATATATATATATATATATATATATACACGTTTTTCGTTTGTTAAAAACGTAATTGATAGCATCAATTACCTAGATCTGGCAAGACTGCGCAAAACTTTTCTTGCTGACTACACAAAAATAGTGTATTGAACATTTTAGAAGCTAAACGGTAAATAACTCCGCCTGAAATTTTTCCGCAATCAATTCCTTACATTTTATGCAAATCAATATCTTTTATAAGTGTTTCTAGTCGGTTTTGGATGTTTTTCTATGGAGTTTTGCTTTCTGTACCCGATGACGTGTAAATAGCTACATTCACTGCGTAAAAGATAAATTCATGGATTCATTCACCTTGCTGTGGTATGAAAACAAAACAAAAGAATTCATCTGTCACTCTGAATGCCAAATCATTTCAATGCCACATAATATGATCGCAAATAGGAGCGTTTTGACAAAATTTCTTCAATAACTTCACAATGCATGCGATAATAGTCACCTAGACGAAGCGGATCAGTAAAAAGGTAAGATTTGACAGATTTAAAAATCGAGCTGGGCTGCAAGGTGCTACTCAATCATGCCAGCCAAATTCAATCAGTTTTTTCAATATTTCACCGAAAAAACACTTTCAAATCGCTGTTAAAATGTCGTCTCTGGATCAGTGGCGGCTCGTGCAAAAGGGCACAAGGGCACGTGCCCTACCTGCATTTCTGAGAGGGAAAAGAAGAGAAAATGCTTCCCCAAAAAAAAATTTTAAAAAATTTTTCTTTTGAAGTATTATGCTTGATTATGCAGACATTAATTACAATAAAACATTACAGACGAGCATCTCATATCTAATATTTAAAACTGCCTTTGTGGGGTAGTTCTATCTTACTCTTAGTACTTGACTGCGAGTCGCGCGTAACCGAGTGGAGTGAGTAGCTTAACGGCGACGTCAGCCTCGCCGCGCGGTCTCACTGCATCGCCTCTTGCCGCACTCAGTCCGGGTACAATGGCATTGAGCCCGAGCACCCATAAGGGACCTATAGTCTTTCTGTCTCTCTCGCTCCCTTGACTCGGTCGCCTAGTTTCGCGGTTGACGCAGGCGCGTTGGTGTCTAGCCATTTCGCTCCGACTCGCCATCCGGGCACAACACACATCGTGCCCGAACAACGCACGGGAGCGATCGCTCCCGCGCGCGCAGCCGACTAGAGCGTTTCATATTTATTTTCATGTGTTGCACATTGACGTGTGTATGGATCCTTCTCTGCAAGGATGTATCCTATCTAATACCCAAGACTCGTTCATTACACGCCTGTGTAACCACAACATACGTAAAAAAGTCATAGTTCATCACATCTCGATTTATCAGCATGTGAAAAAATCACTATATTTTTTCGAAAGGTTTGGAATATTGGATCGGAAATGGAGTATTTACTCTTGTATGAGTATGATGCAGTGTAATGGGCGCTTGCTTGTGTGTGCAGAAACTCCCCGTGTATTTTGTAATAAGAATGTGTACTACATTTCTCTAATCGAAATTGACGTAAAGTACACAATTTAATTTCCATATATGCTGGGATGTTGTAGGTAGGACATTATAGTAATAGTAAATAAATTGGACCCGGTCAATTTACGACTTACAAAAGGGATTGAATGAATTGGTAGGAGAGTTGGTGTTCAAAGTCAGAATATTACTCGTCCCGTCGGTATCTTGTTAAAAATTCAGTTATTGAACTCATGCCCATTTTTTTGACAGCCTTATGGAAGGGCGATATTTAGGTGGAATTTTGTTTCCACTCGCGAGTATACGTACTACTGACCCGAATAGGCAAGTGTCATAATACGCTCTGCCTCGAGTGGCAGTGGCGAGTCCCGGATGTATAAACAATAATATTGCTCGGGTTCTCAGAAATTGAGATATTATGCCTGTAGTACATTTTCCATGTGGACTGCACAATGCCCGATAGCTATACATATGGTATTCGACACATGTTTCTGCTTAATTAATGAACTCACTCTCGCAAGCAAATATATTTTGTGAGAAAATAATGAACAGCATGAAATGAAAATTGAAACTTCCTCAGTGCTGGACTTACGTCCAACGAGTAAGGACATGACCGCATGTCAAGCCGAGGTCGCAATCATTACCTGCTTTAAGTGGTTCAAACGTGTTTGTTACAAGTAAAAAGCGAGTTAGTTAAAAACCACAACCTCCAGATCGTTTGGGTAAATATTTATTTTATTTTGTTTTCGGTAGTGGTACCTACATCGATTATTTAGTGTGGGATTACCTAAGACGTTGGTATCTATACAAGGTGATATGCGACGAGATGATAGTGCTTTGCTTTGCTCTATTAACAAAAATAACTTTTAAATTTTGTATGGATAATTTGCGACTGTATTTGATCTGAAAGGCGGGCATTTTCTTTATCATGACCATAAATTGCAACTGACAACTACCCCCCGCCCCCCCTCTTCTCTTGCACATTGACGTAGAGTTTGAGGATTTTGTCTTCCATCACTGTGCCCCACCTATCTCACTGACCACGAGCCGCCACTGCTCTGGATGTAAACCAATATTTTGAACATTTATAAACCATTTCCTCCCGTTTTTAACCAATTTTCGCGATTTCTATCAAAAGTCAAGTTCGGTGAAACATGCATCCCAGCCAGCCTGCCAGCACAGACTAAAAAGTTGAACATCGCCAAATTAACGGTTTTATATAAGGTTAATGTAGGAAATCTTATTATTAAGAAATCACATTTGGCATTACACAAGGCCGTGTCTCAATGGAATGTTTCGTGTGAGCTAGCGAACCTACTTTAGGCCTCCTTTAGCTGGGCAATTATGCAATTCCATGGTACCTATCCTCCAAATATCGACGTTATCACATCATAACTTATGACATGGTAACTTTTTAACTATCACGACGATTTTATCACCTCGTGATAACGTTACCAATAAAGGTATCCTCGAACCGAAAGTGATAGAACTATCGTTCGTCATAACTTATCACCCGTGATATCGTATTTATCACTGGGAACATGCGCACTAGGGTCCTTTCAGCTCAATTCAATTGAAAAGTAGGCAAAATTTAACGGACCCCCTCCAAACTTTCTGAAACTTGGTATACTCCTAAATAATACAAACAAAAAATAACTGCTTTCAGGATTTCCCCCTAGGGGCCCTTGTTTTGTTGTTTTGGCACTTAAAAATGTCAAAAAGTGAGTTGACAGGCCCTTTGGAAAATGACAATATCTCCATTCAAAACAGTCCAAACTTAGAGCTCAAAATAATTTTGGAAAGCTTATTAGTTAGTCTTTATTGAAAGTCAGCAAAATTTACTTTTTTCTACACCTAAATGCGGTAGTTTTTGAAAATTTGTCCTTTTTCAACCCCTATTTCTAAACGGGTATTTCTTTTTGGATGGTTTTTTTTGGTATAACTTTTGTACTATTATGTTAAGCATGTGTACAAAATTTTATCATGGGCCGAGCATGGGCTTAGCGGCTAAAAATTATTTTGTGTTTTAGGTGGCTCATTTTCTAGCTGATTTTAGAAATGTGAGGCTAGAGTTTACAGATTTTCAAATCATGTCATCGAGCAGATTCCGAAGAGAATTTTCTAAATCTGATTATGCGTTTTTGGTGTTGTTAACCCCAAGTTACATTTTAATTTCCACATTTGAGTTCTTTTAATGGAATTATTATTTTTAAATGGAAAACTTTAATATTTTCTTAGCATTATGTAACTTTTATCGTTTTTCTCAGCATATGACTGCCGACCCATGATGAAACTTGACATTATCTTAATCCCCATATTAAATAACATTTGTCGAACATAAAAAAGACCCATTTGGGGAGGGGATGAAAAGTAAAAAGACGAAAATACAAAAAAGCATATTTTTCTATGTAGGAAAATATTGTTTGATTTGTATTTGATCATAGACTCATTGACTAAATTCATCCCTCTATCTTCATTTATACCAAAGTTACACGTTCCGACGTTCGGGGGTTGAAAAGTTAAACCATATATTATTATGAAAGGGTCCGCACAACCTATTCTACTAAATCGAGCTCGTATGTTAACTCCATGCAGGCTTATCAACTACAAATTACCAATTGTATAAATAAATAGGGGAGATATCACCGATGGTAAGTCTTATCACGAGGGTTTTGGCTCGTGGTTAGTTATGACGAGTGATAGGCTAAAATCATAACTTATCACGTGGTAACTATTCGGGGATACCAAATCAGAGATACCACGCGATATGTCTGTCACTTGACCTCGAATCATAACTTATCACGTGGTAACTTTTCGAGGGTAGGTACCCATATGAGTATATGGGATTGCAGACTCGACTTGCAAACTTGCCCAGCTAAAGGAGGCCTGCCAAAGGAGGTACGCAGGTCCACACGAAACCTTCCATTGAGACACTTTTCCATTCATTTCGTTTCATTCATTCTTTTCCATCCATTCGATCATTCGGGCCGGGACGGAACGGACGCGTTTTTCAGTGGAGCTCGCTACCTGTGTACCTGCTATACCGGCTACAATGAACACGAATACTGCGAAGTTGAGAAGCAAAGGTAAAGGAAAGCCAGGATCCAGCCCTGCGACACCAGACGCTGCGAAGGACGCGTTTAATTTTGACGGAATAATAGGAAAAATCAAGGAAATTGAAGAAGTTGATACGGACCAGGACACTTGTTTGGTGAAGGTAACGGACGCCATACGCCAGATCTTAGCTACGCTGCAGGAGGTGGCCAAATCGGTTGAAAAACAATCCGACACGTATGGTCAACTGTTACAAACTAGCCAACAGCAGACAGCAGCTACTGAAAGGCTTGTTAAAGAACTGACGGAGTGCCGAGAGGAAAATAAGAAGATTAAGGAAGAAAACGTAAAGCTTCAACAACAAGTGAACGATTTGGAGCAGTACTCCCGCAACTACAACATCGAGATCCAAGGTATTCCTGTGCATCCAGGTGAAAACGTGTATAACATAGTCGTAGAAACCTCAAGATTCCTGGGCGCGGACGTAAGAAGTGGGGACATAGAATTCTGTCACCGACTTAAGAAAAGCGACCGACATCCCAACAAGCCTCCCGCGATCATCGCTAAATTCTACTCGCGCCAGATTAAGCAAGAAATATTCGCTGGGAAGAAGGAAAAAAGGGTAATAACTGCTAAAGACATTGGCTTCTCTAACGCGACCAATAAGGTATTCGTCAACGAACACTTGACAGCAATTAATAAGAATCTATTTTGGTTAGCTCGCGGTGTAACGGACTATAAATTTAAGTGGACAAGGTCGGGCAAGGTGTATATGAGGAAGGACGAGCAATCGCCGGTGATAAGGGTTACAAAGCCGTCAGACATTCCAGTCTGATCGCATACCAGTTGCACCCCGCAGCGAGTCCACTTTCGTAACATCTGTACATTATTTGAAAGCTTTCTAGGAGTGTATGGGTGCATGGAGTGACCTGAATTATGAAGGCACAAGGGAGCCAATAATTGAAAATCATTGTTTTGATAGTGTTCAGCAAATAAATCGAGTTTGCAGTAGCAAAAGTAAACTGAAAGCATTCCACGCTAACATTCGTGGGATTCGAAAGAATTTCGATGAGCTAAGTCTAGTCTTGAATGAATTGAGCTTCAAATTTGATGTCATTTTACTTACTGAAACTCAATTAACTATTGACGAATTGTTTCACCTGCCCAATTTATTCATGTCATTTATTTAATGCATGTCATTCAAATCATGATGGCATCGCTATTTTTATCAATTTAAATAGTATTCCTAATGCTAGTATTGTCCAAGAATCTGTGCTGGTTAATGCCAATGCTGTGCGTGTTTGTTGCAGTTTAGGAGAAGAGTCTTATACAATTATTGGGATTTACAGATCACCCACCACAAACGCCCTAGCACTGGTTAGAGAATTAGACACTCTTTTTCCCTGTCTGCCCTCTGATACCCACCAAATGTGTATTGGAGACATCAACATCAATACTTTGGGTAGTCAAAATCTATCAAATGAATACCTTAACACGTTATACTCTCATGGCTTTGAATCCCGAATAAACCTCCCTACAAGAGTTACAAGCATGTCTAGTACCTGTCTAGATCATATTTTTGTGAAATCAAGGAACAATGTGGGGGGTTTGGCAGGGGTGTTCAGAACTGCTATAACCGATCACTATCCTGTTTTCTTTATGTGGGATTATGATCTTCATGATGCTCCAATTAACTCTGGTGTGGACAGTAATGTAAATGGCGCCTCTTATAAACCTGTCACAAATTTGGACAAATTATTACATGTAATGCAGAGTGTAAAGTGGGATGAATTGTTTGAACAAACGGATGTCAACTTAGCTATAGATTACTTTATTACCATACTCAAAAAGCATGTCGATGAATGCACGGTCTTTAAGCAGATAAAAAATTGTGTTAAGATCAGGAAACTAAAGCCTTGGATGACAGAGGGTCTTTTGGTGTCGATTAGAAAAAGAGACAATATGCATAAACGGATTGTTAGGTTGTCTAGAGGTAACTATTGCGATGAGAATGAAATTCAAACTCTCAAAGAAAAATATAAATTGTATAGGAGATACCTCTCGCGTCTTATTAACCAAACGAAATGGTCGTACTACAAAAAAAGAATGCAGGAAAACTGCAACAACCCGAAAAACTTCTGGGGAATAATCAATGAACTGACAGGTCGATTGAAGAAAAACTTGGGCGCAATTAAAAACATAATTAATGCTTATAACTCGGTAACCGATGAACCGAAAATGATAGCTAATGCATTTGTGAATTACTTTGCGAGTGTTGGCGCGCATCTGGCCAGTGAAGTGCGCATTAGTGCAAATCCAAAGTACAGTGGCCCTTGCGTATCTAACAGACAATACGTGTCAATGTTTCTAACTCCAGTCTCTGTTCATGAAGTGATGGAGCATATTTTAGAGTTGAAGGACGGTACTGCTACAGGCATTGATGGAATAAAAGTGGAGGTCATTAAAGCCGTCAGATTTTACGTAGCCGGTCCATTGGCACACATATTTAATTTGTGTTTTCAAACAGGAACGTATCCGAATAAATTTAAAGCTGCTATTATTGTCCCGATCTTTAAAGCCGGAAGCCGTAATAAACCCGAAAATTACCGACCAATATCACTTTTGCCGCAATGTTTTAAAATTCTAGAGAAATGTATAAAGTCAAGACTAATGGGTTTTCTCATGCAGAATAAGTTGATCTCAGAAAATCAATTCGGATTTTTGAAAAACAAAAGCACAGATGACGCAATTTATAAGCTAACCACTTTCTTGTATGGTGCTCTAGACAGCAGCCATAAAGCGTTGGCAATATTTTTAGATCTGGCCAAAGCATTTGATACAGTGGATCACTGCATCTTGCTTTCGAAAATGGAAGGAATAGGCATTAGGGGCTTACCTTTAGCATTATTTAAGAGCTACTTGTCTTCCCGTACGCAGATTGTGAGAATAGATGGTGAATTCAGTATTCCTAATGAAATAACAATAGGACTTCCTCAAGGAACGGTGCTGGGCCCTGTACTTTTCTTAATTTACATCAATGAACTGTGCGATCTCAAAATCGGGGGTGAAGTGCTCTCTTACGCAGACGACACGGTGCTCCTCTTTAAGGATTTGAGCTGGCCATTGGTATATAGGAAAGCTAATAGGGGACTCAATATAGTATACGATTGGCTCAATGATAACATTCTAACACTAAATAAATCTAAAACGGTGTATATACCTTTTTATGTAGACAAAAAAACTCTCCCACCGTCTAATTTATTAGTCCAACTCCATTCTCTTCAATGCGACCCTAATGTCGATTGCGCCTGCACATCTTTGAATTCAGTTCCTCATACAAAGTATTTGGGTATTACTGTGGATAATCATTTGAAATGGAGTGAGCACATCTCCGTAACAGTTAGAAAAATTCGCAATCTCCTAAATGTTTTTATACACTTCGTCGGGTGACCTCTCTCAACGTACTATTACAAATATACAAAGCCCTAGCGCAGTCTGTAATGCAATATGGTATTATTGGATGGGGAGGCGCTAATAATGCTAGGATAGCACCCCTTTGCATTATCCAGAAACGTTTGTTGAAAACAATATTAAATAAACCAATTGATTTTCCTACATACCAGGTTTTTAAAGCTACTGCAGTGTTAGATATCCGGCAGATATATTTAAAAACAGTTTTAATTCACCTCTTTCGTAACAGTAAGCTATACCCACGCAACTCGGATATCTACCCCCTTTGTACCAGATCAAAACATTCTACTGCATTTACAATATCACGAAGAAATAAACGCATTGGTCAACAACATGTTAATTACTACGCTCCCAAAGTATTTAACAAGATGCCTAGCTCTCTCAAGTATCATTCCGGTTCTTTTTATAATTTTAAAATCAGGTTACATGAGTGGATCGTGTCATTAGGGAAGGATTATTTCAAAAACTTTACATGAAGCAATGTTTAGTTAAAGGGTGTTATTTATTATTATTTATATGTTCAGTAATTCATGTGTATGTTTATTTTCTTGGTTTATGTATTTATGTATGTATAGTTTATATTATTAATACTATTCTATACTTTTATTATTATTATCTTTGGTATTAATATATTTACATATCAAATTTATACCAATCTTGTATATATATTTGTTTCTTGATTCTAAGAATTCTGTGATTTTCCTTTATTATTATAAATAATCTGAATATAACTGTCTCCGCCGGCCTAGCAATTATGTGTAAAATCAGCCCACGCACAAGGTCATGGCCTGATGTGGGCTTCTTGCCTTTTTGTAAACATGTATGGCGGCATTGTAGCTAGTAGTAAAGACAAGAATAAATGAAATGAAATTGAATTGAATTGAATTGAATTGAAATTGAAAATTGAATTGACACGCTCTCAGTGCTGCTTGGCTGGGCGAACGTTGTCCCTAACACTTTGGTCCAGATTGAGTTATTGCCATTACTGCGGAGGAAGGGAATCAACTGCGTGTTGTAAAGACACCTTGTCCACTGCCCGCACGCGAGTGTCACATGCGCAAACTGCGTGGATGTATGACTGCGTTGGGCAAAGAAAGAGATCAAATGATTGCACGTTAGTGACGTTAAAAGAAGACACAACTAGGATACGACAAGAACAGACCTGCCGTAATTGGCGAGTCTGGCTGCGCGATGCGCTGAGTGCAAGAGAGGCTCATTCTTCAGGGCGATTGCCGCAAGATGAGAGGACAGAGCGAGAGCGAGGCGGTACTATTGCACTGCTAACGCTTGTGAGAGAGCTCGTTGACCGCTACAGCGCTTGAAGCCGCGAAAGCCGCTGGCGCCCGAGCCGACACACAAAGTCATTGTACGCGGCCGGAAAGGCATCTGCTCGCGACAAGCGCGAGGTGATCGGACTCAGACTTAAGGCCATTCATTGATGGTTGTTGAGGTTAATTGAATTAAACTTTTTATGGATTTCCAAGAGATATTTCGAGGTTCTGAAATATTCAATTGGTTGTCCAAAGTGTGAAGATTCCGTTGATATTTGTTTCGTTGCGATCAGATAACGGGTGTGGCATGGAGAATGTATACGGTAAGAGGTAAATTCTTAGCTGGAATTTACCCTTAAGTACATCTTTCAATATATCGGCTAAACATGGTTATTTTAAAACTCTTGTAAGTAATTAACGAGTGAATCTTGCGAAATGAAAATGGTTCAATTGGTTGTCCGAAGTGTGAAGATTCCGAAAATATAGTATCATCGCGATCCGAAGAAAGGTGTGGCCTGGAAAGTGTATCCCTTACGAGGTGAAGGAAACGGCTCGACTTCGGAGCTCATTGAACAGACTTAAAGGTCCAGCAACTATATCGCATTTGGCAGCTTCACGATTCTTTGTCCTCTCTTCCTCGATATTCTATCATTTAAATTTCAGTGCAAAATTGAGCCACCTATATTGAAATTGTTTTTGCCAGATTGAGTGCAAGAAAGTAAGTATGATTGAACTCTGCTGCCTGACCATGAAAATATTGAGATTGGGATGGCCAAAACTAAAATCAATTTTGATGGATAGTCTTTTATGCTTCAGACAACAACACGTTTACCGTAAATATCGTAATTAATATTGAAGCGGCAATTTTCCCCGAAAACAATACAACGTCTTCACGCGGGCGAGTGACCCTGGCTGGTGGAAAAAACTAGCAATATTTGTATGGAGGAGCTGAATAACACCATCTGGAATAAGACCATATCGGCCATTTTCTGTCCCACCGGAATAAAGCCATCTCACTGATGGTCTTGTTCCAGTGGAACAAGACCATAAAAAATATGGTCTTGTTCCAGTTTTGATTCACTGTCCCAACACCATCAGTCTGATGGTCTTGTTCCACCGGAATAAGACCATAAAAATTATGGTCTTGTTCCAGTCAAGATTGACTGTCCCAACACCATATTTCTGATGGTCTTGTTCCAGTGGAACAAGACCATACAAATATGGCTTTAATCCAGTCGGTTAAGGCAGTGGCGTGCGAATCAGAACGGGAAAAAGCCATCTCGTGTATGGTGTTAGTCCACTGGAATAATACCATAAGAAATATGGCTTTGGTCCAGTAACGAGCCAACCCTCGTTGCAGAGGAGTGAAGAGAGATGCCTAGCTTGCAGGCGTCGGGGTATAAACTTATGAACAACATTGTGGACTGTTTTGATGTGCTTTTACACGAGGTATTGTTATAAGAAAAAAAATTGACCCTTCAAAAAATAATATTCTTTCATTAGTATTTCGGATACACACACACATACACACACATTGCGATTTTTAAGGGTCCACGGTGATATATAATATTCGCTTTACTGCTCGCTACGCGACGCGTGTTCTTATTTTTAATTTATGAGTGACAGAAATGTTAATATTATGCTACTAGGTGTACATTTTAGCAGCATTAACTTAAAAATCTTAAATCAGCTCATCGGGGAAGGCGAAAGGTATATATGAGTCGAGGCTAAAACACATAAAGTGATTAGGTCCCACCTCTGTGGCGACAAATTAAACTAATTCATCACGATTCTGATGTTCTCTTTCGATATCTAATCCAAGTCTTGTTTTCACCACAAACAATACTTTTGTAGCATTGTCCCCGGTACCTCTGTCTATCTGCAGATTGAAAAAAGTTGGTTTTCTTGTTGTGCATGATTAAATTTAAAATTCTCTTTACTTTGAAGATGCCAGTTGCACAACTTCGTATGATTTTGGGTTTTTCAAAAGTATTTTTTGGGATTCGGCATAAAGCATAATAATATTTGAAAAGTTGTGCAGTTGCCTACTAACTATATCGGCTTTCAAAAATGATTTCCTTTCTGTGTAATGTTGAAAGCAATCTCATGTTTAGGCTAGAGCCAGCTACCAAAAATGTAATTCCCGATAAACATTTCGCGGACAGTTTGGATACTGGTATCAAAAGTTTTGTCTTGGTGCCAGCTATCACCTCCAAAGTGTGTGCAACGCGGCAGGTGCGACTGGAACCCGTTGGTGGACGTTAAAGGTCACACGGGAGACATCCATTGAAAGGCGAATATCTTCCATACCATATGTCATGCTCAATAAATGGCTCATAGCTAAGTTTTGAAACTCTCGGCTGGTGTCCAGCAGCAGTGGGTCCTCTTGAACGTTGCAAATCCACTCTCCTTCCGAACGTGAAATGGAGTTTAGGTTAAAAAACAATAAGTTATGTTCTTCACGCTGCCATTGTCAGTCGAGGAAGTAACTAGAAAATATAAGTGAGACTTCATTGAGCATTGCAACCCCAGTTTGAAATATTTTCTTTTAAAGTTTGTGTTATATATAGGAAAAGCAGACGTGAATCTTAAAAATTTAATAAAAATGCTTCCCTTTTGGTCCTGTATATGGTCCTGTATATGACTGTATGTCAAATTAGGGTGTGTCATTTCCAGTTTAATATACTAGTGTATTACAATAAACTCTGTATGAGAGAGAGTGCATGCTGAATGAAACTTGCGTTTGCGTTGACGACGTTTTGATTGACTAGCTGATCTTGTGTCGTTTCAACACTTCGAGTGTACCTGGCTCTTGATAAGACTGTACATATTTTTCTTCCGTATTGTTTAATTTCCTGTGCCTGGCTATAAATAAGCTAACCCAACAAAAGGGTAGCTACCTGACCACTCCGTGCGTCGCCGGCGAGCATGCAGTTGTCTCCGAGCACTGGCCTCCCGAGTTCGGCAGTATAACATTAAGTTATTCACATGCTTCATATTATCAATGTTGTTTGTGTTAATTTGGTCAGATTCCACACTTACAGATAATAATAGGATAGGAACCTGACAATCTCCAAGTCAAGTTCAGAAGGAATAAGCATCTCATTACAGGGCCCACACACTCCTAAAAAACGTTAGAGAATCGCTAGATCATTACAGATCGAGCATTGGAGATTGCATGCTAGGTTCAAATTGACTATGCGAAATCTGATAGATATGGAGCCTCGCAATTGAATTCCTGCTCCCTCGCCAACAAGTGTAATATATAAAAAAATTAGTTTAGGGTGCCGGGAACTTCAATTATAACATTGTTTTACACTTTCGCCCATGACCATAGGTAAAGTTTAGGTACTGTGCTCTCTCTTGTGACTTAGGTTTAGTCTTTCTTATGCAAATAAAGTAAAACATGATTCCCCATAAAAGGTATTTGTTCAAACTATACAGCCATGTGTGGTTGTCTCTACGATATGGTTACATCATATTATTATCACACTAATAATATTATATTTTTTCATCAACCGCTTACACCCCTTTGCATCATTTAACCCCGGACCAGCGGGAACAATTGTTTACAATATTGGGTGAAAGTGATTTAAAATAGTTCACATACCAATACCCAACGCAAACATACATACAAGGGTTCAAAAATGTTTACGTAGTGCTTACGTTATACGTAGTGGCTGCGTTTGACATTATTTGCATAGGACACAACTTTTTAAAATCCAAGTGCTGGATGCTAGGCATCTCGCTTTACTCCTCTGCAACGAGGGTTGCCTCGTTACTGGACCAAAGCCATATTTCTTATGGTATTATTCCAGTGGACTAACACCATACACAATATGGTTTTTTCCCGTTCTGATTCGCACGCCACTGCCTTAACCGACTGGATTAAAGCCATATTTTTATGGTCTTGTTCCACTGGAACAAGACCATCAGAAATATGGTGTTGGGACAGTCAATCTTGACTGGAACGAGACCATAATTTTTATGGTCTTATTCCGGTGGAACAAGACCATCAGACTGATGGTGTTGGGACAGTGAATCAAAACTGGAACAAGACCATATTTTTTATGGTCTTGTTCCACTGGAACAAGACCATCAGTGAGATGGCTTTATTCCGGTGGGACAGAAAATGGCCGATATGGTCTTATTCCAGATGGTGTTATTCAGTCGTCTCTATTTGTATCGGAGCGGTTTGATTTTCGACGCAACGAATGTCGCTCTTATAGTCAGATACTACCTACAAACGAAGAGAATGTCGCCGTTGATCAATTATTATCATTTTACGAGTACTATGATGCTTAGCTGGTCAGTGTTTATAATAATAATAATAATAATAATAATAATAATGATAATAATGATAATGATAATGATGATGAAGATGATGATGACGATGACGATGACGACGACGACGACGACGACGACGACGACGACGACGACGACGACGACGACGACGACGACGACGACGACAACGACGACGACGACGACGGCGACGGCGACGGCGACGGCGACGGCGACGGCGACGGCGATGACGACTACGATGACGAAGACGACTACGACTACGACTACGATGACGACTACGACTACGACTACGATGACGACTACGATGACGACTACGATGACGACTACGATGACGACTACGACTACGACTACGATTTCGATTTCGATTTTGTTTTTGATTTTAATTTTAATAATAATAATAATAATAATAATAATAATAATAATAATAATAAGCAGCCTGCCATCAAGTGACACGGAAAATGCTATTTTCTAATCGAAGGTTTTTGTAGATAGCGTAGATGGCGTTGCTTCGTGAACCTCGTTATTGTTATAACCTTTTATACCTACTTATAATCTCGTTTTTTTAACACATATTATCTGAACGTATTTTTAGCTATGGGTAACATACAAAAAAAACCGTCTCCCTCAAAATTCACGTAAAAACTTCGTTTCAACTTCGACCATTGCTAGCCGGGATACGCAACTAGCTCAACGCTGTATGTTTCCCATGCAACGTTAAAGTATAGGCCTTAGGAGCTGTGATCATCGGTCAGACCAACTTTATAACCATGATAATGTCGTTATGTATTGCTATTTAAATGATTAAACATTTGCTAGTACATTCTAAATAAGTAAATTGAATTTTAGAAGTAGCTAAATAATCCCCTTGTTTGTTTGTTTTAATGTTTATTCAGTTTTAAGATAACGGAAAAACAGCAACATACATGTTGAACGCAGTAAGAGCTGGCACGGTATACTATAGGTGTTGCCTATCCCGTACCAGAGCAGTGATCGAAGGTTTGAAAAGGAAATGACAATCGCACGTGCACGTCTTTGCAATGAAATTTTCAAAAAAATCGAAATACAGAAAAAAATCGATTTTCAGATTGACAACTTGCGAATTATTTCTGGGAATGTAGCATTATATCAACATCTGCCAGGCGATAAGCGGCGTAGTGGCGAATTTCGTAAAGACCCGACATCGAGTGTAGAAAATTGCAAACTTGAACGATCCTATATAAGCAATATTCACCCGATCACTTCGATTCAAAATGAATCCAATTGTATCAATAAAATAAAACATTTTCTGATTTTATAGGTTTAAAAAAAAAGAAATGTGAGATGTTTTGAATTATATGCCCATAGCTTCAACAACCATAGCCGTAAACATTGCTAATGTAAACGTAATGTTATCCTGACATGAGTGTTTCTGTTCAGAACATTGTCTTACGTAATGTCTTACGGTTCTAGCCAATCAAATAATGACAAAATATCAATAAGTATATTGGATTACATTTCCCTTATAATAGGGATTAGAATTCCCTATTGTTTTGAATTTCAAAGATATCAAAGATATGCCGTAGCTATTTTTTCATCGATAGCTAATGGCATTTTTAACTATTTTAAACTAATTAATCGAACCAATTCATCAACAACATGCGTACGAACACGGAATACGCGTGGCTGTCTAGTAAACAGTCGGCAATTGAAGCTTTATTGACGCAGTCGACTGTGGAAGTAGTCGGCAATGAAGTGTAGTCGGCAGCCGTGACTGAGTTTAGACGATCTGTTTGGTTCTCGCTTACGGGGAAATTTACCCGTAAACAACAAGGTTGGCCTACTCCAACTTATAATTTTGTCATTTATTAGCGTTTGGAGGGCTGCGGCTCCCTATACACTGAGAAGTTCAGGCGTAATATATAATTGATGAGCGAAGCGAAATCATCAATTTCACTACTGTTAAAAAAAAGCACTTGTGTGTGTGGGTGTGTGTGTGTGTGTGTTTTTTTGTTTGTATGTGTGTTTGTGCGCGCTCTACAGGCCAAACGCCTGCGTCGATTGCGATGCAATTTTCAGGGAGTCTACTTTTGTTCTCAACTTAGACCCCCTGCGTTTTTCAAGAAAATTCTCCATAGGTACCCTTTACTTTCAAAGTAGAAAAAAGAGCAATATTCGACAATTGGGAAAGTTTGAAAAAGTACGGACATTTATTTAACAGTGCCTATTTTTTTCAAATTTTCCCAATTTCGATTGTTGCCTTTAGAAACCATCGAAACCAAATCGAAACATCTTTTTTGACTTGAAGTTGACTTCAAGATTTGACAGATATTATAAATTTTGTCAATTTCGTGCATGCAAGTCTTTGAAAGTCAGTCCGCGGCAGAAATATATCTCCAACCTAATTAAAACCCTTGGGCATGAGTTACATCTATGAATATTGAATATACATACACATTGCTCAATGACCTCAAAATAAGCATATTTCCGCTACCCGACAGCTCGGACAGAAACAAAGAAAGGTCAGAATCGTTTACATTTTCAAGTAATCTGAATTTTTGGCTTGCTGCTCCATTATTTCCATAGGCTTTTTGCCTCAATCTTTTTATGCGCTACATACAAACCGCTACGGCTCATCTTCAACGCAACACAAATTGCGTTCGCGAAGCCCTAGTTAACAGCATTTTTCAGATAGTTGACCGATACATTTATATTTCAAATTGCCATGAAATCTTTAATTCGCGAGGAATACGTAAAAGAAATATAGTATGGTTAAAAGAAAAACTATATATAAATTCAACTTACTGAAAAAACTGACATTTCACTATTTGAAAAACAACCCCACACGGTGAAACTAGCAAACTGTTACCAAACACCCAAGAAAGTGATTGCCACCTGTTTATATAACATTATAAGAGATTTGGAAGATGCGTAAGAAGCAAGGAGGAGAGGATAATCTTCATGCAAAGCAAAGGAGAACAATTTCGTGGACATCATGGAGGGGAGCTGTTGTGTCAATGCCCGGAATGACGAGTTGGCACAATCATTCAAACAAAACAGTGGGTACGCGACGCCTGATATCGCCCGTGGCGACCGACCAGGTGAAGCAGAAAAAGAAAACCAGCCCCTTCTCCCTACCACAGTAAAGGGTCAAAGCAGGGGAAATTATCGGGATATCATTAAAGTACCTTCGGGTGGGGGAACTCCCCTTACGTCTACGAATATTCACAAAATATTTTTTACAAACAAACTATCAGTGACAGCCCAAAACAAAATAGCGATAGCACCCTACGCAGTTTCTAAGGCTTTCAAGAATTGTTATAATAAAAATACCTGTTGCTATTCGTGGCTATTTGGGGCCGCCCATGGCTGGGTGGCTGGGTGGCTGGGTGGCTGGGTGGCTGGCTGGTTGGCTGGCTGGCTAGCTGGCTGGTTGGCTGGCTGGCTGGCTGGCTGGCTGGCTGGCTGGCTGGCTGGCTGGCTGGCTGGCTGGTTGGTTGGTTGGTTGGCTGGCTGGCTAACGAATCTTTCAACGGCTATCGACCCACTTCCCGTTATCCAATAGAGCTGAAATTCCGGACACAAACCAGTTTCTGGTGACAATACATTCTAATAAATTTTGAGCCCTATCCTCTTTTCCATTCCCCTTCAAATCACACTATAAGCACATGTCACAAATTGAGAAAATAAAAAAACTACGGAAAGTTAAAAAATATGTTTTTTTTTCAAATTTTCCCAAAAAGTAGTGCTTTAAGGTGACAGATCAGTTTGCCAGATACTGGCTTTCAGACCAAAAATTGCCGAGTTCTCACTGCCACAGCTTTAAAGTTATAATTAGAATGTTCGAGAATGTGATCAGTAAAATGCATTCAAATAGGTGCCATGACCATTTTTTTCGAAAATTTTCCCTTTGCATGCTAAAACCTATAAGGCCATATTCACTAGGGTTGAGACGCGAGGGCTAAATTGTTTTCAAATTTTCCCAATTTCGATTGTTGTCTTTAGAAACCATCGAAACCAAATCGAAACATCACACCAGATTTTTCGACTTGAAGTTGACTTCAAGATTTGACAGATATTAGAAATTTTGTCAATTTCGTGCATGCAAGTTTTTGAAAGTAAGCCGGCGGCAGAAATATATCTCCAACCTAATAAAAACCCTTGGGCATGAGTTACATCTATGTATTTACATGCACATCCTCAAAATGAGCATATTCCCGTTACACCACAACCTCAAAATGAGCATATTCCCGCTACCCGACAGCTCGGACAGAAACAAAGAAAGGTCAGAATTGTTTACATTTTCAAGTGATCAGAATCTTTGAGAAAGTAATGGTCCGGCTTGCTGCTCCATGATTTTCATAGGCTTTTTGCCCCAATCTTTTTATGCGCTATAAACAAACCGCTACGCTCATTTTAATCTTATTTAAATTACGAAAGCTCGTAATTGGCTATTCATTTTATTATTATGTACACAAATTAGCCTCCCAAAAGTGTTGTCCATTCCGGGATTTGAACCCGGGTCCCCAACTTTCGCGGCTGGTGCTCTAACCGCTGAGCTAAATGGCCATTAAATTTGGGAGAAGTAATTTGCATACAGGGTGAGAATTGAATGTCCCCAGGGGGGTATGGTCCAGAGTCTACGAATACTCATAGTGGCTCTGGTACCTCGTGATGCTATACTGCAACCACATTGTACATTCAACCTCGAGTAACTCCAAATTAACGTTGGATGCGTTGAATTCTCTTTTAATCTTATTTAAATTACGAAAGCTCGTAATTGGCTATTCATTTTATTATTATGTACACAAATTAGCCTCCCAAAAGTGTTGTCCATTCCGGGATTTGAACCCGGGTCCCCAACTTTCGCGGCTGGTGCTCTAACCGCTGAGCTAAATGGCCATTAAATTTGGGAGAAGTAATTTGCATACAGGGTGAGAATTGAATGTCCCCAGGGGGGTATGGTCCAGAGTCTACGAATACTCATAGTGGCTCTGGTACCTCGTGATGCTATACTGCAACCACATTGTACATTCAACCTCGAGTAACTCCAAATTAACGTTGGATGCGTTGAATTCTCTTTTAATCTTATTTAAATTACGAAAGCTCGTAATTGGCTATTCATTTTATTATTATGTACACAAATTAGCCTCCCAAAAGTGTTGTCCATTCCGGGATTTGAACCCGGGTCCCCAACTTTCGCGGCTGGTGCTCTAACCGCTGAGCTAAATGGCCATTAAATTTGGGAGAAGTAATTTGCATACAGGGTGAGAATTGAATGTCCCCAGGGGGGTATGGTCCAGAGTCTACGAATACTCATAGTGGCTCTGGTACCTCGTGATGCTATACTGCAACCACATTGTACATTCAACCTCGAGTAACTCCAAATTAACGTTGGATGCGTTGAATTCTCTTTTAATCTTATTTAAATTACGAAAGCTAATTTGTGTACATAATAATAAAATGAATAGCCAATTACGAGCTTTCGTAATTTAAATAAGATTAAAAGAGAATTCAACGCATCCAACGTTAATTTGGAGTTACTCGAGGTTGAATGTACAATGTGGTTGCAGTATAGCATCACGAGGTACCAGAGCCACTATGAGTATTCGTAGACTCTGGACCATACCCCCCTGGGGACATTCAATTCTCACCCTGTATGCAAATTACTTCTCCCAAATTTAATGGCCATTTAGCTCAGCGGTTAGAGCACCAGCCGCGAAAGTTGGGGACCCGGGTTCAAATCCCGGAATGGACAACACTTTTGGGAGGCTAATTTGTGTACATAATAATAAAATGAATAGCCAATTACGAGCTTTCGTAATTTAAATAAGATTAAAAGAGAATTCAACGCATCCAACGTTAATTTGGAGTTACTCGAGGTTGAATGTACAATGTGGTTGCAGTATAGCATCACGAGGTACCAGAGCCACTATGAGTATTCGTAGACTCTGGACCATACCCCCCTGGGGACATTCAATTCTCACCCTGTATGCAAATTACTTCTCCCAAATTTAATGGCCATTTAGCTCAGCGGTTAGAGCACCAGCCGCGAAAGTTGGGGACCCGGGTTCAAATCCCGGAATGGACAACACTTTTGGGAGGCTAATTTGTGTACATAATAATAAAACGCTACGCTCATCTTCAACGCAACACGAATTGCGTTCGCGAAGCCCTAGTTCTACTACAATGTGTGTATATTATGAGTGGTCATAACCTTAAACGTTAGTTTTATGAGAAAAACAATTGATTTTTCAATGAATAGCCTCCAAAGGGAGCTGAAATCAACCATCCAAAATGGCCGCGTTTACGGCCATTTAAAGTTAACGTTACGTTACTGATACGTTTGTTGTGAACGTAGCTTATGTTTTATTGTGGGAACTGCGAACCTACAAAGCCTTCCACTCTTCGAGCCACTTGCGCTTCGACTAATTTCTGTTTGGATTATTTTGTTTTGAGTATCAAACTTTATTGCACTCACATGGCCTCAATTTACACTAAAATTATGTAAATTCAAAATGTCACCAATCACCAAGTCCAAAACGATTTCCCAGACCCTAGGGATATTTATCTGCGTAGTTCTCCAAAAGCAGTGCCGTATTTACCGGCAGGCACAGAAGGCGACAAAGCCTAGGGCGCTGAGGCTTTAGAGGGCGCTGAGGCTTATTTAGAGGGCGCTGAGGATTTAGAGGGCGCTGTGGCTTTAGATTGCGCTGAGGCTTTAGAGTGCGCTGAGGCTTAGGTGGGCGCTGAGGCTTTAGAGGGAGCTGTGGCTTCAGAGGGCGCTGAGGCTTTAGAGGGCGCTGAGGCTTAGGTGGGTGTTGAGGCTTTACAGGGCGCTGTGGCTTCAGAGGGTGCTGGGGCTTTAGAGGGCGCTGTGGCTTTAGAGGGCGCTGTGGCTTTAGAGGGCGCTGTGGCTTTAGAGGGTGTTGAGGCTTTAGAGGGCGCTGTGGCTTTAGAGGGTGCTGAGGCTTTAGAGGGCGCTGTGGCTTTAGAGGGTGCTGAGGCTTTAGAGGGCGCTGAGGCTTTAGGGGGCGCTGCGGCTGTAGAGGGCGCTGGGGCCGACGCTGGTCAAGAGTTTTCAAATTTAGAAACTTTTCCTGCATTCAAAAAACCTAACTGAAACAAACTGAACCTAACTGAAATGTTTACAGGGGCGATAGAAGGGGCTAATTTCCCCCTCTGCCCCTCTCCCTCACCCACCCGCACATGAGTGGTCACAGTTATGCTGCAAATGTAAATTTTTCGCCTGCGGCGCATGAACTTGAAATTATCTTGTGTCTAATTCTTACCACCCACTAGATATTTTAGGAAAACTTTTAGGTTAATTTTAGGTTTAATTGAATGTACGGGAAAGAATGCAACCAGTTTATTTAAATGTATTTCGCCTAAGGATGAAGAATGTTGTATATTTTTTCGAAGATCCTATTTTTTTTAACCAGCATTTATATACCTACTGGTTACTCTATGGCTCTGTGTGTGCAAAAACGCGTTGAATTGCTCCAAAATAAACCCTATCTGATAACATTTCCATGGTGAATAAAGCAAAGACTATGAAGTATGCAACCATGGTACAGAGGGGAGCTAAAATAAAACTGCCTATGGCGCTTTACTTTCAGTACGACCCTGCCCAAAGACACTAAATTTGATCATTTTCTCAAAACCACGAAATTTATACGTTTTTGCACCCCCCCCCCCCCCCTCCCCCCCCCCCCCCCCCCCCCCCCCCCTCCGCTGACAGTTCCTGTGGATGAGTGGGTGTCTGTGAACTCTACTCGCGCCACTTGGTTGAAGGCCTCAGCACGCTACTGCGACAGGCTCAGCCCGAAGTGCTCCAAAGCAAGGTGAAAGCGTTTGTTTACTGGTTGATGAGCGTAGCGAGCGAAGCGAGCGGAGCGAAATCTTCAATTTCACTTACCCCAGAAAAAAGTCACTTGTGTAAGTTTTTGTTTTCGCTATTTAGTCGCTCCTTTGCCACACTCCCGAATATCGCTACAAGTCTTACCAACAAGCAACCTTAAAGTAGTAAAAAAAATGCAGGTACCTATAACTAATTGGAGATTTGGAATATCATCATTTTTGACCTGCAGGTAAAAATGAACGAGTTTTGATGAGCGAAGCGAAATCTTCAATTTCACTACCCCGAAAAAAAAGTCACTCGTGTATGTTTTTTTTTTGTGTTTGTGCGCGCTCTACAGACCAAACGCCTGCTTCGATTGAAATGGAATTTTCAGTGTGCCTACTTTTGTTCTCAACTTAGACCCCATGCGTTTTTCAAGAAAATCCTCCATACATCTGCCCTTCAAAGCAAAAAAAAGAGCAATATTCGACATTTGGGAAAGTTCGGCAAAGTACAGAAATTTATTTTAAAGTGGGTATTGTTATCAAATTTACCCAATTTCGGTTGTTGCATTTAGAAACCATAGAAACCAAATCGAAACATCACACCAGATTTTTTGACTTGAAGTTGACTTCAAGATTTGACAGATACTAGAAATGTTGTCAATGTCGTGCATGCAAGTTTTTGTAAGTAAGTCCGCGGCAGAAATGTATCTCCAGCCTAATAAAAACCCTTGTAAAAATACACGTCGATAGGTATGCTAAAGAGTAACCGATCAATAGCTAAAAGTTGCTCGTCTATTTCAATGGGCAACGTGCTATCTGCTAATCCTCTGACTTTTTTGCCATATTGTGGGGCCAAAGGAACTAGGAATTGTGAGTGAAGGAAGGAGCAGGACCTTCAGAACTAAAGCAATGTCGATGGAATTCCCAGGTTATAGAACGGATGAATATCGAGTTAGTATCTTGTATAATATTTGATTGAATTTGAGATATACTTTAAGAAAAACACAAATATAAAGCCAAAAAAACACGATGCAACCAATAAGAAACGTTTGACTTGGGCAAACAGAATTGCAACTGCACACACATTGAACGTCATCTGAATTTGAGACAATTGTTTATGTTGTGTCTTAGCTTATTAGTCAGACAAGAGTAATTGATAAACCAATAACTGCTAGAGAATAGTCAAGAGAAAAATGATCAAATATACCAGTCTAATTGGCTGAGTAAATTTATGAGTAAAAAACCTACTATGTACCACCTAGGTACTCATTATTCATTACTCATTACCATATAGTCCATTCATGAATTACTGAACAAAACCACTTCAGGGCTTCGGATAATACCATTTTTAACACTAATTTGTCTGGAAGGAAGACGAAGCTGGATAAATGTGACACCGAACCGGGATACGAGCCCGAGACCTCCTGCTTGCCAGGCAGGTGCTCTACCAACTGAGCTATTCGGGTAGCGTGTTTCCGTTTCGTGCTCGTAGACGCAACGTTAAATTTCCCACATTTAGATTGGCTTTTTGGGCAATTTGACCGGGGCCGTCCTTAAAAAAAATTACCTAGGGTACACTAAACGACAACGCACGGTAATGTGTTCATGGCCAAAAAAAACAAAAAAAACCTCAGTACATACGCCCGAAAAACATACGACAGAGTCCGTAGGGAAACAAAGAAATGTCGGGATGTCAACTAATCTAGTTACTTACATGCATACAAAGCAGAAGACTATGCAAATGCGTGTAAATAAGATGTTTTGAATCAACAAACCGTTTTTCTGAAAAACAAAAAGTTCGCTCAGCCGTGGAATCGAACGCATGACCCCCCCGCTTCAAGCGCTCTACGAGCGTGGCCAGCAGACCTCTTGCCGCTGACGGCGATTTGACGTTCTTAGTATGTTAAACATGCGGTAGAAATTTAACATTGCGTCTACGAGGCAAGAAACGGAATATAGCATTCGGGTACACATTCTCCCAGCTTCGTCGGGTGGGATATGGGACCTCCGAAGTAGAGCGGCCGAGTGACTCGAGATATGTCTCTTGACATGTGTCAAGAATTTGCACCAACTCTGTCCCTTTCACAGCCCTATGTTGCCAATTTTCGGGGAAACCCTTTCATTGCCAATCATCAGGTAGGTGCACACAAGTGACAACGCAGCTATTTGCAAGGAGATCTACGTCAGTTGTCACTCTCGAAGAGAACACAAAAGATCTAAGCAGAGCTTACAAGATTAGGCACCCGTCTTTCTAACCTAAAATCTCAAGTGATTTTGACAAGTAATTCGCAAACGCACTATAATATATTGTTGAACCATTACCCATGAAGCTTTCGAGCCCTTAGGGCTGAGCCCGTCGGCCTCGGAAACCTATTTGAGGCCGAGAACAATGGATTCTCCACACACACTGCGCTTTGGAATCTGTCGGGCCAAGCTCTAAAGTCAGGTTCCGGTTATAAAAATGTAGTAATTAAGGTATCGTTTCAATCACTAGCATAACTAATAGTTCCAATTGCATTTCCAGTACCTACCACATAAGAAAGTTTTTCTTTTAATTCCAGCTGCTCTAATAATTAGGATCTATGAAAAAAACCATATCAAAACAAAAACAAAAAGTTTTTGTAACCGTGAAAGCACCGAAGAAATCATGATTTTTTACAACTCAAGTAAAGTTTGCAGCTCCTATTCTGGACTCTGGTTCTAAGGTAATTATAATATCGGTTCCGATTCAGGTTCCATTTTCTGTTGATTACTTGAAGGCGTTCCATGAAATATAACAGTTCATCCGGGACCTGCCAATAATGTTCAGAATATAGTTCAAAGTAGGTAAAATATGAAACACACAAAGATGCTGTTCTCTGGGTACCTACTCTTATAATGTATTTACACGACATATCGAGCTAATTAAAAAGCTATAAAAAGATTAGAGTTATATCACAGTTTATATTACACTTGAGATTTTTTCGAATTCTTCCATGCTGTAAAAAACATTGTCAATTAGGTAAGATTTTAATTGCTTTTTAAACGGTCTGCGCCCCTTGATGTCGTTGATGCCTTTGGGAAGGCCGTTCGATATTCTGACTCCTGCGACGAAAGGGTCGTTGCCACTCAGTGCCAGCCGATGTTGTTGTAGGACCAGTTTTCCCGCTCCTCGTGTGTTATGCTGGTGATTCCCCGCGTGCTGTACGAAATGCTGCTGGTTATCGCGCACGAAAAGAGCTGTTTCCAAAATGTATAGACTCGTCAGCGTGAGGATTTGAAGTTTTTTGAAGGCCTTTCGGCAGCTTGCTCTTCTTTTCAGGCCGAGCATGGTTCTTATCGCTCGTTTCTGTACTTTGAATGCTGAGATGCTACCTGTCGTTCCTCCCCACATTATTATGCCATAGTGCAGCCGTGATTGAAAGTGGCTGTGATACACGGTTTTTAACGTGTTAAGATTGCATTGTCTAGCTAGGATTTTCAGCATGAAGCAGGAAGACGCCAATTTTCCGTTTAGGTCTTGTATGTGTTTGTCCCATTTCAAGCGATTGTCGACAGTCAGTCCCAGGAATTTTGCGTGCTTGGACAGTTCGAAAGCTGATTTTCCCTCCTGTTTCCCTTTTGCCGCGAACTTGAGTATTTTCGTTTTTTCTTTGTTCATTTTCATTTTGTTCGTTGCGAACCAGCCTTCTGCGAGTTGAATTGCTTCTCGTATCTTCTTCTCTAGTTTGTCCCCGTCCTCTGCTTCGATGACAATGGTCGTATCATCGGCAAATTGGATAACTTTTCCTGTTCCCTCCAGGACGTTAGCCAGGTCGTTGACGTAAACTATGAAGAGCGCTGGACTTAGGCACGAGCCTTGCGGCATTCCTCGTCGCACTGGTGTCCACGCAGAGCTGCCCTGGTTTCCTAGTCGCACTTGCTGCATCCTGTCGGTGAAGAAGTTTTGGAGCCAATCATTAGCTTTCCCTGTCACCCCATAGTGTTTCAGTTTCTCCACAAGTAAGTTCTGGTCCACGGTGTCGAATGCTTTAGTCAGGTCGCAGAGAATCACAGCCACCTTGTCTTTGTTTTCGAGTGCCTTGGTGATTGCTGATATCATTTGAACGGTCGCCGTCACTGTGGACCGTCCCTCGATGAAGCCGTGTTGCTGGTCGCCTACCAGACCAGTGTCTTGGATGAACCTGTTGAGTCGACTCTGAAAGAGTTTTTCTGTTATCTTGGCGAATGCTGTTATCAACGACACTGGCCTGTAGTTACTCACTATGCTCTTGTCTCCTTTCTTGTAGATGGGTTTTATAATCGAGCATTTCATCTTCTTTGGTACTTCTCCGGCGGCAAACGAGCAGTTGATCACATTGGCGAGCGGTTCGGCGATCCAGGGTCCAATTTTCTTGAGCAGGGCCATCGGAATTTCATCCCACCCCGAAGACTTCTTCGCTTTTAGTAAGAGGAGTGTCTCGCAGATTTCTCTTGGCGTAGTGGGGTCGAGCGTTGAGAGTTCTCTAGCGTTCTTCTTTGCTTTAAGGTTTTCTAAGCACTCGTGGGTTGTTGGCACACTGAAGTCGATGATGGTGTCCGCTACGTTGGCGAAGTAGTTGTTGAGCGTGGTGGCTGCGTCGCATGAATTTCCTTTTAGCTTGATTTCTTCATCCTGCCTAGCTGTGGTTTCTTGACCGGAGGCTTTTGTTACGATGTTCCACATTGTTCTTTGTTTGTTTTCAGCTTCTTTGATTGTTTTGGAGTTATCAGCTTTCTTTGCTACCGCCACCATTCCTCTTAGCTTTTTCGTGTATTTTCTTATTTCCTTCTGTAGTTCAATCGATGGTTTCCAGTTATCTTCTTTCTTAAGGTTTCGCTTTTCCCTGCTGGTTTGCCTGATATCTGGTGTCACCCATTTCCTATTCGTCATTCCTCTTCTATTCGGTACCGGTTTCCTCGGACAGAACTGTTCGAAGAGCGGAAGAAAAAGCTTGAGAAATGTGTCAAATTTTTCGACTGTCTTCGACTCTTCGTATACGTAATTCCAGTTGGTTTTCCGCAGTGCTATATATATATATATATATATATATATATATATATATATATATATATATATATATATATATATATATATATATATATATATATATATATATATATATATATATATATATATATATATATATATATATATATATATATATATATATATATATATATATATATATATATATATATATATATATATATATATATATATATATATATATATATATATATATATATATATATATATATATATATATATATATATATATATATATATATATTTCCTGGTCTTTTTCTGCATCCTATCAAAGCATTATGCAATTAAATATATAAATATTCTGCATTTATTTTTCAATCCATTTTTTTCTTTATATTAACATCGATTTGGTGACCAGCTGATAAGCAAACTGAATTTAGGCTGTTAATTAACCCACTCCTGTCACCCGATCTAGCTGAAATTTGGTACACCGCCTAGTTTCCGGTGACATAACATTTAATTAAAATTTGGGGCTGCGCCAACCCCTGAAACATGATACAACCATGCAACATTCCTTATGGGCTGCGTCCTCCAAGCCCCCACTCCACAGAACCAAAAGCTTTCAACAGGAAAAATTGTGCACCGCAAGATTAAGAAGATTTTAAAACCCATGAAACTCTCAACGCAATATCAAGATACCCTTTTTTATAGCAATACAGTTTTTAATTCGAAATGGACACAACAAACGGCCCATTGTTGTATCGATTGTTGAGATTGTTGGGGCTCAACATGCTCTTTTTGTACCTTTTTCCCATGCCGTATACATGGTTCACACTACACATTACAAACGTCGTAAAATTGGATAGAAAATAGAGCAATGCACAATTGCGTGATCTCGGTATTCAGGAAATCGAAAAAAGTTAAGGAACGATTAAATGTATATTAAAATACCCATGAAGGCTTTTGAAAAATAGTATAGTTATTTTAATTAGACTTGATAGGTAAATTTTCGAACGAAGCCCCACTGATTATTTTGAATCATAATTTTTTTTGTTTACTCTCTGTAGTAATAATGCATTATATGCTGCATACCAAATTACATACAATTTGGCTAACGAGAACAAATAAGATGTATTTAGACTAGGGCGAACGCAATTTGTGTTGCGTTGAAGATGAGCGTAGCGGTTTGTTTATAGCGCATAAAAAGATAGAGGCAAAAAGCCTAAATCATGGAGCAGCAAGCCGGACCATTGCTTTTTCAAAAATTCTGATCACTTGAAATTGTAAACGATTCTGGCCTTTCTTTGTTTCTGTCCGAGATGTAGAGTAGCGGAAATATGCTCATTTCGAGGTCATAAAGCAATGTGCATGTTAATACATAGATGTATCTCATGCCCAAGGGTTTTTATTGGGTTTTATTGGGTTGGTTTTTATTGGAAAAAAATCTGGTGTGATGTTTCGATTTGGTTTCGATGGTTTCTAAAGGCAAATCGAAATTGGGAACATTTGAAAAAAATACGCACTTTTAAATAAATTTCCGTACTTTTCCAAACATGCCCAATTGTCGAATTTGGCTCTTTTTTCTGCTTTGAAAGTGAAGGGTGTGGAGGATTTTCTTGAAAAACGCAGGGGGTTTAAGTTGAGAACAAAAGTAGACACCCTGAGAATTTCATCCCACTCGAAGCAGGCGTTTGGCTTGTAGAGCGCGCGCAAACACACATACAAACAAACACACACCAAGTGTTTTTTTTAGCAGTATAGTGAAATTGATGATCTCGCTTCGCTCGCTACGCTCATCAACAAGAGTGGTCAATTTTCGAACGAAGCAATTTGCAACATGCCTAGCATCCAGTGGCGTAATCCCACACTAAAATTAATGTATTTTAAATATATTTAAAAGATCTTTCAAATTTCAAAAAAATATATTTCAGAAACGTTTGGATAATGCAATCTATTTTCATACGTTTTTTTTAACACGCTTTTCTTGTCTGTCTGTCTGGTACAAATCATGCGCCGGCTAATTAACCCACTTCTCGCCATCCGATCGAGCTGCAATTTGGTGCCCAAGCTAGTTTCCGGTGACAATGCATTCTATTCAATTTTGAGCGCAGTCCTCCACCCCTTCCCCTTCAAATCACACATATGAGCACATATCAGAAATTGGAAACATTTAGAAATATACGGAAATCAGGCAAAAGTGGATTTTCCTAAGTTTCCCGAAATATCCTGATCCTGTGTATGCGTGAGTATGCTCGATCGGATAATAAATGCATGGGTTTTGGGGGGGCATAGCCCCCCACTTAGAAAAGACCGACGGAGAGCACAGCTCTGCTTTGCTGCAAATTGTTACGTTGAACTATACTTTCGTAAACTTCATTATGGTTGCCTACCACCATTGGTTAATTTGGGCGTGGCTCACGTAAGCCAGCTTACCCACCTATTTTCCGAGGGAAAGCGCGCTTACGCACCTTTTCTTGTCTATGCACCAGGCGGACGTCTCATTACGTCCACATCATTTTCCGTAGTTTTTGGAAAATTATGTATCTTTTTTTTAATTTAGGAGGGCTTACCCACATATTTTGTTACAAATTAACCACTGCCAACCACTATATATAGTAGTATGTGTCCCCATGTACCTTAGTGCATGTACCTTACCTTAGTGCGAAGTGTAAAAATTTGCCAACTTCGAAGGCCACTTCTTACTTTACTGCACCATTAAATGATAAGCTGTGAGTGTGATCGTTGCTTATTTGCACTATTGCTGGTAACGCTGAAGGAAGCCGAAAATATGCATCCTTTTCTTGGTGTCCTTATAGTAGTTAATTTGATCTTAATGTCGATACTAGCTGGGCAACCTGTTTCCTTCGAGCTGTCCCCAGTGGCACTTCTCCCCTTGTTCAAGCTACTATGGTGGCATTCCCACATCTTATGCAAGACAAATATGAAATTTATATTTCAGATTTTGATAAGGTTATGTTGAATATAGGGTTGATGAATAAAACTTGTCAATTGGATGCGTGTTGAAATTTACCGAGAATAGAATAGTAGTGTAGTGCCTGTAGTTTGCCTATGTTTAGGAAGTATTTAATATTTATCCACACTTTAGTGTTAGTGGACATAATGATGTGCACAGGACCTAGGACCATATATAAATCATAATCTGGCTATCGGGTATGCCCGCAGGGCATAGGGTACTAGCTTTAACCTATACAGCTAGAGACCGACACTGAATGATCTTAACAATGTCTTCGTGTTCCTGGTGATGGTGAGTTTGTTCCGGGTTGGTTTAAAGTCTTCGGACAGGGCATTGGGCAGGGAAGAGCGTTTATATTCTTTTAATATACATAAGTTTATTAGGACAAGAGTTTTTAACCCTTTGTGATGGGCATTTAGGCGCGCGGAAACTGCTATATTCTGTAAATGCGTAGTTTGGTGACGTACAGTAACTGACGGGGTCACGAAATCATTGGAGATATAATTTATAAGCCTTTTGGGTGTGATTCTGCAGGTCAATTTAAAAAATCTGTATGAATGTACATGTGCCACACTTCCTACCAAACGGCTGCAGGGCCCGCAAAGAAAGTGCTTAACGTGCGTAGCATGGGCTCATACTGCTAGTGAAATAACGTAAAAGCTTAAATAATAATTTGAGACAGGAAAAACGTACATTTTCAGTATTGAAAGTCTATTTGGGCTGGTTACATCCTGGTATTGCTTACATTGTACCTGGATTGGGCTGAATTGGGCTGGTATTAGCGGCGTGTCATTTCTGTGTAGGTACTTAGATACTTTCCAGCTACTGACGTATTTCGCTCCAAAAGAAAAACTCGTTAAAGCGCTGGATTGCGAAACCGTGCGTTTGAAATATATTTCCAGGACGTCGTCAAATGTCTTTGCTGGAATAAAAGCCAGGCGAAATACGTTTGAGGTCATTGTTCTTTAGTCAGTAGATGGATCGGTGCGTACGGGAGGGGGGGGGGGGGGGGGCGAATTTTTCCACTGAGAGTTAAAAAATAATGTTGCTAACTCTGCAATGTGCATTATCTGCGTCATACAAAATTAAAGACCATTCGGCTAGCAAGAACAAAGAAAATACATTTAAACTAGATTGGTCAATTTTCGAAAGAAGATTTGCTTCATGCGTGTTCCGTCGATAATTTTGTATCATTAAAGTTGTTATAAAAATTGTTGTATCTGCGTCATACAAAATTTAAAAAGCATAATCGTCATGAGAGAGACTGAACATTTCACCCCCACGGGCTTAAGAAGGTTCAAGGAAATGCTACACTAATCAAGGATTACTGGCTTGCAACTACTCACCCTGTTTCAATTTTAAACCCTGAACGCAGGAAATACATATTTTATCAAAACATCAGACCATTAATCTGATGTTTTGATAATGTTGACATGTTTGATATGTTATGTTCCAAATATGTTAAGCCTGCGGTAAGCGTTTAAAATTGAAACAGGGCTAATCGTTGCAAACCCGTAAATAAAAAACTAGAGAATTAGATATTATCGGCAACGAATATGCTGACAAAATAATTGGCATCGCTTTGGCTGAACGCTGGATGAATCAACATCAAATTTACTCTGCGGATATCTCAGGTTTGAACCAGAATTCGGGCCTGACAAGGAAAACGTTCACATACGGAGGTACGTGCATTTTCACTTAAACCAACCTAAGTGATAATAGCGAGAATGGACCAAGTCGACCAAACAGTACAGAACATATTTCAATGTTCGGCTGTTGAGATAAACAAAATACAGTAATTATAATAAGTATTTACAGATCCCCTAGTGGTTGCATTAAATTATTTTTAGAAAAATTAGAACCTTTTTTATTTACTGAACAAAGAACGTTCCTATAAATCTTTTCTTTGACGTGGACAACAACTCAAATAAGACCAAGCTATGTGAACTTCTGAAATCAAACTTAAAATTATCTGTCAATGAACCCGCAAGAGTAACCATTTCAGCATCCACATGTATGATTTCTTTATCACTAACTTTCATCCACAAGACCTTAAAGGAGCTCTCCGAATTGCTTTTAAAAGATCAAATTATAGTGCACAGAATACCAAGTAAGGTAGGTGTATATATTAAGGCCATGTACCATGGTAAGGCCACCAGGTGTTTTCTCGGAAAGTTGAACTTTTATCAAATAGGTTTTGCCAAGGGTATGATTGACTCCCATCAAAAATTGGAGCTCCACACAAAAATGCAAGGTCTTCTGTCAGCTGGCTGACACAAAGTAAACAAACAGGCGACATTGGAGCGCGCTCGAATGCTGATCTAAGATAGTGTGTGTACGAATAGCTATTTTGATGTAAGTTGGATGTGTTATAATGGAGCATTTGAATGTGTGTCCTGTTAAAAAGTAATTTGTGCAGCCTTTGGAATTATTGTGGTTGACTGGTAGCAATTTTAATCTTGAAATTAATTCTCAAAGTCAAAAATCTGAATGTATATCATATATGGCCATGTCATCATGAACTAGGTTAGGTTATGCCAGGTTCATAGTCTTTTTTAAATTAAAGTACCAATCAAACACTGTGCCATAGCATGGCATTAAATGTTATAAATAAATAATGGCATAAACAAATGTCATGTTCAATTTAAACTGAAATATTGATATTTAAAGAACAAGTCACCTTTTTACCATGAAACATCCAAGTAAAACAATTGTGGCCTTATAATGTTCAGGGTGCTCCAAATAAGGCCACAAGACCATAGATAATATATGGACTAGATATGGTACTTAATGTTATTTGCGCGACCGCGTTCGCCTGCAAATCCCGCCAGACAGCGACACCATCGATCGCCATATTGCATTTTTATCCAATTTCATTATGGCTACTTCAGTACAGGCTCAAATGGGATGATCAGAGTTCAACTTGTGCTTCTTTTTTATCATATGTGTATGGGTTGAAAAATAATTAAGTTGAAGTGCGCAATAAAAGCCTTTACTCTGATGTGTGTACCTTAAAAATGGCATCCACCCGTGGAAGTCGTGTGGGGGCGGCAAAACGGTGGAAAGGCAGGCTGTATTGCTGTCATGGGCAATGCACTTCCAACACGTGTGATTTCGATGAAAACGTTAAAATGATACCTTTCCCAAAACCCTGCTCTGTACATTTTAGAACACTTATTGACAGTAAGATTATTCATGACACTACAAAGTGTGCTCAGTGTACCAAGGCCAAACATTGGATCCACCTCTGTAAACGAGCCGATAAGAAGCTCCAGAATTTGTGCGACATCGATTCCAAAACCTACATTTGCACGAAGCATTTCGCTGATCCAAGTGGGCCCACAGAATTGCATCCAGATCCATATCCAGCTGATAAAGATGCATCTTCAGTGGTAAGTTGGCAAGAATAAAGGCCCATCTACAAACAACAACCGTAAACATATCGTAATGCAAATGTCAACGTAGGTAATGTTATCCTTAAGGCCCATCTACGTTATGGCTACGCTATGTTGCATTTGTTACGTTGAGTCCAAAATATTTGTTGTAGCTATTCTTATGGAAACCTGTGTGCCCAACTTACGATTAATGCTAAGTTACTGTTTTGTTTACGGCTATATGTTGGTTGCTGATAGGCCACTTACACATGGGTACCATTTATTTCTTTGCTAGTTAACATCATAGTTGTATTAATATTTTGCTGATATCTCTCAATAAGTCAAACCACTGTAACCATTTGTGTAAGAAATATTAAAAGATTATTATTGACAAATATTTCAGGAGAAATGCAAATCTAAACTTCGTAAACGACCTGCTGAGAGAGGAACACCTTCGAAACCTAAGCGGCGAAAAAAGGCAGAGGCAGAGACTGATAGCCAAACAACAGCACCACTGTCGCCGCACACACTGGCTGTTGAAGGTGCCAGCGATTGGCCTTCTGCAACGGTAAGGTCGAAGCAAAATTCTTTTTGCCTCTGCCAAACACTAGAAAGCACTGTGTTTGACAGTAAAAACAAGCTTGTAATGTTATTGAAGATATGCCAAACTATATTTTAGGTATCGACCTATTTCTCTTATCAGGCATTTTTATGAAAGGCAATTTGTTGGGTACCTGTAGCTCTAATTTCATGCAGTTAATTTTTGCAATTTTTGCAGTTTCAGCATCAAGATCAGGGAATAGAATATAATGGATGTGCTGCTACAGCTCTTGCTAACTGGAAATGCTCAGAAGACTTTTTTGAAAATATTGCTCAATCCTTTCTTCAGCAAAATTTTCCTGTCTGTTATGAGAAAGAAAAAATAAGCGTTGCACTGTTCGAAAATTGTAAGCTCATTGTCAACAGCAAGCTCTGCTTGGCCCTAGAAGTTTACAACAAACAAGTTACAGAAGACAACCCTTTTTGGTCGGGATTTCCGAGGCAGTTTGACCCGACAGAATTCCCGACGCTGGAAAACTGTCTCGAAGCAATGACCAATTCGATCAAGTATCTTCGACAAGAGTGGAATTTGTGCAAATTTTACATTATTGCTGAAGTAGCTGCTGAATATGATCGGCTAAAAGTCAATCCTTTGAACGACCATGGTGGCCTTTGTCTGTCAAGTCCTAGTTGCCACATTGTTACAAAGAAGGAAATATGTGAAAGCTGCAAAAGAATGCAGACTACCCGCAAACGAAGAATCAGAAAAAGAGCTCACATTAATGAACGCAAGAACTTGCGTTACTTAACCAGAAATGAAGCATTGGCCTGTGTGAGAAATACACGAAAGAATCTTCGGCTAGAATAGCGGAAATTATTGCGGTTAAAGAAAAAAAGTAGCGAAATTGATCAAAGTTCGAGGAACACAGTTAACAGAAGAAGATAATGCCAGCTTTTTGAACATTCTTTCTTCATCGCCTGATGATCAAAGCCTTGAACGTTTGCCTAAAGAACAAATAGATTTAACCAGATTATTTTTTCAAGAACAGATAAAAGCAGCCAAGACCAAATCACCTAAGGGACACCGGTGGCATCCACTAATGTTGAAGTGGTATACCTAAAACCCAAGTCCTCCTCAACATATTCGGCGCTTCGAAATGTAATAACACTTCCCTCCGAGAAAACGCTATATCAAGTTCAAGCTCACACTCACATTAGACCTGGTTTTCAAGAAGACGTTTTGGAATCCCTAGTACAAGAGTTCTCTGATGCAGGGCCTGAAAACCACTCGCGTTACTGTTCATTGTTGTACGATGAGATGAAGATACGTGAAGATCTTGTTTACAAAGCCTCATCAAATGAACTGGTGGGATTCGTCCATCTTAGTAACGCTGATCAGCTGCTGGAAAATATATCCTTGGAGGCTAGTGGCACTCCAGCCCATGAAAAAGAATTGGCTACACACGTACTTCAGCTTATGGTGAGAGGAGTAACAACGAATATCTTGACAACATTTGCTTACTTTCCCACTAAGACTTTGCAAGCCCGTCATCTTTTTAACATCATGATGGAGGCCGTGGAAATTCTGGAGGGAAAAGATATCCGAGCACTTGCTTTTGTGTCCGATGGAGCTGCAGCTAACCGAGCGTTTTACCGGTTGATGATTGCTAAAGATGGTGAGAACTGGTGGACGGTCAATCCATATGCCGATCACAGAAAGATATTCTTTGTGTGTGACGCTCCTCACCTCCTGAAGACAACCAGGCACTGTTTCTCCAACAGCGGTTGGCATAAAAAAAACAAGGCTCCTGTGGAGAAATGGTAAGCACATTGAATGGCGGCACATTAACAGAGCTTACCAGCAAGATTTATCGGATGGTATCCGCAAGCTTGTACACATCACCGACGAGCACATCAACCTAAATGCCTGTTCCCTTATGAAAGTAAAACTGGCAGCTCAAGTTCTTTCAAGAAGGATGGGACTGGCACTGCGTGCCTTAAAGTCCGATGATTTGGGAGAGACCATCATTTTTGTTGAAATATTTAACAAATGGTTTGACCTCATGAATGTGAGGAGCCTTGCAGAAGGACACCGAACATTGAATGATGATGTGAAGCCATTCACCAGTCCTGACGACTGTAGGTTGAAGTGGCTTGAAGAGGACTTCATCCAATATCTCGACAATTGGGCAACAGAAGTGGCTGCACGTCCTGGTGATTTCACCAAGACTGAGCGCAGTAAGATGATGCTGAGTAAAGAGACTTTTGAAGGATTAAAAATTACAGGTAGGTACCTATATTCACCCCACATTTTATTTAACAATTGCCATTCTTTCATACTATTTCAATAGATAATCTAGTAATATTTTTTATTCTTCCGTTCGTACGACAGGAACCTTGCTTTCTTTCATCACAACTTTCATTGACTAACTAAAATACTTTGTAATTATAAAGTACCTACCTGTACCTACATTATTGATGAGCGTAGCGAGCGAAGCGAGCGAAGCGAAATCATCAATTTCACTACTGCTAAAAAAAACACTTGGTGTGTGTTTGTTTGTTTGTTTGTTTGTTTTTTGTATGTGTGTTTGCGCGCGCTCTACAGGCCAAACGCCTGCTTCGAGTGGGATGAAATTTTCAGGGTGTCTACTTTTGTTCTCAACTTAGACCCCCTGCCTTTTTCAAGAAAATCCTCCACACCCTTCACTTTCAAAGCAGAAAAAAGAGCAAAATTCGACAATTGGGCATGTTTGGAAAAGTACGGAAATTTATTTAAAAGTACGTTTTTTTTTCCAAATGTTCCCAATTTCGATTTGCCTATAGAAACCATCGAAACCAAATCGAAACATCACACCAGATTTTTCCCAATGAAAACTAACCCAATAAAACCCAATAAAAACCCTTGGGTATAAAATACATCTATGTATTAACATGCACAATGCTTAATGATCTCAAAATGAGCAGATTTCCGCTACCCGACAGCTCAGACAGAAACAAAGAAAGGTCAGAATCGTTTACATTTTCAAGTGATCAGAAGTTTTGAGAAAGCAATGGTCCGGCTAGTTGCTCCATGATTTTCAAATGCTTTTGTCTCAATCTTTTAATGCGCAAAATACAAACCGCTACGCTCATCTTCAACGCAACACAAATTGCGTTCGCCCTAGTACCTATCACAATCTAATACTTTTTGTCAAATAGTTAATGAAGTTAATCTTTTTTCTTTCCAGTCCACTCTGTTGTAGCTATGATTAAATTCATGCTAGCAGAAGGTGCAAAATTTGTACTGACTATTAAATTCAACCAAGAGCCGGTTGAGCTCGAGTTCTCCAAACAACGAGGTGCAGGGGGATGTAATTCTAACCCTAGTGCTATGAGGTAAGCCAATTGCGGCAATTGCACATCCAAAATTCTAACGATTGTACTAGGTTAAATAATTTTTAGCTTTGACTATTATGCTTGACTACTTTCTATTTTAAGTTCGGTGGGTACACCAAAAATATCTAAGTCTATTGTAGTAAATATGTAACATAAATAATTTTTAGTTAGGCTATTGAGCTTGATTACTTTCTATTCTAGCTTTGGTGACAATATGGCAAAAATCAAATCAATGAGGGCTGTGAAGAAAGATATTGTCTATGCCGGTAAAGGCAACATCTCACGATAAGATTTAAAAATATCAGGGAAAAGAAGCAATCAGACACGAAGTCTGCCTCGGGCACAACAATCCAAGTTCTACTTCGGCTCTCTCAAATTTGCCAGCTGGGTTCGAAGAGCTTTTTTGCTGCCAGCTTGTATGCGCTTCGTCTTCTTGCCATGAGCAATCGCTCTTGCGATCCTGAGTTTTGTTTTTGCTACGTCCCGTACGTATCGGACAAATGCCTTCATCCGTCCATTCACATGGATTCTGACAGATTCTATGTATGCCTTCTTGCATAGTGATGCTTCACCCGTCCACATCGTTGTCCACTTTTCCAAGAGCATTTCATTGCCTTTCAAGGATTTCACGAGTTGTGAGACATTACTTTCTCTGTTTGTTTCCATGAACTTGTCCTCTATACCAAGCACCAGTTCAAAGAAATCTAAAAAGCTTTTGCTGCAATACGTCAAGCCACTGCTTCCCTGTCGAGACCTACAGTCCATTCGGAAGTTTCTTGCGATGGCTCATTCATCGCCGTGTTCTTCGATATGTAGAAGCTTTTCAAATTTGCAGTGCCAAACTTGCGGCTTAGGGCCCGAAGCAAAAATCCCAAGAAATAACGATGGGCCGGATGAGTAGTTTTTTT
The DNA here is from genome assembly GCA_921293005.1 of Nemoura dubitans. NCBI lineage: Eukaryota > Metazoa > Arthropoda > Insecta > Plecoptera > Nemouridae > Nemoura > Nemoura dubitans. Next base: position 38,585,730 of record OV121075.1, read on the forward strand.
GTGTTCAATGGGTGCTGGGTCTTTAGATTGGTTAACTTTAGCTTCCAGCAGCAAGTTGTTACTTTTCTTGTAAGCCACAAGACCCTCCATTACTTGCCGGACTACACATTGACTTTCGTATTTAATTTTCTGCTCAGGCCACTTTGTGTGGGTTGATGATCCGGGCTCTGATCCAGGTAAAGCACTCTGTATTAAAAACGAGTAATTGTATATAGTTTTTTATTTATTAAAGTAATGAGGCTAGGTACCTACCTACTTTGATCCTACCTTCTTTGAAGGTAGGTAATTAGCTAAATATTTATTAACTCAATGATACATATTATTGTTCATTTCCACATGTGGTCAAGTAGATATTTGTACCTACATATATTAGTTATAAAGCAATGTATACGGATAGATCATTTTTTAAATGTTATTTATTAATTTATTGCTTTGTTTGATGCACTACATAGGTAGGTAGTAGGTACTCCTTCATCTAGGTACCTATAAATAATTGTACCTACTTACAACAATAGAATGTATCATGTTCCACACTGGAGTCATTATTTCCGGATCAATTCGCATCCTGAAGCTGTCGCGAAGGAAATTTTCGATCTTGCTTTTCGCAAAAAGGCAATGAATTGAAGCCGACCACATTTCCAAATCATCTTTCTCGTAGTAAAATGTCTGGGAGGCCGAGTCCAAGTTATATCGCTTGGCAACGGCTTGTTCGAAGAGTGATTTGATCACATCATATGTGTCTAAATAAAATCAATTTGGTTCTTTAGTAAGTACTTATGTACACTTGTGTGTTTTTGTAACCTGTGTTTTTGTTCCTTTTGTAGATATTTTGTTTGCTGTTTTAGGTAAATATACAACTCCTATAAATGATTCAATTTTTTGTAGTAGGTACTACCTAGTAACTGTTTGGAGAATTATAGCTCACCCGGCTTTTCCATTTTACTGAATCATAATCACAATGTGTTGATCTAACTATACCAAGTTGCCCAAAATCAACACAAAGGTGGTCCCTCTCTTCTGTCAGATATTTTTATGACATGATGGATCATCGAAATTCGTCTGCTAGCTAATAGAGAAGTGTGAATCTGGTAAGGATTAGGAAACCTGCAAGTAGTCATGATATATTCCTTAATCTGCGTAAATGGCATACCTAGATATTTCCAAATGTAGTTTCATTAAATGGAGGTGTAATCATATTTATGGATTCATTCACTTTCATGACAAATTCACATCGGCCTGCACCTGTACAGTAAGTAGACCACGTTGTAGACATGCGTGCTGGCAGTGACAGGCCTTCCAAAAATGCAACATGGCGGATTCCCGGGGCGAGCCGGGATACGCGCATTGGTTCACATGGCGCTACCTAGAAACTTATCTCTAGTACTATACTATCTATGACAAGACATCCTCTTAGTTATCAGTGAATAGTTTCGTGATAATAATTTTTTTATGAAAGCAAAAACTAGTTTTATGTAATAGGTTCAATTAAGGTCCTCGAAACTTTTCAGCCCACCATTTTGATAATTAGTAGGTACCCAAAAAAATTATCGCATCTTAAGTTGGCCATCCAAACATCCCGTTTGAATTTTTTGAAAAAAACTGTTTTGCGTAGGAAAATCGCACATTTTCGTTTTGGCGAGGTACCTCCTCGTGACGTATCCTTGGGGAACGGCTAGCGCCAGCAGCATGCGCTCGGCCGCGCTATACGCAGTGTCTAGTATTAGGCCGATAGCTTTCGCAGTCGGGTCGCTTGACAATTTGGAGTGAATATGGCAGGACCACCATATAGTATGGATCCGAAGTTCTCTCAAACAGACATCGCGGAAAATAATGTTAAACTAGCCGAAGACAGGAGACGAGGAGAGTTATTTGAAGGGCGGACAGGAAATACCATTCGGTGTCTGTTTTGATTAGCACATCAATGTTTTTTGTAATTGCATCGATAGAGCCGTGCTCAGTAATGTACTCGCCTTCCTGACACAACTCTCGTATTTGAGATGGCTATATACAACAATTCGATGTCATGTCGCTGTCCATTGAGATGCAATTGCATGCTGCTGGCGCTAGCCGTTCCCAAAGGATACGTCACGAAGAGGTGTCGGGCCAGATCGATAATGTCAGATTTTTCAAAAAATGTATGTTTAATTAATTGGTATTCTGTGCATTATATGTTCTTTTAAAAGCAATTCGGAGAGCTCCTTTAACATAGAACTGTCAAAAACAGGTCTCTCTGAACACAAAGCTCTACTCATTGCAGTTAAATTACAAACGCCCTAGTTCACCAACGTCCTAATCAGAGATAACCTTCTTGATCGGAGATTGTAATTTGGTATGGTGTTTTACCGTTGAAATCGTCAAAATAATTTAATCGAATAATGTTTTATTATGTTGATTAAAATAATCATAAATTAAATAGAAATTAAATTTGAGATTAAGTCCAATTTAATTTGACGATTTCAATGGTAAAAATTATAATCAACAATCAAGGAGGTAATCTCTGATTAGGAAGTTTGTGAACTGGGCATCAATAAAACTAATCCCAAGTCTATATTACTACTAAAAAAGAGAATATCTACTCCAAATCCAAAGACTTAGAGATGGCGAACCTACTCATAAACGAGAATTGGAGAGATCTCTTCCAGGCCAATACCGTGAATGACAAAGTGTCTCATTTCACATCAACTTTTGAAAAACATTTCAATCATACTTACCTATTAGGAACCTTAAAACAAAAAATAGGAAGCACACCACTTGGACATCAAAAAGCATAAAATTATCATGGAAACACAAAAGGAACAAAATTTCCCTTGACAAAGAAACACAATGTTGAATTTGGAAAAAAACATGTAAATTCATTACTCTTTATTATTTTTATTTTTATTTTTATTTTTACTCTTTACCAAAATCTTACTTGGTTGCTATGCACTTTTAAATTCGGGAATTTATACGTTTTTTGCTACAAATTCTTTCCGGAAGTTCTTGGATAATTCTTAAAGCTGAGATCGCGATCTAAAGCATTAAGAGAACAGACTACCTCACTGCCAGATGCGAGCAGCAGCGAAATAGCGCGAATGCAGAGTCTCACGAGTAAGCGCTTTTTTACTGAACCGTGAGAGATAAAGTATTGAAGTAAGCGAAGAAGTTGTAGATAAAGAAACATCTGTGTCGGTAGCGGGCCCGGTTTTTCATTTCTTGGGTCTAAAAGGGCCGAAACCGTTTCTAAAAATGTTGTATTTTTCTCATTTTTGCGCTTTTTCTTGAATCGATAAGAGATGACGGATAATAAAATTGAGAAAAAGGGTCCGTTACCGACACAGATTGATTCTTTATCTACACTTCCTCGCTTACTTCAATAGTTTATCTCTTACGGTTTATTAAAAAAGCTCATACTCGTGAGACTGCATTCGCGCTATCTCGCAGCTGCTCGCATCCGGCAGCCAACTCTTTCCGACGACAATTACCAAGTGAAAATACAACAAATCCGTACAACATTTCATAGATGGAAATTGGGGGGCGCAGCCCACAAAATAACTAAAATTTGTTTTATCAGAATGTTGTATAATGTTGGTTCCATGTATCGTGGGCTTGCAAGTTCCCCCCAATCAGGGGTTGTGGGGGCTAGAGGAAAGTGGTGAATGTCGGTGGGTTGTGGGGGCGTATCAGTGAGTTTTGTGGATGCAATTTTTTTCCGTTGGAGGGTCTGTGGATCGGGGTTCTCAACGCGGCGAATTTTTTAATCAGAGTCAGATTTAATGAATATAGCTGCATTGTTGATTTAATTTTTGCTAGCTTGTGATTGGTAAAAAAAAATTTCTTTCGCTTAGCTGCCGGTGTAAAAAGTGGTTAGCCACGCCTCTGGAAAATTGCTCCTTCTCAGCATCACGCCATGGAGGGGAACGATAATAGACCAAACAAATAAATAAACACTATTTAACAACTCGCTTCGGCTACACCTGACACATTCATTTGCTGCACGGAAAAGTTATTTGCTTGAGTGCGTAAGAATATACCATACAAGCCTGATTGAAAAGTGAAACACTGCTAAACAAAAGTACCTACTATGTCTTCTCGTGAAACGAACAGCGTGAATGTGAGTCAATTGCCAATTTTCCCTTCCAACCGCCGATGTTATTCATTTTTCGATGGTTGATTTGTGGGGTGAAGGGGGTGAGGAGTTGATCTAGTTGTTTTAAACGTGGTCTTTTATTAGTTGCATTTAGCGCCCTCTTGTTTATGCACCCATGGTCGTTTCACGTTTTTGCCAGATTTTGAAAGATTTCATTGCATTGTCTTGCCATCTGGCCAGATGCTATTACAATGATCATATCGAGTAAAGCGAGAACAGAAAATTTCACCCATCCTAATATCCCATCCCCTCCCCCACAATCATAATGTTTAAAGTGAGGTAACGTGTTGTGTTTTTGTGTGTTCGATAATTGTGTTCTCCGATTAAACACTTGTTTTGATTCCATGTTTGAATTTTAAAGTTACTTCTCGCCGTTTTCCTTCACAAATATCGACACTTTTTCGACTAACCGACTAAATCTTAACGAATACATTCACTTTTTATAAGGAAATAGTCGAAGGAAAGGACACTAGTCGAGCTGATAAAAGATGTTTTTTAAATAGCTTGTGAAGACTCAAAATAGAGGCAAAATAAAATAATATGAATTTATTGTGTAGTCTTCATTATTTCAAATACAATTTTAGAATTGTGTCAGCGATCTTTCATTTTGACACTGCAAAGTGATCGCTGTAAAGAGTCTTTCCCGAAAGTTTTGAATGCATCGCTGCTAAGCGCAGGTGATTAGGTGCTGAAAACGAGTCTCATTTCCCTCGATTACCTCATAGTGCTCCTTCATTGGACACATACAAAGACTTTGGCGGCCACAAATATTTATTTTTTGTTTATTTTTTGCTTCTGCTCTTCGCTTTTTGTTTCAGGTTTTAAAAAGTTTCATTTTTAATCTGACCAAAACATGTGATAAGATAAGAGGGAGGATATTTAGACAAGATATTTAGATATTTAGATAAGATATTTAGATATTTAGATAAGAGAAGGGCATGTTTTTGTATAAATTACAATCCGTTAAAGCATTGTGAGTAGTACCTTGTTTCTAAAGTCCTTGATCGTTGTAAAGTTAAATAATACTGCTACTGATAAGAATATTAGAAAAATTAGAAATTAGGATAAAAATTCATGGTTACAATAATATGATCGATGCCCATGGCCAATAATTGATGAGCGTAGCGAGCGAAGCGAGCGGAGCGAAATCTTCAATTTCACTTACCCCAGAAAAAAGTCACTTGTGTATGTTTTTTTTTGTTTTTTTTTGTTTTTTTTTGTTTTTTTTTGTGTTTGTGCGCGCTCTACAGACCAAACGCCTTAACCGACATGGATGAAAATTTCTGAGTATCTACCTCTGTTCTCAACTTAGACCCCCTGCGTTTTTGAAAAAGATCGGTTCAGTTAATTGTTTATAAATCAATTTTTACGATTTTTTTCGATTTTTTCAGAATTTTGAACCCCTGTAAATTTTAAAGTTCTGAACATAACTTCACCAAAACTTCTAAACATGTTGACCTTATACATATTTATCATGCCTGCAAATCTTAGTTCGGTAGGTTTTTCCAATTGGTTTTTATTAGCATTTTTGTGGCGTTTTTTTCGTGATTTGACGGCTGATTCAATACGAGTCCGGTTTCCTTCGTTTCCTTGGTTACCAGCTTTATTGACATCGACGAGAAACAAAGGAACGTCAGAATCCGTATACATTTTCAAGTGATTAGAATTTTCGAGAAGGCAATGGTCAGGTTTGGTGCTCCATGGTTTTCTTGTGACTGCTGCCTTCACCTTTTAATCCGCTATACACAAACCGCTACCTACGCTCATCTTCAACGCAACACAAATTGCGTTCGCGAAGCCCTAGTGGATATTTTAAGACATATAATATCGCCAATATTCCTATATGCGTTCGGAATCATCTAAGCCATTTTACTATTATGAATAATGAGATTTCAACCAAATTTTAATCGCCCAAATTTTGAATATCTTAGATCGAAATGAGATTATTGAAAGTACATGATTAAATCTATTTGACGAATATGTAGTATTTATTTTGATTTCTCAATGTGCACTCTTGACAACTTGTTTTAGTTGCTGACACAATTGTGCCGAAAAGCCAGTAAGATCTTTTCACGGCTGAATATCCTTTTGGACGTCTTCTGTGTTACCATCTGGAGCTGCCCTGACGTGGTGGTAGCCTTTTACTACCTGTTCGTGTCCAAACCGAAGAAGGAGGTTGCCAAGAAGATTGTACTGGTAAGAAACAGTTAATTGTTAATTGCAGATACAAAATAACAATTTTTTCAGACAAAAGTCTGAAAAACCGCAAAAAGAACGCCGTGGAATTCATCTGTTTCTGAGGGTTAGACGCTTAACCCAGAGTTGAAAAATATTGTAAAACCGGGCGATTCCGAGGTAGAAAAAGTGAAAACGGAGAATGCCAACAATGATTTTCGGATTCAGCGTGAAAAAACTCATCGAAATAACTTTGTTGGCAGCTTTTAAACCGTCGGGCCACAGAGTCGCAAAATTAGAAAACAAAGTCTAGTCATAGTCGTTTCAAAACATGGCCTACTATTTACGACCTTGCTCTAAATGTCCGTCACTGTCATTAAACCTGTGACCCTTTGGCGCCCCTTCAGGTGACCGGGTCTGGTCACGGCTTGGGCCGCGAACTGTGCCTGAGTTTCGCGCTGACCCTTTACCCTTTTGACCCTTTGAACCTGTGACCCTTTGGCGCCCCTTCAGGTGACCGGGTCTGGTCAAGGCTTGGGCCGCGAACTGTGCCTGAGTTTCGCGCTGACCCTTTACCCTTTTGACCCTTTGAACCTGTGACCCTTTGGCGCCCCTTCAGGTGACCGGGTCTGGTCAAGGCTTGGGCCGCGAACTGTGCCTGAGTTTCGCGCTGACCCTTTACCCTTTTGACCCTTTGAACCTGTGACCCTTTGGCGCCCCTTCAGGTGACCGGGTCTGGTCAAGGCTTGGGCCGCGAACTGTGCCTGAGTTTTGCGCGGCTGGGCAGCGAGATCGTCTGCGTGGACCTCGAGGAGGCGACCAACCTGGACACGGTCCGCCAGATCCGCGCGATCGGCGCCAAAGCCAGGAGCTTCGTCTGCAACGTCGCGGACCGTACGGCAGTCATGAAGTTGGCCGGGCAGGTCGGGAGAGTGGACATCCTCATCAACAACGCCGGGATCTATCCCCTCAAGGGGATTTGGGACTCATCCGAGAAGGAACTCAGGACTATAATTGACATCAATCTTATGTCGCAGTTTTGGGTGCGTTGGTTATTTGAGATCTTCGTGTATTTATCCTAGGGCTTCGCGAACGCGATTTGTGTTGCGTTGAAGATATGCGTAGCGGTGTGTATATAGCGTATAAAAAGGTGGAAGCAGAATGCCTATGAAAACCATGGAGCGCCAAGCCAGACCATTGCCTTCTCTAAAATTCTGATCACTTGAAAATGTAGACGATTATGACCTCCATTTGTTTCTCTCCGAGCTATCAGGTAGCGAAAAATTGATAATTTTGAGCTCATTGAGCAATGTGAACGTAAATACAAAGATTTAACTCAAGCCCACGGGTTTTTAACTAGATTTGAGATTCGTTTCTGGCGTGGATTAATTTCAATTAATTTCATACACAAAATTTACTAGAAAACTTGAGGTCAACCTAGCATGGTATAGCCAAAGAAATGAAGGAAAGAGGACTCTTGTCTAATCACAAAGAAATCACTAAAAAATTGCGAATAAAAACCAATAGGAGAGTGCTACCGACCTGAGATTTTCAGGAATGATAAATATATATATATATAAGGTTGGCACATTCATGAGTTTTGGTGAAGATATGTAAAGAACTTTGAAATTTACAGAGAATGAAAATTTTGAAAAAATCAAAAAACTTCGTAAAAATGTATTCATTTTAAATGTTCAGAACCGATCTTTTCCAAAAACGTAGTGGGCCTAAGTTGAATTTGTAATTTTATTACTTTACTTGCTTGCGGTCGGAAATGGTTGAGAATGGTAAAGCATTTCAACCATGTTTCCAACCATTTTCCGATGAACTGAACAATGGGATGCAATAAATGTGTACGCGACATATTGTTCCCAGACAGTGCAGGCGTTCATGCCTGGGATGAAGGAGCGGGACCATGGACACATCGTCTGCATATCCTCTATGGCAGGTCTCACTGGTTATGCGTATCACCTTCCTTACGCCGTGGCCAAAGCCGGACTAGCGGGTAACTGCATGTTGTGTCTTAATAAAATGTTTTCAGACTAGGGCTTCGCGAACGACATTTGTGTTCAGCTCAGGGGCGGCTCGCGAGGGGGGACTGTAGGGCGGCCCATGGGGGGCCCATGGAAGTTTTCCGGAATAAAATTATTATATTATACCTAGTTGAAACATTTACTATTATATTTTTTAATAATATAATTGTATAAACATTTGTGTTCGTATAAATATTCGTGTAACTGTTAAAATTTACTGTTTGAGAAAAATCATCACGGTTTTTTCGTCGCGCTGACGGTATACGAGCCGCCGGATGCAACGAAACCTTCCTGAGCACCGAATATTGTCTGCTGCCTTCACCCTGAACGCACCCCTCCTCGCTCGGGGCCTCAGTCGGTATCCTTTCATGAAATTATAATTCGGGCTAATGATAAGAGAACAAGTTTAGCGACAAATTGGTCGCGGAAAGGTTCGTCGAGACACAACTATCCATCAACTCGCATTAGAGTAAATCATGTCAGGGGGTATGGATCAAACTAATTCGGGCATGCATTAGGCCGTCCCACTTGCATAGGACTTTTCTTCTATATATATATATATCTCTCTCTCTCTCTCCCAACCAATGGACAAAGGTTTAGGTTTCACGTCTTCATCCCGAAAAAAAAACTCGGAGGGAAGGTTTGAACCCCATTTTTAAGAAAGTTACCAAAAAAGCAAGAATACTGCTGTATTTACAGCATTTTAAGCAGAAAACATTTTTGTACACTGAGATGATAATTATTTTTGAACACAAACTTAAGAAATGTCGTACAAAACAAGTACAATATTACCAAATTAATCTATCTCTATCAATTAGCGAATGATTAAATTTCTTGTTGTAGGTTTGATGAAGACGCTTGAACAAGAGCTGCGAATGGAGAAACGGTCCAACATCAAGCTGACCACCATCTTCCCGTACTTCATCAAGACGAGGCGTGAAATCACAGAGGACATCGTGTCAAGGTGACTACAGAGTGCAGATCATCTGAACCATGGACTAGGATATACAAGGAAAAACCCCGCCAACGGAAGTTTTTGTATCGAGATATTGAATCCGTCTGTGTACGCGGTGACTAAATCGACGCAAAAGCAACCTAAATAGCAAACTAAACACACGTTGCTCTTTGCGAGCCCAACTTCATAAGGTAAGGATCACACAGCAAGAATAAGTCCCCGAGATCCAAGATCCGATATCCCATCTCCGAAAAGTGCGCAATAAAATGTTCTGTGGAACTCGATATCCATAAACTCACCCAATGAAATTTAAAAAAGCCGCATACTTTTATTTTTCGCGTAATAAATTTAACGGTTCTCTTCCCTCTCTCATCGCAAAATATCAATAAAGAATGGTTGTTGTGGGTTATGAAAATGTCCAATGAGTGAGAGATTAGAGTTTTACGAGTTCTTTGAATTTTTTCACAGTAAACATCTCCATTCAAATAATAAGTGTGTATTTTTTCAAATTCGAAGTTCCCCATAACACCAATCGATTCTGTGATGCATACGACTCCTGGAATGAGGCCTTGCTATCTAATGAAGACAATGCTGTATATGGTTGCACAATACTTAATTTATTTTATGAATGCCGATGAGGATTACACTTCGGGTCGACTGTCGCCATGACAGACCGTTGGACGACTGCCCGTGACAACCGTGCTACCAACTCTTGCTTGTACTACCAATACAATGCTGCCAACTCTTGCATACATTACAATCCTCTATCATTATTTACAAGCAATTTAAACACAATTTAAATTATAATTAGAAAACAACATCGGCTAGAATGCAGTCATACGCGAAAACAAATACAATCGTAGTTACTGATTCATTCTGACCTGATTTCGTTTCCTCAACGGATATCTCCATCATTCCTCACCACAGGTAGGTACTTTTGTCGGATCATTGTACACAATATCCTGAGTATCTTCTGTTTCAACATAAGTACTGTCGGAAGGTTCTGGTACAATAATTCTTGTCTTCTCTACTGGCATACAACGATCTCTCTCTATTTGATCTGCATCTCCCTTATAAGCTAATAGTTGATCAACATGACACTTCCACACCATAGGTGGGCAGACTTGAACTTCATATGATACTGGGCTTATGATTTTACGGACTGGCACTTTAATCCAAGACAATTTACTACCTCTATAATCTTTCACTAATACATAATCATGCAGCTCGAAAACGGTTTTCCTATTACCAGCATAGTTCTGAGTCATCATAGTTCTGAATAGTAGACAAATAGGCTCGATCAATGACTTTATCTTCACAACACCAAAATTACCACTGTGCAATTCTTTTAGGAATGCTTTGCGAAGGTTTGTCGGAATGACAATTCTGTATCCACACATTAACCTATCTCTCTCGCACGAAAGTTATGTTCTCTGATTGAAAAACGATTTTACTAAGCTACAACAAACATAAGAACTCAACGTAACATAACGTAAACATAAAGTTTAATAGGTGAAACTTGTTGTTTATGGGATCATTTTCTCCGTTAGCGAGTACCAATCAGATCGTCTATCTTCAGTGCCGACTAGTTACGGCTGCCGACTAATCTTCATTGCCGATTGCTTCCTCTGACGAATGTACAACCAAAGTAGGCAAGGAGTGAAATTTGAATTCCAGATTTTTGATACAAATCAGCGTTCATTGATATCAGCAGATAACTGTGACGAACTAGAGCTCCTCAAAATAAATGCCGAATTGTGTCAAAGAAAAGACGACACAATCGCTTACTAACAAGATTTTAAAGGAATACGACGATGTTTTTGGTCTCGTAAAGTTACCAGGTGAATTACATCTAGAAGTCGACGATAGTACCTATCCCACCAGTTCGGCACATGGCACGCATCAGCGAAATCACAACCAGAATCACAATCTGAACGAATCACAATCAATTATATTCAAAATCTGAAAATCACAAAGAAGAACAGAAGAAAACAGGAGTAGTAACGGAAAAGCTGTCATCAAGATCGTATGTTGTTGAATCGGGTGGAAATTCATAGAGAAGAATAGAACCTTCTTGAGAAATTATCAACATGAAGACGTCACAGAGAACAACGTCAGTCAAGAATACGAACAAGCAGAAAACGAAAAAGGAAATCCTGGCGAATATCGAACTAGATCGGGAAGAATTTGCAAACCTTCTACAAGATTCATTAAGATATAAGATTGTTTGCATACTTTATAATATAAGATGTTTATCCTGCTTTTACCTTTGTAACATTAATGTACCTATGGAAAAAAAGGGAGATGTTCCATGGCCAGTTGTCATAGTGATGACAACTTTCACTGAATAAACAGTTACACTCTTGTACAAACAATAGCAAAAAAGAACGAATTTGTTTCGTTTTACGAAGTTTGTCCTATTTAAATATCTTATAGTGTTTTCCCTAATTTTGCGGACGGTATATTCCAAATTTTGCAATGTTTTTGAATGCACGCAGAGAAAAACGGCACCAAATCGGTATTACAAGGTCTCTACACATGCGGAATTCTTTTCCGCACGGAAAATTACGTTGGCAATTTGTATTTTACTGTCTATGTCAAATGGGCTGCAATGAACCAATTTCGAAAACTTTTTCTGACGTGTAGGGAAGTTCAAAAATGTTTCCTAGCTAAGGCGAAGTCTTAATCGATGGAACTAAAAAAGCGTTCAAAGAGTTAAGTATGCGCTGTGAGCATCCTTTAACATGTTCCAGGTATCCGGCGCTGGAAGTGGAGGTCGCTGTCAAGGAAATCGTCAAGGGGATCCGTGAAGAGCTCGTCTCTTTCACACTTCCCACAGACTTTGCCCATGCCATGAACTTGATCAAGTATGTTAATATTCAAGTTTAGCCATGCATACGTCTTCAATGCAGACTGCATGTAAGAGGACAAAAAAAAAAAAAAAAAAAAAAAAATATATATATATTTTTTTTTTTTTTGTATATATATATATATATATATATATATATATATATATATATATATATATATAACCTGCAAGATAACCTTGTGGCCAAAATTAGAAAAGAAAAACTCTTAATTGTGAAAACGAAAAATGAAATTATTTTGAGGAAAACACACTGACTGGGATTTTAGCAGTGTAGGATAGGTCTGTGGGGGGGGGGGGGCACCCCCAAGTCAAGATTTCCCATAATATGTAACCCTACAGCGTCACTACGTCATAGCAATCGCCGCTGTCAAGCCACGTTCGAAAACAAGCTCCCGGAAGAGCCGCTGGCGCTATCTGGCGAGAAACCGACACTTCGGGTTGCGGCCTCGGTATTAGCGCTCGGCATTAGCGCTGTGGGTCAGTCTGTCTATAAATAAACCCAATGATAGGATCAAAATAGTACCTAAAGATACATCAATAATTTTATTTCAAAAAATATTATCTTCTGTGTAGAAACGATGATAAAAAAATAATTTCCATTGTATTTTGTGTGTAGCCTAAATGTCCCGTATTAATGATTCGAGGTTTCTGGTTTATAGCATAAATGAATGGGCCGGTTCGAGACGGTATTTAAATTTTGAGTTAGTGAGAAAGGTCCGTGTCAGATAGGCGACGCTAGAGATTAAAACCCGTGCACAAGAAACAGCAAACCGCCGTTCTAAGACACTATGTAATTTTACTACGTTGTGTGTTATTTTCTTGTTTCAGCCTTTGCCCTCAAGGACACTTAGTAATTTTAATACGTTGTGTGTAATTTTCTTGTTTCAGCCTTTACCCCCAAGGATTCTCCGATCGGTGGTACAAGACATTTTTCGCCACAGTCAGCAAGCCAAAAGAAGACCTTTTCAAAATCGCACTAGAAAATGGGCAATATGACCAGACAGGAATGTTAAAAGTGCAATAAAGCTTTTTTGGAAATGATAAATATAAATCAATTTATTGTCTTAATATCTAATGATGTACAGACATTTACTTTTTAAGGCTACCAATACAAAAAATACAAAAGCCGGCTAGCCATGCCTGACACTTTTTAAAATATTTTCTTCTTCATTCTCTCCTTCCTCACTGCCCTCCTCCTCCTCCTCCTCACATTTTTCTATCAACACCTTCCATGCCTTCTTATCATCCCACAATTTCTTCTCATCCATCTTCCAATTCGTCTGTCTCTCCTTCAAATCTTCTTTAATCAACCATTTCTCTCTTGGTCTTCCCACCCTTCTTCGACCGTCAGCAGTTTTTTCACATTCGAGTTTTAGTATCCTTTTCATATACATCCTCTTCTTGTTGCCGAACCATCGCAGCCTCTCTGCCCAATTTAAAGCCTAGTCTTTCCACTCCCAACTCTTTCCTGATCTTACAGCTTTTCACCTTGTCCATTTTTGTAACTCCCTTGATACTCCTCAAAAATTTCATTTCGGCTGCTTGTAGCTGACTTTCTTCTTTTCCACCAATCGACATTGACGCACAATTGACGACGTACATAGGAATTACTGTAATGTTTATGTCAAATAACAATTAAAATAAAATAAAAATAATTAATTTTCGCCATAATCTTAGCTTCAACCCTTGAAATGTGGTTTTATAATACATAAATGGGCTTCATGAAATGACACATTAGAGCTAATTAAGTTAAATGAAATCAAAATAATGCATTTTTGAAGAAAGACCAGATATTTTTGGCATTTTTAAACATTGCAGAACATTTGGATTTATAATACAATCATACATTACTTCAACCCATTACTTTGGCTATCGATAATCGTCATGTGTTTCGGCTTATTGATATCTGGGTTACCGAGAACGGTGCTATACACTCTTGAGAGAGTGATTTGCGCCATTTTTACTGAGCTGATGAGCGCCGCCATGACAGCCAGTATTTGGTAGTCAAATCTGAATCGCGACCACGGCCAGGCAGCCATGGCCGTGGCCAACCCGCCAAGGCCACTCCAAACAAACTGCCTGGTCCAATCAAACGCACCTCCATCCCGACCATTTTTTCATAGGTACAGATCCTATACGCCAGCCAACATTGCTCAAAATAAATTAGGTATGAAAAAAGTATCTTTTGCTCAATTGATTGCGAAATTGATATCTTTGCTAGCAGATTGGAACTAAAGTTATAATTTAATTTAGATAAAATCATTGAACCTATATTCAAATGTTTAGGAAGTTCTTGTGAGAATTATAATGTTTTACACAATATCGCATCCAAGTCCTTGTGTTGGAGAGCAACTTCTGGCGTTCAAGTCTGGCCAGCAATTCCCCGTTAGCGGAGACGCTGATGCAACGAACTGGCACAAGTCACACTCACTTCCACGGCAGATGACATCAATCAGAATCACAAAAAATCGGCTTTACAATTAATCATGGACCATTTTTGTCTAAAATCTAATTGTTGCCTCAAAACACCTTCACACACCTCACCGACCCTCTTGGCCGCCATTGATAATCAGCTGTTCCCAGATTGTGTATACGGGACAAGTTATAGTTAGTAGCTTGATTCACATCAATGTGGTCGTGCACTGTCGACAAGTCAGCCGCCATGCGCAATGTGGAGGTTGGTATCCAGAGAAAACACTGTGAGTCCCGTCGGTCGGGACCTGAGCCAGACTCCTGTAACTAACACCGTTTACATGCAAAGCATTTGTAAATTTTTAAGGGGGATATGATTGCAAAAACTTTTCTCTACAACACGTTATTTTTTAAATATTTGACCAAAATGTGTATTTAAAAAAAATACAAATAAAATTGCGTGATTTGGGCTTTAAGGTTAACCCAAAATTTGAAAATGCCCACAATGGTTATCAGATTCAGGACAAATTCTGCATTGGAATAATGCCGTTTGCATCTTATTACACGTAGGGCACCTATATGTCTACCAAGCATTTTTTAGAACCCGTGCCTAGTCAATTGCGGCCATTGTACGTAAACAACATTGAAAATATGAAATTCGTGTCAAAGGCAGCGTCATCGAGGAGTAAACGAATTTCACACCAAACTGCAACCTCACAGCCTCTCCTCGCCCCTTTTCTCCAGATGCAGTCGGTACCCGTCCTCGTTTAGGCGAAGTGATATGCTCAAATGAAGTTTCCCCATGTCCTCCAAGGTGAAGTCGGTGGTCACTTTGAAGCGACGAATCAACTGGCTGAGAATCGTCTTCATCTGGAGGAGCGCATACTTCTGACCCAAGCAATTCCTGGGACCGGCGCTGAACGGAAGATACGCGTACGGGTGCCTGTCGCTGCCGAAGCCGGGGAGCCAGCGGTCGGGCAGGAATCTGTAAATTATATAATTAGCATTTATAGATCGGTAATTTCGTACTTAGCTCTTTTCATTGAATTAGAGCGCCACAAACTTCGTTTTGAGTTTCAGAGAGCAATTATATTATCTTAAATTAGGACACCGCTTTTAAAGAAGCTCTCCAATGTACCTTCCACAAATTGTCATGGCACTTGTCAATTGAATTGCCATGGCATTTTTGTGAATAAACACTTCAACTAAATAAGTAAAAAATGTAGTAAACCAGGCATAAGGTAACTGACGGCCAATTTCCTCTGTGATCAACCGACAAATCATCAGTTTAGGATAGCCGTTAGTTTGTTCACGTTTTTCACTGCTAGAGAGAGTGAACCTTCTGCTTAAATTGAGATGCTCTTATTGAGAGGCCTTCCTATACACAGTGAGATGGATGATAACCGTTAACATGTCGATCCTTATACATATTTATTATGCCTGCAAATCTGAGGTCGGTTGTACTTTCCGTTTGGTTTTTATTCGCATTATTTTTGTGTTTTTTTTTTGTTATTTGACGCCTGATTAAAAATGTATCCGGTTCTCTCCGTTCCCTTGGTTACCAGCTTTGTTGACTCCAAGTTTGACCAAGGCAAAGATTTGACAGTTATGAGAAGTTTTGTCAATTTGTTTATGGAGGAATTGTAAGTAAATCCGTGGCAGAAATTTATCTCCAATCTAATAAGAACCCTAGGACATAAGTTATGTCTTACGTATTTACGTTATCATTACTCAATGAGTTCATAATCTGCATTTTTCGCTCTCTGACAGCTCGGAGAGCAGCAACGGAACGTCAGAATCCATCTACATTCATAAGTGATCAGAATTTTCAAGAAGGCAATTTGGTCTGGTTTGATGCTCCATGGCTTTCAAAGATCTTCAGCCTGCACATTTTTGTCCACTGTACACAAACCGCTACGCTCATCTTAAAAGAAACAAATATTGCGTTCGCGAAGCCCTAGTCATAAAAAAAAAGTATTCTCCAGCAAAACCCTATTTGAAATATAATCAGCTAGACTTAGGGCCGGTTTCACAATTGCCTCAACCCAGAGTTAAAATAGGTAGGAGTTAAGTTATTTTTCATGGTTATTCGCCAGCCGTGAAATTCACCTGTTTCCGAGGACTCAACGCTTAACCCAGAGTTGGCAAATATTGTAATATCGGCTCTTAGTTAGCTTCAAACCCAGTTAAAACAGTTCTCCTCGAAAACAGTTTCTCTTATCTACTCACTTGTCAGGATCAGGGAAGTTCTTGGGGTCCCTGTGCACAATGTAGTTGATGACCATCACTGAGCTGCCAGCGGGAAGAGTGTATCCACTCGGCAAAGCTATGTCTTCCGGGATGGCACGAGGAATTGCTGCAGCCGGCGAGTACAGGCGAAGCGTCTCTCGAATCACTCGGTCCAAGACGGGCATCTTGGGAAGGTCGAGGTGCGTCGCCGGACGCGTCATGTCGTCGGCGAAGACTTGACTCATCTCCGCGTAGAGGGCGTCTTGCCACTCGGGGTGGATCGCGATCAGCAAGAGCAGGGCGGACATGCTGACAGCCGTCGTCTCGAGGCCGGCAATCGTCATCGAATGCATCTGGGAAAAATAATTGTTGTGAACATCTTGGGGTTTGGGAATTTGGAATTGAAAATACTTATTATGTCAAGTGGAAAGTCGGATGATAACCAGGCAGAACCTAATTCTGGGTTTACACCTGGCAATGTCAGTAACACGATTTCATCAACATTAGCTCTGCACCAATCAGAAACATTGCGGCAGAGTTGCGAACATGACGCCATGCACATCCAGTCGAGTCTCTGCTTGGTGGCAGAGCCTATGTTGCCGACATCGTGTCACTGACATTGTCAGCTCTAAACCCGTAATTCGTAAATATCGTGCAAACCGTTTTTTTAGCATATGGGCATAGAGCATATGGGCGCAGGGGTTCTAAGGTAGACACGCTGCTCATGAGCTCATCTTCAGCGCAACACAAATAGTTGTCGCGTAAGCATATAGTATATCTAATCTATTGAATGCAGAACGTCGTAAACAGTTGATTTTACGAATTTGAGCTCGAATGCGTAAGAAGACTTGGGTTAATTAGTATTCCAAGTTTGGTCACACACAAAGTAACAATACATTTGTTGGTAGAATTGCTCTCTTTTCTGATTTCAATGGGTGGGGTATGGAGGATTTTCTTGCAAAACGCAGGGGGTTTAAGTTGAGAACAAAAGTAGAAACCCTGAAAATTCCATAGCAATCGAAACGGGCATTTAGCTTCGCACGCTACGCTCACCATTATTATAAAGATATTGTTGCGAATGATACGTTGCACCTGGTGCTTTAGGTGAGCTGGAGCTGTCAGCGTGATTTGGTCAGTGTCAGCATCAGCAATAACCGAATGGCCCAAGTGTGCTCGTGTAGTCAGGAAGTGTGTTAGAGGGGAACTAGCAACGAAGCGGTGCAGTCCAGCAAAAAGTACCTACATTTAATTTGGTGAGCGAAATTATTTGATAGTACCTTTTCGACCTGTTGAAAGTTTTAAGATCCGGTAAATTTGTTACATCCTCTCACATGGCCAAGCGAGGTTTTTCGGAAAACGTAAGAACCCAAATTCTGGGTTGGAACGCTCTTGGATGGCGCTGGAACGCCATCAGCCAGGGCAACATTTTTGGTCAAAAAGATCGAACTGAATGAAAGGAAAGCCGGTCAGTTGAAGGACATCCAGCCAGGCAATAAATCCTAATCTTGCCAATAAGGTTATGTTCTATGCATCGTCACTCCTCATAACTGAATCATATTGGTTTAAGCGTTGCGCTGAACTTAAAGATATGGTGGAATTTATTGGCGTGCCACGTAGGTGTTTTTCACTCTGAGTGCCGCCGATTTGCACTGGCCGGAATTGTGGGCTATCCTCGCTCCCGACGAACGCCTGGACGACATGTTGCCACAAATCGCGGCCAATCGGCGCCACAGCCCCGGACGTGGAAAAGCTTGATTTTCCAAATGTCGACGAAGTGGCTCGGGCAACGCTGTACTTTGACCAACTCGTCTCGGCTGTAAATCCTGGAATTAACAAACCCCAGCTGTCGTTCATCCTTGCCAATTAAGGGTTAGTGATGTGGAAGACAATGATAAAGATCTCTGTGGACTGCTCAATAAAGTCCAGCGACACACCCGCTGCACCGAGGGTAACTGTCTGCGTCGAAAAAGGAATTCTCAAGAACTCCATTGTTTCATTTTTTTAAAGCGCAGCAACCACCGTTACCAAAAATGTCGAAAACATTCTGACCTTGGCAACTAAACGCGATTACCCCCTCTTAAATAGGTATAATGAGTTTATCATTCGGTCATGGCGGGTCAATATGGACATCCAGGCAGTCATGTCGAGACACGCTGTCATGGAGTAGGTACATCACCAAGTATGCTGCGAAAAGCGAGCCGCAGTCCAAATCGTTTGCTGACATGTTTAACAACGTTCTAACAACGAAAGTCAGCGCAAACGATCCTGCCAGGCTTGCAGTGTAAAAACTGATTATTGAGTCCCTCGCAGAGCGCGATATCTCGGCACAAGAGTGTTGCCACCATCGTATATGGGCCACCCGCTCTACCACTCGAGCCGGGCGTTCGTGTCGCTGAATGTTGGCGGCGACCAGTAGGTGCCCCTTGCCGCTGAGGGTGAGCCCGTCGATGACACCAACAAGATGCTCGTGGATATGTACCCCACTCGTCCAGATTCGATGCGCGAAATGTCCCTTCTCGACACGGCGTCCAAGTACAGCTGGAGGGGTCGGTGGGTGCCTCGCAGGACTCCAGCTGTTGTTAGGGTCTTTCCTCGGCTGTTTCTGTGCACCGAAAACGAAAGGAACGAAGTTCTACACCACCAACAAGTTTTCTTGAAAGTGCTCTGGACCAGGGAGGAGACCTTGAACCCCACCGCCGAGACTTGGAAAGCCGTGTACCTTGCTGCCGGTCTGGATGCGTTGGAAGAAACGGTCTTGCCAGATGTGCCAGACACGGAGAACGAGGACGAGGACGAAGAGTCGGAAGAGCCCGTACCGGACAGGGCACAGGAAGAGTGGATGGTCGTGGCCGGCATGGGGCCGAATGACAGGGCGGTCCAATGCGAAATCGGCACGAGGGAGTTCGACACGTCGTTCGCTTGGACCGCCTCATACAACAACTACCCGAACATCGCGGCAGTCTCCAGCTTTCTGACCGATGTCAGGCAGGTTGCCACGGGTGTCGCTGAGGTCGTCCCCACGTCACTGACGCTCAGCGCCGAGCAGCAGCGGGTCCTGGATCTCCTCGCAGTTCAATTCAAGGTTGTCAAAACCCAGTCTGAATTCACGGCAGTTCGCAGAATGATCGTCCAAGGAACGGCGGGTACGTGCAAAAGCACTGTCATCAAGGCAATGACGGCAAATATGCGTGCAGAGCTGGGGGATGGCAGCTTCCTTTTGTTGGCACCGAATGGGGCAGCTGCCTTAAACATCAACGCTTCCACAATCCATTCTGCACGTCACATAGGCACGAAAGCTTTGAAATTCCGCGATCTCACCGGCAAAAGTGAACGAGAATTTCAGGTAAAAATGCATCCAGTGTTTTTCCTCCTCATTGATGAGTACTCAATGATCGGTGTCTCACTGCTTGCCATGATTGACAAGCGGCAGTAGCGACTCGTGCACAGGGGCAGTGGGGCATGTGCACCACCTAGATCCTCGCCCAGAACATAGATTTTACTACTTTAGCTTATATTATTAAGATTTCTATAGATTTCAATGTTATACTATGTATTGGGACTCCTTTAGTATTCATTTGGTTCATTAAAGTCCACCGCAACGTTTCCCTGGACCCAAAAGCGCGCGCTCGCGATTCCGCGCGCTTCATTGCATGTCTGGGTAGTGCAGATTCGGCTTCTGCTCCCAATCCCAATAGTTAGCGCGTGCGCGCAGAGCGCTCACAGTGCGAGCTGGCAGGAAAGAGCAGGGCACATATTCAAAATGCACTTCAGCCAATCAGCCGCGATGAACAAGTGGGGAAATGCGGGACTCCCTGGCATGGCCAATGGCTTCGTCGCGATCTTTGCTGTGACAGTCTAGCGGACGGGTTGGGCTAGGTGTCGCGGCGAGCGAATTCGCGTGACATGTCATGTGTCATTACTCTAGTTTCACGCCGTGTTTTAGGATTTAAAATCAAACTAATTTAGTTGGGAAAAGTTTAAGGTTTCAATGGATACTCCCAAATAAATAGAAGACATTTTTGTGTATAAAATATCGCCGATCTTGTCGCGATTAATCGAGGTATGGTTTGACATATTTTTGGCAGTGCATCGTAAATAGGCATTAGTAGGTATTGCTTATGATTTACTGATATGGAAGTATGTACGAAGAGTGCTGCGTCTTGCTTCTTGCGAGTAGCAACTAAACGCTGATTTAGGACTACAGCAGAACATTGACATAACATTACGAAGAACTCTTCCTGCCAGGACAAAAG
The DNA here is from genome assembly GCA_921293005.1 of Nemoura dubitans. Taxonomy (NCBI): domain Eukaryota; kingdom Metazoa; phylum Arthropoda; class Insecta; order Plecoptera; family Nemouridae; genus Nemoura; species Nemoura dubitans. The sequence goes on from OV121075.1 coordinate 38,606,782, forward strand.
GTAGGACACCAAAACCCTGTCATTGAATTGAGTGACGTTAAGAAGCCTTTATAGGTTCTCATATGTCAGTGAGATAACGCAGCGTCAGGTATATACGATTTTCACTGTATAGGTTAGGGGTAGTGGTGCGTGGAAGGAGGTGCGGATATTTTCGTAGTTTTTTTTATGCCCCACCTTCCTAACTGTCCACCGGCCGCTACTGACAAGCGGACTCGATAGGCAAAGCCCACTCACGCCGTACATCCATTTAACAATCTTTTCGTTTACTTGTTCGGCGACATCAGACAATTGCTACCTGTTTGTGATCGCCCAATATTCACCGACCAGACCTGCAATTACTTATTGACAAATGACGGCATGTTGGCTTTAAAGTCTTTTAGCCACTGCCACACACTCTCCATAGGGCAGCGTCAAGCGGGCGACATTCTTGAGCAGGTGCGCTTCAGAGAACTTGGGAGACTGAGCAATGGGTGCTCGACCCACGAGGACTGGGACTTGCTCTCCACGCGCTTTCAACAAGTGAATCCAAGTGAAAACATCCAAGTGATTGGATGTTTTCACTTGGATTCACTTGTTCTCACTTGGATGTGATTCACTTGGATATTCTCACTTGAATGTGCCATTTGAAATAAATCACGGTTTTTACACAAATATAAAACATATGAATTTCACACGGAACCAACAGAAACCACCAAACTGATCAGTAATTTTCAAAAATCGGCTGAAATGCGGAACTTTGACAAAACCACATACTTATAGCTTCCACATGCGACCCGAGAACTTACGATCGTGACGTCACAAAACTGAAAACTATCATACAAGCGCTTTCAGTCTCGTGGAAATATTTGAAATTTTGCCAACATTAAAACAGTTTTTACATTACGGGGAATAAAATATGTAGACATATGAAAATGGTATATTAATGAATACAATTAATTTTTACACTCATAAAAAAATAATTCAACGTGTTCTACGATATAGAAGAATTCTCTATTTTGTCCTTACCTCATCATGCATCTCCTGTGGCGTAAGGATACTCCCCTGCGTCTCCGACGCCTCGATGAGCATGTCCAGGAAGGAGGTGACTTTCTTGCCGGACGCCGTCACGATGCCTTGGCGGCGATCCCCTTGGCGATACGCGGCCAGCTTCCTCGCTATCACGTCGCTGTGAAACTCTTTGTTCTTCTGAAAGTACCGAGAGTCATTTGATAACAGTTGCTTTTAGGTCTTAACAGTTATTTTCAAATAATCTCATAAATTACATGTGCTCCCTTTCAATCTCAATGAAAAAGAAAAATTTTGTCCCACTTTCCGTTTTTGTCCTGTTTTTTTAAAATCAAATATAAGCCCGTGGTGAAATAATGCAGAGCGATCCATTGCAACAGCAAAAAATTGTTGTTTTACATTAGTGTATAAAATAATTTGCTGCACATGGCTGTTGGGAGGAAACTCAAATTAACTACAAGCTCCCATCACATTAACTAAGTAAGGTCGATACAAACTAATGTTTAACTGGCAGAACACTATAATATTTTCATTAGATCATTTGATATTCGCTTTACAATCATCTTTCCCATGCCTTAAAGAGATACTCCCGTGCTAGCAGGGGCTACGCGAGAGCACTCCCCCCGCAAGATTCGCGGCGTTCCTCTCACCAACAAGCTAAAATAGTTGCACATCTGGACACGACTTGGTGCCACTGTCGCATAACTCAAGTATACTATCTGTTCCAAGCAAGCTCGGTTATCGCTCTACAGTCCTTTCGCACTCGAAAAGATCCCCCCCCCCCCCCTCCGTACCCAGCATGGCATATACTGTTCCCTTTCTAGTGGATGTATAACGGCAGTATTCTCTAATTGTATGAGAATGGAAATTTGTCGAAATGACCCCCGAAAATGTATCCGTTTTGAGTGCGCTGGGGTCCTCAAACGGCAAGTCACTCACCTTTCTGAAATTTCGAAAAAAATTGAAAGACAAATCTAGAAACAAAAATAGTTGCCTCACACACGATTCGATTTCGAAACCTCCAGTAGTGGCCGAGCGTGCTGTGGATGCACTACGGAGGGAGGACTGTGGAAAGCTTTATTTAAGCTTTATTTAATGCGTTATTTAGAAGAAAAGATGTCTCGAGGAAAACGTAAACTTTCCGCAAGCATCTAAGTTTCCAAACAAACGCAGGCTCGACATAGCGACTCTGGGCTGAAATCCAAACATGGTAACCAATGATTCACAGCAATGCCTTGTAATGCGCGGTATCAGAAGCGTATACTTCAACAGTCCACGCGTACAGTCAAAGCAGGCAGTCAAAATACCCCCCCCCCCCCTCCTCACCACGGGAACCGCCGCGAAGGTGGGATCGGGCTATGTTCTTTTGGATCCGTAATTGGAAGGAGAACTCAACAGAATACAAAACTTTTCGAAAAAGATTTTCCAAAAAAGAGCTCATTTTTTGGCAAACGACACCAAAAACCTCAGCAAGAACAGCAGAACGTCAAAAGAAGCATTGTCCCAAAATTTTAAGAAAACATAATCTAAAAATGTAAAAACGCACAAAGAGGCCCGTGCGCTTGCGCCTGGGACCTCGGAGCCTGAGGCCTGACTGGGGACTTGCGCCCGTGGTGCCTCGCCTGCGAGGCTCGTGGGCCTCGCATAGTGTGACTGATTTCACGTTGTACAAGATGTGGGTCCTTTTCCGTCACGTTAGCTCTTTTTGCTTATAGTTTTATCGCGTCTCTTATCGCATCTGACATAATCTGCTTACACAAAAATGCTCGTAAAACATAGAGGATTATAGCAGCCGAGATTGTTTTGAAAATTAATGGTTATCTTCCCTCTCACTGTACAAAATATCAATTTAAAAAAAATTCAAGTTGTTGTGGATATGATAATGTCCAATGAGTAAGAGATTAGAGATTTACGAGTTCTTTGAATTTTTTCACAGTAAACATCTCCATTCAAATAACAAAAGTGTATCTTTTTTTCGATTTCGAAGTTCCCAATTACACCAATCGATACCTCTCTGAAAACTGATCAGTATTCCATTTGAATCGCATCTCTAGGTGAATAGGAGACGCGCAAAAGGCTGCGATTGATTCATTAATTTTCAAAACAATTTCGGCTGCTATAATCCTCTATGTTTTACGAACATTATTTTGTAAGCAGATTACGTCAGATGCGATAAGATTCGAGCTCTTTGTGCTCGGCCTTCAAGTCACATTCTAGACCATGGTGTCGTATGACAGCTAGGGATGGGATTTTGCGGGTTAAACACTTTGTACAATAGATAGCCGAAACTATCATTATCAGATAATTGAAAATTGGACCATGAGCCGACCTGAATATTTGACAACTCCTGGACTATTCAAAATTCTCGAAATGACATTCGACATGAGCTCGAAATGACATTTTTAATAGCCAGGGAAAACGAGAAGGGTTCCAGCTAGGTGGTATATGGTATTATTAAATCCAGCCATTATCCTTATCCACTGGACAAAAAATACATAACTTTAACTGCGTTTAACTGCATTTGATTTTGGTATTTTGGCACTTTTTTACATGTTGATCTCTAAAATGTTGTCATCTTTGAGTTTCGATTGAAAAATAATCAATTTTTCCCGTCGAACAATGCGAAATGCTTTCTCTAGGAGTTGTCTACAACACAACCCCCCCCCCTCGCAAATCGCCACAACGGTGAGATCGGCCAGGGGTTTTCAAGATGCCTCATCGGAAGTAGACATCTACAGAATGAAAAACTGGTGTCAGAAAAAAATCAAGGTTTCGAAAAAAATTTCCAGACAAGGGCCCCTTTTAATAGTGTTCTTTTACCCTGTTAAAAATAAAATCGTTCCACACACGATTTGAACGCAAAAATCTCATTGACTAGCCGGGAGAGCTATAAGACCGCTGCGGGGCGCGGAAGCGGAACGAGGAACCTATCGGGGGGATTATAGTTATATATGCTAAGTTAAATGCTTTATAAAAAGTGGTATTACTTAGGGCCAAAATAACTCAGAAGACCACTGCAGAAGATATTTTAAAATGCAGAGCGTAAAAGATAATGAATCGTGATTAAGAATTAAAATTATACTGATATTCAAAATTCGAACAAAAGACGAGCTTTAACCGTCGTCGGTGGTTTGGGATGTCATCGTGCTAACCAAGTATCCACGGAGATGCCATAATGACCGGGGTATCTGCCGCGTATGACACGAATGATGTAATTGCTGAGCGTAGCGAGCGAAGCGAAATCTTCAATTTCACTACCCCCAAAAAAAGTCACAATTAGCTATGTGTTTTTTTTTGTATTTGTGTTCGCGCGCTCTACGGACCAAACGCCTAAACCGAATTAGATGAAAATTCCAGAGGATCTACCTTTGTTCTGAACTTAGCTTCTCCAAGTTTTTGGAAAAGATCGGTTAAGAAAGTTTTTAATAAATCAATTTTTACGAAATTTTTCGATTTTTTCAAAATTTTGATTTTCTGTAAATGTCAAAGTTCTTTACACATCTTCACCAAAACTTACAAACATGTCGACCTTAGACATATTTATTATGCCTGAAAATCTGAGGTCGGTAGAACTTTCCGATTGGTTTTTATTTGCTTTTTTGTATTGTTTTTTCGTGATTTGGTGCCTGATGCAAGAAGAGTCCGGATTCCTTCGTTTCCTTGGTTACCAGCATTGTATATTTCAGTTAGGGCCAAGGCATAAATTTGAAAGTTATCAGAAGTTTAGTCAATTTCGTTTATTGAAGTATAACTGAAAGCAAATTCTCGTCAGAAATTTATCTCCAATCTAATAAGAACCCTCGGGCATAAGTTATGTCTTACGTATTTACGGTATCATAACTCAATGAGTTCATAATCTGCATATTTTCGCTATCTTACAGCTATTTCGCATTTTCGCTATTTGTCAGCTATCTGACAAAGGAACGTCAGAATCCGTCTACATTTCCAAGTGATCAGAATTTTTGCGTAGGCATTGGTCAGGCTTGGTGCTCCATGGTTTTCATTGGCCTTCTGCCTGCATACCTTTTTATCAGCTATACACAAACCGATACCTACGCTCCTTTTCAACGCAACACAAATTGCGTTCGTGAAGCCCTAGTTAGTTTACATTGCCTGAGAAAACATGACTATTTTGAGCGCACTGCCGACGTAATTACTCTTCAGGGCATAGAACTTCGAACAAATTTTTCATACTCTTACGAAAAATGCAAAACAAACATTTTGAATAGAAAATAGTTATCAGGTTCAAGATAAGAACTCGCACTTCCCCATCAGCGGCCCAGCGTGCTATCCGTTAGATACGGGATGCTGAGAATTTTAAATGAGGAACCCAGCGGATATTGATCAATTTGGGAACAGGTATTGAAAAAATTCAAAATAGACCCGATTATCACTGCAGATCAAGTTTTGAATTACGTTATAGGTGTCGGCATGTATAACTAATGTTTCACTGAAATCCAAAATTTGTCATCCGCGAGTACTCGAACTCACACCTCGGGAGTATTATACAGACGACCAACAGACAACGTGCTAACCAAAATCTACTGAGACGCCGTGTCGAGAGAAGTATTTGACGCACTCACGTCAACAATGTACGACAACTCAGTGAAAGCTGGTAGGCAAAATGACCCCCCGAAGACGCCCCTAGGGTCAAGTCGACACATGGTTTTTGGGATTCTTGATCGGAAGAAAAGCTCAGTAAAATATGTAGGTAGGTCCGTATGTAGGTCCTTTTGCTACTGCCAACCAATTCGAAGGCTAATGAAAAGAATCCAGTGTATTATAATGGAAGAATATCGGGCCCTAGCTACAGTTGTGACAGCGCCAGCGGCCATCTTTTAGTTAAGGGGATTCAAAACCACGTGTTTTTTTAGGGGGATGGTTTCGTCGTGACTAATTTGTCATAAGAAAAATAAGTAAAAAAATCATGCATAATTTTTTGTTGGAAATTTTTTAGAAAAACCCCCAAAAAAATAGTGAATCGGTAGGTTCAGTTTTATAGACGCAATATTATAGATAGCGAGCCGCGGAATTTTTTTCCTGGCGCAGAATAACTGTCTGATTATGACCAGATAGTGCCATGATCGCATTACATATATTGGCTGAGAAATAGATTTTTGAAAAATCGAAACATAAACCAGTGTTTTTGAACAATCTGTCCGCGTAAAAATATGACTTATTTTGACATTTAAAACATATAGTCATAATGCCTGAAGCTTGTAGATTCCAAAAATATGTGTCTCATCTTGATCGGACAATTGGTATTGACATAAAGCTGCCCCGGGGACGCCTATGCGAAAACTATAAATTTGAAGCCGCGATCTGTTCGAGTCGCGACTTTTGCATACGTACAGGCTTGAACTCGGATCCAGCAACTGCAGTAGACGGGGCGACCTTGGAAGGTTTGCGAGCCGAACGACTAGTGTTCGCACGACGTTATCTCATAATCCCCGAGATTATATATTTACATTTTTTGCAGTGAGGAAGTAAGATTTATAAACATCTTGATACGCGAAGTGTTTCGCTTGCCAAGAGCAGGGAATGATTCTCAACTTATTTCGCATCGTCGCATCCTCGATGGTCCCGGCGGATGACGCTGGAACTCCCGGCAAACGTGAGGCGACCGCACTCGGACTTTAAGAGGTCCGGAAACTACGTATCGCGCTTGCCACTTGGCAGCTTCACGATTTCTTTGTCCTACCCTCCTAGATATTCTATCTGAATCGCAGTGTAAAATCTGTATGACATGTCCGAAACTACGATCTGTAATATTAATGGTCGTTAATACTACGTACAAAACGACATTTTCCGTAAATATCATAATTGATATGAAAATGGAAATTGCGTGGAGAAAAGATTATAATGTCTTCATGATGAACTCTATATACAAAGAAATAGATTATTGATAAATAATATTTGTGCGCGCGAGCGCATCGGTCTGGTTGAAAACTTGCACGGATAATTGTGTTACACAACATGTTATTATTCATCATTGTGGAGATTTATAAAATATTGTACCCTCTGGACTTTGAAAGCGTGCTAGTCGAATTTCGGCTATCTGCTCAGAAAGGTATGACTGAAAACAGCATAGGTAGGCCAGGTACCGACCACGTGGCTGAGCACATGGAGGAACTGGATGACATGCATAGAGGGTCCAAATCTCGTAATGACAAGCCAGTTTTGCTTATCAGCAACTGCCTTGCGCCGTGAAATGTGAATCGACCAAGATGATAGTTCGGTCCACTGTCGAGTTTTGCTATGGATTTCACGCAATTCTAATGCCGTAATTTTTAAGCTAGAGAAAAATTCAAAAAGCCTCCTGCTCCTGCTCTGTACGAAAAGCATATAAATGGCATCACTTTTTCCGTACTTGCAAAAAAGTTGGTATTCACAGTGTAAATTAATTTAAATTTCATAATTGTTTTTGTTAATAACGCGTCACCACCGAACCGACTGGACGAGGTAACCGCCGTAAAGCCACCGGAAAGGTAGTGCATCAGTAATAACCATTAAATTGATTAAAAGATAACAGAAGCAATTAATTGAAATATAATGGAATCTGAATATGGAACATGTGTTTTCTTCAATATTAACAAAGAAGTGACAAAGAAGTATTCATAGCAAAGAGAAGATGCGACGGGTTTTTTAATTTATTTTCTAACTATTTAAAATTAGGTGTTTTAGGCCAGTGCGGGGGTGTGGAATCTGATACAAAACTTGCCAGAGAACAACCCTTCTTGAGTTTTGCGAGGCAGGCACTGATAATACAACTGGTTTGACAAAACCAGATGGCGACCGATCAATGAACATGACATCCCCTGCCACAATGTGATCATCCACGTGGTCGGTACCTGGCCTGTCTATGCTCTTTTCAGACAAACATTTCTGGTGACATATCCGTCATTCGACTGGCACGCTTTCTAAGTCCAGAAGGTACATTTTTTCACGCGAGTACCGCGGTGATTTTCCGGGCGGCGGACACGGGCTGGACAAACCTCAGCTCACGAAAATACAGGAGTAGGCCTTAGTTGGGAGTCTTGTGATAAAAAAGCGCACCTTAAACTCCTACCTCTTGGATGGTGTGGAAATGTAGTTGCATCGGTTGCATCCCCCGGCGCTGTAGAATTCGCAAATTTTCTTCAAGTAATTTGTTTTGTATCATTTTTGACGGCCATTCGTTCTAACGTAATGTTATTTACATTAGAGTGATCAGATCCTATTTCACTAGCGACCTGCGGACAAGCTGATTACTGAACCGCGGGCCGGCGGAACTTAGCTAACCTTACCTATGTCTTGTATAATTGACTTCCTGAAGGGGCTCTTATTTTATTCCATTCCCCCTAATGAACACTTTTTCCAAGAACTTTTTTCTTGCCGAAAATGACACTACGCGTTACCAAATAAGCAAAACGCTGTTAGTTCTGATTGTATTATCACTCTGTATATTTATCTCATCGTAGTATAATACATTTTATTATTTGTTCTCATATGTACCGACTCATTATTCGGTAATATTCACTGCAGTATTCTGCATTTTATGTAACACTGTGTTCTGTTTGCTTGCATTAGGCAATTGCTTGCATTAGGCTTGCATTAGGCTTGTACTGAGCTGGCCTCATTGCAATATACGTTTTCAAACACCTCACGTATGCCTACTATGCGCCACAGATATGTTTTGAACAATCTTTTGTGAGATCCAAACATATTTCGGCTACAGCTTTTCGAAATGTAAGTCATGTTCATGAAGTTGCACATTAAAAAGCTACCTCCGTCAAATTTCACTTGAAAACTTCGTTTCAAAAAGAAATGACAATCGCACGTGCACGTCCTTACAATGAAATTTTCAAAATATTCGAAATATAGAAATCAATCAATTTTCAGAGTGAAAACTACGAATTATTTCTGGGAATAGAGCATAATATCAACATCTGCCAGGGTATAAGCGGCATAGTGACGGATTTGGTAACGACCAGACATCGAGTGAAGAAAACTGCAAATTTTATCGATCACTTCGATTCAAAATGATACGCGCTCTGCATGACGTCACGAATCCAATCGTATCAATAAAATAACACATTTCCTGTTTTTGTAGGTTTTTTTGTAGTAACGTGCGTTGTTTTCAAATAAAGCGATAAAAAATAATCCTTCCGGAGCGATAAGCCTCACTCGCTGTGTTTATAAAGTTGAGTAGTCGCTGAAGACTCAACTGATAGTTTCGAAGTCAAGATTGTGAACGGGGGTGGGTGGCATGGTGCAAGCATTGGCAGAGTTGGACTGATATATTTTGCGAGACATAAGACCTGGAGCGTGAGAAAACACGTCCTTCTGCCTTGAGAGCTCGAGAACGACTGATCTCGCGAAAAAACACATTAAGCAACTTTTGAAAGTAGCCGTGGGTATGAAACCCGTTAAGCTAAATGTAGTCTCACCACACCACTACTTATGAACCAATTGCCCTGAACGCTGGCGGCCAAATGTTCAATCGATGCCACTCACTCATTGCCAACATCGCGATGCACCACTTTTTTGCCGCTCAAGTGCCTCCGTAAAGCCCGTTTTACACGGTCACATTTTTCGTCACACTCTTGCATCCAACGCTTGCATGCAATTCCGTCAAACCATTACTCCAATGAAAATGTGAAGAGCTTGGATGAACCATTTACACGATCCAATAATAATTTGACGGAATTGGGCGGTAGATGACCCATAGAAGGCGGGGACAAAGCAGCTGATTATAGTGTCAAGTGCTTTTAGGTTATGTCAACGATGAGCGTTCCAGGCTTGAGCCTTCTTTGCGAGCGCCATTTTGTGACATCACAGTAACTCCAGGCTGCGATTGGCTGGTTTCCGTCCAAGATGTGATCTAAAGTGATGAAATTAGGACGTGTCCTAAATGAAAAAGTTTGATGCAACCATTGAACACAAGTCTGTGATTTGACGGATTTTCGTCAAAGTGTCTGTTTACACGGTACAAGGCGGTTGAATGCAAGGGTAGGATGTAAGAGTGTGACGAAAAATGTGACAGTGTAAAACGGGCTTAAGGCAATACATTTGGGTAGCCTTTCATCTGTGATGCTACTATACCTAACGAGCAATAATCAACCAAAGCGAAGCCTGTGATCCATGTGATCATTATTGGTATAGTTTCACTGTTTCATTTGCTATGTGTGCAGTGTGTAACGGTATTAAAACGGCCGTAATAATTATAACCGGGTGTAGATAAAAAGGCTCAAGTCCTAAAAAAGCTTTATAATATTCAGTATGGGTTCGTGCAACAACGCACGGTTTCTTATCGGGGCATCGCCACCTCACTAATCAACCACGGCATTTTAAGGTCAAACTCGGAAAAACTGCTGAATGTAGCCCTGTTTTGGGACTCCCAAACCAATGTTAGGTTCGAAGATTGTGTAACTGAGCCCCACAAACCACTGGCACCACAAACCACCCGCTCCACAGAACCAACAGCCATGCAACAAATTTAAACTAGGGCGAACGCAATTTGTGTTGCGTTGAAGATGAGCGTAGCGATTTGTATTTAGCGCATAAAAAAATTGATGCAAGAAGCTTAAATCATGCAAGCAGCAAGCCGGACTATTGCTTAATCAATAATTCTGATCACTTGACAATGTAAACGATTCTGACCTTTCTTTGTTTCTGTCCGAGCTGTCGGGTAGCGGAAACATGCTCACTTTGAGATCATTCAGCAATGTGCATGTAAAAACATAGATGTAAATCACGCCCAAGGGTTTTTATTAGGTTAGAGATATATTTATGCCGCGGTCTTTCTTTCACAAACTTGCATGCACGAAATTGCCAAACTTTCTAATATCTGTCGCAAATCTTGAAGTCAACTTCAAGTCAAAAAATCTGGTGTAATGTTTCGATTTGGTTTCGATGGTTTCTAAAGGCAACAATCGAAATTGGGAAAATTTGAAAACAATACGCACTTTAAAATAATTTTCCTGACTTTACCAAACTTGCCCAATTGTCGAATATTGCTCTTTTTTCTGCTTTGAAAGTGAAGGGTATGGAGGATTTTCTTGAAAAACGCAGGGGGTCTAAGTTGAGAACAAAAGTAGACACTCTAAAAATTCCATCCCAATCGAAGCAGGCGTTTGGCCTGTAGAGCGCGCGCAAACACACATACAAAAACACACACACACACACACAAGTGTTTTTTTTAGCAGTAGTGAAATTGATGATTTCGCTTCGCTAGCTACGCTCATCAATTAAAACCCATGAACTCTGAACGAAATGCCTGGAAATAAACTAGGGCGAACGCAATTTGTGTTGCGTTGAAGATGAGCGTAGCGGTTTGTATTTAGCGCATACACAGATTGAGGCAAAAAGCCTATGAAAATCAAGGAGCAGCAAGCCGGACCATTGCTTTCTCAAAAATTCTGATCACTTGAAAATGTACACGATTCTGACTTTTCTTTGTTTCTCTCCGAGCTGTCGGGTAGCGGATACATGCTCACTTTGAGATCATTCAGCAATGTGCATGTATATCCATAGATGTTACTCATGCCCAAGGGTTTTAATTAGGTTGGAGATATATATCTGCCGCGGACTTACTTTCAAAAGCTTGCATGCACGAAATTGACAAAATTTGTAATATCTGTCAAATCTTGAAGTCAACTTCCAGTCAAAAATTCTGGTGTGATGTTTCGATTTGGTTTCGATGGTTTCTAAAGACAACAATCGAAATTGGGAAAATTTGAAAAAAATACGCACTTTAAAAAAAATTTCCGTACTTTACCAAACTTGCCCAATTGTCGAATATTGCTCTTTTTTCTGCTTTGAAAGTGAAGGGTATGGAGGATTTTCTTGAAAAACGCATGGGGTCTAAGTTGAGAACAAAAATAGACATCCTGGAAATTCCATCCCAATCGATGCAGGCGTTTGGCCAGTAGAGCGCGCGCAAACACACATACAAAACACACACACACACACACACACACACACACACACACACACACACAAGTGTTTTTTTTAGCAGTAGTGAAATTGATGATTTCGCTTCGCTCGCTACGCTCATCAATTATCTGGTAGAGGGTGGCGCTCACACACATTCTCTAAGTTATCCACTAACTTCCTCGTTAGCCCCAGCGAACCCTGGATGAGGGGCGCACCTAAACCCTTACTACAATTCACAAAACGGCACCGCTGACTTCACAAAGAGATTCCCAGATCTGGGAGTTGCGTCCCCCAAACTCCCAGACCACAGACACATCAGCTTCAAACAAGCTATACCCACAACACTCACTGCTACGCCCCGAACCCCCCCCCCCCCCCCCCCCAAGATAAGTTATCCACGAACTTCCTTGCTAAAAACCCCGCGACCATGATTGAGGGTGCACCCAAATCCCAACTTCACTGAACAAACAGCACTCACTGAGACGCCCACGATTAATTTTCCGCTAACCCTGGCAACCCCTTATTTGGATAAGGTTCAGATACAAAAAAATACCCTTGCCACCACCGAATAAAAAAAGTACAGAGCAACGAAGTAGGATTTTAGTAAAGAGTAATAATAAAGTTGCATCCTTGCTGGCATTATTCCTGATTTTTATCTGTGGTAAAGTAATTGTGACAAACATGTATGAAGACTAGTGTACCTACCTTGACAAAGTCCCTGGCTTTCCTTCCGTCGGCCGTCAGCGCGTAGAGCCAGGGGTTGAGCAGCCAGGGGTAGATGAAGCGACGCACGACTAGCTCCGTGCCCTCGTAGATTCCGTCATGTAATTTGTTGGACCCCAGCGTCTGAGTGTTCGTCGCCTGGCCTTTGGGCGGAAAAAGAACATTGAAATGTCAATACTAGGGCTTCGCGAACGCGAAGAAAAACCAATCGGAAAGTTCCACCGAGCTAAGATTTTCATGAATGATAAATATGTTTATGGTCGAAATGCTTTAAAGTTTTGGTGAAGATATGTACAGTTCTTTGACATTTATAGAGATATTCAAAATTTGAAAAAATCTGAAAAATCTGAAAAAATCGTCTTATTTTTAGGTTCTGGATCAATCTTTACCAAAAACGCAGGGGGTCTTATTTGAGAACAAGGGCAGATCCTCTGAAATTTTCTTAAATATCAGATAAATTATATAGGATAGGTTACGAGTGGGCACAGCAAAAAAATGCACAAGTGTTTTTTTGGGTAGTGTAATAATAATAATAATTCGCTCGCTACGCTCATCAACAATCTTAGGTTTCGTTTTCCATGTGGAACGAAGGCTTCGCGAATGTTATTTGTGTTGCGTTGATTCATTGCGGATAAAAATTCGAAGCATACGTCGTAAACAGAAGGTCATTTGTGCAGTTCTATTTCTTCTACCGCAAGGAAAATTAATCCAAAATTATTTTGGGGTGTGCCCCCCACAGACAAGATTTCCCCTATTTAACCCCACAGCGCCACTACGTCATAGCAATCGCCGCTGTCAAGCCACGTTCGAAAACCAGCGCCCGGAAGAGCTGTTGGCGCTATCTGGCGAGAGAAATCGACACTTCGGGTTGCGGCCTCGGTGGCTACGCAGACACCCTAGCTTAGCGGTGGGACTCTGCCTAGATGCCGCTACTGAAAAATCATTACGTAAATACTCTTGTGATAAATTGAAATTGACTTTTAGACATAGGCGTGCATAGGGTGGGGCGAGCGTAGGCCTGCCCCACCTAATGAATTTGAACAACGTTTTATTTTAGGGTTTTAGGGGATTTAGCAAAAGAGAATAACGTTTTTTTCAGGGGCTGGACATTTGGGAAAGAAGGGTGACGTTTTTTAGGGATTCTGTGTTGGCCCCACCTAATCTGGGGCCCTGCGCAAGTCTATGCTTTTAGACAGTACGAAAAAAATCTGAATCTCCATGGAAACCCATTTGAAATTTTTTTTGATAAATATTAGTATTTCGAACATATTAAATGATTTTAAATCTCTCGTGATTCTGAAAAATAGTATGACTCAGCTTAGAGCATGTCGTACTAGCGTGACTATGATCCCCCCGCAAAAATTTTGATTGGAAACCCCCCGCCGTTTGGGGCTGGTTCTAGTTTCAACTTTGAAGACATGGTATCTCGTCACGATGCGCAGAACACTGAAGGTGTTACTCGGCCGCCCAAGGTGGCCGCGAAAATGTGCAGCTGTGGTCTTGGATATTTAAAAAGAAAAGTCCTGCGGTGCGTTTCCGGGTGTCCGGCAATCACGAGCCAAGGTTCTTGGTGTTTAGGGGGCACTGGCCCTGCCTGGGTTGAGGAATGATTTAAAGAGCCGATAGTACAGGGTGCTGGCAGATCGGGACAAGATTTCGACTAGTATGATCGATGTGGCCCGGTGCTATAGCAATTAGCAAGTGAATGCAAGTGACGGGGCGCCGCGTGTTGTATGGCAGTGAGCTGGGTACATTGAGGAACGATTCAAAGAACCGGGAGCTGACGGTTCTGGCGGCTTTGCATGAGGCTGCGAGCGACCGGTGCTTAAAGCAAGCGCAGGGTAAAACGGTGCACCGTCTTTCCGGGGTTTCCTAGCTGTAAGGCGCTCGCGCCCAGACGCCATGGGCGCCTCCCGCAGTGAATTACACAGAGACGTTATAAAGAGCCCGGCCCAATGTCAGGCGCTCGACGCCAAATCCTCGCGTCGGCGTCGGAAAGCAGAAGGCACGGGCGCTGCGCGCCGGCGCCCCATGTATGGACCTCAGTGCCGCCCTGCGTGGCGGGGTCTCCGAGGGCAGTCGGTCATCAGTTTTACATAAACATAAGTTTTCGCTTAGCTCGCTGCGCTCATCAAGTACACGCAAGCACAGCAAGTGCTATATCGTCTTCGTCAGGGACAGTATGATTGAGAGTATTGGCTAATTTCGCTCGCTCATCTTATTAGTGTTTAAATTACTTACACCAAAATTGGTAACACTGATAAGTTACACACTCACCAATGGCCGTTTCACAGATCGAGTCCAGCGTGCACAGACTGAGTTGATGGTAGACGTCGAACGTCCTGCCGTCGGCCACTTCGTCCAACTTGTCCATCAGTATCGACGACTTCGCCCCAAAAATATCAACGTAAGACTCAAGCATTTTAATGTGAAATATCGGCGTTATCAACTGCCTGTGCCTTTTCCACTCCCCGTCAGAGCTTGACAGCAATCCACTTCCAGTGAACACCGAGATCGCCTGTGCAGCATTCGCGTCTCGATTCCTGACCCTGGGGTTCCCTAACAAACATTGGATGTCGTCTGGATCGGAAAGCAACACCATTAACCGATCGCCCATCCACGTACGCACCACTGTACCGAACTCGGCTCGAAGTTTTGAAAAAAGGATCAACAATTGGTCCCCACCGACCCAGTAAGAGAGCGCGTTGCCTAAAAGGGGCACTGTTTTCGGGCCTGGCATGAGCCGAGCGGCGGCCCAAATCTTGCGTCGGGGACGCCAGTAGACGAGAGTCCAAAGACAGGAGAGCGCCAGGAGGGCGAGAGCCAGCGTCAACGCACCGTCCATGGCGAGCGACTGGACTCCATGCTCCGATGATCGTCTTTTTATTGTAACTCGAGGGTGACGTTTTTAAGTTCAGTTCAGTGACCTAACACTATGGGTCACTTGAGTTCAGTAGTTTTTTAACGGCGTTGTATGAAGGGGTGATTCTATTGGTGGAATGAAATTTGAAGGAAAAACTGTGCTGTTGCATTCCACTTCGACATTCAACAAAAACGAAACAAATTACACCCAACTATTTGCATGAAATATCTTGTTTAATTGCATTTGCGTCATAGCAAGTAGTATTAAAAGTTTGTGTATGCAATTATAGTTTTGCTCGTATTTTTCAAACGGTCGCAGCTACACATATTGTTTAGGACTCTTTATCGACATGCATATTCAGGGAGCTTCATATTGCGGCTCTGTGTAACAGCTAAATAGATCACAACCATCTCACATCTGCACCTCCATTAGAACTCATTGATGGGCGAAGCGAGCGAAGCGAAATCATCAATTTCACTACTGCTAAAAAAAACACTTGGTGTGTGTTTGTTTGATTTTTTGTATGTGTGTTTGCGCGCGCTCTACAGGCCAAACGCCTGCTTCGAGCGGGATGAAATTTTCAGGGTGTCTACTTTTGTTCTCAACTTAGACCCCCTGCGTTTTTCAAGAAAATCGTCCACACCCTTCACTTTCAAAGCAGATAAAAGAGCAAAATTCGACAACTGGGCATGTTTGGAAGAGTACGGAAATTTGTTTAAAAGTGCGTATTTTTTTCAAATGTTCCCAATTTCGATTTGCCTTTAGAAACCATCGAAACCAAATTGAAACATCACACCAGATTTTTTCCAATAAAATCCAACCCAATAAAACCCAATAAAAACCCTTAGGCATGAGTTACATCTATGTATAACATGCACATTGCTTTATGACTTCAAAATTAGCATATTTCCGCTACCCTACAGCTCGGACAGAAGCAAAGAAAGGCCAGAATCGTTTACAATTTCAAGTGATCAGAATTTTCGAAAAAGCAATGGTCCGGCTTGCTGCTCCATGATTTAGGCTTTTTGCCTCAATCTTTTTATGCGCTATTTACAAACCGCTACGCTCATCTTCAACGCAACACAAATTGCGTTAGCCCTAGTTATTGTATTTCTGGAAGGAAGACGAAGCTGGAAAAATGTGCCTATCATATTTCTGTGTCTTGCAAAAGCCGAATCAACATTAAATAAATGGGCTGATCAGGGATTGGAACCTTAACTAATTACGGTTCCGGTTCGGGTTCCGGGTTCGGTTCCGGTTCCTGAGTCGTTTCGGTTTCTGCGGAACCGACACTTCAAAATGTTCCAAACGGTTCCTTTTTTTTTCCCCTGCAAAAAAAAATTCCCCCATACATACTTTCTTTGGTTCAGAGACTGATTCTTTTTGACAGTATTTTTGATGAGCGTAGCGAGCGGAGCGAAATCTTCAATTTCACTACCCCCAAAAAAAGTCACCTGTTTATGTTTTTTTTTGTATGTGTGTTTGCGCGCGCTCTACAGACCAAACGCCTGAACCGATTAAGATGAAAATTTCAGAGGACCTACCTTTGTTCTGAACTTAGATCCTCCAAATTTTTGGAAAAGATCGGTTCAGAAATGTTTTAATAAATCACTTTTTACGGAACTTTTCGATTTTTTCTAAATTTTGAATCTCTGTTAATGTCAAAGTTCTTAATATATCTTTACCAAAACTAATACACATGACGAACTTATACATATTTACTAGGCCTGACAATCTGAGGTCGGTAGGACTTTCCGATTGGTTTTTATTCGCATTTTTGCAGTGTTTTTTCGTGATTTGGTGCCTGATTCAATAAGAGTCCGGATTCCTTCGTTTCCTTGGTTACCAGCAACGTTGATTTCAGTTCGGGCCAAGGCATACATTTGACAGTTATCAGAAGTTTAGTCAATTTCGTTTATGGAAGTAACTGAAAGTAAATCCGCGTCATAAATTTATCTCCAATCTAATAAGAACCCCCGGGCATTAGTTATGTCTTACTTATTACGGTATCATTACTCAATGAGTTCATAATCTGCATTTTTTTCGATATCTGACAGCTCGGAGAGCAACAAAGGAACGCAGATTCCGTCTAGACTGGACTTCGTTTTCAAATTTTGCGACTCGACGTGTTAAAAGCTGCCAACAAAGTTATTCCAATGGGGTTTTTTACGCTGAATCCGAAAAACATTGTTGGCATTCGCCATTTTCACTTTTTCCACATTGGCAATGACATGCCAATGGAAAAAAATTCACAGAAACTACAGTTCTATTTGATGAGCGTAGCGAGCGAGGCGAGCGAAGCGAAATCATCAATTTCACTACTGCTAAAAAAAACACTTGTGTGTGTTTGTTTTTTTTGTTTTGTTTTGTTTTTTTTTGTATGTGTGTTTGCGCGCGCTCTACAGGCCAAACGCCTGCTTCGATTGGGATGGAATTTTCAGGGTGTCTACTTTTGTTCTTAACTTAGACACCATGCGTTTTTCTAGAAAATCCTCAATATCACTCCCCTTCAAATCAGAAAAAATAGCAATATTCGACAATTGGGCAAGTTTGGAAAAGTACGGAAATTTATTAAAAAGTGCGTATTTTTTTCAAATTTTCCCAATTTCGATTTGCCTTTAGAAACCATCGAAACCAAATCGAAACATCACACCAGATTTTTTTTCTTGAAGTTGACTTCAAGATTTGACAGATATTATAAATTTTGTCAACTTCTTGCATGCAAGTTTTTGAACGTAAGTCCGTGCGATAAATATATCTCCAACCCTTTAAAACCCTTGAGCATGAGTTACATCTATGTATTAGCATGCACATTGCTCAATGACCCCAAAATGAGCATATTTCTGCTACCCGACAGCTCGGACCGACACAAAGAAAGGTCAGAATCGTTTACAATTTCAAGTGACCAGAATTTTGGAGAAAGCAATGGTCTGGCTTGCTGCTCCATGATTTTCATAGGCTTTTTGCCTCAATCTTTTTATGCGCTATTACAAACCGCTACGCTCATCTTCAACGCAACACAAATTGCGTTCGCGAAGCCCTAGTATTAGTTCAATACAATTAGAACACAGTGCAATTTTCCCCGAAGAAATAGGTTCGATAGTTCAAGCACAATTAATTCTGAAAGGCAGCGCGCGGTGCAAGCGCACTCCCTCATACCAGTCGTGTTAGCCTTTCTTTACCACAGCCTGGTGGACTACGAAGTAAAGTAGCATTTACGATTTGTAAAGAGTCAAATTGTAAATAATTTTAATGATAAATACCTTTTTTAATGGTATTGACAAAGAGTTTATCATTTGATTCCATATTATGGTACTCTATGATCACGGGTGGACTGGCCCGGGGTGCGGGGGTGCTATCGCACCCCGGGCCTTTGACTTTCCGGGGCCCTGACGGTCATATCATTGGCATCGGAAAAAATCTTGGGAGACGTTTTTTTTTAAAGATTGGCCTCGGGAAAAATTTCTGGAAAGTTTCGGGTGACGGTTTTTTTTAGGAAATTCTCGTGGGCAGTCTTTTAAATGCCCGGGCCGATTTTTTCCCCAACGCATTGAAAATTTTGCGGGCCTAAAGTTGATACAGCAAGCCGGGCTTTTTCGATCCAGTCCGCACCTGTGAGATCCCCAAAAAGTGGCAAACTCAAATTAATTCTAGTGCAAGCGCTACGCCTCGTCACGAATTTTACCAATATAAAATACGAGCTCGGAATTGCAGTATTTTTTCGTCCTTCAGTATTTACTCAATAATAATTGGAAAGAATGCACGAAATTCTATGGAACTTTTTCAATAATGCTACTGGCGACAGTGACATTGGCATGGTTTCATATAAATATATCGGAGCTAATATGGAGTACCCCTATCCCCGTGAAAATACGAACAGCATACCACACGTCAGTGTTTATAACATTTAATTTGTTTTAAGATTTCAAAATGAAGGGGTTATGGTAACGCTTCTTTGTGAATTAAGGCCCAGAGAGTATGCATTGCTATGCAATATATGGTGTGATATTTGATATTAAATTTGCAATTAATTGCTTATGATTTGATTATGAATATGCATCTTCACGTCGGAACTGTAAAAAGGAACGCACCAAGAAGCTTTTCTCTTACGAGTCGCAAAATACTTGGTAGGAATGTGGTGGGTACAGTCGCATCTCTTGAAGATAATGTTATTCAGTGGCAAAACTATACCGCCCGCAGGAAGACCATGGGCGGATTGCGGGAGTCCCGAGACTTTGGGGAGCTCCACAAGGGCTCCTCAAATAATTAAAAAATAAACATATTTTAAGATATCGTACTTCCCGAGGTCTTTTGCTTCCAGCCACAAAGTAGGGATTTCACAAAGGCTTGTAAAGAAGGGGCACACGGAAAATTGTATAACAAAAAAATGAAAATGAAAATTTACTTTGAGGTGACAGGAATAAGCTTCTTCCTATCAAGTCTCCCGTAGCCGAAGTATAACGCCACTGACTTCAATAAAGAGCTTCCAAAACGCTTCAAAAAAGAAAGTTATATGCTGCAGATAATATAAATGTTACAATCGGCTGCAGCATAGACATGCACAGGGGTGGGGGAGAGCGCGAAAGCCTGGAGCCCATCTAATGAATTTTCTGAAATGCATATAGATTTTCTTGAAAATAGCATTGATTGTTCAAATATTTCCCGCGGGCTAAGCCTCAAACCCCCCGGGGTCCCACCTGCTAGGGGCCCTGTCCCTTAGACCTACCCCCTTGTGCAGATTCAAGTGAAAATTCAATGTTCAAGTCGGTTCGGTTCAATGTGAAAAACGTTCCTACAAGTCTGCTTATATTAAGTTAAAATGCTTGATATTGAAACCGCAATGTTTAAAGTTTCGAATTAATAGTTTTCCTCGCAAAAGATATTTTACTAAACCCCTTATTTCATGTGGATTGACCAGCATCGCACCCCTCTCCGCAACCGTTACTTTTTGGTCCCACTCAAATGCCTGCGAATGCATATGGGATGCTCCCTATAAGCGTGTGTCTATATTATACTAGTCGCGCAATGGTGTTCAGCATAGATTCTAAATACCACTGTGCAATCTTCCAAAATCGTATTATTGCTCCTATTATTTCGTCTTCCCACATTTCTGAGCATTTTAATCTTAAAATCTCTTCAGCAGAGCAATTATTACCAACTATATTGTTTGATAAACGTACACTGGGTCAGGCGGGGATTGAAGGGTCAAAACGTGATCAGCCCACGTACTACCTCAGGGGCCTCGACTTTCGAAGTGCTGCGGGGGCTGGGGGATAATTTTACATCTTGCAAAACTCATAGTCGCCACTCAGGGGTACAAACAACGGGGTATTTCAAAATTCCAAAAGATTCACATTGATTTATTCGAAGGATATTTCTCATAGATCTCTCATCAGCATAAAATACGTACGTCTTTCTATACCAGCTGTTTTAAAGAAACAATTTAGTCACTTCGTCGACGTTATTGCAGTATATAATATAATATATAAAGTATATATGCATTCTGATATTAGGACAAAATGTTTGCGAAGGCAAACGTCTGAGTTTGGCTTAATAGCTGTGGGTCAAATGTGACTTTTGATAAATTAGAAGTAAAAAAAGGAACACGTTTGCCATCATCAATAGGTACTCAATAGTCATTTGTTATTGGTGTAGGTAGACAATCCATGGTCCAAAAATCGGCATTTGAATGTGAAAGTGTTACTTGCAGGTAGTATATCATGGCCAAGATGGCCGACAAGGAAGTCGACGACAAGTGTTACTTGCAGGTAGTATATCATGGCCAAGATGGCCGACAAGGAAGTCGACGTTGAGGAGCTGGGGATACTCTTAGGTAAACTTAGTGAGTTAAACGTAGTGGAATTAAAGAAGGAGTGCACCAGGTTGAACCAGGAAAAATCAGGAAACAAAGAAGAGTTAAGGGACCGATTGAAACACGCAATTACAGAGATTATTGAAGATACTAAAAAAGGGGGTGTGCCCGCTAGAGATTGCCAGTGTGATGAGTTCCAAAAAGAGATACTTCTGCTACGCCAAATCATTCAGATGAAAGATGCCCTACTCGTTGAAAAAGATTGCAGAATAGCTGAAATTAGTGAGATTAGTTCTCTCTTAAGAACTAGCATCAGTGTTACAAAGGAAGGGAAGGACATAAAAAAAGCCGATGTGACAGAAAGTGAGGTTAAGGCTGACAAACCAATTGATAGTGAGAAGTTACTGGATGAACAGTGGAGTATTATAGTTGGCAGAAAGAAAAACAGAAAAGATGCGAACAGTGAAGAAGAAAGATATAGAGAGAAAATAATAGTTCTCAAGCCGAAGTTGCAGGGGGTGGATGTGCTGAAGGACATACAAGAGAAAATGGACCCTAGAAAATTGCTTGTCGGAGTGACTAAATTGAAAAAAACTAGAGCCGGAGATGTCATCATAGGATGCGATAGCAACGAATCACTTGAATGCCTGACAAGAAATGCGGAAGAGAACATGAGCCAAGAGTATGAGATCAAGAAGCAGGTGCAGAAAACAACAGTGAAAGTGATGGTGATAGGAGTTAACAACAATGAGATTGAAAACGAAGACGAACTAAAGGAGACGCTGTGCATTCAAAACAACATTCCTGCTGTCAAAATTGTGCACGTCAAAAGCAACAGGTCAGGAAAAACAAGTAACATTGTAATCGAAACTGCTAAAGAAGTAGGGATGAAATTACTTTTAGCAGAAAGGATCAGGGTAGGTTGGAGTATGTGTCAGGTTGTTGAAAATGTTAAAGTTGTAAGATGTTTTAAATGTAATGGTTTTGGTCACGTCAACAAGATATGTGGGGCTAAAGTAACATGTGGGATCTGTGGAGGAGAGCACCACCACACTCAGTGCCAGAGTACGCACCCAAAATGTGTAAACTGCTGCAAGGCCAACGTGAAATATGGCCTGAAACTTGAAGTTGAGCATGCAGCTGTGAATCTCCAAAAATGTAAATACTATGAAAGAATTTACCAACAAGCAAGGAACAAGGAGATGGGTATGCAATAGCAAAAACAGAGCAAAGTAGATGCGAATTCAAGTAATATTTTATACTTGAATGCACAAAGTTTAATCAAAAACTTTAAAGAAGAGGATTATAATAGTAATAGCATAGTGTTCTTGAATGTACAAAGTGTCCCAAAAAACAAAGATCAGTTAGAATTAGTATCAATTAAAATCAACCCTGTTATTATATGTGCATCGGAAACCCATGTAACTAAAGATATAGAATTTAGTGAAACAAGCATCAAGGGATATAATGAGGAAAGGGTGGAATCTAGCTCTAGACATACAGGAGGAGTGACCTGTTATATAATGAAAGGAATAAATTATAAAGTTATAGAAAAATATAGTAAAGATAAGGAAATATGGATGCTTGTGGTAGATGTGCAACTTAATTGTAAAGGAAAGAAAGAAAAATATAGAATCATTAATCTGTATAGATCTCCTAGCAGTAGTCAGAGTAGCTTTCTAAATTTTGTCAATGAATATACTAAATATTTTGTAGACAAAAATAAAGTTTTATGGGGAGGAGATTTCAATATAGATATGTCACGCATATCTGGATGTAGCGAAAGAATGCTAAAAATGACAAGTGATGTGGGATTAGTACAAAGAGTAACAGACTTTACTAGGGTTACTGAAAAAAGCAAGACTTTAATAGACTTGTTATTTACTAATGATAAATAAATCAATGTATGGGTTCTAGATGTCCCAAAAATATCAGATCACTCTATAGTTCAGGTCCGTCTAGAAATAGTAAAAGAAGCGGTGATGCCAGTTATTTATAAAAGAAGATGCCTTAAAAAGTATGATAAGAATGTCCTGTTGCGTGAACTTAGTGAAGTGGAATGGAAAGAAACCAATAATGACGTTGACACCGCTGCAGATGAATTAGTAGACATCTTGATAAATAAACTAGATGTTCATGCTCCTTTCGTTGTGAAAGAGGTTAAAGAAGGTGCAAATGGATGGTACACTGAACGGGTGAATGACGCAAGTAAAGCTAGGGACCGGGCCTATAAGAAAGCTATTCTTTCTAATCTGTCTGAATATTGGACGGATTACAGGGTAAGCAGAAATAATGTGGTAAGCGTTTTAAGAACTGAAAAAATACTTTGGTATGAAGAAAAAGTTGATAAAGCAAAAGGGGACGGAAAGAAAATGTGGAATACATTAAAGGAAATAAGTGGGAATAGTAAGAAACGCAATCAAAAATCTAGTGAAATTTTGTTCAGCGGTGAAAAGGTAGTAAATGATAGAGACATTGCAAATAGGTTCAATGAATACTTTCTAGAGAGTATAGCTTTTATTGCTGCATCAATACCAATAAACAGTCTGGGGACTGAGTTGGTAC
Source organism: Nemoura dubitans (assembly GCA_921293005.1). NCBI lineage: Eukaryota > Metazoa > Arthropoda > Insecta > Plecoptera > Nemouridae > Nemoura > Nemoura dubitans. The sequence continues at coordinate 38,630,667 of OV121075.1, forward strand.
TGATGACGAAGGATTGTCAATTTACTGAGTTTCAGAGGACTGATAGACATGAAATAAAGAAGATTTTATGGGAAATGAAAAAGTCTAGTTTTCCTGAAGATGGGATCAGTGTAGAAATGCTTAGAGATGTATTTCCATGCATAAGTGGAGCATTAGTAGATGTCATAAATCATTCATTGGTATTAGGAGTGTTCCCATCTAAATGGAAAAAATCAATAACAGTTCCAATACCAAAGATTAGTGGGTCAGTCAAAGCAGAGGATCATCGTCCGATTAATATGTTGCCGGTGCTAGAAAAAATTCTAGAAATAGTTGTACACAAAAGGTTATTGAAGTACCTAGATGAGAATGAATTAATTAGTAATAATCAATCAGGATTTAGAACAAATCATTCTTGTGAAACGGCATTACAGTGTGTATTGGAACAGTGGCGTGAAAGTAAAGAAAGAAACCTGTATACAATTGCTGTTTTTCTAGATCTCCAAAGAGCATTTGAAGTAGTAGATAGAGGAATTCTTATAGAGAAGCTTGAGAAATGTTATGGCTTTAAAGATACTGTGCTTAATTGGTTTGTATCATACTTAAGTGATAGGACGCAGATGACTAAATATGGCATACATTTATCATCAGTCAGTGAGACAAGGTATGGAGTTCCTCAAGGATCGGTGCTGGGCCCATTATTGTTCATTCTTTTTATTAATGATGTTGTTGAAAGAGTCGGTAAATCTACATTACATCTATTTGCTGACGACATGTTGTTGTACTGTGAAAGTGAAAGTGTAGAGGATGGAATTGAGGAAATGAACAAAGAATTGGACAGCATTTGTGAATGGATTAATGTAAATAGATTAAAGTTAAATGTTAGTAAGTCTACGGGAATGGTTATCAAGCCGATCATTAGGGCTAATGTGAGTGACACCTTTATAGATAAGAAATTAATGATAAATGACACACTTATTGACACTGTTAACGAAATTAAATACTTGGGAGTAATTATTGACAATAGCTTAAGTTTTTAAAAAAATCTGGATTATGTATGTAATAAAATAAGTAAAAAATTAGGTTACTCTTCAAGAGTGGGAAAGTGTATGTCTACATGGACAAGAAAACTTATATACATGACTATAGTAGAACCTCACTTTTTGTATTGCAATACCATTTTTTACAATCTAAAGCAATGCGATGTTATGAGATTGCAAAAATTAAATAATAGGGCGATGAGGATTATTCTTAAAGAAAGGAGATCAACATCAGTCACAGATATGAGGAAAAGGTTGGATTTTTTAAGTATTAAACATAAAATAGAATTAAGTGTATCAGTTTTTATACACAAAATTATGTTAGGGTTGGCACCTGAATATTTAAAGAATAAGATTAATATTGTGGACAGTGTACATAATCATAATACTAGAAAGAGGAAAAATATATTTATCCAGTCTGTTAAGTTAAATAGTATACTGACGAAAGGTTTAAGTGATTACAACAAATTAGCGGCTACAATTAGGAATACGAAATCAATAATAAATTTTAAAAAGGAAATGTTAAATAAATTTAAAAGTGAAATGTGCAGTGAATTTGTTAGCGGATAATCGGATAATATAAAATAATGTATTTTGAATAGCAACTGTGCTAAATAAAAATCTTTCAAACAAACAAACAATGAGTAATGAGATGCAAAGTAGTATGACATGAGATGCAACACACAGGGCTCAACAATGGAACGCAAATAAAATTACAGCCCTAGTTATTTCGATCGTATAACTCCAGCGATCATTGGATACAAACGCTAACAATAAGTCGGACTTAGTCGTGAGTGCAAATCAATTGAGTTGATTTTTGCAAGAAAACTGGTTGTTTGTGTTATGTACTGACATATATTTAGATCAAAGACCATTGCATTTGCAAATACTAGGGTTTCGCGAACGCAATTTGTGTTGCGTTGAAGATGAGCGTAGCGGCTTGTATATAGCGCATAAAAAGATTGAGGCAAAAAGCCTAAATCATGGAGCAGCAAGCCGGACCATTGCTTTCTCAAGAATTCTGATCACTTGAAAATGTAAACGATACTGACCTTTCTTTGTTTCTGTCCGATCTGTCGGGTAGCGGAAATATGCTCCTTTTGAGGTCATTGAGCAATGTGCATGTAAATACATAGATGTAACTCATAACATAGGGTTATTATTAGGTTGGAGATATATTTCTGCCGCGGACTTACTTTCAAAAACCAGCATGCACGAAATCGACAAAATTTCTAATATCTGTCAAATCTTGAAGTCAACTTCAAGTCAAAAAATCAGGTGTGATGTTTCGATTTGGTTTCGATGGTTTCTAAAGACTACTATCGAAATTAGGAAAATTTGAAAAAAATACGAACCTTAAATGAATTTCCGTACTTTTCCAAACTTTCCCAATTGTCGAATATTGCTTTTTTTTCTGCTTTGAAAGTGAAGGGTTTGAAAGATTCTTGAAAACGCAGGGGGTCTAAGTTGAGAACAAAAGTAGACACCCTGAAAATTTCATCGCAATCGACGCAGGCGTTTAGCCTGCGCTCGCTTCGCTCGCTACGCTCATCAATGACAATGAGACGTTAGAGATATTTAAATGTCAACTGTGAGTTGCATATGTTCTTAAACTGCACTTTCCGGCAGCTTTCTTACCATCATTCGTAAACGTATTGCATTCAGCGACAAATAGCTTGTAACAGTTGTAGCTCAAGAAAATTCGTCAAGAAATAATGAACTTGCATTCAAATACTAGAATCAAAAGAAGATTAGTTTGAAGTATTTTTAATAAAACACATTGCTTTTAAGATATTGAAGGATTCGTGTGGTTTTAGGTTTACTCGCTCACAAACAAAACAAGGGAAATAACGATTTTGTCGTAGCCAAGGGCCAAAGATCACAGCAAAAACTATGCATATTATACAAAATATGTAGGCGGGAACTCATCTTGATTGTCGTTAATTAATAACATATAGGTAATAAAATTCAATTACCTATTCTTATATGATGTTGTTGTTGGAACTTTGAACAAATCTGAGCAGAAAGTAATTATTCGGCTTCTCCTGCAATGATCACGTGACGCGTGCAAGAGTTGAATAATTGGTTCTGTAGCCGGTCAGCAATCTCCGCCGCACACATAATTGCTACACCTTTCGGTCTTGTTTTGATTATATCAAAAAAACTACACGGCGAAAACTTAATTAGTAAAAATCACAATTGTGTTCTATGTTTTTGGTAAACTTTCAAAACTTTTGCTTTCACCGTTTACTTGCAATGAAGTGGTTAACTTTTTAGGGGTTTGGCAAAAACTGAATTATTTGAGTTTCGGTGCACATATCTTTTTTAATTTTGATACGATTTCAAATCAGAATAAATCACATCGTAGATAATTCTTTTCTCTACAACAAGCTATTTTTGATGAGCGTAGCGAGCGAAGCGAGCGAAGCGAAATCATCAATTTCACTACTGCTAAAAAAAACACTTGGTGTGTGTTTGTTTGTTTGTTTGTTTTTTTGTATGTGTGTTTGCGCGCGCTCTACAGGCCAAACGCCTGCTTCGAGTGGGATGAAATTTTCAGGGTGTCTACTTTTGTTCTCAACTTAGACCCCCTGCGTTTTTCAAGAAAATCCTCCACACCCTTCACTTTCAAAGCAGAAAAAAGAGCAAAATTCGACAATTGGGCATGTTTGGAAAAGTACGGAAATTTATTTAAAAGTGCGTATTTTTTTCAAATGTTCCCAATTTCGATTTGCCTTTAGAAACCATCGATACCAAATCGAAACATCACACCAGATTTTTTCCAATAAAAACTAACCCAATAAATCCCAATAAAAACCCTTAAGCATGAGTTACATATATGTATTTAAAACACCAGATTTTCACCAGAACATCACACCAGATTTTTTCCAATAAAAACCAACCCAATAAATCCCAATAAAAACCCTTGGGCATGAGTTACATCTATGTATTTACATGCACAATGCTCAATGACCTCCAAATGAGCATATTTCCGCTACCCGACATTTCGGACAGAAACAAAGAAAGGTCAGAATCATTTACATTTTCAATTGATCAGAATTTTTGAGAAAGCAATGGCCCGGCTAGTTGCTCCATGATTTTCATATGCTTTTGCCTCAATCTTTTAATGCGCAAAATACAAACCACTACGCTCATCTTCAACGCAACTCAAATTGCGTTCGCCCTAGTTAAATGAATTTTTGGTGATGTATTTCTCTACTTACATTCATTTCAAAACAATACGGCATAAATGGGGTTTTTGGGGTTTTTGGAGGGTTAAACCCCAAATTTGAAAATGCCAACAATGGTTTTAAGATTCAGGACATAATTCTGCACAGGGATAATCTTGTTGGCAGCTTTTAACACGTCGGGCACCTAATGTGTCTCTATATCATGCATTTTTTTAGAAACCATGCCCAGTCTAGTCTACATTTCCAAGTGATCATAATTTTTGAGTAGACAATGGTCAGACTTGGTGCTCCATGGTTTTCATAGGCCTGCATACCTTTTCATCAGCTATACAAGAACCGCTACCTACGCTCATCTTCAACGCAAAATTGGGTTCGTGAAGCCCTAGTGTTACTTCAAGATGAAATTCACAGTGATTGGGATAAAGATAAATTACAATGCTATATTGCTGAGTTCTTGGCATGTTTGGTAGGTTTATTCATCAGTCATAATTACTATTTTCACAATACATTGTTGGCCGAGCATAAAATACTACCCTGTTATATTTCTAGAAACGACCATTTTTAAAGCAATAACTCTCTTTGAACATGCTGTTTCGGCCGTTTGTCAGAGTGATCAGTGAGTTTGGTAGGAGTAATTAACTAACAGAATTTGAGTTATTATTATTATCAAAGCTGTCTGCAGCTTCAATATGTATACAAAATCAACAAGGTATGCAAAATTGTTTTTGATGCGTCACTGTGCAGGTGCTACGTTTCTCACTCTCTCGTTAATGTTTTCAAATATTAATTCGGAACATAATTTTTCGCATGACTTTGCATAGCAGCTAATTCCTTCTCCATTTCTCTGGATTCAGATTGCCAGCAGACACATAAATCCAGATATAAATCCAGAAAGATTGAGGGCTATCAAGAAATACCGTCATATTCAACTTCTAAATGTAAAGCAGATTATAGGAACGTAATTCTTAAAAACAAAATATATCGCTCAAGTGTGGTGCCGGTATTGTTACGATGGGGACGAACTTGTTCCCTGCGTTTCATTTGGCACAAGCCGCAAGTTCGGCTAGAAGACCGGGATGCTTAGGCAACGCGCCGAACACCATAACACCAAGGGTTGCCTAGGTGGCAAGGAGTAGATCCCGCTGAACACGCATTTCCACCTGCATGAGTTCTCGAACCTAACCCTCTCCCCTCTGTCATCCCTTGGCCACCGAGCGATTCCCAAGGCGGTTCCCTCTCCCAGCTGCGCCCCCACGCAGGACAGGTGAGGAAACCCGAATCGCCACAGTGGTGGAGGCGCGGGATCAAGATAGATTTCTTTATCAATCAGATCATCTCGATCGGCTTGTGCTACGGGTTCATGACAGGGGAGAGAGCGGTGGCTTCATGACGTCTCACTGGCCGTCCTCCATTGTGTTTGAATCGTTTGTGCCGGCTGATACGACGGGCTGTTACGAGAGGACATCAGAGTCCACTGCGGATGGCGAATCTCCAATCTCGCACTTGGATGACAGCTGGTCCCAGCTTCGAGTTGCTTGAGTTGAGGGAATGGCTGGGGGACCTAGCTCCAGGCAGTGCCGGATTTACTGTTCAGGAGGCCCTGTGCAACTTTGTGTACACGGGGTGTATACATGTATACTTATTAGAAGGGGGGTGGGGTTAAGGTACGGGGGATTTGATTCTTTGAAGCCATTGAGACAGCATAGGGGGTGTCAAAAGGCTCCCAAAATGGGGGGGGGGGGGGGGGCACAGCCCCACACGAAATTTTGCATTTAAGGTTATTTTATCAGCAAATCTATGCGTTTCAGGTAATACACGAGACTGGAGATAGCATCAACATGAGCTTAATTTTTAAAGGCCTAATTATTAATAAGGAAAGGGAGCGAGGCGAAATCTTCAACTTCACCAGCTCCATAAAAGTCGCATGTGTGTGATTTTTTGTTTTGTTTGTGAGCGCTCATACAAAGCAAACTCCTGGTCCGATTTTGTTTAAATTTTCAATGCGTCAACCTTTGTTCTCAGCTTAGATCTCCTGCGTTTTTTCAAGAAAACTCGCATTCCATTCCTCTTCAATTCACCCAGACGAGCACATATCAGAATTTGGGTAAATTTTCGCCAACTTCTTTAGCGGATCTGTGGCGGAAGTGCTTACCACCAAGTATCGATCCAATGAGGTACAATTTTTAACCATTTTCCCCAAAAATATCATGTTGGCGAATGCAGCAGATGTAAATGAAAATAAAGATTAAAAAAAAATCGTACGTCGTTTCGGTAACCCCAACAGTGATGCTAGTAATTTTCGCTGTTTTACCCATGGGAACTTATTGATGAGCGTAGCGAGCGAAGCGAAATCATCAATTTCACTACTGCTAAAAAAACACTTGGTGTTTGTTTGTTTGTTTGTTTGTGTGTTTGCGCGCGCTCTACAGGCCAAACGTCTGCTTCGAGTGGGATGAAATTTAGACCCCCTGCGTTTTTCAAGAAAATCCTCCACACCCTTCACTTTCAAAGCAGAAAAAGAGCAAAATTCGACAATTGGGCATGTTTGGAAAAGTACGGAAATTTATTTAAAAGTGCGTATTTTTTTCAAATGTTCCCAATTTCGATTTGCCTTTAGAAACCATCGAAACCAAATCGAAACATCACCCCAGATTTTGTCCAATAAAAACCAACCCAATAAAACCCAATAAAAACCCTTGGGCATGAGTTACATCTATGTATTAACATGCACAATGCTCAATGATCTCAAAATGAGCATATTTCCGCTACCCGACAGCTCGGACAGAAACAACGAAAGGTCAGAATCGTTTACATTGCAAGTGATCAGAATTTTTGAGAAAGCATTGGTCCGGCTTGCTGCTCCATGATTTGCATAGACTTCTCGCCTTAATCTTTTTTTGCGCTATATACAAACCGCTACGCTCATCTTCAACGCAACACAAATTGCGTTCGCCTTAGTTACCAAGTTCACGGAGGCCCCTGAAATTCCGGGGCCCTGTGCAGCTAAGCGGTAGTGTTCGCTATACATGAAAAACAGCAACAACTTTTGCAACAGCAGACGGAAGGGACAGAACGCCAGGATCGCGGCCGCGGGGAAACTACTTCTGCTCAATATCGCTGCGATGGATACCGCACGAACCACCATGGTCGCTTTTTCGAGCGGGGTACCTGGAGCCAGAGCCGGATTTATGTCAGCAGGTATTCCGGGGCCCTTACCGAGAGCAGGGGAGGGACGCCCAGCCAGAACAAGGGCGGGGGCTTTATCGCCAGCATGCGTGGATCGGTAAGCCGGTATGCTACTTATGCGAGAAACAGGGCCACGTGACCCGCATGTGCCAAAATCTGCTGGCGGCGAGGGATGCGTTTGAAGAAGGGGTCTCGGCTGGTACATGATCGAGGTGGACCGGTGCTAAAGCAAGTAAATGCAAGAGACGGGCGCCGCGTGTTGTACGGCAGTTAGCTGGCTATACATTCAAAGAACCGGGAGCGGACGGTTCTGGCGGCTTTGGATGAGGCTGCGGGCGACCGGTGCTTAAAGCCAGTGCAAGGAAATACGGTGTACCGTCTTTCCGGCGTTTCCCAGCTGAAATGCGCTGGCGCCCAGGCGCCATGGGCGTCTCCCGCTGTGAATTGCACAGAGACGTTATAAAGAGCCCGGCCCAATGTCAGGCGCTTGACGCTCGACGCCGACTCCTCGCGCCGGCGTCGGGAGGTCAGAACCCAGTAAACACAAAAGGGCTGGCCGACGTCGTGCCAATGTCGGCAGAAAGTATTATCCAGCATCGGCCCAGCGTTGGCCAATAGCAAATGTCCAGCATCGCGCCAGTAAAAATGTGTCACACCTGCCTTCATCGGCCCGGTGCTGGCTGGCCAGCATGTCGGCTCGGTGAAGGACTGGCTGCACAGAGCCAGTAAGATGCCGACACCAGGCCAGCAGCAAGCCTTCACCGTGCCGCCGCGGTTGTCCATCATCTAGCCATTACTTTGCCTGCACTATGCCGTTGCCATACAAACAGTGACCATCGGCCACGGACAAAATTATGATTCGGGAAAATGAAAATAATTATACAGGGACGGGTTTTTCATGTAGATCATTTCGCGCTGCATATGGTGGAAGGAACTTATTCCCTCTAATTTTCCATCGTTGCGAAAATCGAATTCATTAATTGGACCTGGCCGGATTTGAACTGGGTACCCCTCGCTCCGTAGGCTGAAGACTTGACGATTGCACTGCCGACGCCTGTAACATGAGTCTGCGATTTTAATGCATACCATCCCCCCAGTGATGTTTTGAACTTGAGATTAACGCCTAGGGTGAAACCATCTAAAGCTAGTCTTAAAAATGCATGTAATGCCAGTACCCCTCGCTCCGTAGGCTGAAGACTTGACGATTGCACTGCCGACGCCTGTAATATGAGTCTGCGATTTTAATGCATACCATCCCCCCCAGTGATGTTTTGAACTTGAGATTAACGCCTAGGGTGAAACCATCTAAAGCTAGTCTTAAAAATGCATGTTATGCCAGTACTTGTATAATTCGATGTTAATACAACATATTACATGAGCATCCTGGACCTGATTCACTTGAAATACATCGGTAGGGAATGGCAGGCTGACAGTGCCGCGAAAACCGTATGCCGCCGATACGATGCCTGCACCGATGACGACACATAAATTTACGTCGGCCGTGTGCAGGCTAGCCAATGTCGGTTCGGTATTGGCAAAGTGATGGCTCTAGTGGCCTCGAGTATGCTGGCCAAGCTACGTGCAAGCGGCATTGGGCCTGCACACGCTGGCCTGCACCTCGCCGACGCGCTGGCCAGCCAACACTTTGCCAATGCCTTGCCGGCGCCGTTGGCAATGTGATGGCCTGCCACTGTTTAGCCAGCACACGCTGGCCTGCACCTCGCCGACGCGCTGGCCAGCCAACACTTTGCCAATGCCTTGCCGGCGCCGTTGGCAATGTGATGGCCTGCCACTGTTGGGCCAGCACTGGAATAGCAGTGGCAGGCCGACGGTCGAGGGACGTCGGCAGAGTTTCATGCCGCTAGCATTGACCCGATACTAATGGACGATAGGTTGCCGCCAGGCAGCACTTCGCCAACAGTGGATGCGTCAAGCCAGAATAATGCCATCATGTTGCCGACAGTTTGTGTTTACTGGGAAGGCACCGGCGCCACCGCGCGCCGCGGGGTCTGCGGGGGCGACGTCGCTACGCCACTGTGCCAATTTTTCCGCTACAAACAGTTTCGCTCATTTAAATTTATTTATTTATATTTTTAAGATATTGGATAAATAATTGACGGGAACAAATAACTTCCAATACGGCTGCTGTAAATTGAGTTCATAGTTGTTTTTGGTAACGATACACACATATTATAATTAAATAAATTATATATTATTATTATTATTAATATTATATATTATATATTATTATTAAATATATTATTAAAATAGAAAATAGAAAATAGAGAATAGAAATAGAAAATAGAAATAAAAATAGAAAATACCAAACGCAATTTTCTTTTATTATATGCGCTTATTTACAGTTCGTTTTGTCACAAATTATATAAAAATAAAATTAATGAGAAATCACAATCACCCTTTCCGTTGGCAAAACCAACTAGCTAGCACCTGTTTTAATGCAATCAGGCCTACCAACATGGGATGGTAACGGTAAGTCGCTAAAACTACATTCATTCCATGCTTTAGTTGCTCAGAGAAATCGCAAACAAAATGATATGATGACAATTGACAAACTAAATATACTACCGGATGTAAATGCTATTTCGAACATCATTGTGACAAACACTTCCCTAGTAACTTATATTATACTCGGATAACGCTTTAAATTAAGCTGTACAAAATTGCTAATGTTCTGACCGTATTATTCCTCAACCGAGGACAACGTTCCTCGTCATTTTCTTGTATTAAGAAGTAAAAGAAATGTCGCTCCTTTGAATGCAGCTTCGTTCAGCACTGCACCACTATTTCCCTAAACTCACTCTCTCTCTGCCTCGTCCCTTTTCTCCAGCTGCAGCCGATATCCATCCTCGTCCAGGCGGACATTGATGCTGACCTCAAGCTTCTCCATGTCCTTCATGGTGAAGTCGGTGGTCACTTTGAAGCGACGGATCAACTGGCTGAGAATCGTCTTCATCTGGAGGAGCGCGTATTTCTGACCCAAGCAATTCCTGGGACCGGCGCTGAACGGAAGATACGCGTACGGGTGCCTGTCGCTGTCGGAGCCAGGGAGCCAGCGGTCGGGCAGGAATCTACAGGCGAAATCAGGTGTTATAACGCCTCTTAACTTGGATTGAGCTCGATTGAGTTTTTAAGTTCAGTTCAGCGATCACACACTATGGGTCACTTGAGTTCAGTAGTTTTTTAACGGCGTTCTATTGGTAGTATGAAATTTGAAAGATAATCTTAGCTGTTGCATTCCGCTTCCACATTCAACAAAAACGAAACAAATTACACCCAACTATTTGCACAAAACATATTGTTTAATTGTATTTGCGTCATAGCAAGTAGTATTAAAAGTGAATATTGTATGCAATTAAAGTTTTGCTCGTATTTTTCAAACGGTCGCAGCTGCACATATTATTTCGGGCTCTTTATCGACATGCAAATTCAGGGAGCTCCATGTTGCGGCTTTGTGCAACTAGAAGCTCTGAAGATCACAACCATCTGACATCTGTACCTCCATTAGAACACATTTTTATATTTATGTGTCTTGAAAAAGCCGAATCAATATAAAATAAATGGTCTGATCAGGGATTGGAACCGTAACTCTTTACGGTTCCGGTTCCGGTTCCGATTCCTGAGTCGTTTCGGTTCCTGCGGAGATGAAACTTCAAAAGGTTCCAAACGGTTCCATTTTTCAATGCACTGAAAGAAAATCCCCTACGTACTTTATTTGGTTCCGAGAGTGCTTTTCTGACACTATTTTTTTACTTCAAGATCAAATTCACAGTGATTGGAAAAAGATAATTTACAATGCTATTTTGCTGTGTTCTTGACATGTTTGGTCGGTAAATTCTCTCGCTAATGTTTTCAAATATTAATTCGGAACATAATTTTTCGCATGACTTTGCATAGCAGCTAATTCCTTCTCCATATCTCTGGATTCAGATTGCCAGCAGACACATAAATCCAGATATTTCTGGCTGTCAAGAAATACTGTCATATTCAACTTCTAAATGTAAAGCAGATTATACGAACGTTCATTCATAAAAATAAAACCTATCGCTCAAGAGTGGTGGTGGTATTGTTACGATGGTAACGAATTTGTCCCCTGCGTTTCATTTGGCACAAGCAAGCACCCCACCTTCGGCTAGAAGACCGGGACGCCTAGGCAACCCGCCTAACACCATAACACCATGGGTTGCCTGGGTGGCAAGGAGTAGATCCCGCTGAGCATGCATTTCCACCTTCGTGCGCTCAGCGGGACCGCGGACTCTCCCTCTTGACTCGCGACCACGGAAGGAGTAAGACCCCTGCAGCGCAACCAGCGGACGGTAGCTTCGAGCGCCCACGTCTTCGCGTGTTTACTGTGTCGTTTACTGTGCCAGCAGCTCCAGCGTTTCCTAAGTTGTACCATAGATTAATGAGTTACTCAAGATGTTTCAGGCCCATGCTAGAGGGTGTCCGCGCCATTTGCCGATATTTGGTCAAGTTCCGCATCTTGTTGTTACGATCGCTATTATTAGCGCTCTCCTCGCATCCCTGCAACATGGGGGTACCTGTCGAGAACGCTCTCAACTCTGTGCAAGTCAATCAATTCGAATCGATCGCCTCATGACCTCATCATTTTATATAGTCGAGCTCTTCCGATTGGCATCACCACGCTGTTGCAATATCATGCGTTCTAAGTCGATATAATATGTATACATTGGTTAAAAAGGGTCGCGGACGATGGGGATTCCCTCTCGAATTCAATTCAATTCAATTCAATTCAATTTATTTCCTGTTGGTAACATTAAATTACATGAGGAACGTCAAAAGTGTAGGAATACAACAATGTAAAAGTAGTAACTTAGTTTAAAATACATGTTAAAAAGTACAATGTAAAAATTCATTTATAGAATAAAAACAGCGAGAAATCAAGAATTCTTTGAGCTTTTCTTTGAAGCGTTTTTCTCTTTTGATTTCCTTTGGCAAGGCGTTATACAATCTTGCTCCCATCGAAAAAGGATCTTTTCCAATAAAATTTGTTTTACATAATTCAAGTTTAAAATCAGCCTTGTTTCTGACGTTAGACTATGCACATCTTGTACTTTGCTCCCTTCTTCGTGAGATTTCCTCGTGAACATAATTGTTTGAAAAATGTATATACATGGTAGCGTTAAAATGTTATGTTTCACAAAGAATATTCGGCAAGAATCCTTGTAGTATATATCTGCACATGGGTTGCTGCTGGCTTTAACCATAAATTTGATCGCGCGTTTTTGAAGGGTAAACAGCCGTTTCGTGTGGGTGGACCATCCCCACACGATGATGCCATAGGCTAATAACGAGGCAACGTGTGCGTGATAGACCATTTTTAGATTGTCAAATGAAATCAAGTCCCTGAGTTTTCTTAGAAGGAAACAGCCTGCTGCTATTTTAGGGCATAATTTTTCTATGTGCTGCTTCCAGCTTAGGTTGTTGTCGATATAGACCCCCAGGAATTTGAGGCTTTCCTGTTCTGGAATGCTCTGTGATTCGAGCTTTATTAGTGGACTACAGGGATCAGGTGTTTTCTTTGGTTTATATCTCATGAACGAAGTCTTATATTTATTTAGAACGAGGCTATTTGTCGCGCACCACTCTTCGATTTGTTTGACCGCCAGGATTGCTTTGCTGCTCAAACCGCTGGGGGCTGTGACTAGATGTGTGGTGTCATCTGCAAAAAGAGTCAATGTCCCTTCCGTGATGGAGAATGGGAGGTCGTTCGTAAATAAAATAAATAAAACCGGCGAGATGATTGAGCCTTGGGGTAAACCTATGTTAATTGTTTTTGGTTGTGAACATTTTGTGACACCGTTTATTTTTATGTGGACTACCTGTGTGCGGTCTGTTAAGTAGGAACGAATCCAGTTATTCGCTACACCTCCGATTCCAATCTGTTTTAATTTGGATAGCAAGAGCTCGTGTTGTACCGTGTCGAATGCCTTAGTGAAGTCGTAGAATATTCCTACAACTTCTTGACGATTTTTTAAGGCTTGGAGTATGCTAGTAACAAAACCCGCCATGGCCGTGGCGGTAGACTTTCCTTTGCGGAAACCATGTTGATTGGTGTTTAGTATGCCGAATTTTTCAACGAAAGAAATTATCCTGGTGCATATGGCTTTTTCGAAGATTTTTGAGAACACCGACAACAGCGCGATTGGGCGGTAGTTGGAGACTAGCTTTTTGTCCCCGCTTTTAAATAGCGGTATGATTTTTGCACTTTTTAGTGTTTTAGGAAAAACTCCCTGCTCAAAGGAAGCGTTGACTATGTTAGCTAGAGGCACAACTATGTATTCTGAAATCTGCTTCAGCACATGCCCCGGTATTTCGTCGAGCCCTGCCGACTTCTTTTTGGCTATTACCGTTATGATGCTTTCAAGTTCAAGGGTCGTTACTGGGCTGAGGAATATGATCTTGTTTGAATTTCTCGCCCTGATCGACCGCACTGTTGGCACTTCATTACGTGCCGTTGACACCTTTTCTACTGCCCTTTGGAAGTGATTATTGAATGCGTCCGGTATTTCACTTGGTGCTAGTTTGTTTCTCGTTTCCGCATCGATTATTTCCGATATGCATGACTGTTTAGATTTTTGCTTGTTTGTGCTACCATGTATTATTTCCCAGCCGGCTTTCGCTTTATTGCGGGCTTTTGAGATTTTGTTATTATTATCCCTGAATTTGGCTACGTTTATGGAGTTAATGTAGAATCGCCTATCGAGATGATATTGCCTCTGGATCTTGTTATCCCCGGACAGTCGATAATGTTCATATAATTCTTTTAGTTGTGCACCTAGTATCCCCAGCTCCGGAGTGTACCAATTATTTATTCGTTTTTTGTTGTTTGTCCGCCTCGTCTTTTTTAACGGGAAGGCAGCGTTAAATGCTTGTTGGAAAAGGTTGCTGAAAGCCTCGTATTTTTCGTCTGCCCGATGCAGTTTAAGGATTTCCGTCCAATTTGTATTACGCAGTCTCTCTTTAAAAATCGAAAAGTTTTTGTTATTGAACGATCGTTTTATTATCGTTTGACTGGGTCGGCTAGATTTAGGGTGGCTAGTATTGTTATTGTTAAGGGTTGATATCATTTGACAAAAATGGTCGGAAAAGCCCAGGTCAATCACCTTTACCTCTGATCTTAAGTTTGTGAATACATTGTCGAGGCATGTACTGGATGTGCTCGTTACCCTTGTTGGTTCACATAGTTTATGTTCTAAATTGAAAGTGCTAAATAGGTCTGCAATAACATTTTTTTCTTTAGATTCTACCAAAAAGTTGACATTGCTATCGCCGCAGACCAAAATCGGCAATTTTGGGTATTTGTTTGCAAGATTGGAGAGGATCTGTAACATGTTGTCTTTAAAAATGTTGATATTGCCTGTTGGGGCCCTATATAAACATAGTACGATGAATTTCTCTTGCTTGTTGTTGTAAGTGATGCCTACACATTCAATGTGTTTTTCCGAACATAAATCATCCATAAAAGTAATGCAATTTACATTGGATTGGTTTTTAGTGAAGATTATCACACCTCCATTTTTATATTGTTTCCTGCAAAAGGATGCTACCATTTCGTACCCTTCAATGCATATGCTATTTGTTTCCTCAGCACGCAGCCAATGTTCCGATATACATATAATGTCTGGATTCAGGGTTCTCATTTCTATTTCCACTATCCCAGTTTTACGGCGTAAACATTGGATGTTACTGTGAAGGATAATACAAGAAGGACCGTTTTTTACCTTGTGATTTACGTGGTTGCGGTGTTGCGACCCCTTTTCATGGTTCTCAACCACTTCTCTAAAAAAGTATCTTGGCTGATGGCTGGTGCTTTGGGCTTGAATCCTGCGATATTTTTGTTACACTGAGAAACATTTTGTCTGCCTGATAGCAGCCATTTTTCGAGCGGGCTTATCATGTGGTTTGGTTTAGCGAGAGTAGTTATGGGTAGAAAGTGGACTATTGAATTACATAGAGTTACTTTTCCACTGTCATTGAAATGCAGGCCATCAGATTTTAGATGGTGGAGTTCTATCTTTTTATCTAAAAAGTTGATTCTAATATTTTTTGCACATTTGTCCCTGGAAGAGTTTACAGTGTCGTGGATACAAAAATTTGCAAGTCTTATGATTTTGTTAAAATTCAGATCAACATCTTCTCTATGTCGCCTTCTCGGAATAGTGTTTATTATAAGGTTGCACTTCCGGCTTACCGGTACTAATCGATTTATATCGCCAGCAAAATTTGAGAGCGGGTTATTACCAATGTCGTTGCTCCCACCCATCACGATGAGCCAGTCACCTCCACGCAATGCTTTCGCCTCACTGATAGCTTTTCCGACCACTGACCCGAGGAGGGCACCTGGTTTCACAAACACGCTCACTTTGTAATTTTTCCTGAGTTTGTTGGATAGGTTTTGACCGAGGTCTCGGCCGTGGCTGTCCGCTACCACTACCACACGAATGATTCTGTCTTCTTTCTTCTGGTCTTGAGGCCTTATTTCTTGGGGTTGGCTTGGGTCTTCCGTCCGATCTTGGGGGTGACTTGAGTCAGTGTCCTCTGGGTGCAGATCGCTCGAGGCCGTAGACCCACGAGGTGAATCCCTGTGATGATGTTGTAGGTCACGTGCAGCTGTCAGGTTGCTGTCACTCTCATTGGCGGAGAGGTTGCCGCCATTTGTATGCTGTTCCGCATCTGAGTTTTTAGTGACGTCAACAAATACACATGCCTCCTTTTCAGTAATATTCTTCATTTCTTTGGTGTTTCCAATGTGAGGGTTGAAATCTTCTGAATGATTGAGTAAAAATTGAGGAGCTGACCCTTGGAGAATGTGCATTTTCAGCCGCTGATTCTCTCTTTGCAACCTTTCTATTTTCGTTTCCATTTTTCCCACTTTGATATTTAATATAGCTAGGTTTTCTTCAATCTTCTTATAGAATTTAGATTGGCATACCCGTGCGAGAGTTGGGACCGATGAGTTAACATTGGGCTTTGGTGCTGATGCTTCTTCGTCCACGTCATTGTCTGGCGGTAATGGCGTCCATTCCGCCCCTTGTTTGTCGTTGGAACACTCACCACATTGCCACGTTTTGATTTTCGTTGAGGTTTCGGTTGATTCACACTCCCTATGCTTCAATAACTTACAGATACTGCATTTGATAAGCTTACTCACATTTTTTTTACATTTAGCACAGTAAATAGTTATTTGTTTCACTTTTTTATCGGAGCGACGTGGCTTGAGCTGCTGCTCGTCCGCCATCTTGATATCCGTTCTGGAGGTATGGAGGTACTGGCTTCCATGTGCTTTGGTGGGTCAAATCTCGTTATGATAAACCAGTTTTATTATCAGTAGGTAATTACCTTGCTCCATGTGAAACGAAAAGAGAATCGATCAACCTTCAAATCGGGATGCTATCGAGCTATGCACTGTTATTTCCCACACTTCAATGGTCTAAAAGACGTAATTTTTAAGTTACAATAAAATTTGAAAAGCTCCCTGTATTATTTACTCCGCAATGCAAGCACGTTTATTACATTACTTATTCGGCATTTGCGAAAAAGTAAGTAATCACTGTGCGATTACACTTAATTTTCGTAATTGCTTTGTTAGGTACCTCCAATAATCTCCGACCCGCCTGGGCGAGGTAGCCGTCAAAAAGGTAGGGACTCCAGCTCCTGTACGATAGATAATTTGATCGATTGATAACAGAGGCAATTAAAATAAATCGAATTGTGGAAGCGTACTTTTTTCTAAAATACTGCAGAAGGAACTGAACAAATGAATATTTTGCAAAGATAAGATACGAGCTCATTTTTAAATTGAACTGCTAGTCCAAAAATTACACGTTTTGGGCCAGGAGATATGGGATAAACAAATACAAAGAGTCGAAGACTCTTGCCATTACTGTTCCTTTTACGAGACGAATCCCATCTGACAAGGAAACTGGTTTGCCATACATTCTCATCAAGCACGTACTGTGCACTTGCTCTGCAAAGGACCCGTTACGGAAACATACAAATTATCGAATACTCGTATTCTGTGTCCGCATATTGATTGAAAGAAAAATTTCAACGAAATATATATTTCGTAACAATAAACATTAATGAATTATAGTTAACCTGGTTTGCTTATTGTCCATTGACCAGCCCAACCCGAATTGTGTCGTTTGCCGGCAATAATTGTTGATTTTCCCAAACACGTATGCTTCAGATGCACACCGAAAAAGTTAGAATATTCAGTGATTTTCTCGTTTTTAGCCAAATAACACGCTTGACTGAATTGCCCTTTACTCTTTATTCTATATACGTGAAATAGTGTTTTATATGCCAATATCCATTCTGAAATGATATCACTCTTGCATTGTATGTGGCCAGCCAAACGTTTTATATCAAGTTCGGTCAAATATTACCTACTCTTCCATCCTATTCCAAGCTCGCTCAGATAAGAACCCGTTAGGTAGGTACACGTAATTTATTTTAAATTGCAACATTGGAATTGTCTGGTACGCGGTCTCTTGTGATCGATTTAAATTGATTGACTTGCACAGAGTTGAGAGTGTTCCCGACAGGTACCCCCATGTTGCAGAGATGGGAGGAGAGCGCTAATAATAGCGATCATAACAACAAGATGCGGAACTTGACCAAATATCGGCAAATGGCGCGGACCATTTAAAGAACACCCTCTAACATGGACCTGAAACATATTGTGTAACTCCTGTATTGTTGTACCTTCACAAGCATTGCGGTCTTGCGGTCATTGCGGTCAAGCATTGCGGTCACACAAGCGGTCTTGCGGTCAAGCATTGCGGTCACAAAAGCGGTCTTCCATCCTATTCCAAGCTCGCTCAGATAAGAACCCGTTAGGTAGGTACACGTAATTTATTTTAAATTGCAACATTGGAATTGTCTGGTACGCGGTCTCTTGTGATCGATTTAAATTGATTGACTTGCACAGAGTTGAGAGTGTTCCCGACAGGTACCCCCATGTTGCAGAGATGGGAGGAGAGCGCTAATAATAGCGATCATAACAACAAGATGCGGAACTTGACCAAATATCGGCAAATGGCGCGGACCATTTAAAGAACACCCTCTAACATGGACCTGAAACATATTGTGTAACTCCTGTATTGTTGTACCTTCAGTGGGGGAACCCGTCGGCCGGCACACGGTGAGGGACACGCGTTGGGGCGCGTACACTAGAATTAATTTGAGTTAGTTTGCCACTTTTTGGGGATCTCATATCCTACAGTACCATACCATAGAATCAAATGATAAAGTTTTTGTCATTACCATTAAAAAAGTTAATTATCATTACAATTATTTTCCATTTTACTTTTAACAAATCGTAAAAGAGTCAAATGATACTTTATTTCGAAGTCCACCATGCTGTGGTAATCTTTGGCTAACACGACTGTAGTTTTGTACTTTCAAATAAACGGGATCCAATAGCGAAGGACGTATGTTTTGTGCGTACGAGGAGAATTCTCTCCCCTCTATCATCCCTTGGCCACCGAGCGATCCCAAGGCGGTTCCCTCTCCCAGCTGCGCCCCCACGCAGGAAAGGTGAGTACACCAGAATCGCCACTGTGGTGGAGGCACGGGTTCCAGGTAGATTTCTCTATCAATAATAACTATCTCGAGCGGCTTGGGCTCCGGGTTCATGACAGGGGAGAGAGCGGTGGCTTCATGACGTCCCACTGGCCGTTCTCCATTGTGGTTCGAAACGTTTGTGCCGGCTGAGACGACGGGCTGCTACGAGAAGGACATAAGAGTCCACTCCAGATAGCGAATCTCCATTCTCGCACTTGGATGATAGCTGGTCCTAGCTTCGAGTTGCTTGAGTTGAAGGAATGGCTGGAAGACATAGCTCGGGAGCTGCGGGCGCAGAAAGAAGCGCTAGTGTTCGCTATACAACAAAAACAGCAACTAATTTCGCGACAGCGGCCGGAAGGGGCCGACCGCCAGGATCGCGGTCAAGGGGAAACAACTTCGGCTGAATATCGCAGCGACGGATACCGCACAAGGGAGCATGGTGGCTTTTTCGAGCGTGATAGCAGGGGGATTCTGGAGCCAGAGCCGGGTAGATGTCAGCAGGTATTCCGGGGGCCTTACCGAGACCAGCGGAGGGACTCCCAGCCAGAACAAGGGCGGGGGCGCTTTCGCCACCATGTGTGGATCGGTAAGCCGGTATGCACGAGAGATACAGGGCCACGTGACCCGCATGTGCCCAAATCTACGGGCGGCGAGGGGTGCGTTCCGGCCAACTAAAAGAGGGGACTAAGCTGCTATGATCGAGGTGGACCGGTGCTATGGTAAGTGAATGCAAGGGACGAGGAGCAGCGTGTTGTACGGCATTGAGTTGACTATACATTCAAAGAACCGGGAGCGGACGGTTCTGGCGTCATTGCATGAGGCTGCGTGCGACCGGTGCTTAAATCAAGTGCAGGGTAAGACCGTGCACCGTCTCTCCCGCGTTTCCCAGCTGTAAGGCGCTGGCGCCCAGGCGCCATGGGCGTCTCCCGCTATGAATTGCACAGAGACGTTATAAAGAGCCCGGCCCAATGTCAGGCGCTTGGCGCTCGACGCCGACTCCTCGCGCCGGCGTCGGGAGGTCAGAAGGCACCGGCGCCACCGCGCGCCGCGTAGTCTGCGGCGACGGTCGCTACGCCACTGTGCCAATTTTTCCGCTTCAAACAGTTTCCCTCATTTCAATTTATTTCTTTATATTTATAAGTTATTGGATAAGATAATTGACGGGAACAAACAACTTCCAATACGGCTGCTGTACATTAAGCTCATAGTTTTTTTTGGTAACGATACACACATAGTATTATTAAGACCAAACACAAGGTTCTTTTATTATATGCGCTTTTTCACAGTTCGATTTGTCACAAATTATATAAAAATAAAAGTAATCAGAAATCACAATCACCCTTTCCATAGGCAAAACCAGCTAGCTAGCACCTGTATTAATGCAATCAGGCCTACCAACTTGGGATGGTAACGGTAAGTCGCTCTACATTCATTCCATGCTTTAGTTGCTCAGAGAAATCGCAAACAAAATGATATGATGACAAACTTAAGATACTACAGGATGTAAACGCTGTTGTGAACATCATTTTGACAAACACTTCCCTAGTAATTTATATTATACTTGGTTAACGCTGTCATTTAAGTTGTACAAAATTGCTAATGTTCTGACTGTATTTTTCCTCAACCGTGGACAACTTTCCTTGTCATTTTCTTATATTAAGAAGTATAAGAAATATCGCTCCAATGATGCAGCTTTGTTTAGCACCGCACCACTATTTCCCTAAACTTACTCTCTCTGCCTCGCCTCTTTTCTCCAGCTGCAGCCGATATCCCTCCTCGTCCAGGCGGACATTGATGCTGACCTCAAGCTTCTCCATGTCCTCCAAGGTGAAGTCGGTGGTCACTTTGAAGCGACGAATCAACTGGCTGAGAATCGTCTTCATCTGGAGGAGCGCGTACTTCTGACCCAAGCAATTCCTGGGACCGGCGCTGAACGGAAGATACGCGTACGGGTGCCTGTCGCTGTCGGAGCCAGGGAGCCAGCGGTCGGGTAGGAATCTACAGTCGAAAACAGGTGTTATAACGCCTCTTAACTTGGATTGAGCTCTACAATTTAAGTCAGCTTACAAACCTGGTATTATAAACCATCTGTCATTTGGAAGAAACTTTAAAATGAGTGGAATATTGTTACCTGTTGATACAAGAATGCAATGGATGGAAGGGAACGAAGGTGGAAAAATGTGCAATGATCCTCTTATCCCACCCAGCGAAGCGAAGAAAATGTGCCAGGGTAGATTACTTCCGGCCAGCAGGAGGTCCCGGCTGATATCCAAGTTCGGCTGCACCTGCTTTCTTTCTTAACTTTACCATGATCTTATTAACTGCATAACTTCGGCAATACATAAGTTAGTACTTATTTCAGGAAATAAAGAAGGTAAAGAACGTGAGCAGTGAATATGTAAACCCCTTGTTGAGTTTCGCTCCCTATCCCCTAATGAGAGCCGGTGTCTGATTTTTTTCCAAAGTTGGCTGTGGGGGGTGGGGGATGATTCAGATATGGAATATGGTGTTAAGTTATGTAGGCTTGGTTATCGAAACTTACAACTCAAAAGTCAAAATACAAAATATTCAACCATCATGCCCATATCTGTTTTTTCTCCGCTAAAGCCGAAATTTGGAAATTGGTTCTTATTTTTGTTCTATAAAAGTAAATTCTCATATTTGTAATATTTTGATTGGTCTCTGCTTTATTGATTGGGCCGAAAACGTACCCTTGGCACAAGGCCCCAATTCTGTAACTTTTCAGATATGACATGACATGAAATGAAAGTGACAACTCCAAGGTCGCCTATGTTATCATATGGAACAAATTATAGTTCTCACTCTCATTTCATTTCATCTCACATCTGAAAAGTTACAGAATTGGGTCCAATTCGTGAAAAGTGACCTCTGAGCGTGAGACTTATTTTCTTGCAAAATCCATTTATATGATCAAAAGTGCTATATCGTAAAAATTCGGTTTTTGAATTCTACCGCAACCTAGACGCATCTAGCTTAAGGATTAAAACGATCCCTTAGGCATAAATGGGTTAACATCTCACCCCATGCATGAAAGAATTATTATTACTTCACTACTCACTTATTGGGTTCAGAATAATTCCTGGGGTCCCTATGCACGAGGTGGCTCACGACGATCACCGAGCTGCCGGCGGGAAGAGTGTACCCACTCATCAAAGCGATGTCTTCCGGGATGGCGCGAGGCATCAATCCCACCGACGGGTACATACGCAGCGTCTCTCGAATCACTCGGTCCAAGACGGGCATCTTGGGAAGGTCGAGGTGCGTCGCCGGACGCGTCATGTCGTCGGCGAAGACTTGACTCATCTCCGCGTAGAGGGCGTCTTGCCACTCGGGGTGGATCGCGATCAGCAAGAGAAGGGCGGACATGGTGACAGCTGTCGTCTCCAGGCCGGCAAAAGCCATGGTAAGCAGCTGAAAGAATAATTTGACATTGAAAACTGACCCGTGCTAAGCAAGTCGGATTATATGACTTAGGTACCTACTCTGACAATTAACATGTGTA
This sequence comes from Nemoura dubitans, assembly GCA_921293005.1. NCBI lineage: Eukaryota > Metazoa > Arthropoda > Insecta > Plecoptera > Nemouridae > Nemoura > Nemoura dubitans. The sequence continues at coordinate 38,653,199 of OV121075.1, forward strand.
TCTTAATTTTTATATACGCCCCTCATATCAAAAACACACTGTTTTATTTCGAAAGTTTTGTCCATATCCCGCTTTATTTGGAAACCTTTTTGAGGTGCCATATTAAATAAAATGAATTGCCATAAACGATCTCAAATTAGAGAATCTTTCCCTGCTAACAAGCGTGAAAAAACTCCCAGGGAGTTCTGGAAATCGCAATTCTGTGTAGAATATCGAATAAATAGATAGTAGAATAATAATTGTCTGTTTAAAATCGCCCGAATATACCTCATGTCTTTCTGTATTCACTGCCTCTGCTTTGCATTCAGTTGACAAAGCCTCACTTTAAGACACGCCCGGCTTCTTTGATGTTTGACCCATTTTGATAGGTTGCTAGACACGAACTAAGAGATCCAAAACTGCCCATCGCCCATTTTGTCTGGCTCAAGAGCAAGACATGACTTATATGTTTTGAAACTCTTGGCTCGAAACTAGCAGCAGTTGGTCCTTGAGGATGAAGCAAATTCATTCCACTTCTTGGCGTGCAATTGAAATTATCCATGCCATCTACCTCATCTTGCATTTCCTTCTCCAACAGCAACGACCCTCCTGTCTCCGAGCCCTCGATGAGCATGTCCAAGAAGGAGGTGATCGTTTTGCCGGACGCCGTCACGATGCCTTCGCGGCGATCCCCTTGGCGATACGCGGCCAGCTTCCTCGCAATCACGTCGCTGCTGAATGTTTCAGTTCTCTACAAACAATGTCAACTTATTTTAGCTGATATTTTAAAAGATTTGAACCGATTTCAGCTGGTATCAAGTGATTTCGGTTGACGTCAGCTGACAAAATGAGGTGATGTTAGCTGGAGCCAGCTGGTGTCCTGACAGTTGACCAAAGATCAATTGATGGTCAGCTGAAATATAAAGTAAGTTGCCAGTTTGTAAAAAAATGCAATAATTCTGACATCTGACTTAAGATCGGTTGTTCATTTTGACAGCATTCATATCCTTATTCATGTTGTCGAGAGGTTGGTGAGTGAATTGCTATTGAAGTTAAGGAATAACTTTAATTTATTCTGTCCGAAAAAAAATGTTGTAGATGGTCACCCATCCCATACCAGCAAAGCACAATGATGCTTAACTTCATGTAATTAGTTGACAAATGAGCAGAAGGCAAAGAACAAGTATTTGTCGATTCGTGTATTTCTTACAAGAGTATTTACGCCACCCTCGTGATCGTCTGTGATCAAGACATTAAAATCGTGGCATTAGATCGCAAATGGTTAACTCATTTTGGACATTATCAGATCATTTTATTTGAGTTGATAGAATTCAGAGTTATGAGAGAAGTGAATTTTTTTTTCCGCGAAAAGAAGATACGCATGTCGACAAAAGTCTGACAGAGCAGCTTTTTTATGTCGTCAAAGTAACATAGCTCTATATTGTATTGTATTGATATATTATAATAATATTATACATAGAATATAATATATTATCTTGAATATTACATATGTTGGTATTACATTATTACAATTGATTTACAAATCAGAGGAGCCTCTTTAAGAGTGAAAAACAGCTTTTCTTAACGTGACAATATTGTTTAGTACAGTCGCGAATTACTGGTCAAAACCACTTGAGATTTTGGGGTAGGAAGACGCGTGCCGACCCTTGTAAGCTCTGCTAGCTCTGTTGTGTTCTCTTCGAGAGTGACAACTGACGGATCTCCTTGCAAATAGCTGCATTGTCACTTTCGTCACCATGCTTGCTTAACTACCTGATGATTGGCAATGAAGGGGTTTTCCCGAAAATTGGCAACATAGGGCTGATAAAGTGACAGAGTTGGTGCACATTCTTGCCGGATGTCAAGATACATAATTTTTTTAATGGCATTGTCCGAAGCCCTGAAGTGGATTTGACCAGTATCTTGGTAACCTTGTAACCTTGATGAGTATCTTGTAACCTTGATGAGTTGCCTGGCTCTCCTGCCGTCGGCCGTGAGAGCATATAGCCAGTCGTAGAGCAGCCAAGGGTAAAGCACGCGGCGGTAGATGAGGTTGGTGCCGTCGTAGACGCAGTCCTTGAAGGCGCATTCCCCCAGCGTCTGGGTGTCCGTAGCCTGACCTGGGGGCAGGCGCTGGATTGAGAGATCATGGTATAATTGGCCAGCTTCACGTTCATGGATTAATACACACTTTGCAGCAATCGCTTCTGAGCAAGTTCAGTCTGTGGATGGGCGAGACAAACGAGTCGAGCATTTCAACTGTCAGAACAGTCAACTTGAAGAAAAACGAGCTTGATTTTTTTTATTATGGAAGTGGGAATTTTCCTGGTATAGGTAGTCAAATTTCGACATTTTGTCATTTTACCCAGAAAACGTAAAAATTTCACTGATCTCTAATAGCCTGGATGGAGCATAGTAGCCAGCTAGCAGCTAAAAATTGAAGTCAGCTGACAGCATGTAGTCAGCAAGTAGTAATTGTTTGCAACAGGTAGGAGTCCCAAAATCTGTGGACTCCTTATGATTTTAATGCTAATTTGAGAGTTTTAAAAACGTGTTTCAAGTGAAATCATTACATCAAAGTTGCAGCATCAGACACTAAAATAATGCATGTTAATATTAAATTTGATTTTGGGAGACAGCACTGCTCTAAATGCACTATTTGTGAATTTTTCTTTCGGTTTTTGGAGCCTGTTTTCGGCATTTTCTTTTCACACTGGTTTCAAGCGTGTGCATTATATGCTTTCACGTGCATATTTCGAGCATCTAGCATCAAGCGAGGACCATAAAATATAAATACTTATAGAAAGCCTTTCTAAAAGCTACACACTTCAATATAATGTAAATATCTGATTAAAGGCTACGAAAATGGTAAGTAAACTCCCTAAAATAACTTAAGGATCTTATGGAGAGACTCAACATTTGGGACTCCTATTTGTTGATTGTTGACTTTAAAACCGCTCTATGGCAACAGCTTTAAATTGCAATTTGAGATAAGTGAAAAATATTCATATTTATTGATGAGCGTAGCGAGCGAAGCGAGCGAAGCGAAATCATCAATTTCACTACTGCTAAAAAAACAATTGGTGTGTGTTTGTTTGTTTGTTTGTTTTTTTTGTATGTGTGTTTGCGCGCGCTCTACAGGCCAAACGCCTGCGTCGAGCGGGATGAAATTTTCAGGGTGTCTTCTTTTGTTCTCAACTTAGACCCCCTGCGTTTTTCAAGAAAATCCTCCACACCCTTCACTTTCAAAGCAGAAAAAGAGCAAAATTCGACAATTGGGCAAGTTTGGAAAAGTACGGAAATTTATTTAAAAGTGCGTATTTTTTTCAAATGTTCCCAATTTCGATTTGCCTTTAGAAACCATCGAAACCAAATCGAAACATCACACCAGATTTTTTTACTTGAAATTGACTTCAAGAGTTGACAGACATTATAAATTTTGTCAATTTCGTGCATGCAAGTTTTGGAAAGTAAGTCCGCGGCAGAAATATATCTCCAACCCAATAAAAACCCTTAGACATGAGTTACATCTATGTATCATATGACCATCAATGACCTGAAAAAGAGCATATTTCCGCTACCCGACACCTCGGACAGAAACAAAGAAAGTTCAGAATCGCTTACATTTTCAAGTGATCAGAAATTTTTAAAAAGCAATGGCCCGGCTTGCGGCTCCATGATTCTTATGTGCTTTTTGTCTCAATCTTTTTATGCGCTATACACAAACCGCTACGCTCATCTTCAACTCAACACAAATTGCGTTCGCCCTAGTTTAGACATTCCTTGACATAAATATGTCAGCTGAAACAGAAATGAATTACCCAAATCCGGGATATAAATGATCATCTTGGCATACGAAAATTTACGAAACAAGTGTTTATTTTATAGGCAAGTCATAATTGTGACACTTTTAGTGATAATATTAATTAAAGTGATAATTGATGAGCGTAGCGAGCGAAGCGAGCGAAGCGAAATCATCAATTTCACTACTGCTAAAAAAAACACTTGGTGTGTGTTTTTTATTTTTATTTTTTTTTTGTATGTGTGTTTGCGCGCGCTCTACAGGCCAAACGCCTGCTTAGAGTGGGATGAAATTTTCAGGGTGTCTACTTTTGTTCTCAACTTAATCCTCCACACCCTTCACTTTCAAAGCAGAAAAAGAGCAAAATTCGACAATTGGGCAAGTTTGGAAAAGTACGGAAATTTATTTAAAAGTGCGTATTTTTTTCAAATGTTCCCAATTTCGATTTGCCTTTAGAAACCATCGAAACCAAATCGAAATATCACACCAGATTTTTCCCTCGACCAGATTTACACCAGATTTAAAAACCCATGGGCATGAGTAACATCTATGTATTAACATGCACATTGCTCAATGATCTCAAAATGAGCATATTTCCGCTACCTGACAGCTCGGACAGAAACAAAGAAAGGTCAGAATCGTTTACATTTTCAAGTGATCAGAATCTTTGAGAAAGCAAGCGTCCGGCTTGCTGCTCCATGATTTAGGCTTTTTGCCTCAATCTTTTTATGCGCTAAATACAAACCGCTACGCTCATCTTAAACGCAACACGAATTGCGTTCGCCCTAGTAAAGTGATAATAAAATTATTTTTGATAATTGATGAGCGAAGCGAGCGAAGCGAAATCATCAATTTCACTACTGCTAAAAAAAGCACTTGGTGTGTGTGTTGAAAAATAAAAAATAAAAAATAAATCAATAAAAACCAACCCAATAAAACCCAATAAAAACCCTTGGGCATGAGTTACATCTATGTATTAACATGCACAATGCTCAATGATCTCAAAATGAGCACATTTCCGCATGAAAGGGCTTCATCCTATAGCTGGAGCTTAACGCTGAATGATCATAACATTTTCTTCATGTTCTTGATGATTCTGAGTTTGTTCCGGTTATTTCATCGGGTTCTTTCAGTGAAAAACATTGCACTCTGTGGACGGGTGGCGATTTTTCTCTTCACCCCTTGGCCTTATATGAGCAATGAATTTTAATAAATTTTAATTTAAATAAATAATAAATATTTAGAGCCATGAACTGGAAAGTACTAACATGCCCTCACATGCAGTGCACTATACCTGCGTAGCACGGGCCCATACTGCTAGTATATTATAAGGCTTTCATATTATGTAAACTTTTTGTGCTTTGTTTGGTTTGGCTAAATAACTTCCGTAACCGTGGGAAGTATTAGTTTCCATAGTAACCAGAATTTTCCTTAGTAACGGACGCTAATTAGCCAAACTAATCATAGCACAAAAATTTTTCTGGCGAAATTTGAAAGCCTCATACCTGGGAGGTTAGCTATTTGGTTGGGCTCTCACTAATAGTTTGCTGTAAACAATTGTTTGGTAGATATCCGTTGACCGAGGTGATCATTCCACCAGCCGTATATGACAAGCATTATGGAAATAAAAAAATATATCAAAATTCAGATTTAAATTAAGCAATTCTGTGCTGCAATTCGCAAATACTTTTTCTTTTGCTTCCGTTCGACGTGTTCAGGGGCACCCCTAGCCCCTGGCTTCGTCCCTGACTGCCACTTTCAAATCAAAATAAAGGTATTTTTTTTAGTGTCCTGCCTCAAAATTCTCCTTTGAACTTTTCAAAGAGTAAGAAAAATTGTGAATTTCAAGGCAGCAGCTAAATTGGCCCTAAATGCCCGTTTAGGAGGACTTTGGTGAAATAGCCCATTGTTAGAAAAAGTGCTGTTGTAAAACAACAAATTAAGTAGTTTAATGATTAAACAAAGAAAATATCGTGATTTGTAATAATATGCCATAAAAAAATAACCAGTCAGTTGCTCCAATGTTTGCTACTCACCAATGGCCGTCTCACAGATCGAGTCCAGTGTGCACAGACTGAGTTGATGGTAGACGTCGAACGTCCTGCCGTCGGCCACTTCGTCCAACTTGTCCATCAGTATCGACGACTTCGCCACAAAAATCTCAACGTAAGACTCGAGCACTTTAAAGTGAAACATCGGCGTCATCAACTGCCTGTGACTTTTCCACTCCTCGCCACTGCTTGACAACAATCCACTTCCTGTAAAAAATGCGATCGCTTTTGCCATATTTTCGTCCCGATTCCTGACCCTGGGATTCCCTAACACGCATTGGATGTCTTCTGGATCGAAAAGAAACACTGTTAAACGGTCGCCCAACCAGGAGCGCACCACTGTACCGAACTCGGCTCGAAGTTTTGAAAAAAGGATCAACAACTGGTGTCCACTGACCGTCCAGTATGAGAGCGCGTTGCCTAAAAGGGGCACTGTTTTCGGGCCTGGCATGAGCCGAGCGGCGGCCCAAATCTTGCGTCGGGGACGCCAGTAGACGAGAGTCCAAAGACAGGAGAGCACCAGGAGGGCGAGAGCCAGCGTCAACGCACCGTCCATGGCGAGCGACTGGACTCCATGCTCCGACGATCGGCTCTTTTTATTGTAACTCGAGGGTGACGTTTTTTAGTTCAGTTCCGCAACACTATGGTTAACTTGAGTTCAGTCGTTTTTTAACGGCCTTGTACAAATGGGCGATTCTATTGGAGGAATGAAAATGTGTGACAGATAAAACTCATCTGTTGCACACCACTTCCCCATCCAACAAAAACAAAACAAAGTCCGCCCAAGTATTGGCATGAAACTTGTTTTATCGAGTTTGCTTCATAGCAAATAGTATTAACAGTTTAGAAATTTCGTATATTTAAACGGTCATATTCTTTGTTTCACAGAACATTGGTTAAAACCCGAGGAATTTGAAATCTTTACAATTCAAGCTCTGAGAACTTACACAATGCTTGATTTATTTCAAGTTAAGATATGCAAAAAATACCAATTATTTTTTTAAATATTGGGGCACTTGCTACTTATAATTGCTATCCAACTCCGTGTTTAAGTATAATATAAACATTATATTTTATTGGGTATATAAATATAATGTGTACCATTCTACACCAGACATGAATTCAAGAAGTCACGTCAGATTGTTTTGTGAGAAAAAAGGATGCGAGAGGAACTTTTAAAGTCTTTCGTGGAAGTTGTAAATTTCACACATGTCATTATCTTTACCCTGGGGGAGTCTCATTGGTTATTGCCTAAAGTTAATAAATCCATGTAAAAATTTTTTAATCATAATGAAAAGGACACACGTGATTTATAAAACTCATTTCGTGCTGGTTTTTGGGTACTGCAGACGTTTCGTAACATAAATGATGTAATCATAATTTCATAATATCCAAAATAATTAATATATTTTATGATATGGAGTTGATCATATCCCTACAACATAATAATAAGAGGATCGTAGAAGCTATTGCCTATAAATTATCTATTGATATACTTATTTATTATCTATCTATTATCTGTTCTATTCGCAACGAATTTGTAAATCCTGAGCACATGCTTCACTTTCCGGAAGGAAAATGCTTGCATCCCCGATCCCCCCTCCCTCCCACCAATTCATTACATTTCTGCTTCTATCTACATTGTTTTTGATGAGCGTTGCGACCGAAGCGAAATCTTAAATTTCACTACTGCTAAAAAAACAATATTTTTTTTTCTTGAAAAAAGCAGCGGGTCTAAGTGAACAAACGTAGACACCCTGAAAACTTCGTCGCAATCGAAGCAGGCGAATTTGTAGAGCCTGTAGAGCGCGCACAAACACACTTACCAAAAAACACACACACACAAGTGTGCCAAAGGGTTCGCGTTGAAGATGAGCGTATCGGAGAGCAGGGGACGCCGACGACGTTGACGGGGACGTCGAGGTTCATGGCCAGCGGTCCTAAGTTGAGAACAAAGGTAGACATCCTAAAAATTTCATCGCATTCGACGCAGTCGTTTGGTCTCTAGTGCGCGTGCAGCGAGAACATATCAGATCGTTTATATTCAGTTACGGCTGCCGACTACTCTTCATTGCCGACTACTTCCTTTGTCGACTGCTTCAATTGACGACTGTATACTAGACAACCACGCGTATTCCGTGTTCGTGACTAGGGCTTCGCGAACGTAATTTGTGTTGCGTTGAAGATGAGCGTAGCGGTTTGTATTGCGAATATAAAGGTGCAGGCAGAAGTCGTATGAAGACCATCGAGCCTCATGTCAGACCAGTCTTCTTGAAAATTCTGATCACTTGAAAATGTAAACCATTCTGACCTTTCTTTGTTTTCTGTCCGAGCTGTCGGGTAGCGAAAATATGCTCACGTTGAGCTCATTGAGCATTGTGCACGTAAATACATGGATGTAACTCATGCCCAAGGGTTTTTATTCGGATGGAGAGATATTTCTGACGCGAATTTACTATCAAAAACTTGCGTACCTACGCGAAATTTGCAAAATTCTGACAAACTTGAAGTCAACAAAGCTGGTGTAATGTTTCTATTTGGTTTCGATGGTTTCAAAAGACAACAATCGAAATTGGGAAAATTTTGAAAAAATACGCACTTTTAAACAAATTTCCGTACTTTTTCAAACTTTCCCAATAATTGTTCAATATTGCTATTTTTTCTGATTTGAAAGTGAAGGGTATGGAGCATTTTCTAGAGAAACGCAGGGGGTCTAAATTGAGAACAAAATTAGACACACAAAAAATGTCATCCTAATCGAAGCAGGTGTGTGGTCTGTAAAGCGCGCGCAAACACACATACAAAAAAACAAACATACATACATACAAACAAACAAACAAACATACATACACAAGTACTTTTTCTTACCACTAGGAAACGCTGCCAAAGTGTTCGCGTTGAAGATGAGCGTATGGGCGCAGCGGTACCAAGTTTAGAACAGAGGTACACACCCTGATAATTTCATCGCAATCGACGCAGGCGTTTGGTCTGTAGTGCGCGCGCAAACACACATACAAACAAGCAAACACACAAGTGAAATTGAGAACGAAATTGACAAAATTTCTGGCAAACTTGGATTCACAAAGCTGGTGTTTTGTTTTTATGTGGTTTCGAAGAGTAATATTAGAAATTAGGAAAATTTGGCAAAAAGACGCATTTTAAATAAATGTCCGTACTTTTCAAAACTTTCCCAATTTTCGAATATTGCTCTTTTTCCTGGTGTGAAGGGGAGAGGTATTGAGGATTTTCTTGAAAACCGCAGGGGGTCTAAGTTGAGAACAAAAGTAGACACCCTGAAAATTTCATCGCAATCGAGGCAGGCATTTGGTCTGTAGAGCGCGCACAAACACACACACAATCAAACAAACAAACAAACAAACAAACCGACAAAAACACACACACACAAGTGCTTTTTTTTTAGCAGTAGTGAAATTGAAGATTTCGCTTCGCTCGCTACGCTTATCAATTAACATTCGCACTATAAGTGCGAAATAAAACTATAAGCACATGCTCCTTAGCCCTGTGCATTCGACTTTTTAAAATTTCAGCCTAGACTAATGTATCGTGCAGCCAGCTGTCAAAAACCGCCACATCGAACAAATTCGTTACTTGAAATGTCGTGTTGGTGTTTTAAATTACTAGGGCTTCGCGAACGCAATTTGTGTTGCGTTGAAGATGAGCGTAGGTAGCGGTTTGTGTATAGCGGATTAAAAGGTGCTTGCAGCAGTCACAAGAAAACCATGGAGCACCAAACCTGACCATTGCCTTCTCGAAACTTCTAATCACTTGAAAATGTATGCGGATTCTGACGTTCCTTTGTTTCTCTTCGAGGTCAACAAAGCTGGTAACCAAGGAAACGAAGGAAACCGGACTCGTTTTGAATCAGCCGTCAAATCACGAAAAAAACACCACAAAAATGCTAATAAAAACCAATTGGAAGAACCTACCGAAATAAGATTTGCAGGCATGATAAATATGTATAAGGTCTACACGTTTAGAAGTTTTGGTGAAGTTATGTTCAGAACTTTGAAATTTACAGGGGTTCGAAATTCGGAAAAAATCGAAAAATTTCGTAAAAATTGATTTATAAAAAATTTACTAAACCGATCTTTTTCAAAAACGCAGGGGGTCTAAGTTGAGAACAGAGGTAGATACTCAGAAATTTTCATCCGTGTCGGTTCAGGCGTTTGGTCTGTAGAGCGCGCACAAACACACAAAAAAACAAAAAAAAAACATACACAAGTGACTTTTTTTTGGGGTAAGTGAAATTGAAGATTTCGCTCCGCTCGCTTCGCTCGCTACGCTCATCAACAAGATTTTACTCGCGTTTTGTGTTATTAATTAGCGTAATTGATATACTTATCAGGGTTAGTTTAAAGCTTACTTTTTATTAAATCTTTGTAACTGTCATTTGTAAATATATTGTTTGGTAAAGAATAAGATCGATGTTACGATTACCTACTACCGGTATTGCTCGAGGTCGTTGAAATATTACACCTATGGTCCATTTTGTAAAAGGCTTACAAGGATACCGATGTGGTTCATTGCCCCCACCTCCATATCCTCTTAACGGTGGCAGAAGCATCCATGTCGCATGTGAGGAGCTCGCCTTACCGTACGACGAGGCACATTGCTGCGTTATTTATCACGCCATAACTTTTTAAGAACACATATTCGCTAATAATAGGGCACGGTGCCTTAAAAGAGCGTTGTAAACGATTGGATTCACAATTGCCACGCTGCGTGGCCAGGGGTCGGTGCAGAGGTTCACGCGGGAACTTCCTACACCAACAAATATCAATGTGCAAATCTGGGGAAAAAAACCATAGACCGAGAAAGAATCGCTGGATGTCGGATGGTAGTTTTTAATACAAGTTATGGTAAACTTTTACCATACGATCTACGGAAAAATGCCGTAGATATGGTATTTTATGCACTTTTTGAAAATGCACAACTCTGTAATTTACACACCAACCGACATCCAACAACCATCTGCACGGGTATTTTTCCCCATAACTCTGTGTTGGTATTTGTGGCCAGAAGTTTCCGCGTGAACTTCCGCGTACGACGAAAACACTGGCGTTTCGTGTCCTCTAAGAGAGGTAAGGCGGCGTTAACATGTAGAGAATATGTACCGTAGGTTGGTACAATTCTATATTAGCACCGAAACGCCCTAAATAATCATAAATCATCAATGAGTTGATCAAATTGACAAATCGTTTTGAGGACAATGTTACTGGTTTTAGGAGATGTTAAGTAATTGATGGAAGGGATACGAAGCTTGGAACATATGTGCAACCGAACCGGCATACGAACCCGGGACCTCCATGATTGCCGGTTAGGTGCTTTATCATACTATGAGTTATTCGGGTACGCATTCTCCCGCTCCGCATGGCTGGTGTAGGGAAGGATAGCAACGGGATTAGGGGATTTTGAAAAAGTTTAGAAAAAACAGGAGTTTTATAGATTTTAGATTTTATCGCAGCATCGCAGATGCCGTCAAAGATGAAGCCTTTTAGAAACCGTCGTAGAGGCGCCAGTGCGCCAACCAAAGTACGACGGTGCAACTCCCGTAGCGTGGTACGGGCTCAGATTAAACAATGATTACTTACTCTAAGGTACGGGTACTTGCAGTAGTATTGCTTTCAGGCCGATCCACACAACGCCTGTAGAAAGTATTTCTGGTTGATCTACGGGAATTATTGATTCTTTGGCAATCATACCTCAAAGATGACATTATTTTAGAGAACGATTTGTAAAAAAAGTATCTTAAAACCAAAATCTCACTTAGATGAACGCAGTTAAAGTTATGTATTTTTCGTCCAGTGGATAAGGATAATGGCTGGATATAATTGATGAGCGTAGCGAGCGAAGCGAGCGAAGCGAAATCATCAATTTCACTACTGCTAAAAAAAAACACTTGGTGTGTGGGTGTTTGTTTGTTTGTTTGTATGTATGTGTGTTTGCGCGCGCTCTACAGGCCAAACGCCTGCTTCGAGTGGGATGAAATTTTCAGGGTGTCTACTTTTGTTCTCAACCTAGACCCCCTGCGTTTTTCAAGAAAATCCTCCACACCCTTCACTTTCAAAGCAGAAAAAAAGCACTATTCGACAATTGGGCAAGTTTGGAAAAGTACGAAAATTTATTTAAAAGTGCGTATTTTCTTCAAATGTTCCCAATTTCGATTTGCATTTAGAAACCATTGAAACCAAATCGAAACATCACACCAGATTTTTTCCAATAAAAACCAACCCAATAAAACCCAATAAAAACCCTTGGGCATGAGTTACATCTATGTATTAACATGCACAATGCTCAATTATCTCAAAATGAGCATATTTCCGCTACCCGACAGCTCGGACAGAAACAAAGAAAGGTCAGAATCGTTTACATTTTCAAGTGATCAGAATTTTTGGGAATCATTGGTCCGGCTTGCTGCTCCATGATTTGCATAGGCTTCTTGCCTTAATCTTTTGTTGCGCTATATACAAACCGCTACGCTCATCTTCAACGCAACACAAATTGCGTTCGCCCTAGTAATACCAAAATTCTACACCACCCAGCTGGAACCCTTCTCATTTTCCCTGGCTATTCAAAATGTCATTCTGAGCTTAGGGTTGTTTTCTGGAATTATTTTTGTCACCCTCTGCATTTCCCCCCCACTTAAAACACGCATTAGGAACATCACAGGTGAATTTTGAATAGCCCAGGAGTTGTCAAATATTCAGGTCGGCTCATGGTCCAATTTTCAATTATCTGCTAATTGATGAGCGTAGCGAGCGAAGCGAGCGAAGCGAAATCATCAATTTCACTACTGCTAAAAAAACACTTGGTGTGTGTTTGTTTGTTTGTTTGTTTGTTTGTTTTTTTGTATGTGTGTTTGCGCGCGCTCTACAGACCAAACACCTGCTTCGAATGGGATGGAATTTTCAGGGTGTCTACTTTTGTTCTCAACTTAGACCCCGTGCGTTTTTCAAGAAAATCCTCTATACCCTTCACTTTCAAAGCAGAAAAAAGAGCAATATTCGACAATTGGGCAAGTTTGGAAAAGTACGGAAATTTATTTAAGGTTCGTATTTTTTTCAAATTTTCCCAATTTCGATTGTTGTCTTTAGAAACCATCGAAACCAAATTGAAACATCACAACAGATTTTTTGACTTGAAGTTAACTTCAAGATTTGACCGATATTAGACATTTTGTCAATTTCGTGCATGCAAGTTATTGAAAGTAAGTCCGCGGCAGAAATACATCTCGAACCTAATAAAAACCCTTTGGCATGAGTTACATCTATGTATTTACATGCACATTGCTCAATGACCTCAAAATGAGCATATTTCCGCTACCCGACAGCTCGGACATAAACAAAGAAGGGTCAGAATCGTTTACATTTTCAATTGATAAGAATTTTTGAAAAAGCAATGGTCCGGCTTGCAGCGCATGATTTTCCAAGGCTTTTTGCCTCAATCTTTTTATGCGCTAAATACAAACCGCTACGCTCATCTTCAACGCAACACAAATTGCGTTCGCCCTAGTACTTTTAAATCCGCTACAAACAGTGCCGCTCATCTTAACTAATGAAATTCAACCTTGAATTCAATGCATTGAGCAAATCATTGAAAGGTGTTAACTTAGAATTGAGAGATGAAAGTGAGCGATGCCTTTAATATTTTTATTTTTGCACTAATGATTGGTGGGAAAATAATTTTTCCTGTAGCAAAATTGAACGAAAGAGAGAGGCAGGTTGCAATACGGTTGCAGTATCTAAGGTATGAAACAGAGAAGAATTTTGTAAAATATTAATAAATCCTATATAATTAATTTCCAGTGTTTTTCCCAATTTGAGGACTATGTATGTATTCCACATTTACACCCTTTTTGAATGCGCGTCGCGATGACTGTACCAAATCGATCTTATAGGGTCTCTAAAGATGCAGAATTCTTTTCCGCACGAATTTTTTACTTTTGGGTCGGTTCTGTTCGGTTTCAGGGCCATTTTAATGTGAAAAACTATAGGAAAATACCGGTACAGAAAGGAAAAAATTTGGGTAAGCTTGGAAAAGTAAATACGAAGACAGTGTTTCTGTGTATACAAATCGAAATAAGCTGGAGAAATTGAAAGCTGGCAGTCCGAAAACCACCGATAAAACCACCGTCCGGAAAACAGGGAAAGTTCCTAAAAAGCGCAAATTATAAACAAAGGACGTGGTCGGCTCCGTAGAGCGGAGGTTCGGATGGCGCAGCCCCCCTCCCAACCCCCCCCCCCCCCCCCCCACAATCAGAAAATCGCCTCGTGGATGGTTTTTTGCTAGACACCATCTGGTACACTCCTGCACGGAGTAACAGTTAATTTACGGTATACCAAAGTTTGGTATCAGTCACCGAAATTGGTTAAAGGTATCTTTTCAGTGTGAGGCCCTCCGTTATTCATACAACTCTTGCCCTCACCCCACTACCACTACACGTGCGTACCACGGGCCCATACTGCTAGTATTGGATATTGGTAAGATAAAGGAGGGGGACAAACAACTTTGAACATGGCTGCTGTACTTGGAGCTCACGGTTGTTTTCGGTAACCCAAGTCCAGGAACGCTCCAAATGTTAACAACAACAATAATAATATTAATATTAATATTCAGTTTATTGTGATTTGTGAACCAAAATATACATGTTTAAAATTAAATTACACAAACATTATTTTATGAATAGAAACAGTTTTCGACAAACACACTACACAGGGGGTTATTTTGCAGATAGCTTTCTTTCTGTTTTTGAATCCTTTCTGGTAAAGCATTGTATAGTTTGGCACCTGCATATTTCGGCTTTGTCTTCGATTTATCTAGCTTTATGTTGTTTGATTTAATGTTCTCATTTGATCTTGTCCTTCCATTGAGGTCAATATCGTCAGATGTAAGATCATTTGTTTTGTATTCATTATCGTGTTATAAATATAAAGAAAAGGGAATGTCATGATTTGAAATCGTTTAAACATTGGCTTGAACGAGTCTTTTATGTGTCAGTGTAACACCGTCTTAACTCGTGTTTTAAGACACCGCGCCTCAGTAATATCAAATCCTTATTCTTGAAAATTTATAGCGCGATACGCTAAGCATTTAGCGCTAATTTAAGGCGAATGAAAGACCTCGTCGTCCGCTAAGGCGAGCGCCTTTCCCCAACTTGAAACTTACAGGGAAGCTTCAGATAACTTTTTACGAAGTTCAACAAACAAATCGGTGGAGCACCTGCCCTACCATTTTTAACAAGCTACCTGATAATATTAAAACAAGTGACTTAATTTTTAAGTTCGAATCAGGCTTGCATAAATTCCTAGCCACGAACTGCTTTTACAGTGTAAATGACTATTTGACTAAAAGTATTTAATTATTTGTGATATTAAACATATTGTATTTCTATTGACCTGTCAGTGTGATTAATTAAGGGTGCTATTTCCTGTTCGACGTTGTCAAAAATGTTTCATGGAAACAATAAACAATAAAATATCAATAAACTCTATGAGGATTTTTTTCTTCCTTATATGAGCAAATACTGAGAATCACGCCAACCTATCAAATTAAACGTCACGTGATATGGCACACGACTGCAAAAAGTGCGAAAACTAGACAAAATAATTGTTTTCTCGAGAAACCTCGGAAACCCCAGAACGAAACCTGCAGAAAGCTTTATCGATATGTTGGTTATGTCGTGTAAAACGATGACTGTACATTAGGGTGGTTTTTGTTCGAAGTTTACACAGCTTTCTGATATTAGCAATTTTATTTTTGTAACTTTGACGGGTCATTCGCTACAAGGTCAAATGTGATTAAACGTGTATATTGGTAACAAAACAGGCTTAAGTTTAGCTGGTAACTGCGCATGAACCGTGCGAGATTTTCTTTTTCGTTCCTAGACTACTGCTGTGCGTTTGCGTACAGGGTTTTCAATCTTAGAATGGTCATGTCATTTTTTCACTTTTTTGTGTTGATTTGGTACGGGTAACCACAGTTACAATGTGAAAGAATGAGTTAAATATTAAAATTAAATTAGTGAGACAACAAAAGCACCCTATCCATAGGCAACACTAGCTGGCTAGACCCTGTATAAATTATATCAGAACTACCAACTTCGAACTTGGGATGGTAGGTCGCTAAAACTACATGTTATTCCATGCTTAATATGTTCGAGGTATCGCAAATAAAATTATATGGTGACGAACTAAAAATACTACCGGATGAAAATGCTGTTACGAATATCATTTTGACATACACAATATCCCTAGTTATTTTAAGCAATCTTGGTTAACGCTTTAAATCAAGTTTCATACTAAAATGTAAATGTTCTGACTGTATTTTTTCTTAACTGAGGGCAACATTCCTCGTCATTTTCTAGTATAAATAAGTGATTCAGCTTCTTTCATATCTACACCACTATTTCCCTAAACTTTCTATCTCTGCCTCGCCCCTTTTCTCCAGCTGCAGGCGGTATCCCTCCTCGTCCAGGCGGACATTGATGCTGACCTCAAGCTTCTCCATGTCCTTCATGGTGAAGTCGGTGGTCACTTTGAAGCGACGGATCAACTGGCTGAGAATCGTCTTCATCTGGAGGAGCGCGTACTTCTGACCCAAGCAATTCCTGGGACCGGCGCTGAACGGAAGATACGCGTACGGGTGCCTGTCACTGTCGGAGCCAGGGAGCCAGCGGTCGGGAAGGAATCTACAGGCGAAAACAGGTTTTATAATGCCTCTCAACTTGGATTGAACCTAACCTCACACTGTATTGTAAACCATCTGACGTGTGGAAGAAACTTAACAATGAGTGGAACATTTTTACTTGTTATACAAGAATGCAATGGATGGAAGGGAACGAAGCTGGAAAAATGTGCCCACCCGGCGAAGCGGAGAAGGTGTGCCAGGGTAGATTACTTGGTATAGAGCACCTTTCCGGGAAGCAGGAGGTCCCATGTTGGTATACCGGTTCGCTGCACATTTTCCAGCTACGCTTCCCTTCCAAACTTTACAATAATCGCATGAACTGTATAACTTTCTGCTATACATAAGTTAATACTTATTTCAGTAAATATAGAATATAGAACAGTAACAGTCCCTTAGGAAATTTCCTTATTTGAAAATGAAAACCACTTGTTCTTTCTCGCCCCCTATCCTCTAATGAGAGGCGATGTCTTAATATTTTTTCGAAGTTGGTGGTGACTGGTGGGTCTCCAAGGAACCCTGGATGGAGGGACAGCTAGTCCGCATTTGCGGAATTGTTATCCGTTAAACATGTCCCGGTATACTATAATTATATATCACCACCAAAAAAGCACGTGCAAGCACATGGAGAGGTCTAGTTTCTCGCCATCAGTTCGGTTGTTACAGAGGAAATTTTCGAAATCTATTGTTTCCCACTTTTATGTCTTGTCCCGTGCTTAGGCATAAACTAGGGCGAACGCAATTTGTGTTGCGTTGAAGATGAGCGTAGCGGTTTGTATATAGCGTATGAAAAGATTGAGGCAAAAAGCCTAAATCATGGAGTAGCAAGCCGGACCATTGCTTTTTCAAAAATTCTGATCACTTGAAATTGTAAACGATTCTGGCCTTTCTTTGCTTCTGTCCGAGCTGTAGGGTAGCGGAAATATGCTCATTTTGAGGTCATAAAGCAATGTGCATGTTAATATATAGATGTAACTCATGCCTAAGGGTTTTTATTGGTTTGGTTTTTATTGGAAAAAATCTGGTGTGATGTTTCGATTTGGTATCGATGGTTTCTAAAGGCAAATCGAAATTGGGAACATTTGAAAAAAATACGCACTTTTAAATAAATTTCCGTACTTTTCCAAACATGCCCAATTGTCGAATTTTGCTCTTTTTTCTGCTTTGAAAGTGAAGGGTGTGGAGGATTTTCTTGAAAAACGCAGGGGGTCTAAGTTGAGAACAAAAGTAGACACCCGGAAAATTTCATCCCACTCGAAGCAGGCGTTTGGCCTGTAGAGCGCGCGCAAACACACATACAAAAAAAACACACACACACACCAAGTGTTTTTTTTAGCAGTAGTGAAATTGATGATTTCGCTTCGCTCGCTTCGCTCGCTACGCTCATCAATTAAAGAGTAATTTTATAATCAGCTAGGAGTCACGTGGTGATGAATCAAAATATGTTTCAAGTAAATTATATCAACAATCAAAGTCAATTGGCACTATACCCCATCGTTTTTTTCAGAGGAATGCTAGCTGTTTGAGATGGACGAGCGATAACTTTCATAGGCTTTTGAATAGACTAGGGCGAACGCAATTTGTGTTGCGTTGAAGATGAGCGTAGCAGTTTGTATATAGCGCAAAAAAAGATTAAGGCAAGAAGCTTATGCAAATCATGGAGCAGCAAGCCGGACCAATGCTTTCTCAAAACTTCTGATCACTTGAAAATGTAAACGATTCTGACCTTTCTTTGTTTCTGTCTGAGCTGTCGGGTAGCGGAAATATGCTCATTTTGAGATCATTGAGCATTGTGCATGTTAATACATAGATGTTTTATATGCCCAAGGGTTTTTATTGGGTTTTATTGGGTTGGTTTTTATTGGGAAAAATCTGGTGTGATGTTTCGATTTGGTTTCGATGGTTTCTATAGGCTAATCGAAATTGGGAACATTTGAAATAAAATACGTACTTTTAAATAAATTTCAGTACTTTTCCAAACATGCCCAATTGTCGAATTTTGCTCTTTTTTCTGCTTTGAAAGTGAAGGGTGTGGAGGATTTTCTTGAAAAAGGCAGGGGGTCTAAGTTGAGAACAAAAGTAGACACCCTGAAAATTTCATCCCACTCGAAGCAGGCGTTTGGCCTGTAGAGCGCGCGCAAACACACATACAGAAAAAAAAAACACACACACCAAGTGTTTTTTTTAGCAGTAGTGAAATTGATGATTTCGCTTCGCTCGCTTCGCTCGCTACGCTCATCAATAAACCCCTTAGGCATAAATGGGTTAACATCTCACCCCAAGCATGAAAGGGTTATTATTACTTTATTACTCACTTATTGGGTTCAGAATAATTCCTGGGGTCCCTATGCACGAGGTGGCTCACGACGATCACCGAGCTGCCGGCGGGAAGAGTGTACCCACTCGGCAAAGCGATGTCTTCCGGGATGGCGCGAGGCATCAATCCCACCGCCGAGTACATACGCAGCGTCTCTCGAATCACTCGGTCCAAGACGGGCATCTTGGGAAGGTCGAGGTGCGTCGCCGGACGCGTCATGTCGTCGGCGAAGACTTGACTCATCTCCGCGTAGAGGGCGTCTTGCCACTCGGGGTGGATCGCGATCAGCAAGAGAAGGGCGGACATGGTGACAGCTGTCGTCTCGAGGCCGGCAAGAGCCATGGTAAGTAGCTGAAAGAATAATTTGACATTGGAAACGGACCCGTGCTAAGCAAGTCGGATGATATGACTTAGGTACCTACTCCGATAATTAATTGCGTATTTTAATAGAGGCAATTGATTACCAAAGTAAGCAATGGAACTGAATTATGTATAACGGGGAGTTGGAAGACCAAGAGATAGATGGATCGACCAATTGTGAGAAGAGACGACGAAATCTGGGAAGAAGTAAATAATACAGAAAAATTGTGGTCAGTTAGGAAATGTGGATGGAGTTGGTCAATAGAGACGAAATTTATTAATAAATAAGTAATGAAAATATTAGCACAGAATAGTACAGAGTTTCACCTTCCGGGCTTAAATCTGCGGCACTTGAAAGGTTGTCATGGTCGATTTTCGCTTGATTTTGAAAATGGATCAGACCTAGAGAGCGCGAGGAGACGGGGAGTTGGAAGACCAAGAGATAGATGGATCGATCAATTGTGAGAAGAGACGACGAAATCTGGGAAGAAGTAAATAATACAGAAAAATTGTGGTCAGTAAGGAAATGTGGATGGAGTTGGTCAATAGAGACGAAATTTATTAATAAATAAGTAATGAAAATATTAGCACAGAATAGTACAGAGTTTCACCTTCCGGGCTTAAATCTGCGGCACTTGAAAGGTTGTCATGGTCGATTTTCGCTTGATTTTGAAAATGGATCAGACCTAAAGAGCGCGAGGACGTTCCTATTCAGTGTTTTTCTGATTTGATAGCGATTTTTTCAGCGCAAGTAAGAAACCCCGCCTACTGCCCCCCACTCCAAATCTCAAAACTCCAACTTCGGTCCCGAAGAGTTGGCACGAATCCAGACATCGAGCAACTCACTAATCCCCATATAAGCATATTTGTTTTACCATTTGAATGCTTTGAGCAGTGGCGGCTCGTGGTGAAACAAAGTGAGGAGGCCCGATCATTATTACGACTCCCCCCCCCCCCCTCTAAGACTGAATAACTTAATTTATCTGCCAGCGATTGGTTGCGATGCCATCTGCCCATGGGTGTTGGTCTTTATTTGATAGTGTGCATCATTTCAACCTTTCTCGCATTGACAGCCTTTGCTATAGTTATAGCTATAGCTATTGCTCTTCTTCGTTGTCTGTTCTTCGTTAAAAGAGCCTACCGATATGCTTTTATGGGGACAGATAAGTTCCTCATGGAAAGTGGTATTCAGACCTAAAGTTTCCGAGTTATTGGTCCAATATTCGAGTATGGTATTAGTAAAATGCATGCAAATGGGAGCCCATGGCCCTCTTTACGAAAATTTGCCCCAGGAATGCTACACTTTCAAAAAATTTGTGTCACCAGTGACACAAGATTACGTAAAATTTGTTGTCACATCACGATGTGGCGACAAATTTTGTCTGAAACATGTGTCTCTCGCCGGTGAAGTCTTTTCACACTTCCTGCGCTGTGATTGGTCAGTTCAAATTTGGTGCGAGCTCGCGCGGAATGATCCTAACCTCAAATTCGCGAGTATTTTGTAATTTGTGGAGCCATTTCTGGCTTTATGTCACAATTAACTCGTGAGATATTGCTGTACAACTACTAATTACAATATATGATCCATCTTTTTTGCCCCAATAAACACCAAAAGCCGAAAATCAAATTTTCTTCGAGTGTGAGTGAATCGAACTGAGAGTGTAGAACCACCCACAGAAACTGTTTATTTTTTACTCTTTTTAGAGCCATGAATATACGAATGTGCAAATGAAAATTGGGAAGGGCTGCTAGACCTCATCTAAGAGATCCTAGACTGCCCATAGCGCATTTTGTCTAGCTCAAGGCATGGCTTGAAAGTTTTGAAACTCTTGGCTCGTGTCTAGTAGCAGTGGGTCCTCCAGGAAGATGCAAATCCACTTTCCTTCTTGACGTGAAATGGAGTTTATCCACCACTTACCTCATCTTGTATTTCCTTCTCCAACAGCAACGACCCTCCGGTCTCCGATCCCTCGATGAGCATGTCCAAGAAGGAGGTGATCGTTTTGCCGGACGCCGTCACGATGCCTTCGCGGCGATCCCCTTGGCGATACGAGGTAAGCTTCCTCGCAATCACGTCGCTGCTGAATAATTCAGTACCCTATAGCAAAAACATCAACTTATTTTAGCTGATATTTAACAAGCTGATATTACTTGCATCAAGTGATATCACTAGCGACAGCTGACAACATGAGGTCATGTTAGCGGGTGCCAGCTGATATCCTGTGATTTGACCAAAGATCAGTTAATAATAATAATCATATCGTTTATTAGTCAGTTGATCAATTCATTGATATTTCACATCGCCTGGTTTTTAAATTTACTTACAGCAGTAGCTAATTAAATTAAATTAAAACAAACAAATTAAGTCAAATTAGAACAAATTAAAACAAATCACAGAACTCATTTACAGAGTAAAAACATTGATCAATAAGGTACTCCTTTTGTGAGTATTGTACCTTGTCCCTTTCTTTTATTTTTCTCTTCTTTTACACTTTTTTGAAATGGATTATATAGTTTAGCTCCTGCATAAATGGGGTCTTGTTTTTTGAATTCTGTCCATAGTTTTTCAGTTTTATAATTTGTGCTGTTTCAAGTATGTCTCGTCGTTTGATCTTTCTCAAGTATCATGTGTTTTAAAACATAATTGATCATACAATATATTATATACAAACAATTGGCAATTTTAAAATGTTCAGTCACATAAATAAAGGCTTGCATGAATCCTTATAATATAAAACATTGGCTGTTGGGTTTAGGCTTGCTCCTGAAATTCTTCTGATCGCTCGCTTTCTAAGAGTGAACAACCTTTTTGTACAGTTCGAATTTCTTCAGAGTATGAGCCCGTATTCAAGTTTATAATGTATATAATTATAATACACTATCATGGTCAGCTGTCAAATAAAGTTACTGATGCTGTGAAGCTGCTGCAGGAAATCTGTCAGCGACCTAAGATCGGTTGTTAATTTGACAGAATTCATCTCCCTACCTATGCTGTCGAGAAGTTGGTAAGGGAATTGCTGTTAAAGTTAAGGAAATAATTTAATATATTCTGTCCGATACGAAGTGCTGCATGATGGTCATCCATCCTATACAAGCAAATCACAATGTTGCTGAACTTCATTTCAGATTTAAGTTGACAAATGATCAGAAGGCAGATGACGAGTATTTGCAGACTCGTGTATTTCTTATAAGAATAATATATAGTATTATAAAAAAGCGTTTATTTCCCCCACCCTTGTGTTCGTCTGTGATCGAAACATTAAAATCGTGGCATTTAATCGTAAATGGTTCACTCATGCTGGAAGTTTCCAGATAATTTTATGTGAGTTTATTGATTTCAGCTTTCCTATATCCCAGTAGGCAGCGACTATTTTTTCAGCGAAAAGCAGATGAGCATTTGGACAAAAGTCTGACAGAGCAGCTGTTCTATGCCGTCAAAATAACATAGCTGTATATTATCGTACTATCTTGATATATTATAATAAAATAATTGAATACATAGGTAGCATATATATTATCAATAAGACGACACATAATATGATAATATGATATTATTATAATTGATTGAAACATTAATCTAAAATCAGGGAGGCCCATTTGAAAGTGAAACACCGCTTTTCCTAACGTGACAATGTTATAGTAACCTTGATGAGTTGCCTGGCTCTCCTGCCGTCGGCTGTGAGAGCGTAAAGCCAGTCGTAGAGCAGCCAAGGGTAAAGCACGCGGCGGAAGATGAGGTTGGTGCCGTCGTAGACGCCGTCTTTGAAGGCGCACACCCCCAGCGTCTGGGTGTCCGTCGCCTGACCTGGGGGAAAGTCCTGAATAGAGAGACCATGGTATGTGTGGCTAGCTTCACATTAATTGATGAGCGGAGCGAAATCTTCAATTTCAATGCCCCAAAAAAGTCACTTGTGTGTGTGTGTGTATGTGTTTTTTTGTTTTTGCGCGCGCTCTACAGACCAAACGCCTAAACCGATTTTAGAGGACTTACCTTTGTTCTCAACTTAGACCCCCTGCGTTTTTGGAAAAGATCGGTTCATAACTTTTTTAATAAATCAATTAAGCCAAATTTTTCGATTTTTTCGATTTTTACCAACCGAAAACCCAGCTGGAAGAAATGAGTAACAGCTCAAGGCCATTTAACCCGAAATAAGAAGAAGAAGATCTTTACCTAAACTTATAAACATGTCGATCTTGTAGATATTTATCATGCCTGAAAATCTTAGGTCAGTAGGTAGGGCTTTCCGATTGGTTAGGTTAGGTTAGGTTTTTGGAGTGATTTTTTCGTGATTTCACGCCTGATTCAATAAGAGTCCGCTTTGCTTCGTTTCCTTGGTTTCCAGCTTTGTTGATTTCAAGTCTGGCGAGGGCATAGTTTTTACAGATTTCAGAAGTTTTATAAATTTAGTGTACGAAAGTACACTACCAGCTGTACCAGGGTACCAGAGCCACTATGAGTATTCGTAGACTCTGGACCATACCCCCTGGGGACATTCAATTCTCGGCCTGTATGCAAATTACTTCTCCCAAATTTAATGGCCATTTAGCTCAGCGGTTAGAGCACCAGCCGCGAAAGTTGGGGACCCGGGTTCAAATCCCGGAATGGACAACACTTTTGGGAGGCTAATTTGTGTACATAATAATAAAATGAATAGCCAATTACGAGCTTTCGTAATTTAAATAAGATTAAAAGAGAATTCAACGCATCCAACGTTAATTTGGAGTTACTCGAGGTTGAATGTAAAATGTGGTTGCAGTATAGCATCACGCGGTACCAGAGCCACTATGAGTATTCGTAGACTCTGGACCATACCCCTCTGGGGACATTCAATTCTCGCCCTGTATGCAAATTACTTCTCCCAAATTTAATGGCCATTTAGCTCAGCGGTTAGAGCACCAGCCGCGAAAGTTGGGGACCCGGGTTCAAATCCCGGAATGGACAACACTTTTGGGAGGCTAATTTGTGTACATAATAATACAATGGAACATTTGAAATTTATTTTATTAAAACACAACAATTACATAGGACACTGCATTGGGGCTATATTGAGAGCAAAGCACCGCTCTCCTCCTAGACGTGAAAAATACTATATATAAGTCAGCCGCTCAAATGTGTACTACTCACCAATGGCCGTCTCACAGATCGAGTCCAGTGTGCACAGACTGAGTTGATGGTAGACGTCGAACGTCCTGCCGTCGGCCACTTCGTCCAACTTGTCCATTAGTATCGACGCCTTCGCCACAAAAATCTCAACGTAAGACTCGAGCACTTTAAAGTGAAACATCGGCGTTATCAACTGTCTGTGCACTTTCCACTCATCGCCACTGCTCGACAACAGTCCACTTCCTGTAAACAGCGAGATCGCCTTTGCCATATTTTCGTCCCGATTCCTGACCCTGGGGTTCCCTAACACGCATTGGATGTCTTCTGGATCGGCAAGCAGCACCATTAACCGGTTGCCCATCCAGCAGCGCACCACCGTACCGAACTCGGCTCTCAAACGTTGCATTTCTTCCAGCAACTTCTGACGACCGACCCAGTAAGAGAGCGCGTTGCCTAAAAGGGGCACTGTTTTCGGGCCTGGCATGAGCCGAGCGGCGGCCCAAATCTTGCGTCGGGGACGCCAGTAGACGAGAGTCCAAAGACAGGAGAGCGCCAGGAGGGCGAGAGCCAGCGTCAACGCACCGTCCATGTCGAGCGACTGAACTCGATGCTCTGACGAATGTTTTTAAAATGTATCTTTGAAGGCTACTTTATTTGATTAAGGTAATTGTAGGCTACTTGTTGTCGGTAATTACAGTGGTGGAATGGAAAGTGCTACACACGCACACCCGCAAGTTCGACATTGTCTTCGTGTCGTGGATTCGCTAGCGACGCAACCTGTAAATCTGTGTTTTTTTACCAACAGGCAAATCATATGTGTACAAAACACAAACGCATATTTAATATGTATATCTATATGCATTTAACCTCCGTCCCCCATTAACGTTCCTTTATGAATCGCATTTTGTTTTGTGTTTGTTATTTCGCAGAAATTCATCGTGATGAGGCCTTCGACGTTTCGCTGAGTTATTGCAATTTCAAAGAAAACACGTGGAATGCGTGGAAATAGAGTTAGGCACTTATTTTATTTTAAAGGCTTCCATTTTTTTTTCGTTTTGGGGTAGTACGGGACATAGCAGCCTCTAGGACAAAAAGATAACCTCTGAAATATTTCCCGAAATATATATGCATATTTATATTTTTGTACATGTAGAGGATAAAAAGGCATTATAATGACTAGTCAATGAGCCAAAATATACGAACGAAACCTGGAAAAAAGAATATGCGAAAAAGTGGATCCGAAAATGAGAGAAAGAAAGGTCTACTACTGATTTTTACCTTTTTAGATATTGAGAAAGCATTATATGACCATTTACTTTGAGAGATGGTTTGGAAATGTTTAACTAAGAAAGAAATATGCAAAGGAATTGTACAAAGGATTCAAGGTCTGTATAAGGACTGCAAGAGTAGAGCTGAAACACAAGACTGACATACCGAATGGTTTAAGGTGGAAACGGGTATGAAACAATAAGGAAGTGTTTTGTCACAAATATTATTTTTGATAGTAATGAATGAGATGTTGAGGCAAGTGGTAAATGAGAATATAGGTACAAATACCGCAATATTTGCTGATGATATTGTAATTTGGGGCAAGTCACGTGAAGAGGTGCAAGAAAAGGTGACCAAATGGGATAAATGTTACAGAAGAGTATGGAATGCCTTTGAGCACAAAGAGTGAACCGTTGGAATGTACAGGGATAAAAGAAAACAGTGGTAAAAATTCAAAATCGGCACTGATGAAATTGACGAATGTCAAATATATATATATATATATATATATACTATAATACTAGAAGTAAAAAGAAGAATTGAACAAAGCAATGATTTCTACCGAAAAGTAATAAAGTTGTTGTGGGATGAAAATTTCCCAAAAAAATGTAAACTTTTATTTTACTAGGAAACGCTGCCAAAGAGTTCGCGTTGAAGATGAGCGTATGGGCGCAGCGGTTCTAGTTGGGAACAAAGGTAGACATCCTGAAACTTTCATCGCAATCGTCGCATTTGTTTGGTCTGTAGGGCGCGCGCAAAAACACATACGAAAAAAACACATACACACAAGTGTTATTTTTCATGGTAGTGGAATTGAAGTTTCGCTTCGCTCGCTTCGCTTGCTACGCTCATCAATCATTCTACAACTGGAAGTAATGTACGCTCTAGCAGTAACAATGCAGTGGCTGAAATAATGTGTAATGCCGATCGCATGATACTATATTTTGTAAGTTGCTGTGGGTACCAAAAGTGATTACGTTGATTAGTACCGGGGACAACTAGGGCTTCGCGAACGCAATTTGTGTTGCGTTGAAGATGAGCGTAGGTAGCGGATTGTATACAGCAGATAAAAAGGTGGAGGCCGAAGGCCTATGAAAACAATGGAGCACCAAGACAGACCATTGCCCTCTCGAAAACTTTGATCATTCGAAATTTTAGACGATTAAGACCTTCCTTTATTTCTCTATAAACCTGTCAGAAAGCCATAATGTGCTTATTTTGTGCTAATTAATGAGCGTAGCGAGCGAGGCGAGCGTAGCGAAATCTTCAATTTCACTACCCCCAAAAAAAGTCACTTGTGTATGTTTTTGTGTGTGTGTGTGTTTGTGCGCACTCTAAGGACCAAACGCCTAAACCGATTTGAATGAAAATTTCTGAATACGTATCTTTGTTCTCAACTTAGACCCCCTGCGTTTTTGGAAAAGATCGGTTCAGAGTATTTTTAAGAAATCAATTTTTACGAAATTTTTTGATTCTTTCTAAATTTTGAATATCTGTATATTTCAAAGTTCATAACATAACTTCACCAAAACTTCTAAACATGTTGCCCTTATACATATTTATCATGCCTACAAATCTTAGGTCAGTAGGTTTTTCCAATTGGTGTTTAGTAGCATTTTTGTAGTGTTTTTTCGTGATTTTCGGTCCTTTTTTCACGACTGAATTAATTTCCTTCGTCACCTTGGTGACCAAGCTTTGTTGACTTGAAGTTAGTCCAAGGCAATGATTTGACAGATATATCAGAAATAAGTAATTCTCATTTATGGAAGTAATTAAAGTAAATTCTCTCTCTCTCTATATATATATATATATATATATATATATATATATATATATATATATATATATATATATATATATATATATATATATATATATATATATATATGAGTGATTGAAAGTTTTGGCAGTTCATATTATGTGTTTAATAAGCTTTACGGTTAAAAACTGCAAGGAAAAACGTTTTGAATAAATGTTATTCAAACATTTATTATTAACATTAAATATTTATTACTTATATTAAATATAATTAATATTTATAAAACATTTATTTATTAACAAGTTAAACATTTATTCAAAACGTTTTTCCTTGCAGTTTTTAACCGTAAAGCTTATTAAACACATAATATGAACTGCCAAAACTTTCAATCACTCATATATATATATATATATATATATATATATATATATATATATATATATATATATATATATATATATATATATATATATATATATATATATATATATATATATGAGTGATTGAAAGTTTTGGCAGTTCATATTATGTGTTTAATAAGCTTTACGGTTAAAAACTGCAAGGAAAAACGTTTTGAATAAATGTTTTAATTCGACGTTTCGCCGAGGAAATGTCTTGGCATCTTCAGGAAAAAGATTTCTCGGAATAAAATGAAAAAACAAGGTAGATACCTAAAAAACAGGGTCCCTAGGATATAAAACAACAAAACATACATGAAACAGAGTCGAAAAAATTCAAAATCAGTAAATGTAAGAAACCAACAAGAGAAAAAAAAAAATTTATAGAGAAAGGTTTCTTGCTCTGCTTCTTGTAACTCTTGTTGTAGGGACGGTTGCTTGCGTTTCTTTCGGCGACGCAAATCTTGGCGTTAATTTTTTCCTTCTGTCCGTTCTTTTTGGTTGATTTAAGAGTTCAGTTCGCCTGTTTTCTGGTGGCAGATTCGATGGAACTTCGATAGTTTTTATAATGGGGGCCCATGACGCAGGGAGACGCTGGCTGTCATCTCGTTTGTTTAAATTTTGAGGTCTTTTTTCAATTTCCAGAGCTTCCCTCATTAATCTTGTCTTCAAATGGTGGGTTATGGCTAGAGGTTTCATTTGGTCGAAGTCAATGATGTGGTTGAAATCTCTTGCGTGTTGTACTAGGGCTGATGTTTCGGTGCAATTTCTTAAAGCTAACAAGTGTTCTGCTTTTCTAGCCGAAAAATTTCTTCCTGTTTGTCCTATGTATGTCCTAGTACATTCCCCACAAGGGATTTCATAAACACCCCATCCATCCAGTGGAATTTTGTCTTTGAACTGGCGTAGCCTATCTTCAATTTTTGA
The DNA here is from genome assembly GCA_921293005.1 of Nemoura dubitans. Lineage (NCBI taxonomy): Eukaryota > Metazoa > Arthropoda > Insecta > Plecoptera > Nemouridae > Nemoura > Nemoura dubitans. Next base: position 38,681,869 of record OV121075.1, read on the forward strand.
ATTTGTTTGAAAGACGGTGTTAATTCGTTCTTTTCTTAATAGTTGGCCAATTTTATCCGTGGTGTTTTTTATGTATGGTAGGAAAATGGTTTCTTTCCACTCTTCTTTTTGTTTCTCTTTGGAGTTATCTTTTTTATGGTTCCATGCTTTGTGGAAAATTCTGTTTGGAAATCCATTTTGGAGTAGGGCTAGTTGTAGAGTCTTAGCTTCTTCTTGAATGTGTTCGTCATCTGCAATTCTATGGGATCGAATTGCAAGAGAAAAGGCGACTGATTTGATCTGGTTTGGATGATGGTGTGAGGTTGCGTGTAGATATCTATTAGTGTGTGTTGGTTTACGATAAACCTTGTGCCCAAGAGTACCATCTTGTTTTTTGAAAACCAATGTGTCTAGAAATGGTAGTTGTTTGTTATCTTCCACTTCCATTGTTAGTTGGATATTTGGATGGATTTGATTTAAATGGGCAAGAAATTGCAACAAATTTTCTTGACCATGTTGCCATATAACGAAAGTGTCGTCTACGTAGCGGTACCAACATTTCGGTAAGTAGGGTGAAGTTTCGTGGGCTTTTGTTTCAAACTCTGTCATGTACAGATTCGCTACTACAGGAGAGAGTGGCGAGCCCATTGGAGCTCCTTCAATCTGTTTATAATACTGGCCTTCGTAGATAAAATATGTCGAGGACATACAATGCCTGGAGAGTTTTAGGATGATGTCTGGGATATTGTACTTCTGGGAGATCATATCCATAGCTTCTTCGATGGGTACTTTAGTGAAAAGTGATGTAACATCGAAACTCACTAGGAGATCTCCTTCATCTATTTTGATGTTTTTCAGGATGTCCACAAAATGAATCGAAATTCCTGTTTATTGAAAATGAAATATTCCTGAAAATGAATATTCCTGTTTTTTAGGTATCTACCTTGTTTTTTCATTTTATTCCGAGAAATCTTTTTCCTGAAGATGCCAAGACATTTCCTTGGCGAAACGTCGAATTAAAACATTTATTCAAAACGTTTTTCCTTGCAGTTTTTAACCGTAAAGCTTATTAAACACATATATATATATATATATATATATATATATATATATATATATATATATATATATATATATATATATATAATATCGAATCCACGGCGTAATTCACATGCATGTATATGTTCAAATTACTCAATTATCAATCAAAAGATCAAGTGAGAATAGACGTTGAGGTGAGAGGAGAAACTTGGGAAGAAGTAAATAATACTAGAAAATGGTGGATGGAGTTGGCAAATGGAGAAGAAATGTATGGTGAAATAAGTATAGAAAATATTATTTAAAAATGTAAAATTTTTGTTAATTATTTGAAACTATAACAACTTGTGTATAGCTCCATTTCACACTATGATGAGGAGAGCGTTTATGTTAGATGTTTTTCGCAGCTCCAATTACCTCCTCCTTACCTATTCCTTAATAAAGACGTTTTAAAATAATGTCGATGGTTATGTTTGTGTTGCCAATAAAGCGGCGAGCAGCAAGCCGAAGCAGCATACTTAAAGTTCTACGTAATAATTTACCGCATAGCAGAGCGTGCTCTGGCTGCCGATTTTATTGTACTTACTGTTTTTCCATGTTTTTATGATACATCTTATGCCCCACGGCCACGAAGCCGATTTTCAGCGTGCACGTGCAATTAAACAACTGGGAAGTAGCAGACAAACACCCTATATGTACATTTGTAACGTGTCAACCAATAAAACAATAATTAAGTGAACATATTAACACAAAATCATATAATTAACACTAACTTAGCAGCATAAAAGGTAAATGACGAAGAATTATGATATAGCGTGCTACAACATAATGTTAACATTAGAGGATGTTGCAATAACGCCTTGGCTTTGTTTTGCGTTTCATCTATTTTTAATTGGTTGTGTTTTAATGGAGACTGGCATGGTGTGGTATAGTAATTTGTCTACTTGTTTACAGCCTTATTATTTGTCTCTATTCTCTGGGATTTTAAGAAGTGCTTTTCGCGAAAGGCGTGCGCATTTAACGCAAGGTGCACATCTACTTTTTTAACCTATTAAGGGCCAGTCTTACAAGTGCCTCAACCCAGAGTTAAAGTAGGAGATAAGTTATTTGTTATGGCAGCCGCCAATAGGATGCCGTGAAATTCATTTGTTTCTGAGCGCTAGACGCTTAACCCTGAGTTGAAAATATTGTATTAGGACTTTACCTGTATTTGAATAACATTAATGACATCAATAACCATTTCTAGCATAGCGTGCAAATAGAGCACAATTTTTGAAAAGGTTTAAATAAATATTTCTTAATAATGAAAGTTTTTTTCCACTAATGGCAGCCATGTCAGGTAGCAAACATAACAAGTGTGGTCTTCTCATTTTCAGCTAGGTTGTGGAGTGGCCTCTAGGACCCACCACATTTAGGAATATTTTATTAATTAACCAATCTTGCTACATAATGAGTTCTTCGAAAATAAGGAAAAAGGGCGTAGCATTGCAGTCAGTTGCAAGAAGCGATTTTTGTAATGCACATGCCATTTAGTCTACCTGAAACTGTCACTCAATGATTGGCATTACCATTGAAATAATTCCACGGTCGAGCCTAACGGTGCTATCTTAGCCTACCGCAACTATATTATACAAGTGCACAGTTTGATTCGTGCTTTGTAATATTGTCAGGAAAATATATGTTTAAACGACTTGCCTGCAGCCCTATTAATGCCAGCGATCTGGTTTGAATTTAACTTTGCGAATAACATTGATTGCATCAGGCGAAGGTTGTTTGTCCTACATAGAGCTGGGAATGTGTAGACAATGTCACAGAACTGTGACATTGTCATAACTTTATGAGAACTAATCTTTAGCATCTCATATAACAAAGACATCCTCACACTTGATTACTATATTCTACATTTCTCCAAGGGTTCACTATCCCCCAAGTGTCTCAGGATTATACCTCGTCCACTGAGCATCGGCATTCCACTGTGATATCTCATGTCGCAGTTCCACTGTGTTGGAATTGGAACTTTCTGTAGTTCTGATTGGGTAGGTATGTACCATTATTTCCATTTGATTGCTTTTTTACTAGTTCCAGGGTGCTGGTATTTATGAATTATATTTTTTATTTCAATTTACCTACCTTCGGCAAAATATTTTTTTATTTTCATATAATTTAATATTGTACCTTTTTATCATTTCATATTATTATATATAGGTTTAGATTTTATTATAATTCCAATACTAAAAGTTAAATGTATATCGAAATAAATACCGATTATTTGTGATCTTAATGTATTTTCACTTTCCGATTCCGATTTGTGAGTCAAGGCCTACGAGCAAGTTAGTTTTACAAATACAAGATTGAATCATATTTATGTCAGTTAATTAAAATGAAAATACATGTTATAAAATATAGGCTGTTACCTCTCAGACAAAAATTTTACATGCAGTTAAACTGGACGATGTAAATTCGAAATAAGTCAACTTCCCAAATAATACGGTAATGTCTGTAACTAGGGCTTCGCGAACGCAATTTGTGTTGCGTTGAAGATGAGCGTAGGTAGCGGTTTGTGTATAGCGGATTAAAAGGTGCAGGCAGCAGTCACAAGAAAACCATGGAGCATCAAACCTGACCATTGCCTTCTCGAAAATTCTGATCACTTGAAAATGTATACGGATTCTGACGTTCCTTTGTTTCTCTTCGAGGTCAACAAAGCTGGTAACCAAGGAAACGAAGGAAACCGGACTCGTATTGAATCAGCCGTCAAATCACGAAAAAATCACCACAAAAATGCCAATAAAAACCAATTGGAAAAACCTACCGAAATAAGATTTGAAGGCATGATTAATATGTATAAGGTCAACATGTTTAGAAGTTTTGGTGAAGTTATGTTCAGAACTTTGAAATTTACAGGGGTTCAAAATTCTGAAAAAATCGAAAAATTTCGTAAAAATTGATTTATAAAATATTTACTGAACCGATCTTTTTCAAAAACGCAGGGGGTCTAAGTTGAGAGCAGAGGTAGATACTCAGAAATTTTCATCCATGTCGGTTCAGGCGTTTGGTCTGTAGAGTGCGCACAAACACAAAAAACAAACAAAACAAAAAAATAAATAAATAAAAAAAAATAAAAAAAACATACACAAGTGACTTTTTTCTGGGGTAAGTGAAATTGAAGATTTCGCTCCGCTCGCTGCGCTCATCAATTACTTATCGACGTTAATTACTACAATAATTGTTGTTTTAGAGGCATTTGTTCTCATTAAAGGTTGGAAAAGTTTAATTGCTTCAGGAGAGCTTTACGCTTCTGAAAATTCAAATTTGGCACATGGTCAACTGTGTCACTTTAGAAGTTCAAAGCTTGTACTTCACCACGAGTGTCACGTGTTACTTGCATCGCATACTGCCCCAATCGTTTTGATCACATCATAACATGGTTCCACATACTTAGTAACACCACAGATAGAAGGTTATACCCAGATTTGCTACTCCCATACTAAAGCAGCCACGCGGTAGCCCTCCACCCTCAACAATAGTTGCGCCGGCAGTCAATTAGGATATATCAACTGTAGCCAGGGTAACTGTAACCACCTGTAGTACTTAATTGGGTCTCTTGATTTTATTGACCCTGTGCCACGGCCTGGTAGATAACCTTAACTGTTACCACCTGAATATTGGGTCCCTTGATTATAATTGACCTTGTACCATGGCCTGGTGGATGATGTTAAAACAGGCTGCCAACGCACCACAGCGATTGCCGGCGAAATTACTAGAATCAAATTTTTGCCATAGCCATAGCTAGGTGTGGCAGAAAATCATGGGTAACTTTTTATCTGTGGTAACACACAAAAGAGGTCTAAAAACTCATCGATAATTTGTCAGAGAATTAGATGTGTTTTAGCAGTACGTAGTTCAATATCTGAGCAGTGATAAAGATCTGAATTTGTCGATATTCTGTTTATTTCTCTTGGGGGAAATTTAGCCGTCCGCGACCGAGCGACTGATCGCCTGACAGACCGCTCGCCGCGCGCTAGAGTTATCAAACGCTTTCGTGCGTCAGAAATGGCGCGCGCTTTGGCTGTGAATCTCTATTTGCCATTCCTCCTGCAGCAAGCATGGATTTGTTTTTTTCGAGAGAACTTGAAGCCATCGGTGATAAGTGCAACCTACTTACTAACCTACTGCTAATACTGATCAATCTTAAAGCACATTTTCTGACTATAGGATCATAACCTCACAACACCACTGTTGTAACAGGAAATTTTCTTGGTGCATAGCACATCTATATTACTTCATAAATTAATTCCTTACCCAAGCCTTATGCGTACACTTGATGCATGTGATATATATTAGCGTCACACTTCGTTTTACGTGAAAAGGCAGGCACGTCTTTAAAAATGTGCGCACAAACCATCGAGCGCGCTCGGTCCCTCGAGATCTCAGATCGTGCGGTCGAGCGCGCTCGGTCCCTCGAGATCTCAGATCGTGCGGTCGAGCGCGCTCGGTCCCTCGAGATCTCAGATCGTGCGGTCGAGCGCGCTCGGTCCCTCTAGATCTCAGATCGTGCGGTCGAGCGCGCTCGGTCCCTCGAGATCTCAGATCGTGCGGTCGAGCGCGCTCGGTCCCTCTAGATCTCAGATCGTGCGGTCGAGCGCGCTCGGTCCCTCGAGATCTCAGATCGTGCGGTCGAGCGCGCTCGGTCCCTCGAGATCTCAGATCGTGCGGTCGAGCGCGCTCGGTGCCCCCACCGCTGCCAATCAGTGCGACTTTTCAAACGCGGCGGAATGCGCGCGACGACATTACCAAACGCTGTCGCTTGACAGGCAGCGCGCCGAGGCCGCTCGACGGACCTATCAAACGCACCCTCTGGCGGCCAAAAGTTTGGTAGAATATGTCCTCCAAACGAATCGGCGGCCACCTTCATGCTTTTTCGAAACTGCAGTAGCTAGATTTAAATGGCGTTTGTGAAATAGCCTTTTCATGTAAGAAAGAAGTAATTATTTTCTCAACTTATAATTAACAATTTAGTTGTAAGAATTTTGACCACGATTGACGTCATTCTTGTAGGCACTCATTTTGCAAATTAAATAAAATTATAACATTTAAACTAATTATTGCAAGGAATGATAATGTGTAAATTGCATCTACACATTCAGAAAATGGGACCTGTATGTATTTGTCTGTGTCTGTGTGCATTCAAGGTTGTATGTCCACCGTTTCGGGCAATTATATATTATTTCAAACGTTTAAGTGCTGTCACGCAAAGGGGAAGCCCCTTGTTGCGTCACAAACATTTTAAGTGGTGGTCCTTGTAGCTTGACCGTGATCCAGCTTAAGGCAGCTACTGTATTTCTCACGTTAAGAAGTTTCACTTTTCACGTTATACAGACTAGTGGAGTGGTTCTTATAGTGGTGTTGTCATTGAGAAGTCTTGTCTAGTATGCTGCCTTGCTTAGAAAGATCCCGTATATGCATTTTTGCGGTTTTTAAGTTAGATACATTTTCTTTGCCGATTTTTTTCTCATTTTTCCATTGCACTTACTAAGAACTGCGTATCTCCAGTAAATCACTTACCAATGCTTATGCAGAATTTCGAAGCGAACTTAGATATATAACACGGCATCTACCCACAATTACCGAGTTTTGTCACGTATTGCGTTCGGAAAACGATGCAGTGTGATGAGGTCTTGCATGAAACCAAAACACCGTACGAGCGATACGGTGTTTTAACTAAGTAGACACCATTAATGTGCGAGTGCACAACCTTAGTAAAATTACATTTTTACAAAAAAACTTTGTTGCAATAATATATCAGGGTCGATATTTTGCACAGAGGGTGTTCTTCCGTGTTAGGGAAGAATGGGCATCGTTTTAGTTGTCATCGGGAAACCAGTGCCGGCAACCGCGGGCTGATTGAGTAATTGCGTTGTAATTGATCGTGGGCACTCGTTATTGAACCACCGCACTTAGATTTGTTCGATTTGGGCGAAGTTCCCAGCTGAAGAGGGCATGCTGTTGCAGTGCCATTTTGTTGCGCAATCACCGTGGCAATACTGAAACAGCTCTAGAATTGCCAACGGATAATCAATTTACTCGAATTTTAATATTTTTACTCGAATTTATCACTCGTCAGTACCGCTCTTGATATTTTGACAAGTTTGCCTCTTTAGTTCTTAAAGTGAATAATGCAACGTGAAGAACGCGAAGTGAAGAATGATTCTGGAAGACAGCGAAACATGCTACACATGTTGCGTGCGTTTATGACGATGATTTTATAGTGTCCTTGATTTTTGGAAGTAAAAAGAAAGAGACCTACTGAAAGGATACACGTGGACCGCTGTGCACCTATCCACCAACAATTTTGTTTATAATAATTATCTTGAATTAGCAGTATCTGCATCATAAAAAATGTTGTAATATCACAGAAACCTAAAATTTCATTGAAGCGTTTATATTTCTTTTAATTGCATGCAAAACATATCGTGTTGGTAATTGTTGTTATTTCAAGAACTCGTGCTAAAAATAAAATATTTTTAATGAAATAAACTCTATTCACTTAACCGGAGCTTTGAAACGTTTGCAAAACTGGATCCGTTGCAATTTCGATTCTGGTCTCATATATACGAATGCTTCTATCGACAAAATATGAGTAAATGTTCACTGCACCGTGCTTCGCTGAAATGCGTTCACTCTCACTCGAGCGTTGACAGGAAGGGATAACTACCCAAGATTAAGTGGGTAGTAGTTTTATCATTATTGAATAGCGTATATATACTAGTTTGAGGCCATTGAGACAAAATTAAAAAATGCCAGATTTCCGTCTTCTCGGTCAACTTTGAAATTGAATTGCGTTTTAAATTCAGGAATGGATTTTTTTTGCAATCGATGTCTATTCTATCGATTATGAATTGAGAAATGCATTTGTATTGTTTGTTTTTCAAGACACAACAAATTTCTGAAAAACAAGTGCACGTGAACAGCAACAGAATGTTTTTAACTTAAATTTATAGCTAATTGGCATACATTTCTTTTTTTCTGCACAACAAATTAATATAATTTTTGCAAACAATCCTATTCCCGAAATAAGGATTTAAGAAGTGTTAGAACTATTCACCTCAAAAGCAAACATAGTTTGCACGTTGCCTGACATAATTTATGTACCCCGGTTCACTAATGTCTAATGTGAACACTACCGTCGTATGTGAGAAGCATGCATTTACGGCTGCACTATTTACATACAAACTTTTTGCAATTATTAAGGACATTTACGATGTTGTTTCTGTCCCATACGACTTTCTTGCAAACGTCAACGAAACCATTCAACTTTCGCGTAAAGCCTTTAGTCACAAATATTTCAAATATTTCACAAACAGCCATTATTCACAAAGGACATTTATGCCAGAAGATAACCATTGAAATTCTGTTTTTTTTTGTGCGCTAAAAAAACGAAACTTGCAACATACGACTTAATGTTTTTGAGGTGACGAGCTATCTTACCAGTTAATACCAAACCCCGCTAATGAACACCTGGGGATGAGTAATTTTAAGACAAAAAAATACTAAATGGATTACGGAAGAACGAAGAAAAACATTACCATTGAAATACAGATATTATAGGTATAGCAACTTATAATTTTCATATACACTGTTAACCTTATTTTTAAGACCTTGCCGCCAATACATTTTGCAGCAATTACGTTGAAATATAGTTAATAAAAAAATATAGTTAATAAAAAGACTCTTTTACCTACGCAGGACATGTACCCATTCTCCCAAGACGGGGCCATCGCTCTGCTCTCTCCTCGCTGGCTGCAGTTGTACGTCGACCACGGCCGAGTCATGCACCTCTTCGCACCCAACGAGGACTGCCTGCTGAGGGCCTGCAAGGACATCGGGGTCTCCGCCAAGCAGCTGCACCAGGACGTCGGGAGCATCAAGGAATGGCTGGCGCTGCAGCCTCATCTGCCTGCTGTCAACGGTATGTATTCATGCCACGCTGCGCGGCCAGGGGTCGGTGCAGAGGTTCACGCGGGAACTTCCTACACCAACAATTAGTAATGTAAAAATCTGTAAAAAAAAGCCATAGACCGGGAAAAAATCAATTGACGTCGGATAGGAGCTTATAATACAAGTTATGGCATACTTTTCTCCATACGATCTACGTAAAAATACCGTAAAAAAGGCATATAAGGCACTGTTCGAAAATGCACACCTCTGTCATTTTTGAAAATATATTCACCTAATACACCATCCGACATCAAACAACCCTGCGACTACACGTGCATTCCCCCCCCCCCCCCCCCAAACTCTGTGTTAGTGTTTGTGGCCAGGAAAAGTTTCCGCGCGAACCTCCGCGTACGACGAGAACACTAGCGTTTAGTTTCCTCTTATTTATTCTATCCCATCAACTCTTAATAAGCTAAATTTCACCAATTGAACTGTGTGAGAAGTATAATCCAACCTTTTGGATGGAAATTCGGCCGAATTAATTGAAAACTGATTTTATTAAAAGTTTGCACTCTTTTTTCAGAGCGAAAATTTTAAGAATTGAATTTAAACATCACTCCCAAATAAGTTTATTTCTAAATAAAATTTAGAAAAATTAACTCCTTAAAAACAATTTTTTTCGTAAAAATCCTCACAGACAAATTGCTAGACAAATTGTAAAAGACAGGTAAAATTTGCAGCCCCCCAAAACCCCCACAGCATGGACCTGCCGCTTCAACCGTACCCAAACAACCAGCAAACACCACACTATCACAAACGTTCAAAAATCCGTTATCGAATTGGGGGGCCGAGACCCCCACACCCCCCGCCACAAAACAAACCGTGTGAAACCGGAAGCGTTTTCACATTTTTCCGATATGGCTGTGCCCCTAAAACCCCCGCTCAACGGAACCTACGTAGCATAAAAAGGGACACAACTAAAAATTTATCTGATTGGGGGGGCTGCCCCCAAACCCCTGCATTAGTTCTCCGACCGAGCATTCTCACACATACAGAGTAACAGGTCATTTCGGGAAAATGAGGAAAATTCTCTTTTTGCATAATTTCGGTATTTTCCAAAATGTTCCTAATTTCTGATATGTGCTCATATGTGTGATTTGAAGGAGAAGGGGTGGAGGGCTGGGCTCAAAATTTAACAAAATGTATTTTCACCGTGAACTAGTTTGGGCACCAAATTTCAGCTTGACCGGATGACGGGAAATGGGTCAATTAGTCATCGCAAGATTTGGCCTGCTGCCACAAAATCGAAGTTAATATAGATTATAGATGACTTTAAAAAGATATATTAATTAGTGCATAAATTACCTACCGGTCACTACAGATGCGGCTTATATCATATTTAGGAATGGCTACTTAACAAACGTTGATGTTAGGTTAATAGTATCTGATAGGTTAATGTTACATTGACAGATAACATGTAGGGTTGCATTTTAAGTACAAATGCACTTAGCTTTCACCAAAACTGTACGAAGTCTTGATCCACACATTTTTTCGTTCAAAATCACTTTAGTTCACAAACTTCGCAATTATATTAATCGGGAACATAAATGCGTCAACTCTTTGCGGGACTGGCTCAGGTCCCGCAACTCGAATAAAATATTTAAAATAATTTTTGTTTTATAATATTTTTACCAAGGAACATAATACCCTACAAAAACATCAAACCATCAACCCTACTAGTAGAAGCCCGCCATTTCCCATCAGCTGTTATAAATTGTGCACGTGACTACATATTCATTCAGGGGCTTAGTTCACATCAATGCCGTCGTGCACTGTCGACAAGTCAGCCGAACCTAACCAGACTACAAACGATCGGGCACAGACACTGCACTCACTTCTATGGCAGATAGCCGGAATGAGAAACCTGTTGGCTTTATTTCATACATTTTAAAGTAAAATCCACTTTATTTGCCTCAAAATACCTGCATACACCTCACCGACCCTCAACTCTTTAGCCCGCCATTACCCATAAGCTGTTCGCACTTCGCAGATTGTGCTCTAAGTGACTAGTTACAGTTAGGGGCTTGATTCACATCAATGCCATCATGCGCTACAAAACTAAGATTATATAAAATATATTATTCGAGCTGTGTCATCATTTGAAAGTGCAATCTTTTTCTTGCGTGAAGGGTTGGGTCTCGGGAAAAGTCTGTCTGGATCGGGTCTATCAATTAACGACATTGCTCTCGGCAGACGTACTAGGTTAAAATTCCCACCTGCACAAGAAACTTCAAAAATCCAAGTTAGCCGTCATGCCCAATGTGGAGGGCGGGACCTAAAGAAAACGCCGTGGGTCCCGTCGGTCGGGACCTGAGAAAGTCACACTCTTTGCAATACATCGTGTCCATTCTGAGCTTGATAGTATAGTCATTAGCCAGTTTTCAGTATTCTTGACGTGTGAGTTATGACCGTTACGAATCTATGCAAAAGATCAGCATACGTCCAACAATTTATATCGAATTACCTCGAATCATCAATGATCAGGGCTATATGATACATAGGGAAAATATACGAAAGTGCAATATCTTATACAAACTTTATATGTTTCTTAGAAAAATGTGAACCTTCCATACATGTTTCATATATGTTTTTTCTATGTAGGTACTTCCGTGTGGGTAGGCATTGCATACGTTTAAAGGTGGTGGTTCGGGGGGGGGGGGGTAGTTAGCGTGTCTCCCATCCTTTTAATACCATGCGAGTCGCCCTAAATACTAGAGCGGCATACCAGTTGCTTATCTCGTACCGGAGAAGTGATCGAAGCCTAAATGCTAGAGCGGCATATTATGCTGAAGTGGGGAATGGTGGCTTGATGGTCTGTTCCGTTCGCAGAGAGTCTGCTCGTGGAGAACATGCTGCTGAGGTGCAAGGGCAGCGTGCAGGCGACCAAGAAGGCGATCGACTTCCACCTCTCCATGCGGGCAGCCGCCCCGGAGTTCTTCGCAGACCGCGACCCTCTGGGAGACGAGATACAAGAAATCGCACGCCACTGGTAAGTGCAGCCGTTGTCAGAAAGCAAACTTCAGTTTTCTCCTATTGTTTTATACCTACTATGAGTTCCCAGCTTTGCCATAATATGAATGAAAGGTGTATGGGTTTCAAGCCATATGTCCTCCTTTTAGAGGGCAGCGGTGCATCAGGTTAGGTCCAAGTGTACATTAGCGATGGTCCCTTTACCAGGCGCATATTTAATTAAGTGTCAAAAGTAGTCAGCACACAATTTCGCAGGGCCTCGACTTATGTTGTTCCCGTGTTGGGAGAGTGGGGAGGGGAAGGCAAAACGCAATCAATGAACTAAACAGCTATTAGGAACGGTGCCAATTTGATAATTATAATCCTTGCAACACTCATATTCGTAATCACCTCATATTCGTCATTCAATTCAATTTTCACACTTATTACATAAACATTAACAGTGCGAGTTCCCAATTGTCAGCAATCGAGTGGGCAGAGGATGAGGCATTGATAAAGGCGTTATAAAACTATAAGCAAAGAGCAAGCGTGACAGAAAAGGGTCCATATCTTTTACAACGTGTAATCAGTCACACAATGCGAGGCCGACGGGTTTCGCAAGCGAGGCCCCATGTGTGCAAATCGCCCGACAGGCCCCAGGCGCGAGCATAAGCGCCTCGCCAGCGAGGTCCCTGTGCCTCCGGGATACTCTTGAAGTGAGGACCTAAACCGCATCCAGCTAAACTACGTTCCTTCACCAGTTTAGGTTTAAACTATTCAGTCGAAATCTTTAACAGCAAACAGCATTTAGACATTATACATATTATATACTTTTAGACAGCTTTAAGAGCGAGAGCGAGAGCGAGAGCGAGAGCGAGAGCGAGAGCGAGAGCGAGAGCGAGAGAGAGAGAGAGAGAGAGAGAGAGAGAGAGAGAGAGAGAGAGAGAGAGAGAGAGAGAGAGAGAGAGCGAGAGGGAGAGAGAGAGCGAGAGGGAGAGGGAGAGAGAGAGAGAGAGAGAGAGAGAGAGAGAGAGAGAGAGAGAGAGAGAGAGAGAGAGAGAGAGAGAGAGAGAGAGAGAGAGAGAGAGAGAGACAGTGTGTTCGAAAAAAACACTTTCAATAGATTTGCTGGTGGAAGTGATGTAAGAGCCTAAAACCACCTCTGTTTACGAACAGATGAGCAACCGAACTACGTCACTGGCAAAAAAAACATGGCTGCTGACAACTAACCTCAAAATCTCAAAATCATTTTTGAGTTAGTAAATTATATGTCTGCAGAAAGTTTGAAAAATTTCCGAAAGGTAATTCTATGTATGTTTCTTCGTCAAACTGCATATAAATTTCACTATCATTGACCATCAAAGTTACAGGTCATTTCCCATTTCATATTTTTTCCCGCCACATCACCTCCGCCTGTGCTCGGTGAGCAAAGGCTAGAAGCACGGCACGGCACGGTTTCACATCAACAAAATATTTAGCCACGCCCACTGATGTGCCGAGTTTACGAACAACTTCTAGGCTTTCAGTGGATTAGAAGGAGTTTACGAACACACTGAGAGGGAGAGAAAGAGAGAGAGAGAGAGAGAGAGAGAGAGAGAGAGAGAGAGAGAGAGAGAGAGAGAGAGAGGGAGAGAGAGAGAGAAATACAGTGTTTGATGTAATACCCTAAGTCTCGGTCTAAATTACATAAAAATTATCTGTGGGACAGAATTTATCCTAAGTCCAAACGAACATTAATTTATCACTCGAAGCTCTGATCACTCACGGTATTTCCAGGTGCAACGCTCCTCTGGGCCAGCTCTCGTCTGAAGGCTATCGGGTCCGGATCTTTGTCGCTTCGAGAAACGTTAGCATGGATCTCTACTCCCTGGCCAAGATGTGGCTGATGCAAGCTGACTTGTGTCTCAAAGAGGTGCCGATACTTTTACCATGAACCACCGTTGTCAGGAGCGCGTTTATGGTCTGAGGGGCCCTTTGGCGCGGTTGGATTTTGGGGCACCTTACTTCAATGATTTTTGATAACCCTGCATAAAGGGTAGAGAGTTTTGGGATGCGGCCCCCAATATTTCTTCTTTCGGTGTTCCTTTTGGTGAAAATCTGTTCGCTTGAGGTAAAATTTAATTTGGCAATTGCAGTGAAAGCTTCCGAATATGAATTTTTTGGTAAAAAATGTCCATTCTTTGGAGTATACAGCAGAATATGCAGACTATTTTAGAAATTTCACCAAAAACATTTATTTATATTTAAAAATACAAGGTTCAAGTTTTAATTCTACTTAAGGTTTCAATGAAAATATAGTGACGATAACATCATTTTAATGACAAGTAACTGAATACAAAATTATATAGGTAGGGGTGACCCAGATTTTCCACTCCCATGTTAAAGAAGCTACGCGAAAGCTCTCCGCCCACAATAATAGTTTTGCCGGCAGTCAAGGGATTGAGCCACTGTTTGTTGTTATTTAACCTGTAACCAGGTTAAAAAATAGCATGTGTAACCACCTGTGGAGCATAGGGTCTCTTGATTATTGTGACTTGGTGCCATGGTCTGGTAGATAAAGATAAAAACTGTATCCGCCTGAGGAATATTGGGTCCCTTAATCATAATTGATATCGTACCATGGCATGGTAGGTAATGTTACAACAGGTTGACAACGCGCTCCAGCGATTGCCAGACTAACTACCAGCATACAATTTCAGCCTTAGCCATAGCTAGATGCGATAGAATATCCGGGTAACATTATGTCTGTGTTATCGGTCAATAATGATGCAGACAATGCGAAAATGATATTAATCAGCCTTGACCTCGCCCGCAGGACGTGAGCTTGGGGGAGGTGTACATCCACGACATGCGGCACCTCAGCATCGGACACGTAAAACAGTTCACACCCATGCTGTTGCAGAAGGGCTTGCAATTGGGTGTGGTGAGTACAAGTTACGATATAAAATAATAATATATTACGATAGCATACGATATATACAATAGATACGATAGCAGCCGCATTTTATCACAAATATACATTTTTTAGTTTAAATCCTTCATAAATTACTAGATTGAAACTTACGTACGTCCCATGATTTTCGTTCTGTGTTCATTCTCTTCAACCAAAGTGGCGCCGAATCTACACCTGCAATCCAAACTGTTATTCGAATTATTTTTCGGAAATTCGCCTTCTTATCTCCATTATGGTTCCCCATAGAACGGCTACAAGGCGAGATTAAAAGGACTTCACCTGCTGAACTCACCGCCTGTGGTCTCCACGCTGGTGGCGATGCTGAAGACGGTAGCACCGGCGAAGTTAGCGGCCAGGATCCACATCCATCCTGACCTCGAGTCCTTGCACAAGCTCGTAGACAGGGAGATCCTGCCCAAGGACTACGGCGGGGACCAGAAGCCACTGATGGAGCTTTCCAGTGAGTACAGATCCAACGTCGGCACTCACAATGCTAATGGGGTAAAATTATTGGGGGCTGAGTGCCTGAGGCAAGTGCCTCAACCCAGACATAAAGTAGGAGTTAAGTTATTCTTCATGACAACCGCCATAGGATGGAGTGGAATTCATCTGTTTCTGAGGGTTAGACGCTTAACTCAGAGTTAACTCAGAGTTAACGATTGTAACACTCTGGGTTAAGCGTGTAACCCTCAGAAACAGATGAATATCACGGAATCCCACTGTCTGGGTTGAGGTACTAATGTTATACCAGCCCTTAGAACCCTATTGTATTTAAAAAATATATATATAACATGTATAAGAATTCAAATGTGCTGTAACCATGAAGGTATCAAGCTAACTGGATCCAATAAACCGTACTCTCTCTTCGGAATCAATTTTTCATCGGCCGCGAAAGCATAATTGTCAGTAAGATTGCAATTGATATGATATGCAACTGATATGATTGCAATTTGATATGCAACTGATAACTATTGAACAAATAGGTGCTTATACCTAATACACATAACGCTTTTCCACGCTTTTGGGCCCTGGCTTATAGTGTACGCAGTACGCACGCATTTACAATATAGAGTATCTGCCACGCCATTTTAAGCCGTCAGAGCAATTTCTGCGATATATTATATCACTTTTTGATGAGATACTTTAATAATACTGTAATACAAGCAGGATAGACCCATGCTACGCACGGTGTTTTGTGGTCATCAAATCTGCTGATCAAATAACCAAATTTCAATATTTCAGTATCGTATCAGTAGACTAGTTCAGCAAACAGCGCGATAACTGGCACCTCCACTCACTGGGTTACGTTTGACCCTCACAGACGACTGGCAGAAGAAGATGGAGAGCTTTCGGGACTGGTTCCTGGAGCAAGAGGCCAGTGGGAAAGTGGACGAGTCCAGACGACCCCCGAACAGCGTCAACAAAAGATCGGACTTCTTTGGCTACGAAGGAACGTTTAAAAAACTTGAGGTCGATTAAATTTAGGGTTTGAAGTCATAGAACGGAAATGCCATTCTCAAAGTAGAACTAACGCTCAATTCTCACTTATCAGGGCTTACTTCACCAAAGTCAAGTTAAACATGGTTTGAACCAAGTTTACAGACCAAATTTTATTTTGCTGAGTGTTCAACATTTTAATGGATGTAAAATGGGAAAATAAAATGTATACACCAAAAAAGATGCAAAAAATATTGTAATGTGGTGTTGGTTTAAAACTGAACTGTTCTGTCTCTAAATCACCAAGCTAATAAAAACCATTACGAAAAGAACGTTAACCTTGTGTAGTAATCTTTCGCTTTTTTGTCACTGTGATTGTGATTTAGGTACATTTGTTTTAAAAAGAATTTAAGTGACCAACGTTGTGACTCTGTCAAATGGTATTAAACACTAAACAGGGGCGTAGGAACTATTTTTTTCGTGGGGGGTCAGACATTCAAAAAAATTTTGGGGCTTTGGGGCGCAACCCCAAAAATTGCTTGAGGTCAAGGTTTTCACTGGAGCAAATCTACGCGTTTGCGGTCAATTAGGGGCTTGAGAATGGGTCGGTCCGAACTGCATATTATTGATTTATTCTTCAAGAAGGTTCCTGTACTAAATTACTGTTAGGCTTGCTGATAAACAATACGGTATGGGCTAAATAATTATATACCTGTCATATAAAGCAACAACTTTAGATTCGGAAATATATAGAAAATAATGTAATCAAATATTTTTCACGTATTTTTTGGTGCATAGTTACAGTAACATTGCTGCAATTATACGGGGCTCAAAATAACTATGTAAAATATGTCATTGTTGAATGTAAAACTTTCCTCGCATTAAAATAGGATAAACTCATAGTGATCAATTATAAAAGTCGAAAAAATACATTTTTAAAAGATAACTTTCATAAAGTTGGAGAATATGGAAGGAAAAAAAGAAATAGCAAAAAGAGTTCAGTCAGAAAACACGAATGAGAAGACCGGGGATATGGCTAGAACCAAATAGAATAGCGAATGTACGAGCCACCGAAAAAGACATAGCCAGGATTTGCGTATTGTGTTGTTGGCTTAGGTACGACAGAATAGGCAACCAGTGATAATTACACAAATGGTTTAGAATTGTTGTGCGAGTCCCACAACTCGCTAGAAATAAACACCATAGATTAAAATGTCGATACGTTGAGCAAACAAATGTTAATTCTAAGTACTGGCAGTAAGGCAATTAAGGAAATATTAATTAAGGTAAGGCACTTAGCCGCACGTGAAATTAAAACTTCTGTAGAGACGAAGAGACACTAGCCACACACATGAAACGAAAGTGGCGATTTGAGGGACAGTGAAAGGGAAATTGCATCCATTGGGTTTATAGGTTACCTATAACCCCTATAATATATACCCTATAAACCCAATTTGCATCTGCTTAAGATCAAAACGCGATGTCTTAAGTATAACCCAACTGAAGTAACGAGAAAAAAAACTTCGAAAAACCATTAAACTTTATAATTGCCAAGGATATAAGGATAAATTTTCAACCATATGACATAATAGCGACATGTTATGTTTTGTTCCACTTTTAAAACCATTCTTCAAGACCGCCACCCGCGCAAGGTACTGCTATCTATAGCTCAACTTATTTTAGAATTTCGGAGATAGTTTTAATCCTTTCCTAACCTAAATAAAAAAATAAAAAAATTTGCGTTCATAAGTAAATAAATAAAATGTCAATATGTTTCGGAGAAAATAATGTCTTTCTCAGTGTTTTTATGTTGTTTTTTCTTTTTCAATATAATGACAATTTTTAGGGAATCGTGACAGTAATGTGCACGCGTCATCAAGGAAAATAAACAATTGGGGCCTTGTAATCCCAAATAAAAGCAGGTATCGTTCTAGACTTTCGATGGTTTAGAATGTAGATGATGGTATATTTCCCCCTATTTTAGACGTCTTTTGTTTGTGACGCATACATTTTTGTCTCTTCTTGAAACATATACTAAATATCTTGATTAGTCTTCTTAACGATTAAACAAGTTATTGATGAGCGTAGCGAGCAAAGCGAGCGGAGCGAAATATTCAATTTCACTACCCCCAAAAAAGTCACTTGTGTATGTTAATTTTTAAATTTAAATTTTTTTTGTACCTGTGTTTGCGCACGCTCTACATATCAAACGCCTGAACTGATTTATTTTAGAGGACCTGCCTTTGTTCTGAACTTAGATCCTCCAAGTTTTTGGAAAAGATCGGTTCAGAAATTTTTTAATAAATCAATTTTTACGGAATTTTTCGGTTTTTTCAAAATTTTGAATCTCTGTAATTGTCAAAGTTCTTTACATATCTTCACCAAAACTTATAAACATGTCGACCTTATACATATTTATTACGCCTGAAAATCTAAAGTCGGTAGAAGTTTCCGATTGGTTTTTATTCGCATTTTTGCCGTGTTTTTTCGTGATTTGGTGCCTGATTCAATAAGAGTCCGGATTCCTTCGTTTCCTTGGTTACCAGCATAGTTTATTTCTGTTCGGGCCAAGGCATAAATTATACAGTTATCAGAAGTTTAGTCAATTTCGTTTATGGAAGTAACTGAAAGTAAATCCGCGTCAGAAATTTATATCCAATCTAAAAAGAACCCTCGGGCATAAGTTATGTCTTACGAATTTACGGTATCATTACTCAATGAGTTCATCATCTGCATTTTTTCGTTATCTGACAGCTCGGAGTGAAACAAAGGAACGCAGAATCCGTCTACATTTCCAAGTGATCAGAATTATTCGGTAGGCAATGGTCAGGCTTGGTGCTCCATGGTTTTCATAGGCATTCTGCCTGCAAACCTTTTCATCAGCTACACAAAAACCGCTACCTACGCTCATCTTCAACGCAAAATTGCGTTCGCGAAGCCCTAGTTATTCCCATGATAAATAAGCACGTCAAATTTGGTGTTGAAAAGATTTCCCAGTGATCACAATCGAAAGCTTTTGCACAAACATCAAAGTACCGATCGTGGCAACCTATAGGAAAAGTATTTCTAAGAACCTTTGCCCAAATTAATAAGAAAAAACTGCTTGAAAATGATGCGTCATGACAGTGCCTAAAAACCTTGACGGTAGCTCGCTATGTTCACAGAGCCTAAAAACCTTGACGGTAGCTCGCTATGTTCACAGTGCCTAAAAACCTTGACGGTAGCTCGCTATGTTCACAGTGCCTAAAAACCTTGACGGTAGCTCGCTATGTTCACAGTGCCTAAAAACCTTGACGGTAGCTCGCTATGTTCACAGTGCCTAAAAACCTTGACGGTAGCTCGCTATGTTCACAGTGCCTAAAAACCTTGACGGTAGCTCGCTATGTTCACAGTGCCTAAAAACCTTGACGTAGCTCGCTATGTTCACAGTGCCTAAAAACCTTGACGGTAGCTCGCTACGTTCACAGGGCCTAAAAACCTTGACGTAGCTCGCTATGTTCACAGGGCCTAAAAACCTTGACGGTAGCTCGCTATGTTCACAGGGCCTAAAAACCTTGACGGTAGCTCGCTATGTTCACAGTGCCTAAAAACCTTGACGGTAGCTCGCTATGTTCACAGTGCCTAAAAACCTTGACGGTAGCTCGCTATGTTCACAGTGCCTAAAAACCTTGACGGTAGCTCGCTATGTTCACAGAGCCTAAAAACCTTGACGGTAGCTCGCTATGTTCACAGGGCCTAAAAACCTTGACGTAGCTCGCTATGTTCACAGTGCCTAAAAACCATGACGGTAGCTCGCTATGTTCACAGTGCCTAAAAACCTTGACGTAGCTCGCTATGTTCACAGTGCCTAAAAACCTTGACGGTAGCTCGCTATGTTTACAGTGCCTAAAAACCTTGACGTAGCTCGCTATGTTCACAGGGCCTAAAAACCTTGACGGTAGCTCGCTATGTTCACAGTGCCTAAAAACCTTGACGTAGCTCGCTATGTTCACAGTGCCTAAAAACCTTGACGGTAGCTCGCTATGTTCACAGTGCCTAAAAACCTTGACGGTAGCTCGCTATGTTCACAGGGCCTAAAAACCTTGACGTAGCTCGCTATGTTCACAAGTCCTAAAAACCTTGACGGTAGCTCGCTATGTTCACAGTGCCTAAAAACCTTGACGGTAGCTCGCTATGTTCACAGGGCCTAAAAACCTTGACGGTAGCTCGCTATGTTCACAGTGCCTAAAAACCTTGACGGTAGCTCGCTATTTTCACAGTGCCTAAAAACCTTGACGGTAGCTCGCTATGTTCACAGTGCCTAAAAACCTTGACGGTAGCTCGCTATGTTCACAGTGCCTAAAAACCTTGACGGTAGCTCGCTATGTTCACAGGGCCTAAAAACCTTGACGTAGCGCGCTATGTTCACAGTGCCTAAAAACCTTGACGGTAGCTCGCTATGTTCACAGTGCCTAAAAACCTTGACGTAGCTCGCTATGTTCACTGTGCCTAAAAACCTTGACGGTAGCTCGCTATGTTCACAGTGCCTAAAAACCTTGACGTAGCTCGCTATGTTCACAGTGCCTAAAAACCTTGACGGTAGCTCGCTATGTTCACAGTGCCTAAAAACCTTGACGTAGCTCGCTATGTTCACAGTGCCTAAAAACCTTGACGGTAGCTCGCTATGTTCACAGGGCCTAAAAACCTTGACGGTAGCTCGCTATGTTCACAGTGCCTAAAAACCTTGACGGTAGCTCGCTATGTTCACAGGGCCTAAAAACCTTGACGGTAGCTCGCTATGTTCACAGGGCCTAAAAACCTTGACGGTAGCTCGCTATGTTCACAGTGCCTAAAAACCTTGACGGTAGCTCGCTATGTTCACAGGGCCTAAAAACCTTGACGGTAGCTCGCTATGTTCACAGTGCCTAAAAAACTTGACGGTAGCTCGCTATGTTCACAGGGTCTAAAAACCTTGACGGTAGCTCGCTATGTTCACAGTGCCTAAAAACCTTGACGGTAGCTCGCTATGTTCACAGTGCCTAAAAACCTTGACGTAGCTCGCTATGTTCACAGTGCCTAAAAACCTTGACGGTAGCTCGCTATGTTCACAGGGCCTAAAAACCTTGACGGTAGCTCGCTATGTTCACAGGGCCTAAAAACCTTGACGGTAGCTCGCTATGTTCACAGTGCCTAAAAACCTTGATGGTTGCTCGCTATGTTCACAGTGCCTAAAAACCTTGACGTAGCTCGCTATGTTCACAGTGCCTAAAAACCTTGACGGTAGCTCGCTATGATCACAGTGCCTTAAAACCTTGACGGTAGCTCGCTATGATCACAGGGCCTAAAAACCTTGACGGTTGCTCGCTATGTTCACAGTGCCTAAAAACCTTGACGTAGCTCGCTATGTTCACAGTGCCTAAAAACCTTGACGGTAGCTCGCTATGTTCACAGGGCCTAAAAACCTTGACGGTAGCTCGCTATGTTCACAGGGCCGAATTCCGGAAGAGAGAAAACGGCACTCAGGACGCACGTGTCTGACATCGCATCGACGCGCGCAGCGCAAAAGTGCAAATCGTGCAACGTGTGCATAAAGAGTCCACCCCATTAAATGACAGGGAACGCAATTTGTTGCGTTATTCAAGATGAGCGTAGCAGTTTGTAGCTGACAATATAGTGAGTGCACAAATTGTATACAGTATAGGCCATGCGTGAACGAACTACTTAATTTGAAACGTTTTTTATTTATTTTCGCATGAAAAATACGAAATGTTACAAACTACGAACTACACAACTAACAACTATCTACTAAATACTAAATACTACCTACTAACTCCTTACTACTACTTCTACTACAAAATGTAAAACTACTACTGTGTAACATCTACAAAATGTTTAAAAAATATTTATACCTAAATATCGGCAAGTCGCTAATGGACCAAATACCCATCGTAATAAATTTTTACCATAGAATCGTAATTTATAAAATGAATGAAAAATAAAAATTTACCTTTTTTAGAGAATTTCTGAAAATATGAATTTGTAACTGATTATCTAAGATTTCGGGATTTTCACGCGGCGCTATCTGCGAGATTAGTACGATTCTCTTCATGCATACATATGCATATATACCATGCATGCATACATACATACATACATATCCATAGATACCATGCATACGATTCATACATATCCAATTATACCATGCATACATATCCATGCATACTATGCATACATATCCAAACATACCATTCATACACATCCAAACACACCATGCATACATATCCATTTATACCATGTATACATATCCATGCATACTATGCATACATATCCATGCATACATATCGATGGTGTACAGGCAGAAGGGCGTAAGCGACATTTTCACAATTGTTCAGGAAGTGAAAAAAACTCTCAATTAAACAATTGTTGATGAATCAATTCAAATTTTTAATGGATCCTTCTAATTTTATTTTATAAATAATAGATATTATGTTCTCTCAATAATAAAATATTTATGGTGGTAACGCCCTAAAAATGCTGCTTACTTGCTGCTTGCTTATGGTGGTTACGCCCCAAGTTTGGATACAAAAGAGAAACGCAGTGATGCAGATAATATGCAAGTTATGTCGCTTCCTCCCAAATTAAAACGTGAATATCGGCTAAAGTAAAAGACTGTCGCCAGTGGCGTAGCGTGAATATGTGATGCGCCCCCCCCCCCTTTTCACGTCTCTCGAAATTCCGAGTGCAATCCCTTAAAAAAAAAATCCTCGGCGCCCCCCCCCCCCCCGCGCCACGGGGTCTGCGGGTGCGGTCGCTACGCCCCTGACTGTCGCTTACTCGGTATTTTTTTAGGTTACTGGTATAAATATTGAGCAGGAACCACCAAAACATGGATTTTGCCAAAAATGGCGCGCCCTTCTGCCTGTACACCATCGATATCCATACATACCATGCATACTATGCATACATATCCATGCATACCATGCATACATATTAAAGCATACCATGCATACATACATACATATCCATGCATACCATGCATACATATCCACATATACCATGCATACATACCATGCATGCATATCCATACATACCATTGAATACATATATAATAAATATATCATGTAACACGAATTATTACGACCTGTGGTAATTCGCTTTAAGTGGCAGATCAGAGGAAGGATGGAGGACTATGCTCAAATTATTTTAATGTTATCTGACGAGAGGTTTGTCTAAGTCAGACATGGGCAACTCCACATGGGCCCGTGGAACTATTTTGTCTGGCCCGCCAGGCCTTGGAGAATAAGCATAAAAGGTAGGCCCAGACCGGGTCGGAAAAAAAATATACAGAGAGTTATAAAAAACCTAACATTTCGCATATGTGTTCATTCTTGAACATCTCTCTCTGGTAAAATTATGTTCACGACTTGCAGAACAGTATTCGCTCTGAGATATAGGAAAATAAATTTCTGATTTTGACTTTGTTGGGGTGAGAATAGTTCACTTTTGATTTAATTTATACCTCTTTATTACGAATAATACTCAGAGGGTTCGATTGGATATATTCTTGAGACAATCCCAAGCGTGGGGAACGGGGAGAGGCACCCAGACATAGCCGACAAGATTTTCATTTGACATATTTTCTCTCTCCCCCCCCCCCCCCCCCCCCCCCCATCAATCTACGAAATTGGTCGTCCGGCCCACCGAATATCCAGAAAATTTGAATCAGGCCCGCGACTTCCAAAGGTTGCCCACGCCTGGTCACGGTGCTCGAAAAAACGATTTAGGTTATTTCTTACGGGAGATTGTTTTCTAAGCACACACGCCGAAAAACGGATTTGAGAAACTTCTGTACGGACGGCTATGAGCTCAAGAAGATTATTTTTGCAGTCCACCTTCCAAATCCACCGGACACATTTTTTATAACGATACATTATCGATCTAATTTGCCTTCCTAGGTAGTACTTTTCCAAGGCCATTAAAAGATTTGACGCAAGTATATCCAATTAAATAAAATTTAACCATGCATACAATCACAGATATAATGTTACCTAGATTTTCCATTCCCATACTCTTTAGCAGCTACGCGATCCGCCGCCTGCAGTAAAAGTTTATTTATACAGTCAAGGGATGGAGCCACTGCTTCTTCTTATACCCCCTGTAACCAACGTAACTGTAACCACCTGAGGAACATTGGGTCCCTTGATTATAATTGACCTTGTGCCATGGTCTGGTGGATGAAGCCATACCTGTAACCACCAGAGGAACATTGGGTCCCTTGATTATAATTGACCTTGTGCCATGGCCTGGTAGATGGTTTCAAAACGGATTGCCAACGCACCCTAGCGATTGCCGGAGAATTTACTAGCAGTAAATTTTTGCCGTAGCCTTGCTGGTAGAATATCTGGGTATACCTTCTATTTGTGATACAAATTATAAAATGACGTCGGTACATAGTTTTTAAAGTGGAAAAAAAATGTTTTTGACTGTCTATTTACTCGCTACTCTGCGTCTCCCGGAGCGTTTCCCAGAGCGCAAACCCTTTATTACCACTTACTAAAATAAAATGCGATCGTTGTGACGAACGCCTCTTGACCAAACCACCAGTGTCGCGCCGGAAGGGCCTCCCATTCGGCACGCTCCTCGCTGGCTGCAGTTGAACGTCGACCACGGCCGAGTCATGCACCTCTTCGCACCCAACGAGGACTGCCTGCTGAGGGCCTGCAAGGACATCGGGGTCTCCGCCAAGCAGCTGCACCAGGACGTCGGGAGCATCAAGGAATGGCTGGCGCTGCAGCCTCATCTGCCTGCTGTCAACGGTATGACGGGATGGGGGTGTGGGTGTGATTGTTACCCCGGATCAGTGCTCATTCGACTTGTTTAATACGTTGGCCACCAAAAGTGAAAAGATATTAGCTGTAGGTAATATTGGCATAAGTCTGAAAAAACTCAGGGGGCTCTTGTGACTAATGATACTGTAATATTATGGCTAAACTGACCAATATGTATTTTTTTCATTAACTTGCTATTTTGAAAGCACCTATCCAGTGCTCTCTGAATGGATTTTTTTTCGGTTTTGCTCTTACGGCAAAATTGTATCTAGTTGGCTTGTACATTGCGAGCGAGATTCTAACACAAATTTTTTACTCGGCCATTTTTAACAACGTCCTGGCGACATTTTTTGTGCCACAATAGTGATGGTAGACTTTTGCATGGAAAATGCGCTGATTGCGTACTCAGATAAGAATGAGATGTGCACTTTCGATGGCAGCCATATTATCTTGTCACAACACTTGCTTTCGCTGTCACGGGCAGAGAAAACCAGGTAAGGTACTTTTGTGATCATCATTTTGTTTCACCCTGTTCGTATTTTTTAGCTGGGCTGCAAATTATCATTTACCCAGCGCACTCATTGGGCTCTGAGAGGCAATCTCAACGACTGTCATGCCCTTGAATTTATCAGTGAATATCATATGGTTGCCCAATCGTTCGAGGAGTTTTGACAAAAGCCTGCCTCAGCCTTTGATGTTGTCAAAATAACAGGGCTCTTTCATATTTTATCGGCAAACAATTTAATGTTTAATATTTACATATTATCGATAGTTTTCAGTTTCATCTAGTATAAATACATGGTTGATTAACAGTTTTTGTACACATAAAGGGTAAACATGATAAACCTAAGTAGGCTTAAACAAAGATAATAATATCACTAAGAGAGATTTAACAAGTCTCATTTTGTGGATTATGAGAAGAGTAAAAACTATAAAGTATAGTAATCAATATTTTAATATAATAATGAAGTACAAATAATAGTAGAAGATTATAGAAAGTTAAGCTTTGGAATTAATATTATACTTAAATTCCTAGAAAGAGTAATATTCGCCGAGGTTTAGAATGGTTTTTAGTTTGATTTTGAATGAGCTGATGTTTGAGTTCAATAATTCTTTTGGTAATAATTAATTAGAAGAAGGCCAGTGGGTTTAATTTGATTTTTAATATGAGTCAACGAATCTCTTTGGAGGTCAAAATTATTCTTATGTCTGGTGCTGTGATTATGATTATGTATTGGAAAGATGTTAGAATTGATTTGTATGAATATTAGAAAAATACAAGTGTAACAAAAAATGCCGATTTACTATTTAACGCGTCAAAACTATATTAAATATAGGTAGTAACGCTATTGCTATTTTGACAGCACGAAATTGCTGTGGCAGTCTTTTGTCAAAAAAGTTTCCCTTCAAATGCTGCAAATAGGCAACCAAACGTTACATCTTGGAGTAATTTCCAAACAATTTTTTTTTTAAATTACGCTTGACAAGGGGCGATAAGAAAAACTTTAATTACTTAAACATAGACAAAGTGGCGCGTGGATGCATTTTTGTCTGGGGCTGGCTGCTTTTGGATCTCACTTGGAATGGGCCCATTTGGAACTAGTTGGGTGCCGCACAAGAGCTTATGACCAATGGCCGCCTGTAACCGTATTCACAACTAGCCGTTTTAGTCATTTAAAATGACCATTAAAGATGGTTTAAAACCCTACGGCGTTCTTACGAGGCAATATATCCTCAGCTTATGTCTTCTTTTGATTGTGATGCTCCTTGCCTATCTATCACCTTTAGTTGGGCACTCGCCAGTCGCAGTGAAAAGTGTCCTATTTTCTCGCTAGCTGCGAGGGGAGGGGGCACCGAAACACTAGCCTTGCATGTACCTAGCGGCGCGTGGTCCCGTTCGCAGAGAGTCTGCTCGTGGAGAACATGCTGCTGAGGTGCAAGGGCAGCGTGCAGGCGACCAAGAAGACGCTCGACTATCACCTCTCCATGCGGGCAGCCGCCCCGGAGTTCTTCGCTGACCGCGACCCTCTGGGAGACGAGATACAAGTAATCACAAGATACTGGTAAGTGGAAAGCAACATGTATATGGATACACAATGGATATACAATAGATACATGAGCACTGGCGACTGAGCTTAAACATATACGGTTAACAGTTTTGGTAACAAAGTTATGGTAACCTAGGGCTTCGCGAACGCAATTTGTGTTGCGCTGAAGATGAGCAGATATGTCAGCAGATAAGTTGAATGCAGAACGTTATAAACAGTCTAAGTAACTAATTTTAGCTCGAATGCGTGAGAGGACTTGGGTTAAATAGTATTTCCAATTCCCAGTTTGGTCACACACAAAGTCACAATACATTTTTGGAAAATTAGGAAAAAATACGCACTTTTAGGAATTTTTGTTAATTTTTCCAAATTTTCCCAATTTCGAAAAATTTGTTTTTTTTTAATTAGAAAGGGAGGGGTATGGAGGATCCTCTTGAAAAACGCAGGGGGTCTTAGTAGAGAACAAAAGTAACACCTTGAAAATGTAATCGCAATTCGAGGACATGTAAACATACAAACAAAACACACACAAGTGAGTTTTTTACTAGTAGAAATATTGAAGTTGTCGCTTCGCTCGCTACGCTCATCAAAAAGTTAAAAGTTATGACAATGTTAAAAATAAGATATGAGAGGAACTGTTTATTCTTCAAAATGTAAAACACAGATTTTCTCCAAAGAGTACCTAGCCATTCCTCCACCAGTCCCTCCCACCACGCTGCACATTTTACAAGAACACACAAGATAACAAGGCGAACAAGTGACAATATTTAAACAACATGGGACGATATACAGAAACTTTTCTCAACTTCACGATTACTGAGCTGTTAGTCGTAAATTTACGACAGGGCTAAGATGGACTTCGATGATGTTCAATTCAGTATTACAGATCTTACAGAGTATTACTTATCTTAACGCGTATCTTCCCTCTCACTGTACAAAATATAAATAAGAAAAAAATCCACGTGGTTGTGGGTTATGGAAATGTCCAATGAGTAAGAGATTAGAGTTTTACGAGTTCTTTCAATTTTTTCACAGTAAACATATCCATTCAAATAATAAAAGTGTGTCTTTTTTTCGAATTCGAAATTCCCAATAACACCAATCGATTCATCTCTGGAAACCGATCAGATGTCAGCTTGATTCGCATCTCTAGATTGAATAGGAGACGCGCAAAAGGCTGCGATTGAATCACTAATTTTCAAAAAAATCTTGGCTGCTATTTAATCCTCTGTGTTTTACGAGCATTATTTTGAAAGCAGATTACGTCAGTTGCGATAAGGTTCGAGCTCGAAGTGCTCGGCCGTCAAGACACATTCTAGACCAAGGTGTCCATGTCAGTTAGGGATGGTGTTTTACAGGTTAAACACAACGGCAATTAAAAAGCCCAAGCTACGGTTGAAAATTGGACCACTTACTAACCGGAACATTTGACAATTCGTGCTGCAATCAAAATTCTCCTACGATGTTTCTTAGGCGTCTTTTTTTACCCCAAAAAATGCAGAGGGTGACGAAAATAATTCCAGGACACAGGCCTAAGCTTAAAATTAATATTTTTTTGGTCAGGGACAAAGAGCAAGGTGCAAGCTAGGTGGTGTAGAATTTTTGTTTCCCCATCTTCAGCCATTATCCTCATATAATTCCCGCTAGATACATAGGTTTAATTGCGTTTATCTCAGTGAGATCTTGGTTTCTTGGAATTTTTTGATGAGCGTAGCGAGCGAAGCGCGCAAAGCGAGATCATCAATTTCACTATACTACTTAAAAAAAGCACTTGTGTGTGTGTTTTGTTTGTTTGTTTGTTTGTTTGTTTGTATGTGTGTTTGTGCGCGCTCTACAGACCAAACGCCTGCCTCGATTGCGATGAAATTTTCAGGATGTCTACTTTTGTTCCCAACTTAGGCCAAGGTAAATTGCGTTTTTCAAGAAAATCCTCCGTACCCCTCCCCTTCAAAGCAGAAAAAAGAGCAATATTCGACAATTGGGAAAGTTTGAAAAAGTACGGAAATTTATTTAAAAGTTCGTGTTTATTTCAAATTTTCCCAATTTCAATTGTTGCCTTTAGAAACCATCGAAACCAA
The DNA here is from genome assembly GCA_921293005.1 of Nemoura dubitans. Taxonomy (NCBI): domain Eukaryota; kingdom Metazoa; phylum Arthropoda; class Insecta; order Plecoptera; family Nemouridae; genus Nemoura; species Nemoura dubitans. The sequence continues at coordinate 38,711,156 of OV121075.1, forward strand.
ATCGAAACATTACACCAGATTTTTTTACTTTAAGTTGACTTCAAGATTTGACAGATATTAGAAATTTTGTCAGTTTCGTGCATGCAAGTTTTTGAAATTAAGTCCGCGGCAGAAATATATCCCCAACCTAATAAAACCCTTGGGCATAAGTTACATAATATATGTATTGCTATGTATGTCTATGTACATGCACATTGCTCAATGACCTCAAAATGAGCATATTTCCGCTACCCGACAGCTCGGACAGAAACAAAGAAAGGTCAGAATCGCGTACATTTTCAAGTGATAAGAATTTTTGATAAAGCAATTTGGTCCGGCTTTTGCTGCTCCATGATTTTCATAGGCTTTTGCCTCCATCTTTTCATGCGCTACATACAAACCGCTACGCTCATCTTCAACGCAACACACATTGCGTTCGCGAAGCCCTAGTTAAATACAATGTTCTTTAAAATGATGTTAACTGTCAGGTGTGATTGTTAAATAAGCAATTTTTCCCGTATATTGCTCGTTATAGGTTCAATGGGCTTGTCTACAACCCCTTCAAGTTGTCGTAAGTCATCCATTGATTTAGTCTGACAGATGCCGGATGCCGTATGTTGTTGTTCATTTCCACGCCTCGTATTAAAAATTTGAACTTTCAATGTGGTTAATAAATTATTGTCATTGATTACTAGGAAACGCTGGCAAAGTGTTCGCGTTGAAGATGAGCGTAGCTGTCTGCAGACAGCAGGCGTTCGGTCTGTAGAGCGCGCACAAACACACATACAAACAACAAGTGTTTTTTTTATCAGTAGTGAATTGAACATTTCGAATCGCTCGCTTCGCTCGCTACGTTCATCAATGAAGCAAACGTAATAATGTACCTCTAGAGAAAGCGATATCCATGCAAAGATTGTGACTTAGAACTGCTAACATCCGCGCCTAACTTTACGCTGAGCTTAAGAATTCGCAACAATGAAAAAAGCTGCTGTTATTTACGCTAGGATTTCGTACTATAATATTGCTCCCGTGGCTTTTGCAGGACCAACGCAACTCTGGAGCAGCTCACGTCCGAGGGCTACCGAGCCAGGATCTTTGTTTTCTCGAAAAATACGAACCTGGACGTGAACTCTTCGGTGAAGATGTGGCTGATGCAGGCCGACTTAGGCCTCAAGGAGGTACCTGCACTTACATTATGGTACTTACATTATGGTACTTACATTATGGTACTTACATTATGGTACTTACATTATGGTACTTACATTATGGTACTTACATTATGTTATTACTAGGGATTCGCGAACGCAATTTGTGTTCCGTTGAAAACGAGGGTATAGCAGTTTGCATTGCGAAAGATTATGGCGCTCTTCAAAGACAAATGTCACACAAAAAGTCCTAAAATTTTGGGGGAAATTTTGAAGAAATACGCACTTTTAGATAAATTTTCTTATTTTTAAATTCCTTATTTCGAATATGGGTATTTTTTCTAATTTGAAGGGAAGGGGTATGGAGGATTTTCTTCAAAAACGCACGGGTTCTAAGTTGAAAACAAAAGTAGACACCCTGAAATTTTCATTGTAATCGAAGCAGGCGTTTGGTCTGTAGAGCACGCACAAAAATTCATACAAACAAACAAAAAAACACACACAAGTGTTTTTTAACAGTAGTGTAATTCGCTCGCTACGCTTATCAATAATTACTTTACAATTTTTTTACACTAAAGTAATATCCAGGCCGTAAATACAAAATTATTTAATTCTTGGATTAAATTAACAATTTTTCCATCGGCCTTGTTTCGATGACATTCGTATTGCAGCCATTGGATGTTGGATTTTCCCAGTGGTTTAGTCCAGGGTAGCGATTGTGTAAAGTTATCGACGAGTTATCTATGTTCATCGGTAGCACCGCATATTGAAATTAGCAAGCATTTTATAGCTATCGATCGGTTGCCATTAGCTATCAATCGATAGATTTTTACACAATCGCCACCCAGGGTACGATAAACTTTTACAACCCTTGCTCAAAAAATGTGGGGGGGGGGGGGGGGGAGAAATACATTGCCAAGAAAATAGTAAATTGTAAGGAATCCAGAGAGAGATGCTGACGGGTTTTAGTGCAGATAATGCGTCAGTCTGCCATGTTTGCATCTGAGGAGATTTTTAGCTGAGGATTGAAGGTTGGTGTCAGTAACGATAATGTGGGAGAACCTCAGTGCCAAATGTACGGACCACCAGAAAAGCGATTTTGTAACATTTACAGTATGACATTAATCTGTGGTATGACGTTATCGGTTCTGATGGATAAAATCCCTATTGTTGTCCACGTTGATTTTTTTAACTTTGTAACCGAGAACGGCAAAGTTAGAGTAACGAAATCGCAGTGCTGAAGCACAAGAATAAATTTTAAGGAAATAGCAGCTCTCGATGTTTCAAATGGAGTCGAACTAAAAAAATGTGTGGGTACTTTTATTTTCCGCATTGCTTAAATAATATATACAGTTGATGCATACCTACAGAATTTCAGAATTTTGCTTCCCCACACCCTGTTGTGGATATTGCAGGCACTACACCACTGGATGTGCGTCCTTTATCATAGCCACATCCATTATGCTACGCCCGCGTATACGCGTTTTGCCGCGCCGTGCCTGCTGTGCTACGCCCGTGTATACGCGTTTTGACACCCCGCCATTGCTTCTTCTTCTTCTTCTTCTTTGTTTAGTTGGTTGGCCTGAATCTCTTTGGTTCATATCAGCCAGCTGTTGGTATACGGTTTGGTGGGATTTGAATTAAGACACAGGATAGAGATAGGATATTCCGGATTAGTTAGCTGAGGCACACCAGCTACTACTTGGTAACACAAGAATTGAGCCTTGGATACTTACATCCCTCGAGCCTGGATACCGAAAATGTTCATTCCCTTCACCACACATACATAATATGTGGAACTATATATTTACCTAAATAGATAAATACATACCGATATATATATATATATATATATATATATATATATATATATATATATATATATATATATATATATATATCGAGGAAGAGTTGACAACATTGAGGGAAGCTTTGTCTCTCAATGGCTACACTAAGTCAGCGATAGACAAAACTTTCAATTGGGTAACAAAAAGAGACCAACCCAAAGACACACCGGATGAAGACGAACATAGCTTAGCTTTCCTGCCATACGTAAAAGGTACAACAGATCGAATTGGACGCTTGTTGCGAAGACACAAGATAAAAACAATCTTCAAACCGGCCAGGAAAATCGGAGCTATGTTCGGCAAAGGAAAGGACTTGATTCCAAACGAATCCCAAGGAGTTTATGAAGTCCCATGTGGGTCGTGCAACAAAATTTATATTGGCCAAACCAACAGGAAGATAATGCATCGAATTCAAGAACACAAAGTAGCTGTCACGAATTCCTTGAAGACTTCAACGTTGGCACAGCATGCAGATCAATTTGGACACGTGGTGGACTTCAAAAACGCACGGACGGTGGCGAAAGAAGAGAAATTCTACCCGCGCATAATCAGAGAATCCATTGAGAGAGAAAAGCGCCCCGACACAATGAACAAGAGAGATGACGCCAAACGACTGCCACCAGCCTGGAAACTGGCTCTTCTGCCATACAGGGTTACAGCTGCGTCCCAGAAATCATCATACGAGTCGAACACTGAATCGCCCATACACCATCCACCCACCCCTTCCCTGGGGCCTACAACACGAAGCAAGACAGCATCGAAACAGAATCGACCTTGACCTTCTCGCTATATGTTTCTTGTCAAAATGTGTTTTTTTTTTTTTTTTTTTATAACTTTGGTTTGATTGTTGAGATCTCTGGTACCTTTTGTCCAATGTTTTGTTTTTTGTAGTTCATTGATTGACCCTTGAGAAAGACCAAACAATTTGGTCGAAACGTTGGGAAAATGAAAAATAAAACACCACAGTTTATCCAAAAGTCTTTTTTAAAAACTAATTGCTGTGAAAACTTAAAACAACATATATATATATATATATATATATATATATATATATATATATATATATATATATATATATATATATATATATATATATATATATATATATATATATACTTTTGCTATTGTTGAGTTTGATTTACAATTGTTTATTGGATTTTACCAGAAATTCTGCGATGATCCTATATATATTTATTTTATTGCTAGCTATCAGGCATTGCACATTTCTAGGCCTTGGGATTTTGGTTTTATCTAATTTTGACTCCATTATTTCTCTGTTTTTTGTGTACTGTTGTAATCTGCACGCCCACAATATGTGATCTGTAGTCTCGTCATCCATCGTGCACTCGCACAAGCTGCTTTCTACCACTCCAATTCTGGCTAGATGTTGTCTCGAACTGCAGTGTCCTGTTTTGATCCTGTTGATTGTTGTGATATGTAGTCTGGGCAGTTTTTTTATTTTCAAACCATGGCTTTACTCCTATATTTATTGTTTGTCTGCTGTAAGTTGATACATGTTCTTTTCTGTATAGGTCCCACCTATTTCTCCACGTGTCAGTTATTATAATTTTCTCTTGCATGAGAAAATATGTGATTGGGATTTTCTCTATGTCCACCCCTTTTGATTCACTTACTATTAATTTTGCTAATTTATCTGCCTGTTCATTTCCTTCAATCCCTATGTGTGCTGGCGTCCACAGTAAGTTTATTTTATAGCTGTATTGCTCTAGGAGGAATAACTCTTTTCTTTTGGCCATAATGATTGGCGATGCCTTATGTAGATTATTTAATGAATTTATTGCAATCAATACGCTATGTGCGTCTGTACATATCAGTATTTTCTTATTAGTGGGTTTGTTTTCTCTGATGTTAATTAGCGCTTGGTGGATAGCTGTTGCTTCGGCCGTAAATATACTTGCATTTTTGTTAAGTCTATACATGCTGTTATTTCCCATGTTTTCGGGCCTTACAATAGCTGCCCCCACGTATTCCCCGTTGGAGTTCTTGGAGCCATCCGTGTATATCTGGGAGTAATCTGGGAGTAATCTGGCCATCTTTCTGCGATAAATGTCAGAAATTCATAGTTTACTATTGTATGTGTTGTGTTTTGTTCCAGCTTTTTAAGTTCATCGTGAATGTTTACCTCCATCCTTTTGATCAGTATTTTATAATTAGTTTCAAAATAGCTCGCCTTGTTGGTTATAATTATATTCCTCATGTACCTGCTGGTTCCACCGAACAGCTTGGACAATACTGTTCCCTTAGTTTTGTATCTGTTACTACTGTCTTTACTTTTATTTTACTTTTGGTGTAGTAGTTGTATTTTTGGTTTTAATATGTTTGTAACATGTGCACAAGTTTTGAGCATATATTTTCTACCTAGCCATTCCCTTCTCAAAGATAGGGGGGGAATCTGGGCTTAATTTTGTAGTGCTTCGAGGGGGGTTGAACACATGGCTCCTAGTGCGATTCTAAGGGCTTGGTTCGGAATTTTATCTAGTTTGTTTATGTATTTCTTTGGTGCATTTGCATATATCATGCATCCATAGTCCATTTGTGATATTATTAGCGTCATTTACAGTAGTAGGAAAGTTTCAGGATCTGCGCCCCACCAAACTCCTGTAAGGGCTCTTAAAATATTGAGTCCTTTTTGGGTTTTGTTGCAAAGTCTGGTAATATGTTCGTTCCAGTTAAGTTTACTGTCAAAGGTTGTGCCGAGGAAGGTGATCTCCTTTACTTTGCCTATTACTGAATTGTTGATTTCAATGTTGTAATTATTAACCTGGTTTCTCTTTTTACTAAATTTTATTGTTTTACATTTGTTTGTCGATAGTTCCATTCCCTTCGTCTCCAGGGCTTTGCTTATTTTATCTAATGCCGCGTTCATCCGATCTATTGCTTCTGACTCCTTTTTATGTGTTGTATATACTAGAATGTCATCAGCGAACTTTAGAGTTCTAAAGTTACCAGTTTCCAACTTTTTAAGAACATTAATGTAAAGAGAGAACAGAATAGGGCTAATAACCGATCCCTGCGGCAGTCCTAGGCTTGTACTTCTAGGGCCCACTAGCTTGTCTCCTACCTTAATCCATGTTACTCTGTTAGTGAGCCTGGAAGCTATCCATTTGACTAGCAGGTCAGGGATATGGTATTCCTGTAATGTCTGGACCAATATATCTATTTGCACATTATCGTATGCTGCGGTTATGTCCAGCTGAGTAGCGAATAATGATTGTTGTTGTAGATGTGCTAGCTTGATATCGGTTAAGAAAATGTTCAGACTGTCAATGGTAGATTTTCCTTTGCGGAAGCCGAACTGTTTGTTGTCTAGAATGTTCTGGTTCTCAATCCACCATTCTAGTCTCTTATTGATCATTCTCTCCATCACTTTAGTTATTGTGGGTGTGAGTGAGATTGGTCTGTATGCTGTTTCTGTTTGTGGGTTTTTGTTTTGTTTTAGTATTGGTATTATGACTTGGGTCTTCAGTGTATCTGGAACTTTTCCTTCCTGAACTGTTTTATTGCAAATTTCTAATAGTTTTGCCTTGCCTATATCAGGGAGATTTTTCAACGTAACATAAGGTATATCATCCAATCCTGGCGCTTTGTTTCTTGCATGCTGTAGGGTAAGATTTAATTCTTCTAATGTATAGGGTATAGTGAGCATGTGGCCAATTGCGTCACACGGTTTTGCCACTGGGATTTCTATAGGTTTATGTATACAACATGGGGCCAGTTTCTGGTGAAGCAGCTATACCCATACCGGGGTTTCCTCATATGATATTGCTCCGCCACTGTTTGAATCTAATGATTTCTTGTATCTACGTATCATTGTCCATATTGTACCCAAGGGTGTGTCTTTATTAACTTTCTTACAGAATTCCCTCCACCCCGCTGTTTTTTCGTGTTTAAGAGTTTGTTTTGCATTCTGTTCCGCTTTTTTTAATGCATTGTAGGTTTCATAGTTCAAATTATTTTTGAAGTGATTTAAGGATAGTCTTCTTCTAGCTACCGCTTCACTACATCTAGAATTCCACCACGGACACCTTTTTCTACCCTTATCTGTTTTTTGAGTGTTCAGTCTCTTCTTTTCTGTCATGCCCTCCTTTATTGTGCTAGCCATGGCGCCATCTATGGCCCTATTTAATATGTTTATATATTCTTCTATCATGCAATCCACTTTCTTATTTTGATCTCTCTCTAATTCTTTTAATTCTGCCTCTATGTTTCCTTTGTACTTGCTCCAATCTACTTTGGAATAATTTCTTCTGTTCGCAATGTGTATCTCTGTCTCTTGTTGGCACGATTTGACCTTAATAGTGATGAGAATCGGATAGTGGTCACTACCCAAAGTGTCATTTTTCTGAACCTCCCACTTTGAAATTATGAAGTCTGGGTGTCATCAATGCTACATCCACTGGTTCCATTTGTCTGTATGGTGAAGGTACCATCGTGTTGTCCCCCTTGTTGATAATTACCATGTTACTGTCTACAATAAATTTGTTTAGCTGTTTGCCTTGGGCATTTTCCTTAGAGCACCCCCATAGTGGATGGTGTCCATTAAGGTCGCCTGCTATCAATATCTCATCGTTGGGTCTACCTGTTCTCTCCATTATTCTTTCATAATCCTCTTTTTTGGATCTGTGACCTGGTGCCGCATAGATTGAGATTACCTTTATTATTCTCGACTTGCATTTAACTTCTATAGCTATTATGTCTACTTTATCAATGTTTAGGTTAGTATGGATTTCTCTGGCTTCTATGTGTCTTTTAATTGATGAGCGTAGCGAGCGAAGCGAGCGAAGCGAAATCATCAATTTCACTACTGCTAAAAAAAACACTTGGTGTGTGTTTTTTATTTTTATTTTTATTTTTTTTTTGTATGTGTGTTTGCGCGCGCTCTACAGGCCAAACGCCTGCTTAGAGTGGGATGAAATTTTCAGGGTGTCTACTTTTGTTCTCAACTTAATCCTCCACACCCTTCACTTTCAAAGCAGAAAAAATAGCAAAATTCGACAATTGGGCATGTTTGGAAAAGTACGGAAATTTATTTAAAAGTGTGTATTTTTTTCAAATGTTCCCAATTTCGATTTGCCTTTAGAAACCATCGAAACCAAATCGAAACATCACACCAGATTTTTTCCAATAAAAACCAACCCAATAAAACCCAATAAAAACCCTTGGGCATGAGTTACATCTATGTATTAACATGCACATTGCTTTATGACCTCGAAATGAGCATATTTCCGCTACTCTACATCTCGGACAGAAACAAAGAAAGGCCAGAATCGTTTACAATTTCAAGTGATCAGAATTTTCTAACAAGCAATGGTCCGGCTTGCTGCTCCATGATTTAGGCTTTTTGCCTCAATCTTTTTATGCCATAAATACAAATCGCTACGCTCATCTTCAACGCAACACAAATTGCGTTCGCCCTAGTTTTAAATAAAAATAAAGGTGCCGGAACGCCAATTTTCATAATAGAAATTTACCCTTTCCTCCCACCTTTTCCGTCTAATCCTTTTAATTATTTTAAATAAAAAATAATTAATTTTCATCATTATGTCCACAAACTCGGTAAGCACGCGGGCACACGAAAAACAACACGGACGAACAAACCCCTATTTCACGTTGAGAATGAGAGTGTCATCGCATCTTACTCGTGGACTCTCTGCGGCTAGACACAAGCAAAGAGTTTCAAAACTGCCCATGGCCATGGCCATGCCCATGGCTCAAGACATGGCTTGTATGTTTTGAAACTCAGCTATAATGTCATAGTAGCAGAGGGCTCACGAGGAAGGAGCAAATACACTCTTCACCACTTGAAATGGAGTACACATTTCTCCAGCGATTGCAAATATTCCCGCCGATTTTTAATTTTTCTTTCAGAGTACCGAAAAGAGGTGCCGCAACGGCGTTCCGGTGCGTTCCGACACAATAAAGGCAGTGGTTATTATTGATGAGCGTAGCGAGCGAAGCGAGCGAAACGAAATCATCAATTTCACTACTGCTAAAAAAAAACACTTGGTGTGTGTTTGTTTGTTTTTTTGTATGTGTGTTTGCGCGCGCTCTACAGGCCAAACGCCTGCTTCGAGCGGGATGAAATTTTCAGGGTGTCTACTTTTGTTCTCAACTAAGACCCCCTGCGTTTTTCAAGAAAATCCTCCACACCCGTCACTTTCAAAGCAGAAAAAAGAGCAAAATTCGACAATTGGGCATGTTTGGAAATTTATTTAAAAGTGCGTATTTTTTTCAAATGTTCCCAATTTCGATTTGCCTTTAGAAACCATCGATACCAAATCGAAACATCACACCAGATTTTTTCCAATAAAAACCAAACCAATAAAAACCCTTAGGCATTAGTTACATCTATATATTAACATGCACATTGCTTTATGACCTCAAAATGAGCATATTTCCGCTACCCTACAGCTCGGACAGAAGCAAAGAAAGGCCAGAATCGTTTACAATTTCAAGTGATCAGAATTTTTGAAAAAGCAATGGTTTGGCTTGCTGCTCCATGATTTAGGCTTTTTGCCTCAATCTTTTTATGCGCGAAACATCACACCAGATTTTTCCCAATAAAAACCAACCCAATAAAAACCCTTGGGCATGAGTTACATCTATGTATTAACATGCACAATGCTCAATGATCTCAAAATGAGCATATTTCCGCCACCCGACAGCTCGGACAGAAACAAAGAAAGGTCAGAATCGTTTACATTTTCAAGTGATCAGAATTTTTGAGAAAGCATTGGGTCGGCTTGCTGCTCCATGATTTGCATAGGCTTCTCGCCTTAATCTTTTTTTGCGCTATATACAAACCGCTACGCTCATCTTCAACGCAACACAAATTGCGTTCGCCCTAGTTATAATGGCTGTACCTCGTTTACCATCTTCTCTATCTTTCCTATATGTGCTGTAACCTGCTACCCTGAAATTATACTTCTTATTCAATCATGTTTCTGATAAAATAGCTATGTCAATGTCCTCTTTGAATATTTTATATTTAAGATCTCCTAAATTGGCTTTAATTGATCGTATGTTCCATTGCAGAATATTAATCTCTTTCTCTGATTGCACTATTGTCATACTCTGACGCCTGGGGGGATAAATTCGAATGCTCCGACGAATTTTGCTTAATCCCTGCATCTTCTACTGAGGTTTCATCCCCCCGAGCAGTTTCGACTATTTCTATCCCATCACCATTGTTAGTTAAAATCGATTGGACTGCTTCCTGCGTTTTAACTATGTCCTCAAATTCGTCTACTTGGATGTCACCACCACCATCAAAAGTCCCTCTGTTAATTTTTTTTTCTTTTTTTTTTCTTTTTTCTTTTTCATTTTTTTCATTTTTTCATTTTTTTTACCATTTTATCTAGTTCTAATGATCTATTATAATACTCTACTATATTAACTACTTTGTGTTTACGTATCTCTTACTCAGGTGTACTACGCTCTATGTAGATCAAGTATACAAGAATACATACACCTTTGGAATTGGAACTGCATGCACAACCTCCTCTGGCCTGAGCTGTAACGCGACGATGACCCTGCCATGCATATGAATTTATCCTGAGCACCAGATGTGAGCTAGAGACTTGAAATTTCGCGCACTCTATTAGCAATTGTTGTCACTAACAAAACTAAAAATATCGACCGTATCGACGGCCACCAGCCGCTTTGATACTGTAAAGTGAAAGAATGATAGTGGATTACTGGCGCGTCTCGCACTCTTTGGGAGGGGGGCCCAAGGGGGTTATTCAATTTAATATGTGGGGTGTAGGGGTTGGGGGGCAGTCTAATATTGCTGGGTGCAAAGATTTATTGTTTTCCAAAATTTTACCAAAAAAAATTGCAACATTTTTCAAAGTTTTTTTACCCCCCCCCCCCCCCCCCTTCCAACTTTTTTTGGGGTGGGAAGGCCAAGAGTTTTTAGTTTTTCTGGAAGTATATATTCAATACCCAATTCAAACATCATAGCCCAACGGTTCGTGCTCTGCAATTTATTTAGTAAAACAGTGTATTTTGCTAAATATACCCAGCACAGCCACTCTTTCGCTCCAAGAGAATCCCAGCAGTTAAAGGGTTGGTGGCCAGATTATTGACACCCCCGGCCAAATAAGAATCAACTCAACATTCTTCTCTATGGTATAATGAAACCAGCTCGTTGCGCGGAAGTTAGTACTGGTCGTATTCCACTAGGTTTGAAATCGGCCGATCCCACTGCATTCTTACCGCAAATTTACTACCACAGCCAGATGGAATAAACCCATTATTGCCCGGTTTCACCAAGTTTTTCAACTCCCAGTTGAGATCCCAGCCAAGGGTTTCAACTGAATTCGCTGCAGCTGGATTGGCTTGATTTATTTTTTAGCTTGTAGTTGATATCTCAACCAGAAGTTAAACAACTTGATAAACGGGGTCTTACAATATGGTCTTGGAGATAGGCGATTTGCTATCGAAATAAAATAATTTTGACTTTCTCAAATAAAATAATTGGTTTTAGTGAACGTCTGGTATATCACCCACAGGATATTAATCTGGGGGAGCAACACATCCACGACATGAGGAACGTGAGCATTGGACACATCAAACAGCTAACCCCCAAGCTGCTGCAGATGGCTTTGCAGTTCGGGGTGGTAAGTACCGAAACACACCAACGGACTGTTCTGAAACAAGCCAAACAGATCTGAAGCCAAAAAATATGAAACAAGCCAAAGAGTTCTGAAGCCAAAAGTTCAGAAATAAGCCAAAATGTTCTGAAACCAAAAATTCTGAAATAAGCAAAAAGTTATCAATCCAAAAGTTGTTGATTAATGTTCTATAAGACTTTGCACTAGCAGATACTTATTATACTTATCTAAAAAGAATCATCCTCGAAGATGTTAGACCTATACGACTTCCATTTATATTCGCATTCTTCAAAACTTTCAAGAACCTTTTGCTGTTTTCATATAAGAAAATTATTAAAAATCGTATTGAATGAAGAACTATTGTTATAAATTGTAGTCGTTCCTCTCAAAATCTACTGTTTTTGAGGTTCGCTGTCTTCACCTATTTAGTCGCGACAACCATGTACACGCATTTTAAGAGTGCTGCTCTCGGTTAATCCTTTCACCCCCACCCCCAAAGAAAAGTTGAATGCAGAGGTCCACGGGGGAGGAGAAATGAACCCCTAAAAATAATCCAATCTTTAATTTTAAAATATCAGTAGATGAAGAAAGAGTATATCGTTGAGCCTTGGTATTTCAATTTGATTTTTACAAAAATTTATATGGTACACATTTTCAAAAAGAGCCTAAATGAGCTCTAAACATCGATTGTAAATCAATATTCATTCGCTCTGTATTGGAAAAGCGCGTATCAAGGCTCAAGCGCGCACACTTTCGCTATGCACAGTTTTTTTCCCAGAATTTTTGGAGCAAATTTAGACCCTCTTTTTTCACGCCCCGTAAGGGTCTGCACCAGTAAATGTTAGTGATCACCCTCTACCGGAATGTCATTTTGTTGCATGTTTTGACTTGTGTTGAATAGCGGATGTGGAGGATTATAGCCGAGCCAGAGGCAGCGCAAATGTTTATGATCACCCAGGATTATTGTTTATGACCCAAGTTTTTTAATATTTCTCTAACCAATAGAAATTTTACAGTCTCTATTGGTCTTTATCATTTTTCGTAAGGAACCTCTGTCTCTTCAAATCGAACATAACAATAGAGTTATTCATGTTAGACAGCACTGATGTACGAAACAATATTTCTAATGTGTTCGAAAAATTGGGAATGAAATTAATTGTATTGTGTAACTTGGATTTCTGGAAGAGGGATGTATCATGGTAGATATAGTAGGTACATTGAATATAATATTATAATATTGTCTGTGGTTTATTAGAGAAATGGTCGGAACGTTTCATTTCGATGGATTATTCTCGCACGACAGAAATATTTACTATCGCTTCATCGGATCTAGCAAAGCAGCACGTGTTTGCAATTAGCATCCTTTCACAGCAGAAAAATGTTGCAGGTAACGTTGCCATGCTTGGGACTTTAGGTTGTTGCACATAATTGAAGGGTTGTCTGGCAGTAAAAATATGGAATGTTTGGAAACATCAAGCGCCCCCTCCATGCTAACGTGATCTTTTGGTGGTTGTGAGTTTTGCGAAACCACGAAAAAAGAAGTAAACATTCAGTCGACAGAGTGACATCTACTTGACAGGTGCACTGGTCGTGCTGCATCCTATTCCAACACACAGTGTGTTACCGAGTGTGATATTCAGTGTGTAATCGCCAATTCGCCGACGAAAAGCGACGCGAAAGAAATAGCCCGACTCCTGAGCCAATCCGTCATCTCGCATTTTGTTCGTCGCGACATTCGAGTACATTTCCGTTGTTTTATGATGATGTTTTTGTTTATTTCCACTCTTTTAAATTTTATTGACTGTGATTGTTTTTCAATTGTAACCAATACGCAAGGTGTCTAAATACTTCCGTGGCAAGAGACACATATCGACTTTAGGTATATCTACTATCTAGTTTTATAGATCACGTCCAAACAAACTAAAATTCATCCCAGAAAATAGTTTAAAAAAAGCGATCGATGGTGCTTTTTACAAAGACTCCGATGGTAGCAATGAAACTATACGCTTACAGAAATCGATCGATTTCTTTCATCGACGTGTACTTATCTGATAATTTTAGTTCTTAGTATTCATCACGAAGTGCTTTTTACAATCAACGTCAAATAGGATTAGACCAGATTAAAAAAGAAACTGTGCGGGAAGTTTTGCTGTGGTCTAAATGACCCACAGAATCGCCATTTGGCGTGCGAAAACTTTGATTCAACATCAATTATAATCAGCTATCAAAATCGAACCCTATCGTGTCAATTCTAACTCAATATACAAGAATTTATCGTTTTTTTACATCTAATGGTAGGTGTTTATACTTATCACGATTCACGGAATATTTTAATTGCATTAATCTCGGAGATGTTGATTCTTTCTGTGCTCGCACTTGCAAAGATTGTGCTTGTTCTTAGCATAAGCTGTGATAAGCGGATTATATTAGAAGACGACTCTTAAGGTGGGGGGGAACCCCTAAGCCTTCTAATTACAAAATGTTTTTTTTACAGACAAACTATCAGTTACTGCCCCAAACAAAATAGCTAGTGCTCTAGGCAATTTATAAAGCTCGAGTAAAGTATGAGCCATTTTTGTTTAACAATTAGATTTGCTGTAAGTTCAGATTAACTGCAAAAAGTTTATTTCAAAAATTTTTGACGGTTTTTCTAAACTTTCAGCAGGCCTAATCATAACTCAAAATTGATTTTTACATTATTTGAAATCCTTATACATTGCCCAGTGCTCTAGCTATTTTGTTTTGGGCTGTCACTGATAGTTTGTCTGTAAAAAAAATATTTTGTAGACATTCGTAAGTCAAGGGGTTCCCCCTATCTGTAAAGAAACACGAATTTCCTTAATTAGCGAAGCCCTGGTTTATATCAATTTAGAAGCAAATTGTTTTAAATATCTTAGACTCATGTCTACTTTATCCTATCTTTAGCACTCGTTTTGAAAAAAACTATTTTAAACTGGAATTTGAATACTGAATCAAAAGTATCACTGGTTTCCCGACGTTTCGTACCATAGCTATAGTTACTTTATCAAGGGTGGTAGCTCGACTGACGTTAAAAGCGTGAACAAAAGAACCAATTGTTGTTTTTTAATCTAGGCTTCCTAAATTCAAATGATCCTGTCAAAGTCCAAAAATAATCCAAAAAATGAAAATTTACCTACCTACATTTTAAAACATTTCAAAATCCCTGTGAAATTTTTATTGTTTTCTTACAACATTTTGTCCCTTCGTTGGCGGGCGCGGTCCAAGGTGGTGGAGGCAAAACTCAAAACGAAGTTCGAGATAACCAAGGAACAGAATTAAAAACAGACGCACAGCAAAGAAGCAACTTTCAACAACCGGCGGCAATATTTTTACCATTACTTTTGCCATAACTTTTCAAAAAATTTCGTTCATGATCAGTGATGTTTCCTCTCAGAATGGTCACATTGTGAGAGTGAACTGGAAGGCTTCTAGCACCTTCACCAGTATATCTACAGTGATAATTTGAATTAAATACACTAACTCCTTTATCCGAGTCATCCAATCCTTTCCAGCAGAATCGATTAACGTGGGCAATATTTTAGAGTTTCCCTTTTGACTTCCAGTGAATGTGTAGGTACATTTAATTCCAGCTCCCTTGGACTGCCCTGGAACTGTTTCATAAAACATTCCTGACATAAAATAATCTTTTGCTTTTGCTTTTGCCCCATCTAAATCCCAACAGAACGGCTACAAAGCGAGAGTGAAGGGGATCCATCTTCTCTACGCACCGCCTTTGACAAACACGCTGGTGTCGCTGCTAAAATCAGTCTTTCCGGCGAAGTTAGCGGCCAGGATCCACATCCATCCTGACCTCGAGTCCTTGCACAAGCTCGTCGACAGGGAGATCCTGCCTAAGGACTACGGCGGAGACCAGAAGCCACTGATAGAGATTGCCAGTGAGTATAGAGCAGAGCACCACTAAGATGAGCTTATAAAAGAATGGCACACTTTTTATGCCACTCCCCCCCCCCCCCTCTTTTCTTATCAAAAACTGTCAAACATCGCCCCCCCCCCACCCCCCTATAGAAGATAGACAAGCAAAGTGGGGGGGGGGGGGGGGGGGGTCCGGTGGCACGGCTCTCGGGAAATTTTTTGTGAATCAAAGTCATTTTTAGGCAAATCTACGCATTTCAAAACTTTTAAAGCATCCTTGGACTCACACATTTTTAGTCATTTGGAATGCGTAAACTTGAAAAAACGCATCTTTTTTGTGGGCATAATAATTTGTTTTCTAAATTCTGTCAACTACCGAGTGCTTCTTTCTACGGAAAAATGAGCCGGACCGGAAATGACAGGGACCGAAATAAACCCGTCTAGAACTGCTTTATTGTTTTGCTATGCCACGAAACCCATAAGTGAGCGAGGAGATTCTCAAAACATTTTGTGGACAAACATGAATCGCAATTTTTTATTTTGTCACATACATTATTGGGGATGCTAAACCTATGATTGGGGATGCTCTGGCATACCCTTAAAAGGCCTAACGACGCCCTGCCTCACTCACTGGGTTGCGTTTGACCCTCACAGACGACTGGCAGAAGAAGATGGAGAGCTTTCGGGACTGGTTCCTGGAGCAAGAGGCCAGTGGGAAAGTGGACGAGTCCAGACGACCCCCGAACAGCGTCAACAAAAGATCGGACTTCTTTGGCTACGAAGGAACGTTTAAAAAACTTGAGGTCGATTGAATTTAGAGATTGCATAAAAAGCAAGGCAGGCCATTCCAAAAGTAGAGTGAACCATCTATCAATTATTCTCAGTGTACACAAAAATAGAGCGTAACAAAAATCGTTACATAATTTTCACTCCCTATGTGCTGTCCTCTTAGACGAAGTTCTACGTCCGTTATGACTCTGTTACATGGTATTAAATAGTAATATTATTTACAACACAACATCCGTGATAAGTTGAACTTTGAAAACACTAAAGTCATGCATTAAACGTTCTACAGCATCTTTTTAAATTAAAACTATGATAAGAAACAATAAAGTAGGGCAAAATAATTTTCTTCATAAAAAATTGTAGAGTGGAATTAGACTCGGAAATAATATTGATAATAATGTTGTCAAATATTTTGCACGTGTTCTTTGGTGGACAGTTACTGTTACATTGCTGAAATTATATGGGTTTAAAAATGTAAAATATGCCATTGTTCAATGTAAAACTTTCCTTACATTAAAAAAATATGTTTAAATACAAGTAAATCATGTGCGCGTATTTTTGTAACGGTTGAAATAATACATTTTTAAAAGATAAGTTCAAATGGGCTTTAATTTTAAAGAACATGAAAAATAAAATTGCGAAAAAAGTTCAACCAGAAAACACGAATGAGAAGACCCAGAATATGGTTAGAACCAAATAGAAAAATATGATGGAGAAGAGTGGCGTGAAGAGTGGAACACTTGTAAAGTAATGAGAAATGGTTTGATGAAGGTTTCCAGACCTGCTGGTGGATGGTGTGTGTGTGTGAGATGTGTGTGTTCCACGGTGTTTGCTCTGTTAGAAAAGTTTGAGAAATGTTCCAGAGAAACACAAAAAGTATATTAAGTGTAATATATTTTGTATACACTTATGACCTGGTACGTAACTCTGCCATGAGAACAGTGTTGCCTTTAGAAGTAGTTTAGAGTTTGTTTGAAGTTTGTAACAAAATACAATTCTGTAACAATAAAGCTCATATAGCAATAATATATTGGCTCGGTCTATATCTAAACAGTCTTTTGCTTCCCTGATCCAGATCATCTGGAGGATTGACACATACATGCTATTAAAACGCGAACTTTTTTTAAATTTAAATTACAAGTTATTTTGCAATTCAAATGAAAAAAGTTAGAAAGTTTAAATGGCGATTCTGAATCCAAAAAATCATCGTGCACTCATCGTGTTTCTTGGCAATCGATAATCTTCATTGATAAACTGCGCCTGCTGTGAGGAATTACCGATTTTCACAGCCAAACAAAAAAACAAACTGCAATCTCACTGCCTATCATCGTCCCTTTTCTCCAGCTGCAGACGGTACCCGTCCTCGTTTAGGCGAAGTGATATGCTGAAATGCAGCTTCTCCATGTCCTTCATGGTGAAGTCTGTGGTCACTTTGAAGCGACGGATCAACTGGCTGAGAATCGTCTTCATCTGGAGGAGCGCGTATTTCTGACCCAAGCAATTCCTGGGACCGGCGCTGAACGGAAGATACGCGTACGGGTGTCTGTTGCTGTCGGAACCAGGGAGCCAGCGGTCGGGAAGGAATCTGAAATCATAATATTAGCATTATTTATTACAAAGTAACGCTTCCCGTTTGTTAAGAACCCGAGCTACATCTAAGCCGTTTCAATCTCGAGTTTTTGAGAGACACGAGATGTTTCATTTAAGCCCAAAAGGGCTGAACTTTTCGCTTGTCACGTGAACGCGAATTGGCTGTAAATTCAGTGGCACGTCTCGGTTCACCACGTGCTCGGGAGCGCCATTCGAAGTGATCTGCCACACATTTAGGAGCATGCTGGCCATTAAGGCAGAGTTGGAAGGTTTAGGGCAGGCGAAGGTAGGAAGATTTGCCAGTGGAAGATTTGCTAATGGGTATTTTCGGAGCGGGTAGGAGATTTGCCAGCGCGGTCAGGCCAGCCCCGAATGGGACAGTTGTCAGCCGGAACGGGTAGGTTTGCTGGAGGACATTTGCATAGTCACGAAGTCAACAAGTGAAGGTAAAAGTGTGTACCAAAAGTTCCTAAAGTGCTGTGAATCCATCGTATATGTTTACCACGACCTTAAATCTGTTCAAGTGAAGCAAGGGCGTCTAAATTAACGGCATTGTTAAACACACATTTTTGTCGAAGTGTTTTAAAGTAATGACCATGTATATGTGCTACATTCATCAGCCAGGCAGGTACAGCCTGGCCGAAACATTAGGCACACTATCTGCCTGGTAAATATTCCATGCGAAGGATAGGGTTGTCTGACCGCGCTGGCAAATATTCCACCCCCTCCGAAGGGATCGACTGGCAAATCTTCCATTGGCAAACGTTCCGCCGCCCGATTGCCATGGCCTGCAGTCGAAGAAGATTGTGTTGCCGTAAGCAATTTTAGCATTGACTTAGGGACCTTTGGTATGCGGGCTGTGATTGAATTGTATGATGGAAAACAAAATGCGTAGTTACATAGTGGCAATAGGGGTATGAAGGTACATTTGAAATTTTGTGCTAGACATACCCTCCCAAAAAACCACCGCTCGCCCCTGCCCACTTTGGTATTTAATTTTGTAGCTGTCAAAGAACTATTTCAAATTGGGTTTCGAATGCTAGGTGAAGTATAAATAATTTAATCAAGATCTCGAGTTTTAATCAGCTAGACTGTGCAGCTATCTTACAAGCCCAGTTAAATAATAATTCTTGAAATCAGATACTCTTATCTACTCACTTGTCAGGATCACGGAAGTTCCTGGGGTCCCTGTGCACGGTGTAGCTCACGACGATCACCGAGCTGCCGGCGGGAAGAGTGTACCCACTCGGCAAAGCGATGTCTTCCGGGATGGCACGAGGCATAATCGCAACCGACGGGTACATACGCAGCGTCTCTCGAATCACTCGGTCCAAGACGGGCATCTTGGGAAGGTCGAGGTGCGTCGCCGGACGCGTCATGTCGTCGGCGAAGACTTGACTCATCTCCGCGTAGAGGGCGTCTTGCCACTGGGGGTGGATCGCGATCAGCAAGAGAAGGGCAGACATGCTGACACCCGTCGTCTCGAGGCCGGCAATCGTCATCGTATGCATCTGGTGAAAATAATTGTTGTGGATGTCTTGGGATTTGGGAATTGCAAAAAATTATTTTGCCAAGTGCCGGTACCGTCGGATAATTACTTAGGTACCTAGGAGACAGAAATGGTATAGCATTTTCACGAATTTCTGGTCAAAATCATTTGAGATTTTGGGATAGAAAGTCGTGTTCCAAATCTTGTAAACTCTGATAAGCTCTACTGTGTTTTCTTCGTGAGTGACAACTGACGGATCTTCTTACAAATAGCTGCGTTGTCACTTTCGTCACCTTGCGTGCATATCTACCTGGTGATTGGCAATGATGGGGTTTCCCCGAAAATATGGCAGCGTAGGGCTGTGAATGGGACAGAGTTAGTGCATATTCTTGACACATGTCAAGACACGTATCTGTATTAACAATGGCATTGTCCGAAGCCCTAAAGCGTTTTTGACCAGTAACTCGTGAATAAACTAAAATTAATTAATTATTCACAAGTATCATCCAAATCGTTTTGTATGAGTATTGTGAGTTTTAAATGGTAATACACAAGTAGGACTGGAGCTTTATTTTGCTGGCCTGATAAATTACCTACAGTGCTTATGATTTCGTTTTGGGCTGTCCTAATAGTTTGTCTGCAAAAATATTTTGTAAGTATTCGAACGCAAATGTTTTCCCCTATAGTTTGTGCTAATATACCTGCATGAAACTATCAGGGCCAATTAATATTATAGTCCAGGGTCCGGATCCCTGGATAAGGGAAAAAACAGGTGTAAGTTTGTGAGCTGCTACCCCTGAAATCTGCAAATGTTTGTCTGTGATTGGCTGATTTCCCGAAGGTAAAGTGTTAGTCACTGCTTTACGTAGATCAATTGGCCCAGGAGTTTTGAGGTTGAACCTAGACATAAAAGATGTCCATTTCAATTTTGCCCTTACCTCATCATGCATCCCCTGCTCCGTCAGGATGGACCCCTGCGTCTCCGACGCCTCGATGAGCATGTCCAGGAAGGAGGTGACTTTCTTGCCGGACGCCGTCACGATGCCTTGGCGGCGATCCCCTTGGCGATACGCGGCAAGCTTCCTCGCGATCACGTCGTTGTGAAACTCTTTGTTCTTCTGCAAGGACCGAATTGTCATTCTGATAACAGTTGTTTTTGCGGCTAACAGTTATTTTAAAAAATAGTCTCATACATTGGATGAGCTCCCTTGTTATTCTCCATATAAGAGAAGAAAGGAGACCCACTTGCCTGCCCTACATTTCTCAAGAAGTAAATATGCTCATTTCTTAACCCTTATATGAAATAATGGTGATCGAGCCATTATTAGGCTTAGACTCGGTTTTTCAGTGGCACGTTAAATATTATAATGGTCTGTTACCTTGTTATTTGCCTAGAAACGTCCAATCCGAGCCTGTTATTTTCTTGCTAATGGACCGTTACCATCTTATACCCCGTTCACACTATACACGAGTTAATCACGATCAAGTCCTCAACTCGATCAAATATTGCGTTGATTGGGTTTCAGAAATCAGTTGTTTTTCACACTTGTTCCCTTACTTGATCATGATTAAGTCTTTCGGACAAGTTCGGAATATGCTCGGGAAACGAACACACCCGGAAATCGAGACGAATCTAACCTCACTTTTCACCGAGCTCATAGCACTTGGAACACGTTCTCAGGTTGTTACCTGCTGAACCGAGATCATGGAGCCAGAAGAGTTTGTGTTGGTATTTTTATCCATCAACCGAGAGGTTTGTTGGTTAAATTCAACCACAGATGGACATACAGATTGTCTACCCCCGTGCTAGCAGGGGCTACGCGAAAGCCCTCCCCCCGCAAGATTAGCGGCGCTCCCCTCTCCTACAAGCTAAAATAGTTGCGCATCTGGTCGCTAGTGTCGCATACTCTCAAGTATACAAACTGTTCCAAGCTCGCTCGGTCATCGTTCTACAGTCCTTTCGCACTCCTTCGCTCGTCCGCCAAAAGGAGCTTGGCGCTGCCGCTATCCTACTGTTTCCAGGCGATAGCTGCAGCAGCGTTCGAGCTAGTCCGAGCATGCAGAAAAATGTAAACATATCCCCAAACAGATAACGTAATAACGCGCTGCTTCTGCAAAACCTGTCAACTACTTTAATAAATAACATAACAGAGATATATGGTCTGTTAAATTCGACATTTTAATTGCATAACTCGAGTCGACTTCGCCGATCAGAATATTTTCTTTGTGACGCTTGCAGCCTATCAATTAGTCAGTTAAAACTGCAACATTTGTGAATTCAATTGAAAGTTATCAAGCTTTCCTGGATTTGATATCGAAAGGCGCATATGTCGCGCAAGCTTGCGTGTATGTCTGGGAGTAGTGATGATGGCTCTCTTTCCCAAATAGGGGGCACGACGTCACAAAGTACAAGCAGAAAGTGGATGAGAATGATTTGATTATAATCAAGTAGCATGGATGGCCTCGAAGATACCTTTTTAAAAATGTGATTATTACTTTAGTTTCCCAAATCGTGGCTAGGATCAGCTAATCGATTTTTAGGTGGCATTTTGCTGCCCCACTCGCGAGTACGTATTCAGACTCGTATAAGCAAGTATATTCCCCGCCTCGTGTGATGTCCCGAAGATAAACAATAATAATTTTTCTTCAGCCCCCAAAATGTTAGATGAGCATGACTGTTGCACTAGCCGCGGCACGGCGTTCAGATATTCCTTTGACACTGACTCCATGCCGCTCGGTACTCACCGTGAACCGAGAGCCGAATCTCATGTTGCGTCTCCATACAAGGTTGCATGGTCCAAAACGAGCGCATTGTTTTTGCTTTGCTCAGTTTAATGCGATTGCAATTCCACTTATCTAGTGACCGAACTATCATGTGACCCTGCACTGCTTGTATGCATCTACTTTGGGGTGGATCCACTGCAGTTTATTGATAGGTATATTCATTTTCGACAAGTCTTTTTAAGAAAGCAAATATCCATTAATATGATTATTACGGCACGTGGACAGATCATCACATTCATATATTGTGGCAATTGGGTCAATAATTACCAGCGTCTGCTTAGGTATACTCTAGCAAATTGATATTGATAAAGATAAACTATGATCACCAGAGTAAAATTCGCTGACTGAACGGCATAATGGATATAATTTCAAATTGGTTTGAAGATATCTTAGGCAATATCATAATATGGGTCCAGAGCCGGACTGCATAATTTTTATCGCTGCTGAGCTCAGGCAATGATAACATTTCCCCATTTTGATTGAGTAAACTTGTCTGGAGCTGACTTTATAAAATATTACTCGGGTACATGAATCGAGAACGTAGTGTAATGTGTCTGGCTAGAAGAAAATATCCTGCAAACGTTCTGAACCTACATATTTCAAAGAAAAACAAACAATTCGATATAAGGATTGACCATCATCACGGAAGTAGATTTTTACAGTAAAGCACGATGAAATTGGTGATTGTCGTCATCCGATAAACTGCGGTACCCGGATGCGTAAAATGACTTTGGCGCCAGCGGGTGTATGACTGCGTTGAGCAAAGATAGAGATCAAATGATTACACATTAGTGACGTTAAAATAAGACAAAACCAGGATACGTACAAGAACAGACCTGCCGTATTGGCGAGTCTGGCTGCGCGATGCGCGGAGTGCAAGAGAGACTCAAGGTCGACCCACAATTGACGCAAGCGCTAGACACAGCGCGCAGCGTGCAACGCATAAGTAATTAAAACAGTGCTAATCAAATAGGCCTGCTTTAAACAGATCGACGCAGAGCGCAGAGTGCAAGACGTTAGCGTAGCGTGCAAGAAAGTTGGTTATATTTTATCTTTCATGCGCGCTGCGCTTGAGTCAACCAATCACAGTGCAGGAACGAAACCATGCGTCACAGCTGGGAGCTGACATTCGTGTTTTCGATGTGTCAGAGCTCAGAAATGTCAGGTTAGGTTCACGCAAAGATCCAGTTTACGTTCAACACAATATTTAAAAAAAATTATCCTCTCAAAAGGCTCCATAGTTCCAAGGTTCCACTTTCTTGATGTATACTTTTGGTAAAACAATTTTGAAGCGAGTCAGACCGGTCCGACCAGATACGAATTTGAGGTTATAAACAAAAGCTTACGGTTGCGCTAACGTCAATTGTAGGCGGCAGTTTTAAATAGCGCTTGTGCTTATTTCTTCCGCTTGCACGCTGCGCGCTGTGTCTAACGCTTGCGTCAATTGTGGGTCGACCTTAATTCCTCAGGGCGATTGCCTCGGGGTAAGAGGAGGACTGAGCGGGAGCGAGGCGACGCTATTGCAATGCTAACGCATGTAAGAGAGCTCGTTGACCGCCACAGCGCTATGGAGACCCATGCATTAGAGCCGCGGAAGCCGCTGGCGCCCGAGCCGACAAAACAAAGTCATTTTACGCTACCCATACACCGAACTAGTGCCATGCTAGAACACTGCCCAGTCTAGTATTCAAACCAAGACCAAGGCCGCAGCGTGGAGATAACATTGGATGAGCTTGGCAGCGATTGCAATGTCACAGCTAGCGTGGAAACAGAATGGTCGTTGCTCCTCTGTCTTTATGAAACATGATACTACTGTCGGTCTGTGTGATAGTCGGCTAGTGAACGTGAGGCGCTGGCCGCGATGTCAACTTCTTCCCTATAGCACCTGGATGCTTATTGCAATTCACCATTGAGAAGATATTTTCGAATGCAGTGTCTGTCCGATTTCGGCGGCACCTTTATAGCTTATGTAGGTCCTTTTGCCACTGCCAAACAATATTTCGAAGGCTAATACAAATAACCCAGTGTATAAAATAGAGGAATATCGGGTCCTAGCTACAGTTGTAACATCGCCAGCGGCCATCTTTCAGTTGAGCAAATTGTAGTCTCACCCCACCACTACTTGTGAACCGATTGCCCTGAACTCTGGCGGCAAAATGTTCAATTTATGCCACTCACTCATAGCTAACATCGCGATGCCAACGCACCTAGGCGACCGATTGCGGAGTTACTAGCGTCAATTTTTTGCCGTAGCCGTGCCCCCGTAAGGTAATAGATCTGTATATATATTAATCTGTGATTCAACGTTTCCGGTGGTGGATTTCGAAATAATCACGACGAGCTCTTACGAGCGTTCACGACGATTCCCGAATGATTTTATCACGTTTAAATAGTTAACCGAGTTGTAGAAACCCAATAATTTACATCTTTATTTCTCTTTTCCATTAACATTAACAGATAGAGAGATGTAAAACACCAACAAACAAGCACTTTTCTTTGCAATGTGTACTCGAGCTAACAAACACAAATTTTTTACATTTTTATCTAATCTTTTCTTAATTTTTCTTAACTTTTCCTCATTAATTTCGTCTCTATTGACCAACTCCATCCACTTTTCTTATTTTTTCACAATTTTTCTGTATTATTTACTTCTTCTCTGATGTATCCTCGTACTTCGATGTCTCTTTTCTCACTTGATCGATCCATCTCTCTCTTGGTCTTAACTCACTGTTTTTCTTAGTTCATTTCCATTGCTTTCTTTGTAAATCTTGCCTCTTCCTTTCTCACCATTCTTCCATAGAATTTCAAACTGTCCCTTCCCATCTTAAAACTTAGCCTCTTTACTCCTACCATTTTCTCTCAATATCTTGCTCCGAATCTTGTCCATTTTTGTTACCCCTTGTATACTTCGTATAAATTTCATTTGAGCTGCTTCCAAGTTTCTTTCTTCCTTGCCCCCTACAGTCCATGTGCAGGCCCCGTAAGTTAAAATTGGTAAAAAATACAACTTATAAAATAAAAGTTTACGGTTTTTTGGGAAATTTTCACCCCACAGCAACTTTCTACTTTTTGGTAGAAACCATCGCTTTTTTCAATTCGTTTTACTTCTACATCAAAAGTTGCATACTTTATAACTTTAGTTGCTAATACTTATCAACAGCTAAAAAGTGTACCTTGATGATGTCCCTGGCTTTCCTTCCGTCGGTCGTCAGTGCGTAGAGACAGGGATTGAGCAGCCAGGGGAAGAGGACGCGACGCAAGATCAGCTCCGTGCCCTCGTAGATTCCGTCATGTAATTCGTTGGAGCCCAGCGTCTGAGTGTTCGTCGCCTGGCCTTTGGGCGGGAAAACAACAATGCCATGTCAATGCAATCCGTGGGTTCGTTTTTCATGTGGAACGAGGCGTCACGAAGGCAGTTTGTTATGCGTTGAAGATGAGCGTATAGCTGCTATGTAGCGGATTACAAGAAATGCATACGTCGTAAACGATAGGTCATGTTTTTCCTCAAGAAATGAAAACTGCGAATAAAAAGATAACTAAACGTTCTTCAAGAATAAAACTTCCCGGGATTCTTTATGTTGTACGCTTCACATCTTTGCTTAGTTTCGTTAGTTTAGTCATAGTTTCACAAATGTTTGCAAAATATTAATTTTGCAAACATTTGAAATGATTCTAAATCTCTCGTGATTCTGAAACGTAGAGCGTCTCAGTTCAGAGCAGTAGTAGGACCAATTGATATAATTATCAAAATAGGAGCAAGTTTTTGGATGACGGACAATACAGAAACACACAAGGGACTCTTTTTGGGGTCGTGTAATAAAAGTGTTTGATGCGCTCATCAATTACACTCTTGCACAGTGCTGTTTTGTCAAGGGGATTATAATCAGGAGCATTTGCTAATTTCGCTCGCTCATAAAATCGCTGTTTAAACTACTTAGACCAGAATTAGTTACAATTATCAGTTACACTCATTTTGGTTGCACTCACCAATGGCCGTCTCACAGATCGAGTCCAGCGTGCACAGACTGAGTTGATGGTAGACGTCGAACGTCCTGCCGTCGGCCACTTCGTCCAACTTGTCCATCAGTATCGACGCCTTCGTCCCAAAAATCTCTACGTAAGACTCGAGCACTTTAAAGTGAAACATCGGCGTTATCAACTGTCTGTGCCTTTTCCACTCTTCGCCACTGCTTGACAATAAACCACTTCCAGTGAACACCGAGATCGCCTTAGCAATATTTTCGTCCCGATTCCTGACCCTGGGGTTCCCTAACACGCATTGGATGTCTTCTGGATCAAAAAGCAACACCATTAAACGATCGCCCATCCACATACGCACCACTGTACCGAACTCGGCTCGAAGTTTTGAAAAAAGGGCCAACAACTGGTCCCCACCGACCCAGTAAGAGAGCGCGTTGCCTAAAAGGGGCACTGTTTTCGGGCCTGGCATGAGCCGAGCGGCGGCCCAAATCTTGCGTCGGGGACGCCAGTAGACGAGAGTCCAAAGACAGGAGAGCGCCAGGAGGGCGAGAGCCAGCGTCAACGCACCGTCCATGGCGAGCGACTGGACTCCACGCTCCGACGATCGTTTCTTTTATGATTTTTTGAAGGCTACGTTTGATATCAGTTTGAGTGAACGCTGTTTTTTGCCGGTTCACGTTGTTAAGTGTTAGTTAAAAAGAAAAATAAGTTCTACTAAACTAAGGCTTCGCGAACGCAATATTTGTAAAGCGTTGAAGATAAGCTGTTTGTTGCCGATAATTTGCTACAATGTTGGAAATCTCAAGTAAACCCGTGTTATTGTTGAGAGTAGAGAGCGAAGAGAGCGGAGCGAAATCTTTAATTTCACTTCCCCTAAAAAAGTCACTGGTGTATGATTTTTTCTTTTCTTTCCTTTTCTTTTCTTTTGTGTTTGCGCGCGCTCTACAGACCATACGCCAGAACCGATTTAAACATTTCAGAGAACCTACCTTGGTTCTCAACTTGAGAACCTTTGCGTTTTTGGAAAATAACGGTTCAGAACTTTTAATAAATACAATTTTTATTTGTTCAAATTTATGAATCTGTGTAAATATCAAGGTTCTTTACATTATATTCCCCAAAACTTATTCAAATGTCGACCTTATAAATATTTATTATGCCTGGAATCTTCGGTCGGTAGGACTTTCCAAATGGTTTCTATTCGCATTTTTGGAGTGTTTTTCGTGATTTGACGCCTTATGCTTCGAGATTCCGGTTTCCTTCGTTTCCTGGGTTATCAGCTTTTGTTGACTTCAAATTTGTCCAAGGCAAAGATTTGACAGAGATCAGAAGTTTTCTAACTTTTGAGTATGAAAGTATTAGAAAGTTAATCCGCGTCAGAAATCTGTCTCCAATCTAATAAAACCCCTTTGGCATGAGTTTAGGTCCATGTGTTTATGTGCACTTTGCTCAATGAGCTCAAAATGAGCATCTTTTCGCTATATTACAGCTCCGAGAGAAGCACAGGAAGGTGAGAACCGTCTACATTTTCAACAGAATTTTCGAGAAGGCAATGCTCGTATTCCGAAACCTGCTGAAGCTACTGCGCAGTAATGAGATCCATTCCGTAACCTATCACAGTGACCATTAGAGCCGGCAGATCTGCTGAACTCTACTGAGAGCTACTGAGCTCACTTTCGAAATTGAACCAATGGTCTGGCTTGGTGCTCCATGGTATTCATAGGTCTTCTGCCTCCACCTTTTTATCCGCTATCTACACGCCGCTATGCTCATGTTCAACGCAACACAAATTGCGTTCGCGAAGCCCTAGTTTTAATTTCGTACGAAAACATTATAATTATACGGTAAACATGCGAATATAAAAATTAACAAAAATGTAAGCAGATCTAAAATATTTAGTTTCAGCATATTGCATCGTCGCAAAATGCGTTAAAAAAAAAGTTCAGCGCTTTCGGGGCTACGGCGTTTACATGTATAGGTACTTTTAGAAGAAAAATTAAAGTTTCTTTAATTTTAAATTGTTCAAAACCTGCTCAAACTATTTTATTAAAAATTTTCCAATTTGTTAAACTATTTTTACTGAAAGACTGTAAGTTAAAAACAATTGAAATTTTTGCACTCGCGCGCAAAAAACAAACGAGCGATGGCAGGCAGACTCATTAAAACCTATATTTCAATCCGGGTTTTGAATACTGAATGTAACTAAAGCGTAATTGATTACCCTGAAATAAATTAACGAAGTTAAAGTTTGGGTTCTATCAGTTAAACTTCACAATAAGTAAAATTTAGATATTAAATGACGCAAAAATTTGCAAACAAGCAGATTAAATAGGTCTGTTAGTATTTTATGTTCAGAACTACACGGACGGGCATATTTTTCAGCTTTCGCAACAATAAGCATTTGAATTAATATTTTACGATACCTTTATAAGTAAACTCACACCAGGCATGGGCAACCCCAGGCCCGCGGGCTATTTTTTCCCGCCCGTGGGCCTTGGACTTTTAGCATGACAGATAGGCCCAGCCCGTGTCTGAAGAAACATACATTAAATGTTACAATAAAACCGACATTTTCGGACAAACCGACATTGATAGGAACCGGAACCGGAGCTCAGAACAGTTTGAACCGTTTGAAATCTGGAACCGGAACCGGAACCCCGACACAGAAAATAGTAAGAACGGTAACCGGAACCGGTAGTTACGGTTCTGTTTTGGTTCCAAAAGGTTCTTTAAGGTTCTATATTTTTTGAAGATTTGATATGATTGTCGCTAAACTTCAAAATGTATGTTTATTTTATGCGGAAAAAGAAAAGTATTTTGACGTGTTAATCAGGCTTAGAGTGAGTCGCCCGCTGTACGTCTCTCCCAAGCTTACATAAGGCGTGATTTCAGCTGATACCAGCAACACACTTGAGCGATATATTTTGTATTTACGTTCTTACAATTCATTTAGAAATTAGGATAAGACGGCATTTCTTGATAGCCAGAAAAATCTGAGGTTCAGTGTCGTCTGGCAATCTGAATCCAGAGATATGGAGAAGGGATTAGCTGCTATGCAATGTCGTGTGAAAAATGGTGTTCCGAATTGATATTTGAAAATAATCGCGAGAGTGAGAAACGTAGCACGCATAGCGACGCACCAAATATAATTTTTGCAACGCTTGTGGATTTCGTAAACATAGTGAAGCTGCAGTCTTCTTTGATTATAATAATAACTAAAAATCTGTTTCAGTGAATTACTTGTATCAAAATCACTGATCAATCTGACACACGGCCGAAACAGCATGTTCAAAGAGAGATATTGCTTTTAAAATGGTGGTCCTAAGAGTTAAATAATAAGGAAGTATTTAGTGCTTGACCAACAATGTATTGTGACCGAAAATAGTTAACTTATAATGAATGATGAATATACCTACCAAACAGGTCAAGAACACATCAATAATAGCATTGTTCTTTATCTTTATCACAATTCAACTGTGAATTTAATCTTGAAGTAACAAAATAGTGTCAAAAAAGCACTCTCTGAACTAATGAAAATATGTAGGGGATTTTTTTTTTAGAGTGCAAAAAATGGAACCGTTTGGATCCTTTTGGAATCGTTTTAAGTTTCGATTCCACGACTCAGGAACCGTAAAACCGTAACCGAAAAAAGTTAAGGTTCCAATCCCTGGTTTCAGGTCTCATGTTTATTCTTGAACATGTCTCTCTCTAGTAAAATTATATTCCCGACTTGCAGAACAGAACAGCAACCTCAAATACCAATTATGCTCGGAGGGTTCGATTGGATATATTCTTGGTCATTTTGGAGCCCATATCTAGGCTTTTTAGGTAAGGTTGAACATCTTAATTTTGTAGGAGCGTCTTTTTATATAGTTGGTCACCCTCCCTCCCCCCCCCCCTCCCAACCATTTATTAGAGCTACTACTAGGCCATGGTCGGATTCTAAAACCGACCATGGCCTGGTTTATGGTGGGAGTAATTGGAGCGACTTCGAAAATAACCTGAACTAAACATGTATAGATTTAAGTGTATTTATATAAATAAATAAAATATTCACCCTCCAATTCATCATTGTCGATTATTAAACAAACGGTAAACATGAACTGCATCAAAGCAACGATGCTATTGATAATTAAACCAGGTGTTTCGTTAGTGTCGTCATCTTCCAGCAACACTGCAAGATCCATTTTGATCAATTGGCTAGTGGCTAACACGCCATGGCCTGGCCATGGCTGGTAGGCCGGTAGGTAAACGCGGCTCAGTAGTCGTCCGGCCCACCAAACATGCAGGAAATTGGAATCAGGCCCGTGACGTCCAAAGGTTGCCCTTGCCGACAATAATTAGTAAAAGACCTTGACAAAACACACTTGCTTTGCAATAGCAACTTAAGTGTTCATGAATACACTGCAATTAATATGAGAACGTCCTCCGAGACCACGATAGCAAAAATGCACCAAAATAATTGAGTTACTTGCCTCTAGTCGCGCTAATTACAGTTTGCCGAACATATTGGAAAACATGCTACATCGAGTCCATTATCGCCAAGGTCTCCCGGCTTCATGGAGTAAAATGATACATGCTTTGCAAATTCGAAGTTTTCAACAAAATGACAAAATGATTCCTCTCTGAAAACAAATGATTCCTCTCTGAAAACAGCCATGTTGACAACCTTATTATACTGTGACATTATGGAAATCATATTTAATGACAGTTTTTGTAAAGAATTATACTTTTCCCCTATCAGTGCGTTTTATGTATTTTATTCCTGTTTTTTAATAATGAAAGTTTTAGGGAGTCGTGACTGCATGAGAACACATCACCAAGGCAAATTAAAATGTCTGGCTTTTCAGGAAACGCATTTAGCGAAATGTCTAGTTTAGTATTGTTAACGACAAAACAAGTTATTATTTCCATACATTTAAGAAGGTTACATTCGGCGTGAACACTTAATCAACAGTTTCCCCAGTAATTACTTGAACGCTCCAGTACAAACCTAAAAGTACCGATCGTGGTAAGCGAAGACAACAGTATTTCTAAGAACCTTTGTCCAATTTAATGAGATTTTTTTTAACATCTTTATTTCTCTTTTCCATTTAAATAAACAGGTAGAAAGGTGTATAACACTAACATAAAAGCTCTTTTCCTTGCAATTTGTGTAATCGAGCTAACATACACAATTTTTTTACATTTTTACCTAATATTCTCTATACTTATTTCTTCATAAATTTCTTCCCTATTTGCCAACTCCATCCACCTTTCTTTACTTTTCCACCATTTTTCTGTATTATTTACTTCTTCCCAGATTTCTCTTCGTACTTCGACGTCTCTCCTCACTTGATCGATCCATCGTTCTCTTGGTCTTCCATTTCCCCGTTTTACATACTTCATTTCCATTGCCTTCTTTGTTTATCTTGCCAGTTTTATTCTCATTATTCTTCCATATAATTTCAATCTGTCTCTTCCCATCTTAAAACTTAACCTCTCTATTCCTACCTTTTCTCTCAGTATCTTGCTCCGAATCTTGTCAATTTTTGTCACCCCTTGTATACTTCGTATAAATTTCATTTGCGCTGCTTCCAGGTTTCTTCCTTCCTTGCCCCCTATAGTCCATGGACAGGCACCGTAAGTTAAAATTGGTAAAAAATACAACTTATAAAATAAAAGTTAACATTTTTTTGGGAAATTTTCATTCCACAACAACTTTCTTACTTTTTGGTAGAAACCATCGCTTTGTTTAGTTCTTCGTGTAACTTCCCCGTCAACAGTTGCATTTTTGTTTATAATACTTCCCAGATATTTAAACTCGCTTCTTTCTTCAATTTCTTCATTGCCGATTTTTAGTTTTCCCCACAGTTTTCTTTCATCCCTGTTCATTCCAACAGATTCACTCTTTGTACTGCTCAACCGCATTCCATACTCTTCTGTCACATTATCCCATTTGGTCACCTTTTCTTGCACCTCTTCATGTGACTTGCCCCAAATTACAATATCGTCTGCATATATTGCAGTGTTTGTATCGACATCCTCATTTACAACTTTCCTCAACATCTCATCCATTACTATAAAAAATTAAAATGGTGACAAAACACTTCCTTGTTTAACACCCGTTTCCACCTTAAACCATTCTATATGTGCGTCTATTGTTTTCACTCTACTCTTGCATTCCTTATACATACTTTGAATACTTTGCACCATTCCTTTATCTATTTCCTTCTTTCATTTCCAAACCATCTCTCGAGGCAAGAATAAAAAAGCTTTGTTAAAGCGGTGAGCCATGAGAGTGTCTAAAAACCTTGACGGTAGCTCGCTATGTTCACAGGTCACAGGGTAAACAGCAACCAGGAACTATAGTATGCCGTGCCAGCTCTCACTGCTCCAGTACGGGATAGGCAACTAGTATACCGTGCCAGCTCTTACTGCTCCAATACGGGATAGGCAACTAGTATGCCGTGCCAGCTCTCACTGCTCCGGTACAGGATAGGCAACTAGCATGCCGAGCCAGCTCTCACTGCTCCAATACGGGATAGGCAACTAGTATGCCGTGCCAGCTCTCACTGCTCCAATATGGGATAGGCAACTAGTATGCCGTGCCAGCTCTCACTGCTCCGGTACAGGATAGGCAACTAGCATGCCGTGCCAGCTCTCACTGCTCCAATACGGGATAGGCAACTAGTATGCCGTGCCAGCTCTCACCGCTCCAATACGGGATAGGCAACTAGTATGCCGTGCCAGCTCTCACTGCTCCGGTACGGGATAGGCAACTAGTATGTCGTGCCAGCTCTCACTGCTCCGATACGGGATAGGCAACTAGTATGCCGTGCCAGCTCTCACTGCTCCGGTACGGGATAGGCAACTAGTATGCCGTGCCAGCTCTCACTGCTCCGGTACGGGATTGGCAACTAGTATATAGACAAGTAATAGACCTTGACATCTCTGATCATCACTTCCAAATGATCACTCTAACAGGGAAAGCAGAGAATACTTCAAAAAAATTCACATATAAGAGATTTTTTAACAAAACTAATACTGAAACTTTTGAAAACGAGCTACGGCAAACAGACTGGAACTCAATCCTAAGTTTTGACTCGGTCAATGATATGTTTACAGAATTTATGCTAGTGTTATCTCATATATTTAACATTGCCTTTCCTATTAAAAAAGTTAAATGGAAGAGAAGGGAATCAAAAAAAGGTCGATGGTATACAGCTGAACTCGGAAAAATTGGCATCCAGGTCAAAGAAGAATATGTGAATTCAAGGATCAGTTTAAATCCGCAAATATTAAAAAATTACAAAAAACTAAATCGACAGTACATCATAGAAATAGATAAGGCAAAGATGAAAAGTAATGAGAACACCATTAAAAAAGCACCAAATAAAGCTAAAGCTGGATGGGACCTAATAAGTGACAACACCAATCTAAAAACAAAAGGTAAACACGAAATACAAATAGAAAACCCAATTTGCAATACTATTATGTGTCCACAAAATACCGCAAATGCATTCAGCGACTTTTTTATCGATACAGCTTCTAAACTTAGCAAACAGAAACTGTTACCCTTTGACACAATGAACAGCTCACAAAGAATAACTAGCCAGACAATATTTCTAGCCCCAATTACTAAGAAAGAGTTCCTTGACATTTGTGATGCGGTAGGAAAGAAGAAATCAGCCGGAATGGACGGTTTTCCAGGAACGTTATTAAAAACAATGGCCATTTACATTGCCGACCCTCTCATACATATAATTAACAGTTCCTTTACACAAGGTAGTTTCCCAGAAGTATTAAAAATTGCTAAAATCATTCCCTTACATAAAAAAGGTGACACAAAAATTATCTCGAATTATAGAGCTATAACAATTTTATCTATTTTCTCCAAAATATGGGAAAAGGCTCTATGTAACAGAATTCTCTCATTCATTAATAAATTTAATATCATAAACAACATACAGCACGGCTTTACTAAGGGGCGATCCACCTCCACGGCACTCGCTAGCTTTATCGAAGAGGTATTGCAAGCTAGGAAGAATAAGCTTCATGTATCTGGTGTTTTCTACGATTTTGAAAAAGCGTTTGACTCGGTACGTCACGAAGCATTATTACGTAAATTAGTAACACTTGGAATAGGCGGAACAGCAAATAAATTAATCGCTTCATACCTGTCTAACCGCAGACAGGTTGTCGTTATAAATAGCCAGGGCACGGAGTTCAAATCAAACATTATGACAACCAACATAGGACTACCCCAAGGCTCGGTTATTGCTCCGCTGTTATTTATACTATTCGTAAACGATATGCCGGAGAGCGTAACGATGGGTAGATTGACACTATTCGCAGATGACACCACGCACCTGATCACGGCACGTAACGCTAAAATGCTAACCAAAGACTCAAACCTGGCAATATCTCAGTTGCAGGAATGGTGCCATTCGAACAGTCTTATTCTAAATCAAAATAAAACTAAATACATGGCTTTTCAAGATGACAATGATACCATCGTCAGTCCACTGATCAGACTAAATAAAAAAAGTGTCGAGGTAATAGAGACCACAACTTTTCTTGGCCTGATAGTGGACAGCAAACTGAGCTGGAGAATCCATATTGAAATGATCTGTAATAAAGCTGCATCTAACTGCTATTTAATTAAAAAGTTAATGAATCTCTTATCTATAAACTACGTTAAGATGGTATACTACTCTCACATTCAATCTATCTTAAGCTATGGTTTAATTTTGTGGGGTTGGTCCCCCCACACGAAGAGACTTTTTACCATTCAGAAAAAAACTATTAGAGCTATGATGAAAGCAAGTCGAAATCCCTGTGCCGAAGTATTCTATAAGGACTCCTGTAAGCAACATTTTATTGATCTTAATATCTTAACTCTACCATGTCTTTACATTTATTGTACAATTATATTTTTTATACAACATGACAACAAATTGTTAAAAGCAGATAACATTCACAACCACAATGTAAGATATAAATCAAATATTCGCACTGACTTATGTAAAGTAAATAAATGGTCACACGGCCCAATGTCTATGGGCATAAAATTTTATAACAAACTACCTCATCATATTAAAGTACAAACTGGCACTACCTTTAAAAACAAAGTCAAACAGTTCCTAACTGAAAAATGTTTTTATTCCGTTGACCAGTTTTTAAATTCTTAGTTTAAATGTTGCAACAATTAATGTATCCATTAGGCTATAATATAGGTATATTAGGCTAGAAAATTGACTGTCATAATATCATGTATTTGATCAATCTATTGACAATAAAAATTATTATTATTATTATTATTATTATTATGCCGTGCCAGCTCTCACTGCTCCGGTACGGGATAGGCAACTAGTATGCCGTGCCAGCTCTCACTGCTCCGGTACGGGATAGGCAACTAGTATGCCGTGCCAGCTCTCTCTGCTTCGGTACGGGATAGGCAACTAGCATGCTGTGCCAGCTCTCACTGCTCCGATACGGGATAGGCAACTAGTATGCCGTGCCAGCTCTCACTGCTCCGGTACGGGATAGGCGACTAGAATGCCGTGCCAGCTCTCACTGCTCCAATACGGGATAGGCCACTAGTATGCCGTGCCAGCTCTCACTGCTCCGGTACAGGATAGGCAACTAGCATGCCGTGCCAGCTCTTACTGCATTCACGATGTATGTTGCCACTTTTGCGTTATCTTAAAACTGGATAAACATTCAAACATTCAAACAAAAGGCAATATTGAGCTTATTCTAAAATTCAACTCACTTGTTTAGAATGGACTAGCATATATTTCATATTTTTGATGAGCGTAGCGAGCGAAGCTAAATCTTCAGTTTCACTACCCCCAAAAAAAGTCACTTGCAGTGTATGTTTTTTTTGTGTGTTTGTGCGCGCTCTACGGACCAAACGCCTGAACCGATTTGAATGAAAATTTCTGAGTATGTACCTACCTTTGTTCTCAACTAAGACCCGATGCGTTTTTGGAAAAGATCGGTTCAGAATATTTTAAAGAAATTAATTTTTTCGAAATTTTTCGATTTTTTCAAAATTTTGAATCTCTGTAAATTTCAAAGTTCTTAACATAACTTCACCAAAACTTCTAAACATGTTGACCTCATAAATATTTATCATGCCTGCAAATCTTAGGTTGGTAGGTCTTTCCAATTGGTGTTTATTAGCATTTTTGTGGTGTTTTTTCGTGATTTTCGGTACTTTTTCACGCCTGAATCAATTTCCTTCGTCACCTTGGCGACCAAGCTTTGTTGACTTGAAGTTTGTCCAAGGCAATGATAAATATGACAGATATATCAGAACTAAGTAATTCTCATTTATGGAAGTAATTGAAGTGAATTCGCACTAGATATTTATGTATAATATAATAAGAATCCACGGCGTAATTCACATTCACGTATATGTTCAAATTACTCAATTAGCTCAAAATAAGCACTTTTTTGCTATCTGACAGGTTTAGAGAGAAACAAAGGAATGTCATAATCGTCTAAAATTTCGAGTGATCAGAGTTTTCGAGAGGGTAATGGTCCGGCTTGGTGCTCCATGGTTTTCATAGGCCTTCGGCCTCCACCTTTTTATCTGCTGCATACAAACCACTACCTACGCTCATCTTCAACGCAACACTAATTGTGTTCGCGAAGCCCTAGTAAATAGCAAAACATAGCGGCTTAATCATGGTTATAGTGTTGATCTGACAGAAGACGACAGCTGATTAGGCCTATACTTGATCTTTACATGGGATACACACAGCGCTGAGCTAGTTATAAAGAGTTCATCCCATTAAATGACAGGGTTTTGGGAACACTATTTGTGTTGCGTTTGTTTAAGATGAGCGTAGCAGTTTGTAGCTGACAAAATAGTTATTTCACAAAGTAGTTGTTGAGCGTAGCGAGCGGAGCGAGCGAAGCGAAATCTTCAATTTCACTACTGCTAAAAAAGCACTTGTGTGTGTGTTTTTTTGTGTTTGTGTTCGTTTTTGCGCGCAAAAACACAAAAAAATAAACATACACAAGTGACTTTTTTTGGGGGGTAGTGAAATTGAAGATTTCGCTCCGCTCGCTACGCTCATCAATTAGATCGTCAATGTCAGGTAGCGACTACCTCTTCCTCACATTGTTTGCACGCGAAACCCTTGCAAACATCCACACGACCCGTGTGAGATGGTCTGAGCATCGAATGATGGACATCAAACAGTCGGGCGTCTGCAGAACAATACTAGCGTTCCTAACGTGAAAAAGAGTTTAGATATGAGACAAATCTACTTAAAAAATATACTTTCCCATGTTTGTATTACATTATCGATATCAGCTATCGATCCAATTTGCCGTCGTAGGTAGTGTTTTTCCAAGGCCATTTAAAGATTCGACGTAATCGCCTACAATTTAATAAAATTTAACCATACATACAATTATGAAATGACGCATGTACATGTTTTTAAATTGCAAAAAAGACACAATATTGATTGTCAATTTATTCGCTACTCTGCGTCTCCCGGAGCGTTTCCCAGAGCGCAAACCCTTTATTACCACTTGCTAAAATAAAATGCGATCGTTGTGACGAACGCCTCTTGACCAAACCACCAGTGTCGCGCCGGAAGGGCCTCCCATTCGGCACGCTCCTCGCTGGCTGCAGTTGAACGTCGACCACGGCCGAGTCATGCACCTCTTCGCACCCAACGAGGACTGCCTGCTGAGGGCCTGCAAGGACATCGGGGTCTCCGCCAAGCAGCTGCACCAGGACGTCGGGAGCATCAAGGAATGGCTGGCGCTGCAGCCTCATCTGCCTGCTGTCAACGGTATGACGGGATGGGGGTGTGGTTGTGATTACCCCATCGGTGATCATTCAACTTGTTTTATTTTACCCTGGCCACCAAACGTGAAAAGTTATTAGCTAGGCAATATTGGGATAAGTCTAGAAAAACGAAACTCTGATAGCTCTTGTGAATAATGACACTGTAATGTTGCTAAACTGACCAATGCTGATTTTTTCCCATAAACTTGCCACTTTGAAATTGATATGTTTTGATTTTGCTCGTCCGGCAAAATGTCTTTTTTGGCTTTTATATTGAACTTGCTTTAGCGGGCTCGGGCATGGAAAACGATAAAATGATGTTAGGTATCTTTGTGACCATAATTTTGGTTCACCCTGTTAGCTATCTAATTTTTGGCTGGGCCGCAACTTATCATTTACTCTGCTCACTTCTTTGCCTCAGAAGGCAATCTCAACGACTCTGGACGTGTCTCAATCAGAGGTTTCGTGTGGACTTGCGTATGCGTACTTCCCTCTTTAGCTCGGGTTACGAGGGTAGGCATGCCTATATATGGACTTTTCAAACTCCGGGATGTATTTTTGGCTGGGGCTGGCTGGTATTGGTTCTCACTTGGAATGGGCTCCTTTCGAACTAGTTGCAGGTTGTCGCCAATGGCCAATGGCCACCTGTAACCGTGTTCACAACTCGCCATTTTAGCCATTTAAAATGGCAATTAAATTTGATTTAAAACCCTTCGGCGTACTTACGAGGCAATGTTTCCTCAGCCAATGTCTTCTTTTGATTGTGATGCTCCTCTGGTACATTAGCCCCACGTGTGACTCATGGTGCGTGGTCCTGTTCGCAGAGAGTGTGCTCGTGGAGAACATGCTGCTGAGGTGCAAGGGCAGCGTGCAGTCGACCAAGAAGGCGATCGACTTCCACCTCTCCATGCGGGCAGCCGCCCCGGAGTTCTTCGCTGACCGCGACCCTCTGAGTGACGAGATACAAGAAATCGCACGCCACTGGTAAGCCAATGCAAGATCGTCCTAAGATTGGGTGCATGTGCACTGGCGATGGCGCTGGGTGAGAGGTGTCGCAGTGCCTTTGTTTAAGGATATAGGTGCCTGAACACAAATTTCCATAATTGAAAATGACCCTTTACCCCCCACCTCCAATTACCTCCACCAATAAACGATAATCTGCTTTGCATTTGTTGTTTTGTTGTTTTGTTGATACTGGACGCCGTTATTAGCATGTGATGAGCTGTGAATGCAGAATTCTTCCCATCTCTATTCCGTTTCATTATTGTAGGTTTCTTTCTTATTCAAAATGATGAACTACTGTGTTTATTTTGCCACTTTATATACGCGGTGCAAACAAATTTGCCAGTGAGTGACAACTCTTTCATTGGAGAGTGCTTTTAATAACACTTTGTCCAGTGGCTGATTCTTTGTGGTGATGCACTTTCTTGCGCAAAGATGTCCGCTGCTGCTTAGTGCTTTCAAGTTTCCCCGTAAAAGATATTTCTGCGTTTGCCCATTCCTTCACAATTTTCATCTCTGCTCAGAGATCCAATTTCTTTGCAAGCAGTGCAGCCGAGTTTCTTGTTTTGATAAGGCCGACTCACAATTGGTCATACGGTTTAAGGATTAGAGATAAGTGTTTAAGGTTTAAGGTTGAAAATCTCATTGCGATTCGCAATAGCTGTTTCTAATGCCCCAAACAACAGTGGTTCTTGACTAAATAACCCGGTTGCCATGGACAACTTGTTTACAAAAATACATACGTCAAAATACACCATCTGTACTTTACAAGCACATTTGTGGAACTCATCTGTATCCAATGCGACATAATCTTGTGATGAGTCTTCTCTGCTGCTCATATTGTGTATATATTTACACTTACAAACTTTTCTAAAGTCTCAAAATCATATTTATACTCATCCAAAGTTCGCAGATG
Organism: Nemoura dubitans; assembly: GCA_921293005.1. Lineage (NCBI taxonomy): Eukaryota > Metazoa > Arthropoda > Insecta > Plecoptera > Nemouridae > Nemoura > Nemoura dubitans. Next base: position 38,750,999 of record OV121075.1, read on the forward strand.
CAGCGCATTTTCGGTCGTTTGATTGCCTTGCCAGGTGAATGCCATTAAATATCAAATAGCAGAGTCAAGTTTTATGAAAATAGTTGCTGATTTTAATTTTGCTTGCTTTACTTTGGTCGGTCAAAAGCCGTCGCTATGTTTAAGGTCTAAGAAATGAAATTATTTCATTTCTTTACCATTATAACTGAACATAAAAACCGTTTTAAAGGCCGTATGAGGCTTAAGTTCGGCAAATTGAGGTTTTTTAATGTATTATGAGTTGTTTTGTCCACAAAACATTTTTAAAAAAATGTATTTTTTTAAAAAGTCATCCGGCCGAGCGGCGACCGTTTTATCATACGTCACAACCTGGCGGTGCTCAGGCAGACGCCGGGCGCTGGCTGTCGCCTGAGCTGCGCTCAGCGAGCTCGCTAGTCGCTAGTCGTTTAGGATGCGCTTGCTCTCGGCTAAAGGTTGAGCATGTTACCACCTAACACTACCTGTTTTCAAATTGAGTATTTTTTTTAATTCGAAAAGAAAACGATCATTTTGACGCAACATGTCAATAATGTTTATTGAGTGAAGCGGTGTTTGCAGGCAAGAAATATGCGAGTTGAGGTAGTCCTACCCACCCACCCATTCCTCAGAACATCGCGACTGTTCCCCGACCGTCACTTGAAACACTACAGAACACTCATTTCAAGCGATTCGAGCGATTGTAGATAGAATAAAATCCCTCGAAACGTAAACAAAATTCCCCTTCGTATTCAGTTATATAGTGAATAATATGTCAAGTCGTCATTTCATTTTACATCCCATCATGCAATAAACATCGATGCACTCAATACAGCAAGACACCATTTAATTTTGAATACAATATCCGGAGATTATAAAAAATATCTAAAGTCAAGTGACAAACGTGTGTGGAGGCACATTGCCTACAAACAGTTCGTTTTTTGGATGAACTCTTGGACCACACTACGGAAAAACAATCGAAATGAGATCCCTTCGTGTGTAGTTAAAGCAATAGGAAGTGCATTTCCGGAGCAGGGAGGCGCTTACACCGGGTTTTAAGCCGCTGCTTCAGCTGACCCGGATTATTTTGACTAGCTTTGCGAAGGTAAGAGGGAAAAAAGTTGCTATCTCGTGGTTTTTGAAGGATTTTTCGCAATACTCGTGTTTTCCCCTATTTTTATAGCAATACATTCACGCAATAATATTTAAATTACCAATTACTTCGACGAGATGACACTACTCATTATCACAAGGGCGATGCACTCAAAAATATCGTCTTTACTCAAGCTAGGGGGGTGTTGAAAAGGTAGCAACTGCATTATATTGCGGCCGCGCGATCTTTCTATCCGTGAACTGACGTCACAACAAGTTTCAAGCGGCGCTGGAGGAGCGTGGGAGGGGAGGGGTCTAGGTTGGCTAGAGCCATTTTTCTTAGCTCATTGAGCTCTAGGACATATATTTTTATGGTTTACCCCTCATACGGCCTTTAAGCACTATGACCCAAATGTGAACGGTAACACGCAAATCGTATATTTCATTTCTGTTAAACCTTATTGTTAAACATTAATCACTAATCCTTAAAACCTTATAACCAATTGTGAATCGGTCTATAAAAGAGCCAATTGTTTTTCAAGCAAACTTCATTCTTCTGCTCTTATGACCACACAAATCCACAAAATTTTGAATCTGATTGGCTGCAAAATATTAAATGCCGATTTTAGCGCTGAAATCTTATCACCCTATTTCGTGACTGTAGGCCAAGGTATAGGTACAGAAGGTACAGTGTAACCTTAAACACACATATTTTCTTCAAAGAGTCGTCATTCCTCGTTCCCTCCTCACCATCAAGCTCCAGAAGAAAACACAAGAGAACAGAGCTACGTTTGTCAACTTTGATCACCAATGTAATGTGTGCTCAGTTATTTTCACTAAGGCTTTTGCAGGACCAACGCAACTCTGGAGCAGCTCACGTCCGAGGGCTACCGAGCCAGGATCTATGTTTACTCGAAAAATACGAACCTGGACGTTTACTCTGTGGTCAAGATATGGCTGATGCAGGCCGACTTGAGCCTCAAGGAGGTACCTTCACGTACACGACTGTACTTGCATTTTATTGCCATACTTATATTTTACGTTATAATTCCACGCAGGAACCGGAGGTGTTGATCAAGTCAAGATAAACTTCATTTAAATTGGTTCAGATTTGAGTTTTTGCATCGTCGAAAACAATAATATAAGACCCATGTATTGCAGCCATATTTGAGGTTGGAGTTTCTAGTGTTAGTACGTCTCAGGTTACTTTGTCACCAGCAAATCTGTGTTCTACAATGTTGTAGTATAGGCCCAATGCCCCGAGGCGCTGACAAAAACCTAATACGTACTATAGTCCAGGGTATAGGCGTATCCGTCAAACTTTTGCTACCTATGCTCTAAAGTAGAGGGGAAGGGGAGGGGGCTCCGGATTCCGCTGCACGTGCTTCGCTGGATTTAGTCGTAATAGATGTGATCTTAACTATGAGTTGAAAAACTTTGTAAAACGGGGTCTTAGAGGGTCTTTGACCAGCGATTTGCAATCGACGTGGAATGATTGGCTTTTTCAAATAATTACTGGTCTTATCAAACCTGCCGGTCTTGCCCGCAGGATATTAGCCTGGGGGAGTTCCACATCCACGACATGAGGAATGTGAGCGTTGGACACATCAAACAGCTCACCCCCAAGCTGCTGCAGATGGCCGTGAAATTCGGGGTGGTAGGTATCGATACACATCAACAGACTGTTTTGAAACAAGCCGAAAAGTTTCGAAGCCTAAAGTGAGAAGCCAAAAGTTATGGAATAATTTTCGAAAAGACTGAGCAGAGACTCATAAGACTTATCCATAAAGAAGCATTCTCTTAGATTTTATATCTGTATGACTTTCTGTTCCATTTTTATTCCAATATTTTAAAAGCCTTTTGCTGTATTCTAGCAAAAATTTTATTCAAATTCGTATTGAATAAAGAAAAAGTATTTTTAAAAATAGTTGTTCAACTCAAAATCTAATGTAATACAAATATCTAATAAATATGTAAACATGTTGACCATAGAGATATTTATCTTGCCTGAAAATCTTACGTCGGTAGGATTTTCCGATTGGTTTTTTTTGCACTTTTGACGTGTGTCTTCGTGATTTTCGATACTTTTTGAAGGGTGGTTGAAGAGAACGGTTTCCTTTGTTGGCTTGGAGACCAGCTTTGTTCAAGGCAAAGATTTGGCATGTATCATAAGTTTAGTCTATTTTGTTTATGGAAGCAATTGAAAATAAATATGCGCTAGAAATATATCTCCAATGTAATAAGAACCTTCGGGCACAAGTTGCATCTATGTATTTATGTTATTATTAATTATTACTAAATGAGCATTTTTGAAAACAGAAATAAGGTTACAATCGTATCATTATCACGTAGCCCACCGATAACGGCCTTATGTCTTCACCTTTTTATCCACAGTACAAATCGCTACTCTCATCGTCAACGCAACTTAAATTGCGTTCGCGAAACCCTAGTATTAAACATTCCAGGCATAGTAATGTGTGGCATAGTAGTGTTTTGATTTTGCCCCATCTAATTCCCAACAGAACGGCTACAAAGCGAGAGTGAAGGGGATCCATCTGCTCTACGCAACGCCTTTGGCCAATACGCTCGTGTCGTTGCTAAAATCAGTCTTTCCGGCGAAGTTAGCGGCCAGGATTCACATCCATCCTGACCTCGAGTCCTTGCACAAGCTCGTCGACAGGGAGATCCTGCCTAAGGACTACGGCGGAGACCAGAAGCCACTGATAGAGCTATCCAGTAAGTATACAGCAGAGCACCACTAAGCTGAGCTTATAAACATAAAGAATGTCACACTTTTTATAACATTTTTTTATCCCCCCCCCCTCCTTTCTTATCAACAGCTGTCAAATATCGCCCCCCCCCCCTCTAAGACAAGCAAAGTGCTTACATCCACTGCACGCCCCTGATGTTGGAACGGTGAAATTAGCTTGTATTCCTGCTTCTTGATATCGTGCTAATTTTATTTATGTGACTAAGTAATTTTATTTGATTATTATGATTTCTAGACTGATGATAAGTAGATCAATTATAGCTATGGGTTTTGCTTAACATTAATGTATCCATGCATGTATCATGCTCTGTTAAACAACTTCTGAGCACAGGCACCTCCACTCACTGAATTACGTTTGACCCTCACAGACGACTGGCAGAAGAAGATGGAGAGCTTTCGGGGCTGGTTCCTGGAGCAAGAGGCCAGTGGGAAAGTGGACGAGTCCAGACGACCCCCGAACAGCGTCAACAAAAGATCGGACTTCTTTGGCTACGAAGGAACGTTTAAAAAACTCGAGGTCGATTGAAAGTTTAAAGATTTAAAATATATAGACTAATCAAATGTTAAATAAATTCATTTGGGGCAAAGATCACTTACATGTCAAAACTGAGCGACGAGGAATAACGAGCAATGGTAGAGATTAACTCAAAAAAGAGAGTCGAAATGGAAATGAACTGGTAGATATTAATTAGAGGAAGATAAGAGATAGAGGAAGAGGAAGTTAAGATTATCAAAATTGGTCATAATATTTTACACATTAATGACATGTGATACAATATAAAAGTTAGTTTTTAAATTTGTTTTATTCAATGTCTTATGCCAGTAGAGAACCAGGTAGCACTTGTTTGGCTACTTGGTTGGTTAGTGGTAAAATAAAAGTTCTTCAAATGTTAGTTGCACCTCTTAAAACTGAGACAAGTTCTTATCTAACTAAGAATAAATGCGAATATAAGTTCGTATGTAAGACAAAATTATAAGTGGAAACCCAATCTCAAAAATGTTCAGAAAAGCTTAATTTTAGCATGTTCTCTGTCTTCGCAGAGTATCGTAAAAATGTTCATAACTTTTAGCTGTACAGCGTCAATATACTCTAAAAGAAATATGAAACGTCTCTCAGATCTTTATATGGTTTAAGACCTATCCAAACGCTTATGGAAAACTCGAGGGTTGTCAGCTGGGAATTAACGTAAGTTCTCTGAAGTTTCATCTTGATTAGAGTATGATTGCGCCACGTGAAGTTTTGTGCGCAAGAGGGAAAAAACACACCGCTCGCTACGCTCATCAACTTCTATTTCAACTTGGGGTTTGAAATCTAAGTATAGTCTCGCTGATTTCCCTGAAGTAGATCATAATTAATTGAAATTCAGTTTTAATCAGTCAGACAGCATTTAGCATTTAAAAAAATCCAATAGTAGTACAAGCAGACAAGAGTCGCAAAAATATAATAGGTTCCACTATATATATATAATGAAAAACTACAAGGACACGCATGTTTACGCATTTACGTAAAAAATGTGTGTTAAAATAAATATTTTACGATGTTTTTGCGAATAGCAGTCAACTCTGATTGCCTACCAATAAGTTAATTGCCTACCACTTGGTACGACCTTGAAAAAACAAATTTATTTGCAATGCGAACAAAAGTACAGATCAATACACTGCAATTTCGTAGTATTGTGAGAACGTCTTACTAAAATCAGACCCGGTATGCGTAAACAAGATGCGAACCAAACGAATTGGGTCAGCTTCTGTGGGTCACACGCTAATTGAAGTTTGCAATACACATTGGCAAAATGCAGTGTAACAAGTGCCATTTTCGTCAAGTTCGCCCGGCTTCACAAAGTTAAATTATGCATGTTATTCAAATCGATGAAAATCGCAACTATTGCACAACTATTGCGTGCAGCGTGAAATTTAAAAAAGTGGATAATTAACTATTTTCCTATTGGTTGTTTCAGGGCTGTTTAAAAATTTTACGCAATCATTTTTAATTAAATACAATTTGACCATGCATCCAATTAAATGACCTTTGCTTTTTACAGACTTTCTGAACTAAAAAACCAGTATAGAACGCGATCTTATCATTTATAAATAAATGGTGGTAGCATCTTATACTAGAGGCGATCACTATGACCAGGGTTGGATAGGGGGAAACAACCGGCCCGGGTGTTGTCCATTCCGGGATTTGAACCCGGGTCCCCAACTTTCGCGGCTGGTGCTCTAACCGCTGAGCTAAATGGCCATTAAGTTTGGGAGAAGTAATTTGCATACAGGGTGAGAATTGAATGAATCCCGGAATGGACAACACTTTTGGGAGGCTAATTTGTGTACATAATATTAAAATGAAAAGCCAATTACGAGCTTTCGTAATTTAAATAAGATTAAAAGAGAATTCAACGCATCCAACGTTAATTTGGAGTTACTCGAGGTTGAATGTAAAATGTGGTTGCAGTATAGCATCACGCGGTACCAGAGCCACTATGAGTATTCGTAGACTCTGGACCATACCCCCCTGGGGACATTCAATTCTCACCCTGTATGCAAATTACTTTTCCCAAATTTAATGGCCATTTAGCTCAGCGGTTAGAGCACCAGCCGCGAAAGTTGGGGACCCGGGTTCAAATCCCGGAATGGACAACACTTTTGGGAGGCTAATTTGTGTACATAATATTAAAACCGGCCCGGGAATTTCAGAAAAAAGGAGGCCCACAAGAAAATCCATTCCCTAAAAAAACGTTACTGTTATTTTTCCGAAATCCATTCCCTAAAAAAACGTTATTCGCTTTTTTCCGGAATCCATTCCCTAAATGAAACGTCGACCGCTTTTCCGAGAGTAATTCCCTAAAAAACACGTTACCCGCTTTTTTCCGAAAAAATTCCCTTTAGAAAAAAAATGTCACCGGGTTTTTCCGAAAGTCATTCCCTCAAAAAGACGTCATCTATAGTTTCTTTCTTGTGTCTCGGACCAGAACCTACCTGCCCATCGGGCATTTGCCCTGTCGCCTAATGGACCTATCCAACCCTGACTATGTCCATTATCTTTTCTATTCGCACAAGACTGGGTCTTTCCGCGTCTGCTCTCTCCTCGCTGGCTGCAGTTGAACGTCGACCACGGCCGAGTCATGCACCTCTTCGCACCCAACGAGGACTGCCTGCTGAGGGCCTGCAAGGACATCGGGGTCTCCGCCAAGCAGCTGCACCAGGACGTCGGGAGCATCAAGGAATGGCTGGCGCTGCAGCCTCATCTGCCTCAGTGCTGTGACTAGATAATTTTTTTGTCTAGATAAAGTTAATTGGCAATTTTTTTTATCACTAGATGAGATAATAGTTGATTCTTATAATATATAGAAAAATCTATTAAGATAATTTTCTTTAGATATACTTGATAACTTTTCAAAAATTCCAAAAGCCACATGAGTGACAATATTATCTTATAGGTACCTACCTACTTACAGTGCTTCATGTGCTCTTGGTATCGGATTACCAATTCCCAAATCATTGCTCTCAGGATTAGACATTGATTGAAACTGTTTATTTGGATGGCAATGGTTCTGGAAATTAATGACGCCCTGAATGAGTATAAAAAAATCGGAATTAAATAGGCTGCTTTATTCAAGACTTGGTTACATCTCATAACATTTTTGTAATTGCATAAAATTTTCTACTGCTTAAAACTACTACATTTTTGTGAATTGACGTTTAATATATCCGAGACAGAACAGTTTGTAATATCGGCCCTGAAAACTGAAAGAAGCAATCATAGTCGAAAGTAAATTGTTCAAACTTGTGTTGCATTTTAGCAATCGCAGTGTTTCAAACATTTTTTCGCTTGGGTTGCAACGCCTTGGAACTAGAATCAAGTTTCCCCGTCTAAACATCCACTCAACTGGAGCCGAGGAGAGTAGAGTTGTGTTATACTTCATGAACACCTGTTGGACAATAGGAAAAAAAACTTGTCGCGCGAAGACTAGGTTTATGTGCTTTCAAAGCTCATAAAGTCATCTATTATCTATTAGTATTACCTAAATTATGGAATTTAGATCTAGTTTTATCTCATTCCCTATTTCGTCTGTAGCTGGGCCGCAACTTACTATTTACTTTGCGCACACTTTTGGCACTGACCGGCAATCTCGGAAACTCTTGCAGCCCTTGAATGTTCCAATGATTATCCTATGGTTGGTCGTATTTTTTAGTTTCTCAGTAATCAACAAAAAGTGATATCGAGAAATAATTTCCCTGCATATTTATTTTCATTATGCATGACGTACGCTAGACAGGGAGGAGACACCTATTAGCCCCACGTGTGACTCATGGTGTATGGACCTTTTCGCAGAGAGTCTGCTCGTGGAGAACATGCTGCTGAGGTGCAAGGGCAGCGTGCAGGCGACCAAGAAGGCGATCGACTTCCACCTCTCCATGCGGGCAGCCGCCCCTGAGTTCTTCGCTAACCGCGACCCTCTGAGTGACGAGATACAAGACATCGCACGCCACTGGTAAGCCAATACAGGGTTATATAAGAAAGAATTTATACACTTTCGGAAACACAAATTGAGCCGTATTAAATTTATTAGACTTATATCTACTATGTCCTTTCATTAGCACTAGGTTTAAAGAAAACTATTTCTAAGTGGGATTTGATAGCTAAATAAAAGTTTCACAGGCTTTCCGACGCTGCGTTACATATACTAGTCACTTTTTCAAGGGTCCAGGGCTAAGTGAGCCAGTCCAAAAAATATCCCTTTAGTCCTTATAGTTCGTTTGAAAACAGTCATAGATTCACCTCCAGGCCAGCTATGGGATACATTAACTTAAGGGTCAGAACAAGCCCAATCGACCAAAAGTGTGCTCGTGGATTTTTAATTTTTTTAGGAAAATTCAGGGTTATTCCCCTACCTTTACTGAGTTCAGAACGTTTTTTAACAAAATTTTGCGACGAACCGTTCTCCAGATAGAGCCCCTCAAAGTTCGGAGAAAAACGAATATTTGGCAGTTGCAGTGTGTCACAAAATCCAATGCCGATTCTAAACCGTTAAAGATATCAAAAAACTTCAGAGCGATAATTTGTTCGGAAGAGTTTGTTTTACTATGAACTGTAGCTCAAAAGTCAGAATAGAGTAATTAGAAGGCCAAAACGTAGGGTAAATTTTTTAAATTTTTGCAACTGCAGGGTGCATTCTGAACAGCAAGGGATGAAAAACGGGAAACGAAATTTTTTTTGTAGGTACCCTTCATGTAAACGAATGTTTACATATTGGTTTCGATAACGGTTTCTACCACCTTCATCCCTTTAAAAAATCATGAAATTCGAAAAAAACAGAAAATGGCTGTTTTCAGGGGTGTTTTTCGTCAACTGGAAGTGAACTTAAAAAATTGAAAATGTATGGATTATGTGCTTTACTATTTGAACTCAAATTCCTGAAAGTCCCGATTCCCGTATTTTATTCGTTTAGAAGTTACAATTTTTGTTTAAAGGGTCTACTACATTCAAATTTCATGCACAATTGCATGGCGAGTCGGCGAGTGGCTTACGTGCAGACGCGGATTTAAGGTTCAAAAAGTGGTCAGAACACACTATCGCAAGGGCTTGCGAATACCCCCCCCCCCCCCCCCTCCCCTCATCCGTAAACTCCAGTGGCCCCGAGGCCATTAGGTTGTCCAGTGGTGTTGGAATGCTCCATTTAGGGAGCATACTTTGGCAGGATAATTATAACTTAGGAAGCCTGGGTTAAACATCATTTGGTTCTTTTATTCACGCTATATTTCCTCGAGACCCCGCAACAGATGTAAAAAAATCAGTATCTTTCCAATTCGTTAAATGCGGTTTAGTTCCATGTTTTTTAAATAACAAGATGATATATTAAAAAATACTGCAAACTCATGCTTACGGTTTTAAAGATATAATTCACGCATAGGGTCCTGCGGATGGGCTTTTTTTAGATAGCATACCGCGGTTTTTTCCCCCTTAGTGCATAATATCTTATTATGATAAGATAGAGCAATGATCTAATTTCATGATATTGGCTGCCAAGTCTACATCGCAAAAACTTTTCCATGCAGGGGCGTAGGAAGGGGGGGGGGGGTGGGGGGACAAATACCCCCCCACACATCGGCCTGACCCCCCACTGGGGGGGTCAGGCCTGTTTACTCCCCCCGGGGTCACGTAACGGGATCGTGCCCGTGATTGAAGTTTTTATGAAACTTTCTATTTAATATGATAGTAAAATTTGAAACTAGGATTCCCTATTCAGATAACCATGGTTGATTTGGCCCAAATTTACATTATCGTGTCTTAGCATGCAGCAATTGCTGGATTCGGACATAATTTTGGGCTATAGAAACTCTAGAAACCGTAAAATTGTCACCTGCGGCGCAAAATGTGTCGTCAATAATTAGTGGTAAAATTAATGAATTACATCTTTATTCATAGGTATTAAAAGTCTTTGCTGAACTGCTGGCTTTATATATATATAGCAACGCCGATTTGCAATGACGGGCCTGGTTTTTTAACAGTACCTCGAAAAATGTGTTAGAGAACTAACGATAGTCAAACAGAAATTTTGTACAGGAACCTTCTTGAAGAATAAATAAATCATAATTAATATGCAGTTCTGATCAACCCATTCTCAAGCCCCTAATTTTCCGCAAACACGGAGATTTGCTCCAATGATAACCTTGAACTCAAAAAATTTTTGGGGCTAAAATTTGTATGAATGTCTGACCCCCCCCCCCCCCCCCCACACGAAAAATATAGTTCCTACGCCCATGTTTCCATGCACGATTAAAGTAAACAACTCTAAACACTGTAATTATATAATCTCTTGTCGGATTTATCGTGCTATGCACAATGGTATTATATAAAGTTAATCAAACCCCGAAATAAATAGGACACGTCCTATGATTTTATTTACAACATTTAATGCATACACAGTAACTAGCACGAGTTCTTTGTCTCACTCTCACGTAATGATTTGTAATGCCTCCTCAAGAGTCAAGACAGTGCAGAACATGAGTCTTGGCAAGTGCTTGTATGTTACTTCACTTGTGAGTAATTAAAAGTTAAAAAAATTCGTCACAGCAACAATTTTCACAAAGAAAACTATATATCACATGATTTCTTTGGTACTGGCACCAAGTTATAACAACCTATACCTGGTTTGCGCTGTAATAAAGCGAGTTTTACAAAATCCTATACTTTCTTACATAAGCTTCAACAGGGAAGAATCTGTCGCTCTTGAAAAAGGCAGCTTCATTCATCTGTTAAATAATTTTCTTCCCTACTCAAGCACCCTCACAGTCCATTCTTGTCCCTTTTCTCCAGCTGCAGTCGGTACCCATCCTCGCCCAGTCTTAGCGACACGCTCACATGCAGCTTCTCCATGTCCTTCATAGTGTAGTCGGTGGTCACTTTGAAGCGACGAATCAACTGGCTGAGAATCGTCTTCATCTGGAGGAGCGCGTACTTCTGACCCAAGCAATTTCTGGGACCGGCGCTGAACGGAAGATACGCGTACGGGTGTCTGTCACTGTCGGAGCCAGGGAGCCAGCGGTCGGGAAGGAATCTGGAAGATAAGAAACGAGTTTATTCCTAAAAAAGGACGCTTACCTTTTTTTAAGACTCATTGATCGGTTGGTCATTAAATAATGGTATCATTGCGCATGTTATTGCTGATTTAAATAAAATAAAGGTTTTGCGAACGTACTTTTAGCTCATTATGACGTTCAAACTTCATAATATGTGATCCAAATTGTGAATGTCAACAGCTGTGATGCAGAATTAACATCAGTTAAATTGAGAGTCTTATAGCATCAGCGTTGGCGCCAGAAACAAAGGTTTCCAAGTGTGTGCGTATTTTTTGGGGGCTGAGCATATTTTTGATACGGTAGAGCGATAAAGACATTTACTCTTTTACTCACTTGTTAGGATCAGGGAAATTCCTGGGGTCCCTGTGCACGATGTAGTTGACTATGATCACCGAGCTGCCGGCGGGAAGAGTGTACCCACTCGGCAAAGCGATGTCTTCCGGGATGGCACGAGGCATCATTGCCACCGACGGGAACATGCGAAGCGACTCTCGAATCACTTGGTCCAAGACGGGCATCTTGGGAAGGTCGAGGTGCGTCGCCGGACGCGTCATGTCGTCGGCGAAGACTTGACTCATCTCCGCGTAGAGGGCGTCTTGCCACTCGGGGTGGATCGCGATCAGCACGAGCAGGGCGGACATGCTGACACTTGTGGTCTCGAGGCCGGCAATAGCCATTGCGTGCATCTGGGGGAAAATATAGCCCCGTTAACAATACGTTTTTCGAATAAATCCTATAACATGTACTACTTTGTTTAAGCATTGTTGATTGCATTTACGCAGTTAATATATTTGTATTAGAAATCCAGGGGGTTCTGTGCAGTTCCAAGTTTGGACTTGAAGAAAAATTTAATATTAACCCACTTTCATTCATCCAATCGAACAGAAAGTTTGGTTCATTGACAATTTTTCAGTGAAAATACCTTGTGTAAAATATATGCCAAGTCCACCATTCCTTCCCCTTCAAATCCAAATCACACATACGACCGCTTATCAGAAATTGGGGAAAATGAAATTTCTGAGTGTGGGGATGCTCTCCCCCCCCCCCCCCTTCGTCGAAATGCGTGAAACAGAACACAATTGCAAATTTTCCTCGCTGCCATTAATTGGCAAAACATTCTCTTTATACTCATACTAATCACTAAACAATTCTGTAAACAGAAAAAAAACTTGCCGTCTCCGTTATACCTCATCTTGCATCTCCTGCTCCGTCAGGATGGACCCCTGCGTCTCCGACGCCTCGATGAGCATGTCCAGGAAGGAGGTGATCGTTTTGCCGGACGCCGTCACGATGCCTTGGCGGCGATCCCCTTGGCGATACGCGGCCAGCTTCCTCGCGATCACGCCGCTGTGAAATTCTCTGTTCTTCTGCAAGGACAGAGTTGTCATGTGATTATGTCCTTCTCGGGGATTTTTGGAGAACTCCCTTGTTTTAGAGAACGACTTGTATCTCTAAATAACTTCCAAACTAACCAACTGTACCTAACTTACCTAACTAACTGTAACTAAACCTTTATTTTACGATGCATATATTACTGTATGTAATTAATTGGAAAATAAATTAAACTAAACTAAACTTAGCTTTAATTATAAACCTAGCTCTTAAGCATGTTGGACACACCGCGCCACATAGGTAACCGATTAAACCAGTGATGTTCGGGGGGGGGGGGGGGGGGGAAGGGATAGTTGTAAGTAAGAGCTTCGCTCTCATCGCCTATCAACCTCTCGGCAGCATCGATCAGTGGAGAAATCCTGTTGCTCGAGTTCGTCCTTCGCAAGGAATGTTAATCCGGTCATAGAAATATATACCGAGATCCCTAGCTCTGTATTATTTCCCCGCTTAAAACTGAAGTCTAAAAAATGGCGGACTTTCGTCATATGGCATGATCTGACAGCAGATCTGGCGGCCATATTCTATATTTACTCCGCGCAGTAATGGCTGCCCTGTCAAAGTTGCGTATTTTTGCCATAGTTCTGATTCAATAAAAGTGTTTGTAAAGTGTGTGCTGGTGTTGTATCAGTGATTAAAAAGATGTTGTTCAATCGTGGCAGACAAGTGAGGGCAGCTAAACAGTGGAAAATACGACGTAACTGCTGCAATGGCACATGCAATTCCAACACCGTGGATTGTGATAGTAATGTAAAATTGTTGCCGTTCCCAAAGCCTTGCTCGATATATTTTAGTACTATAATAAACACGGATCCTAATTATTAATGAAATTATGGGATTTTTGGTGTTCCGGGATGCAGCTGTCATTTGAGTGACATGTGTTTTAATACGACATTAAAATGTGGTGCCAATGTGAATGTCGAATATGGACGCCGCCGTGGTCACGCCCCCACAACGCACTATTTTTCAGTCGCGCCACCTAACTTAGATATCTCGGTCTATGATCCGGTGGTCCCCAGGTGCTTTTCGACAGAAGTAAACTACGTTCCGCCGCCTGGTTCCACTCCTTACTTCTAGTTCTAGTCATGGTTATAGGTTCTCTCACATCGTCATTCATGTTATGAAATATCGGAGTAGTATTGATCTGTGTTGACATTATGTGTGGTATCATCGAAGTACCTTGATGATGGACCGGGATTTCCTTCCGTCGGCCGTCAGCGCGTAGAGCCAGGGGTTGAGCAGCCAGGGGTAGAGGATGCGGCGCAAGACTAGCTCGGTGCCTTCGTGGATGCCGTTGTGTAAATCGCTGGAGCCCTGCGCCAGAGTGTTCGTCGCCTGGCCTTTGGGCGGGAAAAGGACATTGAAATGTTATTACAATCAGTGGTTTCGTTATCCATTCGGACTGCACCCAAAGATATTCTAGCGCACGCAGTGATTTTGCGTAACTTTTAATTTAGCTTTCAAACATATCATTTTCAATGTCCAATTAACACATTGAACCAACAATGATTTTTTGACTATACATTTGTTTCAACATGAGTGCTTCTTTTATTTTGTGCTCTGACAGTGCGGGTGGAAGGTCATAAAGTTCCTCGATATTTTCTTTAAAATTGCAAGTTAGATAATAAGATAATATAAATTTATTGACTGATAGCTTTATCGATGGCAGGGGGTGTGGGGCCCCTAAACGCAGACGACTTTTGGGGACCACTTTAAAAAGTACATTGCCTTAAAAAAACGTAAACGCTTTCATTTTTCTTACAGTCCCTAACAAAGACCACCGGGGCCCCTAGACGCGCGCCTAGGCCTATTGGCGCCACGGTCGATAGGCACTTTAATAACTAAAATAACTAAACCGTATTCTTCTGCAAAATATTGGTGAGTACGACTCAGAAAACATCTTTGCAAGACTTATCAGAAGCAAAGTCGATCCCTGAACCCACTCTTTGCGATCCCCATCAACATTTTCAGCTAATTTTCACTGTTTACAAACGTATGTTCGGTTATTTTGTGTATGTCATCATATGATACCTATCTTATCTACATATGCATCATATTATGTACCTATGTATAGGTACAGCCCTCAATTTTTATTATGTTGTTGTAATTGTTCGGTCGTTATGATGGCTCGGATGTTCCCGCAAGCCGTTATTCTACAACGTCATAGTCCGTCTGCCCAATGCCCTATAGGGCTATAGCCGCTTAAAATACCTTAATGTGTACTGCATGTCAATTGTATTTGTGTACGTTTCTGTTCTTATTATTTGTACGGCGTTAATGACGTGTGAATCAAGTGAATTACTTGTACATAGTTGTGTTGAATTTGTATTGCCTTCCTCGCGCTCTATTTCATCTAATATGGCGATATTAAAAGTTAGATTCAGACGATTCATGTAAGTAACATCTCTGTAACAATATCCATCTCTTTTGCCTAGGACTTTATCTTAGGATGTACCTCTTTACTGCTAACCCTCTTGAGTCTCATGTTATTCTGCCATACGCCACGATCAGAGGAGACAAGGAGGTTTATCGATTTGCGCATGGTGTTAGCATGGAGTTTTAGCCCTAAAACCTAAAACTCAATGGTGTTAGTTTCACGGAAATATAAGTATCTTCTCTTGTCAACTACGTAATTAATTTTAAATTCTCTTTCGGGAATTTTGTGGAGACTTCATCATTATTGTCCCGGAAATAACTCGAATAGTGGTTTTGAAAAAAACCACTGTTTCCACTTAAAAACGCCAATGAAATTGTGCAAAATGCCAATGAAAAAAGGTAACTTTGATGTTCAAATGGTTCGTAATTTACTGTTGAAATTACACACTGCCTTGCTAGCCTCTCCCAATATTTACCCCCAGGCGGGAACAGGTAACTATGAAAAAAGTAAAAATAATCTTGTCACGTCAACAAATTAAATTGATGGTTAAGTTATTTTTCAGTCATTTTGGTTAGATATAATCAAAACTCTGTGCTTATCTAAAGGGTTTTTGACGATTAGGTGCCGTGAATTTATACCCGGGCTAGGGACTCACCGATAGCTGTTTCACAAATAGAGTCCAGCGTGTACAGACTGAGTTGATGGTAGACGTCGAACGTCCTGCCGTCGGCCACTTCGTCCAACTTGTCCATCAGTATCGACGACTTCGCCCCAAAAATCTCAACGTAAGACTCGAGCACTTTAAAGTGAAAGATCGGTGTTATCAACTGCCTGTGACTTTTCCACAAATCGTCTGTGCTGGCCGTCAAGCCACTTCCTGTAAAAAGTGCGATCGCCCGCGATATATTTTCGTCCCGGTTCCTGACCCTGGGATTCCCTAACACGCATTGGATGTCTTTTGGATCGGAGAGAAACACCATTAAACGGTCGCCCATCCACATACGCACCACTGCACCGAACTCGGCTCGAAGTTGTGAAAAAAAGCCCAACAATTGGTCCCCACCGACCCAGTAAGAGAGCGCGTTGCCTAAAAGGGGCACTGTTTTCGGACCTGGCATGAGCCGAGCGGCGGCCCAAATCTTGCGTCGGGGACGCCAGTAGACGAGAGTCCAAAGACAGGAGAGCGCCAGGAGGGCGAGAGCCAGCGTCAACGCACCGTCCATGTCGAGCGACTGGACTCCATGCTCCGATGATCGTCTCTTTTATGATTTTGGAAGGTTGCGTTTGCTCCAAGTTTTAATGAAGGCATTTTTTCTGTCAGCGTTACTTAAACATGTAACTGCAGTGATGATGAAACATGAAGTGTAAGTAAAAATCAGGTACAACTTTTATATTCAGAAACTACGAATTTTTTCGTAAGACGCGTGTATTATTTCGTTTTCGCGAAGAAATTCGCACGACAGTTTCACGCCAACATTGGTAAGACCTTGAAAAATACACAGGTCTAGCGTATAGAAAACAAAAGTGCAGTTATGCACTGCAAGTTCGTATAATCTTGCGAGTCAGTCATTTCAAAATCAGATTATAATTGAATGAATTTTCTCCCGCCAACTTAATTGCAGCTCTCGCCTAACGTATTGCCGATCATGCTGTGTAGAAAGTGCCGTTACTGTCGAGGACCGGCAGCTGTTTTCCATTCCGTGCCCAGTAGTGCAGAGGCAATGTTACATTTCTCCCGTTTGATTAGAATATCGCGGTATAGTACGTCTCACGTTCGGAAATCCACAGAGCGGTTTTTATATTTCAGCAAGAAGCCTCGTTTTGCATACCCCTTACTCTCCCATTGTGTAGAGTTGGCCGATGTCGGTCTGGATAACTTGTTTTCTAATCAGTAATCGGTTCTGTGCGCTCTTTTCTGCCTGGTCATTAAACATAATATCATGGCATACCTATACAAATCAAATGAAAGATCAATAAACTGAGTGATCAGTCGTCAAAATAATATTCCTAGTGATTTACGAGATCTTAATTCAGCTTCGATTTTTAAATTTCAAAGTCATGAACAGATTATTTTTTTGCCGGGATTAATAATTCTTCGCATTTAACGTCACATAATCAGAGCGAATTATCTTTACTAAAAACGCTCAAATTGATTGCGAAACAGGTAACAGCCCCTTTTTTCCGAACCTTTTTGATGGAGCAGGCAGCGAACCACTGCTACCTTTAGCAAAGGCTGTGCAAAGTTGCAGTACCTGACCAATGTCCAGGGGCGCTGCCAAAATAACCTGGTACGTACTATAGTGTAAAATCTCACGTGTGGCAAGTGGTTTGCTGGCTATGTTGCATGTTGCCATGACAGAGGACCCACGGTCGTTTCACCGCCTGCCAGTTTTTTCCCATAGTCGATTTGACGAGTTAGACAAACTTTTAATTTGAATTCACTTTCTATGCCTCGATTGGCATCTCTGTGCGTATCTCCGGACTCGATCGTACGTTGACGGGCGTGAATGACTTTTGTTTTAAATCTCTGGACGCTTTACAGTAAACGTTCTCGATTCGTGGAGATACCCTAAACTCCATTTCACGTTGAGAAGGAGAGTGGTATTGCGTCTTCCTCGAGGACCCACTGCTGCTAGACACGAGCCAAGAGTTTCAATACAGCCCATAGAGCCTTTTGTCCGTCTCAAGGCATAGCTTGCGAGTCTTAAAACTCTATCTCGTGTCTAGCAGCATTGGGTCTTCGAGGAAGATGCAAATCCACTCTCATTCTTAACGTGAATTGGAGCATTGGTTATTTTCCAGGACCACTCTGGGCAACTTGGCTAAAACGCCAATCTCAATATGGAATTTTTCTCAATGAGTCTAAAGCGCACGGAATGATACAGTTAGGCCTTCGATCCTGCTAGCCTAAACACTGTTTTAAAATGAACTTAGCAGTGACTTTATGTCTTACGTTAACTCTTGCGTTAAGTTATCTGTCGGTTATCTTGTCGGTTATCCAGGCTCGGATCTAGGCTTAAGCGACGTCGGCGACCGCTTAGGGCGCCACTTTTCTAGGGGCGGCATTTTCGCTTCAACAATTCGACTAAATTTTAAAATAACTATATTCATTTTCTAAATTTTCCTTGAATTTCCGGTACATTTATTGTGAATTCTTACATTTTAAACAAAATAACATGTCATACCAATAGTGCGAACGTCGACTAGGACACCAAAATATGAAACCAATTCATGTTCAAGTAGAATTTGCGCTTGCGGAATGTTTACTACTTTCGTCCAAAGACTGACGGTATGCGTCATAAGTAAGACTAGTCCCGAGTACTGCGCTCTACAGACCAAACGCCTAAATCCCGATTTCCCAATTTCGAATATTGCTCTTTTTTCCGAATTGAAGAAGAGGGGTATGGAGGATTTTCTTGAAAATCGCAGGGGGTATAGTAGACACCATGAAAATTTAATTGCAATTGAAGCAGGCGTTTGGTCTGTAAAGCGTGCGCAAACACACATACAAACAAAACAACACAGGAGTGTTTTTTATAATAGTATGTGAAATTGAAGAAATCGCTTCGCTCATCAATTACATGATGATATTTAATTCGAGTTAACGATCAAGGAAACACAAACAAGAATTAAATTATATCTTCAAACTGAAACATTTTTTGTGTTTATCCCGTTGTGTTGGGGGCGGGGGGGGGGGGGCGGCAAAATTAATCTCGCTTACGCCTGGAAAACATGTCGGTCCGGCCCTGCGGTTATCTGTTCGTTACGGCAAGCCAATCAGACCTCGATTGATCCTAACATTACTGCTACTACTAATTCTTACTACGAAGCAGGGATTGGAACCTTAACTCATTACGGTTCCGGTTCCGGTTCCGGTCCAACAAATTTGATCTCAAAGGGTTCGGGTTCCGGTTCCGGTTCCTGCGGAACCGAAACTTCAAACGGTTCCAAACGGTTCCATATTTTTATGCACTCGAAAAAAAAAAAATCCTCTACATACTTTCTTTGGTTCAGAGAGTGCTTTTTTGGCACTATTTTTTCACTTCAAGATCATTTTCGCAGTGATTGGGATTTTAAGAAGTACAATGCTATATTTCTGTGTTCTTGACATATTTGGTAGGTTTCATCATTCTTAAATAATTACTTTTTTCACAATTCATTGTTGGTCAAGCACAAAATACTTCCCTATTTTATTACTCTTAGGACCAACCATTTTTTATGCAATGACTCCTTTTGAACATGCTGTTTCGGCCGTGTGTCAGAGTGATCTATCAAAGATGTCTGGAGTCTGCAGCTTCACTATGTATACGAAATCCACAAGCTTTGCAAAATTATTTTTGCTGCGTCGCTGTGCGTGCTACGTTTCTCACTCTCTCTCGCGAATGTTTTCAAATATAAATTCTGGAAATTTTTCACATGAAATTGCATAGCAGCTAATTCCTTCTCTATATCTCTGAATTCAGATTGCCAGCAGGCACAGAAATCCAGATATTTCTGGCTATCAAGAAATACCGTCTTATTTTAACTTCTAAATGAAAAGCTGATTATACGAACGTAAATACATAACAAATCCCTGAAGTGTGGTGCTGGTATCAGCTAAAATCACGCGTTATATAAGCTTGGGAGTACGAACAGCCGGCGACTCACTCTAAGCCTGAAGAACACGACCAAATACCTTCTTTTTACACATGAAATCAACATAAATTTTGAAGTTGTACAATAATTATCATATCAAATCTTGAAAAAATTAAGTAAGTGTGGCATAAAAATGAGAAAGTCGGCCAAGTTTGGAACCGAAAAGAACCTTTTGGAACCGAAACAGAACCGTAACTATTTATTTCGGTTCCGGCTCTTACTTTTTTCTGTGTTGGGGTTTCGGTTCTGGTTACGGTTCCAGATTTCAAACGGTTCCAAACGGTTCTGGGTTCCGGTTCCGGTTCCGGTTCCAATCCCTGCTAAGTTAATTCTAAACCAGCCTTAATGTTTGGAATATGCATATCTGTAAGCTTATGCTACCACAAACTTAATAGTATGACTAACTTAACGTAAGCAAAATGCTAGACGATGCCAACATTTTACGTTACGTTAAAGTCAAAACTTAGTGGAACAGCTTCCTTCGCCGCCATGTTGAACAAAATTCTCCCATATTTTAGAAATTGCCCTACTTACTATTTACGAGATTCTGTCTTTACTTTCTGTCCGCTACCAATGACTACGCCCATCTTCAACGCAATACAAATTTCGTCCGTTATCCCTAGTAATGTATGTGTAAAGCGAATGCAATAATTTCAAATAATCAGTGTCAACTGTAATATCAATTACCCACTCCCCACTTCACATAGTAACATAATATGTACACAAAACATTGGCTACCGACCGCAAAATTCATTAAAAAAACCCTAGGTTTGTTTTTTGTTTGTTTGAAATCCCAAAACACGCACTGCACGCAGCAGGCAGTTGGGATTGCGTGTTACAGAGGCAAGTTATTTGAGCACCTTCACGCCACCAATTACGTGAAAAATGCTTTAAAACCCGTAATTATAAATAACGAAGTAAAGAAGCAACATAGTTCACGTCACGGTAGTATCCGTTTGTCATTCCGAACAATGAAATTTTCTTCAAATTCATGTTGTGTTATGCTATGTGAGTTCATTTTTGTGTATGTGTTATGTTGTTTGTCTCTGTTTACCCATTTTAATTAATATGACCACCCTTGAATTAATTTAGAATGCACACACGGCGAAAAAAAGCATTAACATGACAGCAGTGTCACATGCTGTGAACAATCAGATGTATTTTTTCAAACCCGACGCTTGCAAACCCGACGCTTGCAAACCAAGACGCTTGCAAACCAAGACGCTTGCAAACCAAGACGCTTGCAAACCAAGACGCTTGCAAACCTGACGCTTGCAAACCAAGACGCTTGCAAACCTGACGCTTGCAAACCCGACGCTTGCAAACCAAGACGCTTGCAAACCTGACGCTTGCAAACCCGACGCTTGCAAACCCGACGCTTGCAAACCAAGACGCTTGCAAACCAAGACGCTTGCAAACCAAGACGCTTGCAAACCAAGACGCTTGCAAACCTGACGCTTGCAAACCAAGACGCTTGCAAACCTGACGCTTGCAAACCCGACGCTTGCAAACCAAGACGCTTGCAAACCAAGACGCTTGCAAACCAAGACGCTTGCAAACCAAGACGCTTGCAAACCAAGGCGCTTGCAAACCTGACGCTTGCAAACCAAGACGCTTGCAAACCTGACGCTTGCAAACCCGACGCTTGCAAACCAAGACGCTTGCAAACCAAGACGCTTGCAAACCAAGACGCTTGCAAACCAAGACGCTTGCAAACCAAGACGCTTGCAAACCAAGACGCTTGCAAACCAAGACGCTTGCAAACCAAGACGCTTGCAAACCAAGACGCTTGCAAACCAAGACGCTTGCAAACCTGACGCTTGCAAACCCGACGCTTGCAAACCAAGACGCTTGCAAACCAAGACGCTTGCAAACCAAGACGCTTGCAAACCAAGACGCTTGCAAACCAAGATGCTTGCAAACCAAGGCGCTTGCAAACCAAGACGCTTGCAAACCAAGACGCTTGCAAACCAAGACGCTTGCAAACCTGACGCTTGCAAACCTGGCGCTTGCAAACCCGACGCTTGCAAACCAAGACGCTTGCAAACCAAGACGCTTGCAAACCAAGACGCTTGCAAACCAAGATGCTTGCAAACCAAGACGCTTGCAAACCAAGACGCTTGCAAACCAAGACGCTTGCAAACCCGACGCTTGCAAACCCGACGCTTGCAAACCAAGACGCTTGCAAACCAAGACGCTTGCAAACCAAGACGCTTGCAAACCCGACGCTTGCAAACCCGACGCTTGCAAACCAAGACGCTTGCAAACCAAGACGCTTGCAAACCAAGACGCTTGCAAACCAAGACGCTTGCAAACCAAGACGCTTGCAAACCAAGACGCTTGCAAACCCGACGCTTGCAAACCAAGACGCTTGCAAACCAAGACGCTTGCAAACCAAGACGCTTGCAAACCTGACGCTTGCAAACCAAGACGCTTGCAAACCAAGACGCTTGCAAACCAAGACGCTTGCAAACCAAGACGCTTGCAAACCAAGACGCTTGCAAACCCGACGCTTGCAAACCCGACGCTTGCAAACCAAGACGCTTGCAAACCAAGACGCTTGCAAACCAAGATGCTTGCAAACCAAGATGCTTGCAAACCAAGATTCTTGCAAACCAAGACGCTTGCAACTTAGAGGCTTCGCGTGTATAAACTAAGAGTACGGCACAGGAGCTAATAGGGATGCGATTAAATTTTGACTACTTTAGTTGTGTCGTTCAACTTATTGGAATTATTTTGGAAACAGTGGGTCGATCGTGTTATCTTTGTCACTGTGAGAGAGGTGCGTGATGAATAGCATAGCAGTTAAGGCAGGAATATTCCCGACTGAATATTCCCGGGAATAGGTATTCCCAAAACTGGGAATTTATGTTTAGTTCTAGCATTGCAATGGCCTTCAGTGTCAACTGTCAATCATCAATGGCTAACAGCTCTAGTCAGAAGGCTAAGCGATGGTGAACCGAAATTAATCCTTCAGTGCGATACATTTACATGTAATGTGTTGCCACAAACTGCAGAAACGATATTTTTTCATTTCAATACTAAAAATCTACTGTGCCAATAAAATATATTTTTTCATCAGTTCGTTTGGCACGAGAAAATTTCCGATATGGGGAACATTCCCGGCAATGTTCCCAAATTTTTAAAGTCGGGATTTATGCGCCACAAGGCAGGATGCAGGTGAAGCTACCAGGTAAACAGTAAACAGCCAGAGGAAGCTGCAAATGATGATAAATCTTAGCTATGAGACACGCTTGTTTTCACAATGTTTTTTCAATCAATTTTGTTTTGTGCCGGGCCAATTGATATAAATGGCTAATTATAAAAAATTGTGAAGTTGGCGTTGTATGCAAGATAGATTTTGTTGAATCCCAAGTCGAAACTGATCCATGATAAAGCTGACGACAATACTGCAGGCTTGGTGGCACAATTGTCGCAAGAAGAAAAAAAACACTTTACAGAGAAAACCTAATGGAAATAATTGAACACAAAATTTCTAGGAGTAATTACTTATTTAGAAAGAGCATTTCGAAAATGTTATTAGTATAGTTAACATATATATTTTAGGGCAAGTCTTTTTCAATCCGTTTTGAGGTACGGAATTTTACTTTGGGATGGATAAAAGTCTCATTGCGTCAAAATACAATGATACAAAATTTTAAAATTATGGCAACTATAGTAATCATATGAATACAGACCAATAAGTGAAACTTGAAAAAAAACGGATGTTTTTGTTTCGAAAGATGGCACAAGCGTTTGGCTAAAGCAATCATTATATTCTAGTAAGCACTCGCGTTACTTAGTAAGTGGTTGTTCTCTAGGTCATGGCCAATTCAGCTGTTATTAATGTCCATCTAAAAATACGTGTTTCCTCTCCTGTTTTAATGCCGATACGATGCAAGTCCCTCAAGGCGTAACTAACCTATCATTGCATGAACCAACACGCAATGAATTCTACAACTCCCCCCCCCCCCCCCCCCACCACGCCCAAAAAACGCTATACTCCACCATCAATGGGCCGCTCCTCGCTGGCTGCAGTTGTACGTCGACCACGGCCGAGTCATGCACCTCTTCGCACCCAACGAGGACTGCCTGCTGAGGGCCTGCAAGGACATCGGGGTCTCCGCCAAGCAGCTGCACCAGGACGTCGGGAGCATCAAGGAATGGCTGGCGCTGCAGCCTCATCTGCCTGCTGTCAACGGTAAGAAGTCATTGTATTCGAAGAGATCTTAGATGTCATATCCAAGTATTGGATTAAACGTGCTGCACGCTAATAAGTATGAAGCGAAAATTAAGTCTGAATTTGAGAAATTTCCCCCTTTGACAGTGTGGGAAGTAACTCGATATTTAAATTGATTGAAAAAACCCACATATTTGTTTACTGAAACTATGTAGCTAATGTTTTCACTCCTGTTGAAAAATATTCATAAGGGGGTTTAAAAAAAAGGGGTATAAATACTTAAGAAAAGTTCAACACAATAGGACAAGACTTAAACGTCAAGAGCAACGGCATACTCAAGTAACATATGTTATTCTCTCCTAATATTGCATTAGTTCCAATGCGTAAATATATTGATAGTGCATTTTTCCAGCTATTCAATCGCACATCAATCGCTTGCGGGTCTAAGAATCTATCCTGATCTAGTTTCACAAAAACCAAATCTTGAATCACAGAGAATATTCTTGCATTTATTTTCAAAACTGAAAGGATTCAAAACTGATTTTTCAAAACTGAAAGGAATCTGAAAGGATAGGAAAACTGAAACCCAATGACACATAAAGTCGCTTACCTGGAGGCTCGAATCATCAATGATCAGGTCAGATTGTGTAACTTTATTTCGTTCGATTTGGCTCGAAATCACTCGATTTCAAATCACTGCCCGTGCTAAACCGTAGGCAACGAATGATTTTGAAACCACAAAGTTACACAATCGCCCCCCTGACATGGAATCCTTTCGTGGGTGAGAGGCTAAATTATCGTGTCTTCTAGCCTTTTAACGCCAAGCGAGTCGTCCGCTGCAGCGGCGGCGTGTTTACGTTTCGTGCCTCGTAGACGCAATGTTAAATTTAAAATTTTTGTAAAATGTTAGATTGGCTTTTTGGGCACTTTGACCGGAGCCGGCCTTAAAAAAATAACCTAGTGTACACTAAACGACAACATACGGTAATGTGTTCGGGGCAAAAAAAAATCAGTACACGCCCGAAAACTATGCGATAGTCCGTAGGAAAACAAAGAAATGTCAACGAATATAGTTAATGACATGAATAAAAGGCAAAAGACTGTGTAAATGCGTGTAAATAAGACGTTTTGAATCATCAAATCGTTTTCGAAAAAACAAACAGTTCCGCGACGCGGAATCGAACACATGACACAATGACTGAACAAGCGCTCTACGAGCGTGGCCAGCAGACCACTTGCCGAAGGCTGCGATTTGACGCTCCTAGTATGCTAACCATGCGGTAGAAATTTAACATTGCGTCTACGAGGCACGAAACGGAATGGAGCCAGCGGCGAATGCAAAAGTGGGGAATGGTGGCTCGATGGTCTGTCCCTTTCGCAGAGAGTCTGCTCGTGGAGAACATGCTGCTGAGGTGCAAGGGCAGCGTGCAGGCGACCAAGAAGACGCTCGACTATCACCTCTCCATGCGGGCAGCCGCCCCGGAGTTCTTCGCTGACCGCGACCCTCTGGGAGATGAGATGCAAGAAATCGCACGCCAATGGTATATACGACACTACAATGCATTAAAATTCCAATAATATTATAAAACAAACTATGTAGCAGACCACCAGCATGTTCCGAATTGCGTGACACCAACTGGCAACACCAAGAGTTGACATGAGATGACACGACCTCATGACCTCGGAGCGGATAGTTAACCTAAAGTTGCTTCGTCACTTGGTACTGAAGGCGGCAACGCATTTGAACGGTTGCCGAGCGGTTTGCTTGAAATAGAGCGTCCTGATTGGTCCATATATTTACCACGGTGGTATCGCTAGTCCTCGCTAACTCTGCGTCGAGAATTGACACAGGCGTAAAGTTATACCTTGGCTTAGCGCGGGTTTAAGTTTACCACGGGAATAAGGAGTTTTAGCGAATGTACGAGAATTGGCCCCCAGCTGTTGCTTGCAAGTTGCCAGTGCTAGCCCACTTCGGTCGCGTGGGCTGGTGCAATTAACGCGTATTCCTGTGAATGTACAACGCGTAATATCACTCATCAAATAAACATTGTTACATCAATCAATTCACTTCCTTTTTGTTACTTGTTGTACCTACGTATGAGCCTGTTTGTTATACTTTAAATTGGTGTTAATTATCATCGATGAACTGTGCCGCGTGTGTGCTGTGGTGTTCGTTGTGGATTTATCCGGTGCCAATAGCATCAGCCATCCCCACCGGGATGCTATCCCCATTCTCCAAACGTCCGGATAGTTCAGATGATCAGGCCTTTCTGAGATTTAGCTTTTGAGTTGCGACTTACGAGTGGCTTACTTCGTGCACTGTGACCAAGAATTGCTGGCCTTGCGTTTAAGGTACAATGGCCCTTCCTTTCTGTGACCTACAATTTCAAAATAATTTTGACACTCGATGGGCCCGCTGCAAGAGGCCCGCCGTATGGCCGTTTCAATTGGCTCAGTGCAACAGTGAATGGTTTTTTAGATTCGTTGTTGCCCAAATACTGAAGCCTTAATTTCAATTGTCTCTAAAGCACAGGAATGTGATTTTCCGGGGTGGGCGGGAGGTGGGAGGGGCGATGGTCGGGCATCCTCAGGTTTTTATGCCACGAGCCGCCACTTATATCCAGGACCGCCCGTCCCTGTTCTTCACTCAAAGCTCTAATCACTCACGGTATTTCCATGTGCAACGCTCCTCTGGGCCAGCTCTCGTCTGAAGGCTACCGGGTCAGGCTCTTTGTCGTCTCGAGCAACTTTAGCCTGGACATCTACTCGGTGACAAAGATGTGGCTGATGCAAGCTGACTTGTGTCTCAAAGAGGTGCCGATACTTTTACCATGACCCACCGTTGTCAGGGGAGTGTTTAGGGTCTCTGAAGAGCCCTTAGGCGCCGTTGGATTTGGGGCACTTTACTTCATTGGTTTTTGAATGAATGAATAGTAGGGTTTTAAGGCGCCAACCTTATGGTCATTTTGCGCCTGAGCAAAATAATTGGGGAAAAATAAACAGTAAAATCCTTCAAGTGAAACACAGGAGTCTCACTACGTACGTCAATGATAATCGTTAAAACCTACAGCTAAACGCATTCTTTATAAATACTTGCAAATAGCAGAAAACTTAAAAGTTATGTACTTAGAATGTTGACTAGATGGCCTTGAAGGCGTATATTTCTTTTAAAAATTTAAAAAGTTTGTCGACTTCGTTAAGGTCGTCACCTAAGACCTTACTCAAGGTGCCCTCAAGCTTAAAGCGCCTTCGCATTTCCCTGTATTTACTTCATTCGACGAGGATATGTGTGACAGACAAAACATCGTTACATGTCTCACATCTGGGCGGGATCTTGTCTGCGGAAAACAGGAAAGAGTGTGTATAAGGAGTGTGTGTCCGATTCTCAGGCGCGAGAGGACCACCTCCTCCCGCCTCGTGGACCTGACCGCGGAGTCTCATGGAGCGATGGTGGTTTTAATTTCTTTTAATTTGTTATTAATTTCAAGGTCCCAAACTTGTTAGAACATATTTTTAAAATTATAGAAAAGGGAAGAGAGTTAAGGGATGAAGATTTCTTCTTTTGGTGTTACTTATGGTGAAAATCAACGCGCTTGAGGTCAAACTTCATTTGAGAGTGCCGACAGTTGACAGGGGGTTAAGTACGTATAATCCTGTAGGCATCAAGATGCGGCGAAATGGGAAGGCTGATGTTTTCGGGTTCTCTCGAAGCATAAGACAATACATTCAGGTTTCACGAATGATCATTTATTATCCGATACTTCTCTACAACCAAGTTCCAGGACTCACTCGTCCACTTGCTGCCTCAGAGCTGATCTTAGAAAATGATGCCGAGCCTGTGAATGCTCGGCTTTTTATACTCCGGTTTGTTCTGGGTTGAACCATATGTCAGGCCATGTGGTTTGGGCTGCAAATTGCAAGCTGGGGGGTGGCCTTGCTTGGACTCGACCTTTCGCCTGCCCAAGGCGATGAGAGACGTCAAGCCAGGGGATGCCCTAGCATGCACCTTGCAGTACCCCCCTCTTACATCATAATTTTTCCTAAATTCCTCATTTGCGTATTCACTCAATGAATTTGAATCAGTGAATCTAAACATTTTAAACATACTACTATATTCATTTTTATTTTAACACCAATGGCCCAGTAAATTATTTAATTTGAAATAAACTTTTAATGTCCTCTCCAGACACATATTTTGCAATTATGACACACACAAAAATAATATCTTAAACATAGAGGCAATATTACATGCACAGTCCTGGAAATACAGGTCCAATTATCATTTTCGCACTTTGGCACTCGGACTAGAAAGAGGACAATAGAACAAATTCGACCATCTCGTTATTTGTCTGTAATCCTAAATTGCTAGCTTTATATAATATATTTCTGCTAATTATTTCACTCGTGTTTTTCGGTCCTATTATCTTCGCGTCTGATTAAGAGTCGTCTTCTAATATAATCCGCTTATCACAGCTTATGATAAGAACAAGCACAATCTTTGCAAGTGCGAGCACAAATCAACATCTCCGAGATTAATGCAATTAAAATATTCCGTGAATCGTGATAAGCATAAACACTTACCATTAGATGTAAAAAAACGATAAATTCTTGTATATTGAGTTAGAATTGACACGATAGGGCTCGATTTTGATAGCTGATTATAATCGATGTTGAATCATAGTTTTCGCACGCCAAATGGCGATTCTGTGGGTCATTTAGACCACAGCAAAATTTCCCACACAGTTTCTTTTTTAATCTGGTCTAATCCTATTTGACGTTGATTGTAAACAGCACTTCGTGATGAATACTAAGAACTAAAATTATCAGATAAGTACATGTCGATGAAAGAAATCGATCGATTTCTGTAAGCGTATAGTTTCATTGCTACCATCGGAGTCTTTGTAAAAAGCACCATCGATCGCTTTTTTTAACTATTTTCTGGGATGATTTTTAGTTTGTTTGGACGTGATCTATACTAGATTGTAGATATACCTAAAGTCGGTATGTGTCGCTTGCTACGGAAGTATTTAGACACCTTGCGTATTGGTTACAATTGAAAAACAAACACAGTCAATAAAATTTAAAAGAGTGAAAATAAACAAAAACATCATCATAAAACAACGGAAATGTACTCGAATGTCGCGACGAACAAAATGCGAGATGACGGATTTGCTCAGGCTATTTCTTTCGCGTCGCTTTTCGTCGGCGAATTGGCGATTACACACTGAATATCACACTCGGTAACACACTGTGTGTTGGAATAGGATGCAGCACGACCAGTGCACCTGTCAAGTAGATGTCACTCTGTCGACTGAATGTTCACTTCTTTTTTCGTGGTTTCGCAAAACTCACAACCACCAAAAGATCACGTTAGCATGGAGCGCTAGATGTTTCCAAACTTTCCATATTTTTACTGCCAGACAACCCTTCAATTATGAGCAACAACCTAAAGTCCCAAGCATGGCAACGTTACCTGCAACATTTTTCTGCTGTGAAAGGATGCTAATTGCAAACACGTGCTGCTTTGCTAGATCCGATGAAGCGATAGTAAATATTTCTGTCGTGCGAGAATAATCCATCGAAATGAAACGTTCCGACCATTTCTCTAATAAACCACAGACAATATTATAATATTATATTCAATGTACCTACCATGATTCATTCCTCTTCCAGAAATCCAAGTTACACAATAAAATTAATTTCATTCCCAATTTTTCGAACACAATAGAAATATTGTTTCGTACATCAGTGCTGTCTAACATGAATAATTACTCTATTGTTATGTTCGATTTGAAGAGACAGAGGTTCCTTACGAAAAATGATAAAGACCAATAGAGACTGTAAAATTTATATTGGTTAGAGAAATATAAAAAAACTTGGGTCATAAACAATAATCCTGGGTGATCATAAACATTTGCGCTGCCTCTGGCTCGGCTATAATCCTCCACATCCGCTAATCAACACAAGTCAAAACATGCAACAAAATGACTCTTGTTGACATTCCGGTAGAGGGTGATCACTAACATTTACTGGTGCAGACCCTTACGGGGCGTGAAAAAAGAGGGTCTAAATTTGCTCCAAAAATTCTGAAAAAAAAACTGTGCATAGCGAAAGTGTGCGCGCTTGAGCCTTGCTACGCGCTTTTCCAATACAGAGCGAATGAATATTGATTTACAATCGATGTTTAGAGCTCATTTAGGCTCTTTTTGAAAATGTGTACCATATAAATTTTTGTAAAAATCAAATTAAGAAATACCAAGGCTCAAAGATATACTCTTCCTTCATCTACTGATATTTTAAAATTAAAGATTGGATTATTTTAAGGGGTTCATTTCTCCTCCCCCGTGGACCTCTGCATTCAACTTTTCTGTGGGGGTGGGGGTGAAAGGATTAACCGAGAGCAGCACTCTTAAGCTATAGCTATTTCACTCAGTTTATATTAGCTGCCCTAAGCTTTGCATGGTCCAGCCTCTGCTTCTTAATGACACACGATCTCCGCCACGATTTCGACGCTCTCGCTAACGGCTGTAGGTGCGGACGCTCCGGATGTCCTGCACGTCACGTGGCGGAGAGACGTCGTCTCGTCCAGCGTCGGTGTCGCAGGAGGCGTCGGGTTGATCGGCGAGATCGCCCGGGGGATTGCAGTCATTTCAAAGATGATTTGAGTCGTTGTTTCGTCTTGTCGGGCCGGTCTTTTTGGTGTGATCGGTGGGCTTGGAGGCAATGGTGAGATTTCCCGCGGAATTTTGCACATGTTTTTGATGATCCGGTCTAATCGTTGTCGTCCTTTAATGTGTTTGTTGCGGCTTCTCTTGTTTCTATGTTTAGTGTTGTTTTTTTCTAATTGTATTCGTTTTCTTTCGCCTTCTGAAGTTGTCCAAACAAACCTCGGTGTTTGGATATTCGTGATTGTTGCGAGCCGATACATGGTGTAGCCTCGTCGGGAGTGAACTGGATACTGTCCATCCGCTTGTGGGCTCCCGTATAGCACCCCCTCGTGTTCAGTTGATACTGCAGCGCCCCTTGAGGGCATTACGACCTTTGGCGAAGGTCGTATCCCTGGCTGGCCGTGTATGGAGTCAATTGGTCGGCGTTACATAGTGCCACCTAGCGTTTTGTAATAGGATCACTCAGTTGGTAAGTGTTTGACCCTATTTTTGCCGAGATCGACCATGGACCATCCCTTTTGGGTGCCAGGGAAGCGCAGACCTCTTTGGCGGCGTCGCTAATCGTGTGTGTGGTCCGAAGCACGTGCTGGCCCACGCTAAACTCTGCCGGACGATGTTTTTTGTCGTATGCTCGGCGTTGGGTTTCGTGGGCGTCGCCCTTGTTTTCGAATGAATGAATAGTGGGGCTTTGAGGCGCGTCAACCTGTTGGTCATTTTGCGCCTGATAAAAAGTTTTGAAATTAAATTCTTATAAAAGTAAAACTCCTCAAGTGAGACACAAAAGTCTCACTACGTCAAGATACAATAAAGCTAAATGATTAAATAAATGAGTATGCTATGATTAGATTTTCCGTAAGACATCAATAGCTTTTAAAAATTTGAACAATTTATCGATTTGTTTAGGATCGTCACCTAGGACCTTGCTAACAGTGTCCTCGAGCGAGAGGCGCCTTCTCAACCGCCTGTAATCGGGACATTCGATAAGGAAGTGCTTGACTGTAAGCATTTCATCGCAGGAGTCACATCTGGCGGGATCTTGTCAAGTGAGAATAAAAAGGAGTGAGTGAGAAGAGTGTGCCCGATCCTTAGGCGTGTGAGGACCACCTCCTCCCGCCGCGTGGGTCTGATCGAAGAGTCCCATGGGGAAATGGTGGTTTTAATATCTTTCAATTTGTTGTTTTCCTCTAGATCCCAGGTACACTGAAATTTATTTTTGAAAAGCGACTTGAAATGGTTTTTTAAATCATTAAAAGTCAGCATATCATTGTCTAGTGCGACCTTCGTTGTTGCGGCCTTGGCCGCCCTGTCTGCCAACTCATTGCCCTGTATCCCCACGTGTCCAGGGACCCAGCAGAACACCACCCTGACGTCCCTCGACGAAAGGGACGCCAGCAGCGAGTGTATTCCCTGGACGAGAGTGTGTGGGGAATACAGGGCATCAATCGCTTGAAGAGAGCTGAGCGAGTCGGAGCAAATTAGAAATGCCGTTTCATTGCGGCTCGACTCAATGAATTTCAGCGCCTGTAAAAGCGCATGCAGCTCAGCTGTTAGAATGCTGCACTTGTCATTTAGTTTAAAACCATGCGATATATCGCGACCAGAGATAACAGCACTGCCGACCGCAGTGTCATCTTTTGACCCATCGGTGAAAATTGTAAGAAAACCTTCGTGCTTTGAGCAAAGCACGGCGAACTGTTTCCTATATACGGATGAGCTAGTGGAGCTCTTGCTGTTCGCCGCTAGACCGAAAAGGCAAGATGGGCGCCCGGTTATCCACGGGGGTGTGGCGCTCAGACCATGTGGATAGCATTTCGGGTAGCGGAAAGCCGCTTCCACCAAGAGGCGGTTCAACCGTATGCCTGCAGGCAGAGTGGAGCTGGGTTTGGCGTTATAGAGAGCTTCAAAACTGGGCTTGAAGAGAGGCAAGAAAGACGGGTGTTTCTTCATGCACATTAGTTTTGATGCATATGAAGCGAGAAGGTATTGTCTGCGAAGGGCCAGAGGCGGTTCACTCGCCTCACAGAACAGGCTTTCGAGCCGGCTGGTGCGGAGAGCGCCAGTGGCAAGCCGGATACCTGTATTGTGGACGGTGTTCAGCGGTTTCAGGTAGCTATCCCTAGCCGAGGCGTAAACGATGCTACCATAATCCAGTTTGGATCGTACTAATGATCTGTAAAGCCTAAGCATTACAACCCGATCGACACCCCAGCTGGTGCCAGTGAGAAAGCGTAGCAGATTGAGCGATTTCTGGCACTTTAATTTCAACTGTCGAACGTGCTCTTTCCAGTTAAGTTTCTGGTCCAACCACAGACCCAGAAACTTGACAGCGTTCGCAAATGGCAGAGCAGCTCCCCTAAGAAGAATATCGGGAGCTGGATGTAAACCTCGATGCCTAGAGAAATGCACACAAGTGGCCTTGGTGTCAGAGAACTTGAACCCTGTTTGATCAGCCCACCTCACTAGTTTGTTGACCGTCATCTGGATTTGTCGGGCCGACGTGGCGATCGATCGAGATCGGCAGATGATCGCGATATCGTCAACAAACAGCGAGGCGGAAACTGGGGAACGAACACAATCCACGAGATACCATTGATTGCGATCGCAAAGAGCGTCACACTGAGCACGCTGCCTTGCGGCACGCCGTTCTCCTGTGTGAACGTGTCGGATAAAACATTGCCTACTCGGACGTTAAAAGTTGAATGAATGAATGAATAGTGGGGCTTTAAGGCGCGTCAACCTTGAGGTCATTTTGCGCCTGATAAAAGTTCGAGACAAAATAAAAAGTAAAGTCCTTCAAGAGGAACACAAAAGTCCCACTACGTCAAAGAACAACAAACAAAATTTACAAAACAGAACACAACACAACAACCAAAATGACTAGATATTCTTTAAAATGTTTGTTGCTTTTAAAAACTTGAACAGTTGATCGATTTGTTTTAGGTCGTCACCTAGCACTTTGTCAATGGTGCTTTCGAGCGAGAGTCGCCTTCGCTCTCCGCTGTATTTGTGACATTCAATGAGAAAATGACGCACAGTCAGCACCTCGTTGCAGGCCTCACACCTGGGCGGGATCTTGTCAAGTGAGAATAAGAATGAGTGTGTGAGGAGGGTGTGACCGATCCTCAGGCGCGTGAGGACAACTTCCTCCCGCCTCGTTGACCTGATCGACGACTGCCACGGAACAACGGTGGACTTTATTTCTTTTAATTTATTGTTTGATTCAAGGTCCCACATGCCTTGGAACTTATTTTTGAAAGAAGACTTGAAGAAGTTTTTCAAGTCGGTGCAACTCAGCCTGTCATTATCAACGACATCTTTCTCCAATGCAGCCTTGGCCGCCCTGTCTGCTAGCTCGTTGCCCTGTATCCCCACGTGTCCAGGGACCCAGAAGAACACCACCCTGACGCCCCTCGACGAAAGTGACGTCAGCAGCGAGTGAATTTCCTGGACAAAAGAATGTGAGGAATACAGGGTTTCAATTGCTTGAAGGGAGCTCAGCGAGTCTGAACAAATGAGGAACGCTTTCTCTTCGTTCCTCGACTCGACATGTTTCAGAGCAGATAAAATTGCATAAAGTTCGGCCGATAAAATGCTACATTTGTCGTTGAGTTTAAAACCTTTCGATATGTTATGACTAGAAGTGAATGCACAGCCAACCGCGCTGTCATCCTTTGACCCGTCTGTAAAAATCTTTATAAAATCTTGGTGCTTCGAACAAAGCTCAGCAAACTGTTTTTGGTAGACAATCGAGCTAGTGGAGCTCTTACTGTTTGCCGCCAGATCGATTATGCAAGATGGACGCATGGTTACCCACGGGGGTGTGGCGCTTATGCCATGTGGGTAAACCCTAGGGAATCGAAATGCGGTTTCCACCAGAATACGATTCAATCGCATGCCTGCCGGCAGCGTAGAGTTCGGTTTGGCATTGTAAGCAGTTTCAAAGCTTGGCCTAAACACAGGTGCGAAGGCCGGGTGCTTCCTCATACACAGTAGTTTGGCGGCGTATGATGTTAAAAGGTACTGCCTGCGCAAGGCTAGGGGCGGTTCACTCGCCTCACAGAACAGGCTTTCGAGCCGCCTGGTGCGGAGGGCGCCAGTGGCCAGCCGAATACCTGTATTGTGAACGGTGTTTAGTGGCTTCATGTAGCTATCCCTAGCCGAGGCGTAAACGATACTGCCGTAATCCAATTGGGATCTCACCAACGACCTGTAGAGCCGAAGCATAACGACCCGATCGGCACCCCAGCTGGTGCCATTGAGCATGCGAAGCAGATTAAGCGATTTTTGGCACTTCATTCTAAGCTGATGAACATGTTCTTTCCAGTTCAGTTTCTGGTCGAACCAAAGACCCAGAAACTTGACAGCGTTTGCAAATGGCAGAGCAGCTCCCCTAAGAAGAATATCGGGAGCTGGGTGTAGACCTCGATGCCTTGAAAAATGCACGCAAGTGGTTTTTGTGGTGGAGAACTTGAATCCCATGTTGTCAGCCTACCTCACTAATTTGTTGACCGTCATCTGGATTTGTCGAGCCGACGTGGCGATCGATCGGGACCGACAGATGAACGCGAGGTCGTCAACAAACAGCGAGGCGGAAACTGGGGAACGAACACAATCCACGATACCATTGATTGCGATCGCAAAGAGCGTCACACTGAGCACGCTCCCTTGCGGCACGCCATTCTCCTGTGTGAACGTGTCGGATAAAACATCGCCAACACGGACGTAAAAAGTGCGGTCAGTCATAAAATTTGAGATAAAAACAGGAAGTCGACCTTTAAAACCCCATGAAGACAGGGATTTTAAAATATTATATCGCCAAGTGGTGTCATATGCCTTTTCTAGATCAAAGAAGACAGCAATGGAGTGCTGCTTGCACAGGAACGAGTCCTGAATAAAGACCTCCATTCTAATAAGATGGTCGATGGTGCTTCGGTTTTTTCGGGAGCCACATTGCAGGTTAGAAAGGAGATTCTTAGACTCAAGCCACCAAACTAGTCTATTATTTACCATCCTCTCTAAGACCTTACAAAGACAGCTGGTCAGAGAGATTGGCCGGTAGCTGGCCGCCAGTTGCTTGTCTTTGCCCGGTTTAGGGATGGGGACTTGGATAGCGTGACGCCACTCGTCCGGAAAGACTCCTAATATCCAGATGTCGTTATACGCACCGAGCAGGATAGATCGAGCGTCTGGTGTAAGGTTCTTTAAAAACATATTGTGGACCCTGTCGGCCCCCGGAGACGTGTTCTTGGATGTCCGTATGGCGTTGTCCAGCTCCCACTCACTAAACGGCATGTTGTAGCACTCGGTGTTGGCAGAGGCAAACGACAGTTGTCTGCGCTCTGCTCTGTGCTTGATCTGTTAGAACGATGCCGAGTAGTAGCGGGAACTGGAGACATCTGCAAAGTGTTGTCCAATGCTGTCTGCTATTTCTTTGGGGGCCGTGAACAGGTGTCCATTGCTCATGATGCCAGCGATTACGTTTGGTTTGTGCTTTCCTCTTATTTTGTTGACACGGTGCCACACCTTGGTGATAGGCGTGACACACGTAAGCGAGGACACGTAATCATACCACGATTGCCGCTGTGCTTTTTTAAAGACTTGCCGGGCCTTGGCACGGAGCTGCCTGAATACCTGCAGGTTATTATTCGTGGGTCGCCTAGAGAACGCACGCAGGGCTTTTTTTCTTTCTTTGTGGGCTTTGGCACAATCTTCGTTCCACCAGGGGACAGGAATGCGCCGCGGCTTCGTGGAAGTTTGTGGAATAGATTCCTTTGCCGCACTAACGATTATCTCTGATATCTTTTGGATTTTTAGTTTGACGTCTGTTTCCTGGAGTGATCCACTGAGGTCTGCCAGTCCTGCAAACCGCTTCCAGTTCGACCGTTTTAAACTCCATTGAGCGGGGCGAGAAGGAATCTGGAAGTCGGTTTGGAGCCTCAAGATGATCGGAAAGTGGTCACTTCCACACAGATCGTCATGCACAGAGAATTCAAGAATAGATGCCACAGAAGGCGAACAAAGAGGCAAGTCGATCGCCGAGAAGTTCCCATTAAAAGAATTAAGCCTTGTTTTTTGTCCGTTGTTTAAAATGATCAAGTCGTTGTCATCGATAAAATTTTCAAGCATACGACCCCTGCCGTCAGCCATTGTGTCGCCCCACAGGGGGCTATGTGCGTTGACGTCACCCAACAACACATAGGGGTGGGGGAGTTGAGACACAAGGGCCTGGAGGTTTGGGGCCGTAGCCGGTGCCCACTCGGGAAGGTAAATGTTACAGAAGGTAACGGGTTGTGGCACATGGACTCGGACTGCCACTGCCTGGAGAGGTGTTGTGAGCGGCAGTGGACTTGACACCAGACTGTCCGAGACCAACGTGGCCACTCCACCGTGCGCAACACTACCGGTCAGGTCGTAAAAACGATGCAACGAAAAGTTTTTAAAAACAGGTTTGTCAGTTGGTTTAAAATGAGTTTCTTGTAAAAAGATACACAATGGGTTAAAATGAGATGTTAAAACCTTAACTTCTTCTCGGCGAACGTTGAAACCACGTACATTCCACTGTAGGAAAGCCATTTTATTTTCTTGGTGCAGGTGCCAGGCCCTCCATCGTAATCTTTTGTTTTTTTCTAGGCGCAACCATGGTGAAACCACCCTCGCCTTTCTGCACAGGAGTGGCATCTCCACCCTCCTCACAGTCCTTCGTGGACTCGCCCTCGGTTGACTTGGGGCCGGTCTCTTTGCCGATTTGGTGTTTGGCACCTTCGGGCTTCTTTGGCTTTTCTTTAAGTGCCTTGAGCTCTTCTTCCATTTTCTTGTTTTGAGCTTTTAATGATTGGTTTTCTTTCCGGAGTTGTTTTATTTGTTCAGTCTGCTCTTCAATCTTTTTCGTCTGTTCTTCCAGTTTTTCTTTGTTCTCTTTCTGGCCGGCCAAAAGAAGAGCCATCATCTCCATCAATTGTTTAATTTCTGTGGAGTCAGAGAGATGGACAACTTCTTTGGCAGGCTGAGCTCCAGCTGGTGGTGGCTTGGTTGCTTCTGAAAAGGATTTAGGGAGCGAGAGTTCCGGGGAGATAAGGTTATACTTCCTCCTAGCCTCTGAGATGGAAAGTTTGTCTTTGATTTTAATTTCGGTGATCTTCTTTTCCTTCTTCCAAACAGGACATTCCCTAGACCAGGCCGGGTGGGAGCCACCACAGTTCAGGCACTTGGCCTCCTTGTCACAGGGCTTGTCTCCGTGCTCGCCTGCCTGGCCACCGTTTGGGCACACGTACGGCCTCTCGCACGTGTGTTGAGTGTGGCCGAACTTTTGGCAGCGCAAACAACGGAGAGGGTTTGGAATGTGTTGTCGGACATTGACACGAATGAAACCGATAAACACACTCTGTGGAAGAACAGTAGTGCTAAAGGTTACAATG
The DNA here is from genome assembly GCA_921293005.1 of Nemoura dubitans. Lineage (NCBI taxonomy): Eukaryota > Metazoa > Arthropoda > Insecta > Plecoptera > Nemouridae > Nemoura > Nemoura dubitans. Next base: position 38,789,100 of record OV121075.1, read on the forward strand.
TGGAGTGGCGACGGCTTTAAAATGCCATCTTTTCGTGTATTAATACACTTGATCTCTGTGACTTGTTGATCTTTTAACTCCTCTAAAATAACCTTTTCGTCAATATCGACCAGATCGGGGCAGAAGATCACACCTTTGCAGGTGTTGAGTGTTTTGTGACACTCGACTGATACAGGGAAAGTGCCTAGAAGTTTAAGATTGGCAATTTTCTGCGATTGTTCCCAGGAGACAATTTCAATTAGCAGCGCTCCGTCGCGAAGGCGACTTACACTGTCTGTGTTGCCGATATACTTCAGGATGAAGTTATTAATTTTGAATGGTGATACACCGTGAAATGTCTTGTTTGTATCTTGTTCATCTCGTTTAACTACAAAGAATTTAGGGTATGTAGAATATTGTAACGAACGAACATTAATTGGTTTGTCGAACAAACCGGACAAATAATTAGGGGGGGGAGTTGGGGTTTTGTTTTTAGTTTCCATGCAAAAAAAACTGTAAATTTTCGTCTCCCGCGATCCCTGCCCACCATGGAGCCCAACCTAGGGGACGTAATAGCCAGAAATTTGGCCAGAGCGCCGGGGTTGTCCGGGAGATATAGCGGGGGAAACACCGACAACCGCGAGTGACCGTAGGGTTTGGGACTAACCGCAATAAAACGGCCATCACGCCACCGGTGCCCCCCCACTCATCCTGTGCAAGGTTTTAATGCCGAGACACGAGCCGATTGACTGGGGGTGGATTAGCCCCCAGCCGCCTGTTTTGAGTGAAGCCGAAACCGAAGGGGTGTGTTGGAAGGTATTCCCCGTCTGTTCTGCTGGCGAACTGGAGAATACCCCCTCAACCCCCAGGAAAATCCTTTCCACCCGTTCAAGGGCTCCACACACGGCAAACATGTGGGTTAGCGTTTTGGCCTGCACAAGGAGTCGGCCAGAAGAGAAGACAAGGATATAGGACAGAGAAGGGAAAGAATCGAGAAGGCAAAGACTCGAGTACACCCTATGCAGGCCACCAATCACCAGCTGCCTGGCACCGACAATCGACTGTGCGTCAAAAAAGGTATTCCGAAAGAAAAGCCAACAACGACAGCCAAATCGTCACTCGGGGAGAGAACCACACCGCTGTAGCAGAAGACAGACGGTGGTTTCGGGAGGCGGCAAGAAATGAAGCAAGACAGGAGATGAAGGAAAGGTGGTGAAAGGAAGGGTAAGAAAGGAAAGAGTGCACAGATCCTCCCTAGACCAGAGTCCGCATACCGCATCAGCGGCGTGGCCGGAATACTCTTGGTCTGGGTCCTCGCCGGGAGCCTGTCCGGTGTAGGAGACCTTACGGGGAGCGAAACCCTCCCTTCCGGCATGGCCTCCCGGGTCATCGGACCTCGCAAACCCCCTCACGACGGTAAGGTGGTAGTCCTCAAGGGGGACGTTAAAAGTTCTGTCGGTCATAAAATTTGTAATAAAAACAGGAAGTCGACCTTTAAAACCCCGTGAGAACAGGGATTTTAAAAGGTTAAAACGCCAGGTGGTGTCGTAGGCCTTCTCCAGGTCGAAGAATACAGCAATCGAGTGCTGCTTGCACAGAAACGAATCCTGAATGAAGGCCTCCATCCTGACCAAATGGTCGATCGTACTCCTGTTTTTTCGAAACCCACATTGCAAGCTAGAAAGCAGATTTTTAGTCTCAAGCCACCACACCAGTCGGTTATTTACCATCCTTTCCATCACCTTACAGAGACAGCTGGTCAGGGAGATTGGCCTGTAACTGGTCGCCAGTTGCTTGTCCTTGCCAGGCTTGGGAATTGGAACTTGAATAGCATGCCGCCACTCATCCGGAAAGACTTGTGAAATCCAGATCAGGTTGTACACATCGAGCAAAGCCGAGCGAGCGTCTGGCGTGAGGTTTTTCAAGAAGGTGTTGTGGACCCTGTCGGCCCCCGGAGACGTGTTCTTCGATGTCCGTATGGCGGTGTCCAGCTCCCACTCACTAAACGGCATGTTGTAGCACTCGGTGTTGGCAGAGGCAAACGACAGTTGTCTGCGCTCTGCTCTGTGCTTGATCTGTTGGAACGATGCCGAGTAGTGGCGGGAACTGGAGACATCTGAAAAGTATTGGCCAATACTATCCGCGATCTCCTTGGGGGCCGTGAACAGGTGACCATTGTTCTTAATTCCAGCTATTGTATTAGGCTTGTGTTTGTTCCTTATCTTATTTGCCCGGTGCCACACCTTGGTGAGAGGCGTGGTACACGTTAGTGCAGACACGTAATTATACCATGATTTGCGCTGAGACTTTTTAAAAATTTGACGTGCCTTGGCACGGAGCTGCCTGAACACCTCCAGGTTATAATTTGTGGGTCGTCTGGAGAAAGCACGGAGAGCCTTTTTTCTTGCCTTTAGAGCTTGATCACACTCATCGTTCCACCAGGGAACAGGAATGCGACGCGGCTTCGTGGAAGTAAGTGGAATTGCCGCCTCTGCTGCACTTATGATGATTTCTGACACCTTTCTAACTCTAGAGTTGACCTCTGTTTCCTGGAGTGAATCACTGAGGTCTGCCAGTCCAGCAAACCGCTTCCAGTTCGCCCGTTTTAAACTCCATTGAGCGGGGCGAGAGGGGATCTGGTAGTCGGTTTGGAGCCTCAGGATAATCGGAACGTGGTCACTTCCACAGAGGTCATCGTGTACAGTGAATTCAAATAATGGTGCCACAGAAGGCGAACAAATGCAAATGTCTATCGCCGAGAAAGTCCCATTAAAAGAATAAAACCTTGTTTTCTGTCCGTTGTTTAAAAGAATAAGATCGTTGTCATCGATAAAACGTTCGAGCATACGACCCCTGGCGTCAGCCATTGTGTCGCCCCACAAGGGGCTATGTGCGTTGACGTCACCCAACAACACATAGGGGTGGGGCAGTTGAGACACAAGGCTTTGAAGGTTCGGGGCCGTAGCTGGCGCCCACTCAGGAAGATATATGTTACAAAAGGTAACCGGTTGTGGCACGTGGACCCGGACTGCCACTGCCTGGGTAGGTGTTGTGAGCGGCAGTGGACTTGAAACAAGACTGTCCGAGACCAACGTGGCCACTCCACCGTGAGCGATATTTCCTGTCAAATCGTCACAACGATAAAATGAATAATTCCTAAAAACAGGTTTGTCATTTTGTTTAAAATGTGTCTCTTGTAAAAAGATACACATAGGGTTAAAATGGGAGCTTAAAAGCTTAACTTCTTCTCGGCGAACATTAAACCCACGAACATTCCACTGGAGGAGAGCCATTTATGGGAATGTTACGGGCATCCCGCCTTGCGTGGAACGCTTCTTTGGCACGGTGCCCTGCTCCTTTTCAACGGGGCGCTTCTCCTTGACGACAGCCGGCCCGCTGCAGTCCATGCTCTCGCCCTCGTTTTGGGGTGCAAGGGACTCCTGACAAATTTGCGAGTCGCTTTGGTGTTTAGTTGCAACTGGTTTCTTTTGGTTTTCAGATTTTTCTTTTTTTTCTTTCAATGCTACTAATTCTTCTTCCATTTTCTTGTTTTTGTTTTCGTTTTTTAATGTTTGATTTTCTTTTCGGAGTTCCTTGATTTGTTCTGTCTGTTCTTCAATGTTTCTTGTTTGTTCTTCAATCTTTTTCGTTTGAGCGTCAAGCTTTTCTTTATTTTCTTTCTGGCCGGCCAGAAGAAGAGCCATCATCTCAGTCAGTCGATTGAGTTCTGCGGAGTTGGTGGGATGGGCATCTTCTTTGACTGGCTGGGCAGCAGGTCGTGTGCTGGCGGCTTCGGAAAAAGACTCGGAAAGTGTGGGTTGAGGACAGATCAGATTATATTTCCTGCGAGCCTCGGAGATAGACAGCTTCTCTTAGGTTTTAATTTCCGTTATCTTCTTTTCCTTCTTCCAAACAGGACATTCCCTGGACCAGGCTAGGTGGGAGCCACCACAGTTCAGGCACTTGGCCTCCTGATCACAGGGCTTGTCAACGTGCTCGCCTGCCTTGCCACAGTTTGGGCACACGTGCGGCCTCTCGCACGTGTGTTGGGTGTGGCCGAACTTCTGGCAGCTCAAACAACGTAATGGATTAGGAATGTGTTGACGGACACCGACGCGGATAAAACCAACAATAAGATTTTCGGGCAAAACAGTAGTGTTGAATGTAATGACGTGAAGTGGCGACGGTTTCAAAACGCCATCCTTTCTGGTGTGAATACATCGGACTTCAATGACATTCTGATCTTTCAACTCCTGAAGAATCACCGTCTCATCAATACCGATCAAATCTTGACAGAAGATGACACCTTTGCAAGTGTTTAATGTCTTGTGGCACTCTACAGTTACGGGAAAGGTTCCTAAAAGTTTAAGATCCGAAACCTTCTGCGACTGCTCCGCAGAGCAAACTTCAACCAGAAGGGCTCCGTCACGGAGCCGACTGACGCTGTTGGTGGAGCCGATGTATTTGGAAATGAAGTTGTTTATCTTAAAAGGCGACACACGGTTAAATGACTTGCCTTGATCTTCTTCGTCTCGTTTAATCACGAAGAATTTCGGAAACGTGACTGTTTGAAACGAGCGAACATTGATTGGTTTGTCGAGCAAACCAGGTAGATAGTTAGGGGGGGGGGGGAAGGGGGTTTTTGTCGTGGGAATCCATGCAAAAACAGTTAAAATTTCATCTCCCGCGATCCCTGCCCACCACGGAGCCCAACCTAGGGGACGCAGCGCCGATATAAAATCGACGACTTATCTTAGGTACAACGTACCTCTTTCGCCGGGGTTGTCCGGGAGATATAGCGGGGGAAACACAAGAAGATGACAGAAGACACAGAAGATGACACCTTTGCAAGTGTTTAATGTCTTGTGGCACTCTACAGTTACGGGAAAGGTTCCTAAAATTTTTAAGATCCGAAACCTTCTTCGACTGCTCCGCAGAGCAAACTTCAACCAGAAGGGCTCCGTCACGGAGCCGACTGACGCTGTTGGTGGAGCCGATGTATTTGGAAATGAAGTTGTTTATCTTAAAAGGCGACACACCGTTAAATGACTTGCCTTGATCTTCTTCGTCTCGTTTAATCACGAAGAATTTCGGAAACGTGACTGTTTGAAACGAGCGAACATTGATTGGTTTGTCGAGCAAACCAGGTAGATAGTTAGGGGGGGGGAAGGGGGTTTTTGTCGAGGGAATCCATGCAAAAACAGTGAAAATTTCATCTCCCGCGATCCCTGCCCACCACGGAGCCCAACCTAGGGGACGCAGCGCCGATATAAAATCGACGACTTACCTTAGGTACAACGTACCTCTTTCGCCGGGGTTGTCCGGGAGATATAGCGGGGGAAACACCGGCGGTCGCGAGTGACCGTAGAGTTTGGGACAAACAACTATTGTACAGCCATCACGCCACCGGTGCCCCCCCACTCATCCTGTGCAAGGTTTTAATGCCGAGACACGAGCCGATTGACTGGGGGTGGATTAGCCCCCAGCCGCCTGTTTTGAGTGAAGCCGAAACCGAAGGGGTGTGTTGGAAGGTATTCCCCGTCTGTTCTGCTGGCGAACTGGAGAATACCCCCTCAACCCCCAGGAAAATCCTTTCCACCCGTTCAAGGGCTCCACACACGGTAAACATGTGGGTTAGCGTTTTGGCCTGCACAAGGAGTCGCTATGCAGTACTCCCTATGCAGGCCACCAGTCACCAGCTGCCTGGCACCGACAATCGACTGTGCGTCAAAAAAGGTATTCCAAAAGAAAAGCCAACAACGACAGCCAGATCGTCAACTGGGAGGGAACCACACCGCTGTAGCAGAAGACAGACGGTGGTTTCGGGAGGCGGCAAGAAATGAAGCAAGACAGGAGATGAAGGAAAGGTGGTGAAAGGAAGGGTTAGAAAGAAAAGGGTGCACAGATCCTCCCTAGACCAGAGTCCGCGTACCGCAACAGCGGCGTGGCCGGACTACTCTTGGTCTGGGTCCTCGCCGGGAGCCTGTCCGGTATAGGAGACCTGACGGGGGGCGAAACCTCCCCTCCCGGCATGGCCTCCCGGGTCATCGGACCACGCAAACCCCCTCACCACGGTACGGTGGTAGTCCTCGAGGGGGAAGGTGTCTTATGTTTAAAAAACTATTTGATAGTGACTCTAAAAACTAGATTGCGTCATCCCGCAGGACGTAAGCTTGGGAGAGGTACACATCCACGACATCCGGCATCTGAGCATGCGGCACGTCAGGCAGTTCACCCCCATGCTGTTGCAGAAGGCCATGCAAGTGGGGATGGTGAGTAGGAGTTAGGTAACACACACACTCACACTTGTTTTTCGGCAGATCTTTAGTTATGCTAAACCAGGCTCCCTGTCTGGTTCCCGAAGATTCTCAAATGTCGTGAATATGCTCATACTAGGGCAAAACTTAGCTAAGCTTTATTTAAGGCTCAACAAAAAAGTTAGTTAAGGTTGGGGGAACCAAATGGGACTACGGATAACTACAAAATATTTTTAATCGAGATTTGTTTGGAGAGATTGTTTACAATATCTTTATTTATCTTATCAATCTAAAAAAAAACTGTTCAAGAGGTGTAAAACACAATTACAAATCTATGTCCCGCCGTTGAGAACCTTACACAATTTTTCAGATTTAAATAACATTTTCTATTTTTATTTCGTCATCTTTTCCTTCTCTACTTACCAACTCCATGCACATTTTCTAACAGATCCGCCATTTTGCTGTCAAAACACAAATATTTACACTCCAAACAATGTGACTCCCAATCTTCACCCGATCCAAACAGTTCGTTTAAGGTGGAATCATCTTGGCCAAGATACATCTACCAAACAATCGTTTAAAGGCAATCTATTGACAGCCCCTACATAAAAGCTTGCCTCCTTTAATATATAAGGCTTTCAAATAAGGTACGTATCATTTTTGTGATATTGCCAAATTCTGTCATAAATTTTCTAAATAACGTCCGTAACTATGCGGATCATTAAGTTCCACAGTGACCATAGTTTTCCATAGTTATTTTGTTGGGACTGTCACTAATAGTTTGCCTGTAAACAACAGCTTGGAAGATATTCTTTGGCCCAAGAGATCACTCCTAACATTTTTCGATATTGGTTCCTAACAGAACGGCTACAAGGCGAGAGTTAAGGGGGTGCATCTGCTGAACGCGCCTCCTCTGGTCAACACGCTGGTATCGCTGCTGAAGACATTCATACCGAAGTTAGCGGCCAGGATCCACATCCATCCTGACCTCGAGTCCTTGCACAAGTTCGTCGACAGGGAGATCCTGCCCAAAGACTACGGCGGAGACCAGAAGCCACTGATAGAGCTTGCCAGTGAGTACAGAGCCAACCATGACACTAATAGTGCTGATGGGGTAAAATTATTTTCACAAGATGGATTGTGGTGTTTAACGGCACGTCAGCTCCGAGGCTATTTGTGCCCAACACATGTTAAAGTTTAAAATTATTCAAGGTAATTTCACAAAGCTAGTTTTACTATCTACACCAGTGGTAAAGTATTACAAATATATGATTATTCCCTGTACCTATAAAGGCAACAAGCATTACTTGAAGCTATTCGGAAAGATGTATTTACATTCGGCTGCGAAAGCAAAATTTGCAGTAAGATTGCAATCGAAAAGAATTACATTTTCAGCTGGTAATTGACGAGCGTAGCGAGCGAAGCCAAATCTTCAATTTCGCTAGCCCAAAAACAGTGAGCTGTCATGGGTTGCGTTTGATCCTCACAGACGACTGGCAGAAGAAGATGGAGAGTTTTCGGGGCTGGTTCCTGGAGCAAGAGGCCAGTGGGAAAGTGGACGAGTCCAGACGACCTCCGAACAGCGTCAACAAAAGATCGGACTTCTTTGGCTACGAAGGAACGTTTAAAAAACTTGAGGTCGATTGAATTTAGGGGTTGAAGTTATAAAAAGAGAGGCCATTCTCAAGTCGTGTAAATTTCTCCGTGTTTAAAAATATGTGTGAACATCTAATCAAATGATTTAATAGCCGATCAAAAAGGTTTACCCTTTGAAAACATCTTTCAAACTGGGATTTGGATGCTAAATAAAAGTCTCACTGGTCATCAAAAGTTAAAACATAAAAATTTTCCACAGTAGGTACAGTAATCATAAAAGATTCAAAATCTCAAAAGTCTCACTGGGAAACCATTGAGACGTTTGTTTAGCATTCAAATCGCAGTTTGAAAGAGTGTTTTTCTAAATCTAGTGCTGAAGATATAGGACATAGTAGACATGAGTCTTAGAAATTCAATAAGGTTTATACCTTGTTTTAAATTGTTGGACTTTGCCCATGTGGTGAGTAAAAACTATAGTTGTGTGCTTCCGCTCAGTTGTGACTTGTGAGTGTGACTTTTGACCTAAAAAGAATCGAAGTCACCTACGTTTCGACTCTTTTACATTGTGATATTATTATTATATTCACGGCATACTAATTTGGCTGGACACCAACTGTATTAAAAAAAAACTCTCCGAAACCATAACAGTTTAAAAATACGACTATACGGAAAAAATCTGTCTGAAAGAAATACGGTCCGAAATTATTTTCTTCCGTAGCGACTGTACTGCGTCAATGGCTGGAGCAGTTATTTCCTTCAAAGAAGCCAAAATTTGTCCGGAGTAAAATTTCAAAGTCAGTTATCTCAAACAAAGTAGGTACAACATAAACGGTGTTCCACAGGGTTCCATTTTGTGACCACTTCTCTTCATAGCTTATATAAATGAAGTGATCTTCAGCCTAGATAAAAATATTTCATTAAGCGTACATGCCGATGATATGGTTGTAAATTTGTAGTAATATAAAAGAAATAGAAGTTATAACAAGACTAAATGAAAATATCAATGTGATGCACGAATGGCTAAATGTAAACAAGCTTAAACTGAACTAAAATAAAACTAAAGCAATGTACAGCTCTGGACTTTGTAAGTGAGCTAGTCGAATATCGGCTATGTCCTCAGAAAGGTTTGGCTGAAATCAGCATAGGTATGCCAGGTACCGACCACGTGGCTAAGCACATGGATACAAGGCATGACGAGTGATGGTGGGTCTGAATCTCGTTTTTATAAACCAGTTCTTTTATCTGCAACTACTTTCCCCTTTGAAATGACAAACGACCAAGCTGACAAATCGATACTCTATCGAGGTTTGCATGAGATTGCACAGTCACCAAATGTCATCAAATCCGTAATTTTTAAGTTACAAGAAAGATTAAAACACTTCCTGGGTCTTCCTTTGAAAACAAAAAGATCAAATGTATTAGTTTTGCAATATTTTCGGAAAATATGGCATTCACTATGAGATAGAATTAAATTTTCATAATTGAACGCGTCATTTCAACCCGCCGGGACGAGGTATAGCCATCAGAAAGGTATGGACTCCGGCACGACAAATGACTTGATCGAGAGCTGATAACAGAGGTAATAAAGAGGAATAAAATTAAATCGCATTGCGGACGCAAACGTTTTCCAAAAATCTAAAGAATTGACTTTATAATTGAGTTTGTCTCAAAGAACAAACACATGCTGTTTTTGAATTAATGTTTTACCTCTAAAATTACGCATTTTTGGCCAAGGTTGGTGTTATGCTATAGCATGCGAAAGTCGAGTGATCAAACAATGCGCATGTGTTCTAATGATCATGAAAAAATAATATTTATAATGGCAAACCAGTTTTATTTTCATTATCAGTCCTGCTAAAGCCCTATCTATATCAATGAACCGCAGAGGGAACAAACTCATTCACTCTCGCATCGCATTTTGGTCACGATGGCAGGATATGTCCACTGGCCTCGTGATACTAGAGTAGCCGTTTTTGGGCATGATAGAGCACGAACACCTATCACCCCGAGCTGCTGGAGAGCATTTTGGCGTTTCGGCGGCAACCGCGAAGAGATGGTGGAGACATTATAGTGACACTGGCAGCATGGAGCGCAGGTAAATATATTTGCACATTATTTTAATATAATAATATGCTTGTTAGTTTTAAACTCCCAATAAGCGTAGGAATTGTTTACTCCATAGCTAAGGAATATGTTTTAAGAACATTATGATTTTCTTAATCTGTATGTTTGTTATTATTTTTAATGATGACGAATGTAAACAAAGTCTGCATGCCACTGTGAACTGACACAAACTCGTTTAGGCCGGGCACTGGAGCGCAGCGCGTGTCTACGGAGGCGCAAGACGACGCCTTGACGACGCTGGCCGCCAACAACCCTTTCAACCACTCGACGTGGCTGACGGCGACCAGCAACTTCCCTGGCTGCACCAGGACGGCGAGAAGGAGGCTTCGCGAAGTCGGCCTGATCGCCCGACGAGCAGCCATCAAGGAAGTCCTGACCGACGACCACCGCGTGGACCGGATGGCGTTCGCGGCCGCCCACCTCGACCACGACTGGGGACGCGTCGTCTTTTCCGATGAGAAGGTGTTTTCATCGGCGAACGATGGGCCACAGATTGTGTATCGGCCCAACAACTCGCGCTTCGACTCCGACTACGTCTTCCAGCGCCAGCAAAGCGGTCGCTTCTCAGTGAGCACCTGGGGCTGGATTTCGGCGGCGGGGGGTGGAATGCTGTGGCGGGTGGACGGCAACCTCACCGGGCTCCAGTATCGGGACATCCTGCGGGATGTAATGGTCCCCTCTGTTCGGGTTTTATACCCAGACGGACCATTTGAATTCCAGCAGGTAAGAATCAGCTCAATATCCAACCCATGAACGCATAATTATAAACATAACATCAAATTATTAAATAACATGGTATTGCTTATTTCCAGGATAACAGCCCGATACATTATGCCCACGTGGTGCAGGACTGGCTGGCCAACCAAGCCGACATCGAGCCTTTGGCTTGGGTTCCTCGGGGTTGTGATCTCAACCCCATCGAGAACGTGTGGGCGGAGGTCGTCCGCACGATGAAAGATCGTTGGGTGCAGCCAGCCAACAGGGACCAGCTGTGGGACGCCGTGGAGGCCGCGTGGCTGGACGTCACCGAGGGGCCTCTTTTCGTGCAGACACTCGTCGAGTCCATGCCGCGCCGAATGGCCAAAGTGCTCGAGTACGAGGGAGGCTGGACGGGCTACTGAACCAATTAGCTCGCTTTTCTTTTCTTTACATTATTATTTGTCGTGTGCGGAAAACACACGCGCTTTGCCAATCAGAATCTAAATGAATGATTGAATGAATGAATGAATGAATGAAAAGTGGGGCTTTACGGCGCGTCAACCTTTTGGTCATTTTGCGCCTGGAAAAAAAAAGAAAAATTTTGAAATAAGAAGTGAAATCCTTCAAGTAAGTCACAAAAGCCTCACTACGTCAAGATATTAAATGTTTAAAATACTAGTTCTAAACGCATTTTTATAAATACTTGCGAGTAGACTAACAGCTAGCTAGAAATTAGTTGTTGTTTTTGACTAGATTGTTCTAAAAATGCCAGTTTCTTTTAAAAACACAAAAAGCTTGTCGATCTCTTTAAGTTCATCCCCGAGGACCTTGGAGATGCTGTCCTCCAGAGCGAGGCGCCTCCTCGATCCCCTGTATTTGTGGCACTGGAGGAGGATGTGCCGAACAGTAACGACCTCGTTGCAAGTGTCGCACCTAGGTGGGATTTTGTCGATGGAGAACAGATAGGCATGAGTATCGAGCGTGTGCCCTATCCGCAAGAGCGTGAGGACAACTTCTTCTCGTCTGCTGGACCTAATCGAGGAATCCCAGGGAGAGATAACAGATTTGATTTCTTTCAGCTTGTTATTAGTCTCAAGATCCCACATGTCTTGAAACTTCTTTTTAAAAAGTGTCTTGAAGAAATTCTTCAGGTCATTGAATGTAAGCAGGTTGCTGTCAATCGAGGCCTTTAGCGTTGCAGCCTTGGCCGCCCTGTCTGCCAACTCATTACCCTGTATCCCCACATGTCCAGGGACCCAGCAGAACACCACCCTGACATCCCTCGACGAAAGGGACGCCAGCTGCGAGTGAATATCCTGGACGAGAGTGTGTGGGGAATACAGGGCGTCGATCGCCTGGAGAGAACTCAATGAATCGGAACAGATTAGGAAGGACTTTTCATCTCGACTTGACTGAATGAATTTCAGCGCCTGTAACATCGCATGCAGCTCGGCTGTTAGGATGCTACACTTGGCATTGAGTTTGAAACTGTGTGAAATATCGCGACCCGAGATAAAAGCGCTGCCAACGGCGTTGTCATCCTTTGACCCATCGGTAAATATGTGAATAAAACCTTGATGCTTAGAGCACAGCTCGGCAAACAGATTCCGATAAACAATTGAGCCAGTGGAGCTTTTGCTGTTCGCCGCCAATTCTGTAAGACAAGTTGGACGCCCGGTTATCCACGGGGGTGTGGCGCTGAGGCCATGTGGATAACACTAAGGATAGCGAAAAGCAGCTTCCACCAAGATGCGATTTAATCGCATCCCTACAGGTAGCGTGGAGTTGGGTTTAGAGTTGTAGATTGCTTCAAAGCTGGGCTTGAACAGTGGCAAGAAGGCCGGGTGTTTTTTCATGCATAGTAGTTTGGCAGCATACGATGTGAGCAGGTACTGCCTGCGCAAGGCTAGGGGCGGTTCACTCGCCTCACAGAACAGGCTTTCGAGCCGGCTGGTGCGGAGCGCGCCAGTGGTAAGCCGGATACCGCTATTGTGGACGGTGTTTAATGGTTTCAGGTAACTGTCACTCGCAGATGCGTAAACGATGCTTCCATAATCCAATTTGGATCGCACTAATGCCCTGTATACCCTTAGCATCACAACTCGGTCTGCGCCCCAGCTGGTGCCCGTGAGCATGCGAAGCAGATTAAGTGATTTCAAACACTTTAATTTCAACTGGTGAATATGCTCTTTCCAGTTAAGTTTCTGGTCCAGCCACAGACCCAGAAACTTAACAGCGTTCGCAAATGGCAGAGCAGCTCCCCTAAGAAGAATATCGGGAGCTGGGTGTAATCCTCGATGCCTCGAAAAGTGAACACACGTGGTTTTGGTTTCAGAGAACTTGAACCCAGTTTTGTCAGCCCACCTCACTAATGTGTTGACCGTCATCTGGATTTGTCGAGCGGACGTAGCAAGCGACCGAGCTCGGCAGATGATCGCGAGGTCGTCAACAAACAGCGAGGCGGAAACTGGGGAACGAACACAATCCACAATGCCATTAATGGCGATCGCAAAGAGCGTCACACTGAGCACGCTCCCTTGCGGGACGCCGTTCTCATGTGTGAACGTGTCGGATAAAACATCGCCAACACGGACGTTAAAAGTTCTGTCAGTCATAAAATGTTTGATAAAAACAGGAAGTCGACCTCTAAAACCCCATAAGAACAGGGACTTTAAAATGTTAAAACGCCAGGTGGTGTCGTAGGCCTTCTCCAGGTCGAAGAATACAGCAATCGAGTGCTGCTTGCACAGGAACGAATCCTGAATGAAGGCCTCCATCCTGACCAAATGGTCGATGGTACTTCTGTTCTTACGAAAGCCACATTGGAGATTGGAGAGAAGTTTCTTGGTTTCCAGCCACCAAACAAGTCGATTGTTGACCATTCTCTCCATCACCTTGCAAAGACAGCTGGTCAGGGAGATTGGCCTGTAACTGGCTGCCAGTTGCTTGTCCTTGCCAGGCTTTGGGATTGCGACTTGAATGGCGTGCCGCCATTCATCTGGAAAGGCTTGAGTAATCCAGATCTCATTATACGTGTCCAGCAAAATGGATCGGGCATCAGGCGTGAGGTTTTTTAGGAACATGTTGTGGACCCTGTCGGCCCCCGGAGACGTGTTCTTCGATGTCCGAATGGCGGTGTCCAGCTCCCACTCACTAAACGGCATGTTGTAGCACTCGGTGTTGGCAGAGGCAAACGACAGTTGTCAGCGCTCTGCTGTGTGCTTGATCTGTTGGAACGATGCCGAGTAATGGCGGGAACTGGAGACATCTGCAAAGTGTTTGCCAATGCTGTCTGCGATCTCCTTGGGAGCCGTGAACAGGTAATGCCAGCTATTGTATTAGGCTTGTGTTTGCCCCTGATCTTATTTGCCCGGTGCCACACCTTGGTGAGAGGCGTGGCACACGTGAGCGAAGACACATAATCATTCCATGATTGGCGCTGCGACTTTTTAAAGACTTGACGTGCCTTGGCACGGAGCTGCCTAAACACCTCCAGGTTATGGTTTGTAGGTCGTCTGGAGAAAATGCGGAGAGCCTTTTTCCGTGCCTTTTGCGCTTCGTCACACGCATCGTTCCACCATGGAACGGGTATGCGACGTGGATTGGTGGAAGTTTGTGGTATGGACTCCTCTGCTGCACATACGATTATCTCCGAAATATTTCTGACTCTGGAGTTGACCTCCGTTTCCTGGAGTGAACCACTGAGGTCTGCTAGACCAGCAAACCGCTTCCAGTTCGCCCGTTTTAAGCTCCATTGAGCGGGGCGGGAGAGGATCTGAAAGTCGGTTTGGAGCCTCAATTAATGGGAAAGTGGTCACTGCCACAAAGGTCGTCGTGCACGGAGAATTCGAATAGAGGTGCCACAGAAGGCGAACATATTCATAAGTCAATCGCCGAGAAATTCCCATTAAAAGAGTTAAACCTAGTTTTTTGTCCGTTGTTTAAAAGAATAAGATCGTTGTCATCGATAAAACTCGAGCATACGACCCCTGCCGTCAGCCACGGTGTCGCCCCACAAGGGGCTATGCGCGTTGATGTCACCCAACAGCACATAGGGGTGGGGGAGTTGTGACACGAGGCTTTGAAGGTTCGGGGCCGTAGCTGGTGCCCACTCAGGAAGGTAGATGTTACAGAATGTAACTGGTTGAGGGACGTGGACTCGGACTGCCACTGCCTGGAGAGGTGTTGTCAGCGGCAGTGGACTTGACACCAGACTGTCCGAGACCAACGTGGCCACTCCACCGTGAGCGACGTTACCAGTCAAGTCATCAAAACGATACAACGAATAATTCTTTAAAACAGGTTTGTCAATAGGTTTAAAATGTGTTTCTTGAAGAAAGAGACACAAAGGGTTAAAATGGGACGTTAAAACCTTAATCTCTTCTCGGCGAATGTTGAACCCACGAACATTCCACTGTAGGAGAGCCATTTTAGATTGTAATAGGGGTATGCTTCCCGCCCTGCGTGACACGCTTGTTTGGTGCTGTGCCTTGTTCTTTTTCAGCCGGGCGCTTCTCCTTCGAGATAGCAGGCTCGCTGCAGTCCATGCCTGGCACAACAGCGGCACCTCCACTGCCGCCTTGCTGCGTAGGAGCGGCACCTCCAACTTCCTCCAGTCCATCGAGGACTCGCCCTCGGTGGACTTGGGGCCGGTCTCTTTACCGCTTGGTGGTTTACCAGCAACAGGAATCTTTTGTTTTTCAGGTCTTGGTTTCAGTGCGAGAAGTTCTTCTTCCATTTTCTTGTTTTTGTTTTTCAGTGTTTGGTTTTCTCTTCGGAGCTCCTTGATTTGTTCTGTCTGTTCTTCTATCTTTCTTGTTTGTTCTTCAATCTTTTTCGTCTGGGCTTCAAGCTTTTCTTTATTTTCTTTTTGGCCGGCCAAAAGAAGTGCCATTAACTCCCTCAGTTGGTTAAATTCTGCGGAGTCAGAGGAATGGGCAGCTTCTGTGACTGGCTGGACAGCAGGTGGTGTGGTGACGGCATTCGAGAAAGACTTCGCAAGATTGGGCTGAAAATGGAGAGGACAAAGAAAATGCTTCTTGTCGATCCTGAAACGGTTGAGCGTTTCAACCAGGCAACAACACCATCTACCCACGCCAAGTCAGACACTGGAGATGAAATGTCGCGAATTTTAAATTCATCAGACATGGATGATCGAGATAAATTACATAAATTGTATCAGGTCATGCAAAGATTCTTTCACTTTGCTTCTGAGGCACGTAAACCATTGGCTGTAGAGTTTCATAGTTCCACTGAAGACTCAGCTAGAGAGATTTTAGACAACGATAATCAAACAATCAAATCACTAACGATTGCAGCTCTACCTAAAATGTCAAAAGAAAGGGCGCTCTAATGTTTGACCGTTTGATTGCCTCTGACACTATAACATGGGACAACTTGGGTGTTGTAAGTGTTAGGGGTAGAAAGATTGCTGGTTCATCAATAACTGATTTGATATCTGACAGTGTTCGAAATCGTAGGTCAGGAAGTCCTATTGGCTGGCGTGATTTTGCAACAATGCTAGGTGATATCAATATGCCTACCGAACTTATATCCAACACTGGACGTAAAGACTTCATTCGTGATAGGCACAGGGGTCGAAACGCATCGTTTAACTCTGCTGCAAGTGCATCATTCTCACCTGCAGGACCTAGCTCTAGTAACATACCGTGGGCTCCTTTTAATTTTAAATAATGAAATCGGGAGACCCTAAACGTTTAGCGAAAATATTCAATGATCCCGCCCATCCGGCTGGATTTTCTACACTCGACAAATTATGGAAAGCCGTCAACAAAAATATACCTAAAATTACCATTAAGAAATGATTACAATCACAAGACGCATACACTCTGCATACCTCTCTGCGTAAACGTTTTAAACGTTATGAATTTTAGTCACAAACATTGACGATCTTAAGCAGGCTGATTTAAACGACTTGAAGAGTTTGAGCAAAGATAACGATGGTTACATTTACATTCTTACAATAATTGACGTGTTTAGTAAATTTTCTTGGGCTGTACCCCTGTATCGTAAAACAGGCGTTGAAATATCAGATGCGTTTAAGAAAATATTTAAATCTAGTGGTCGTAAACCTTTACAATTACAAACTGATAAAGGGAAAGAGTTTATCAATTCAACATTTCAATCTTTCCTTAAAAACAATGACGTTGGTTACTATTACACTAACAATCCAGACATCAAGGCGTGTATCGTTGAAAGACTTAACCGTACGCTAAAAACTAGAATGTGGAAATATTTTTAACAGAATACAGAATACTCATCGATATGTGGAAGTCTTGCCTAAACTTGTCAAGGCATATAATAACACATAACATGCAACTATACGTATGTCACCGTCTGAGGTGAACGAAAGCAATATACGCTTAGTATGGCATAACACCAACGACAAGTTTGGAACTTTCTATAAACAGAAAAAACCATTGATGGTGTGCGATCATGTACGGATAAGCAACGAAAAGATTAATTTTGAGAAAGGTTATGAACAAAACTGGTCCACAACAGAGGTGTTTGTAATAACATCCGTTTTGAAGAGGACACCTCGGGTGTATAGGATAAGAGATTTACTTGGTGAAGATTTAGAAGGTACATTTTATGACAAAGAAGTACAAAAAGTTGTTTACAAACCTAAAGCTAGTTTTAAAATAGATAAAATCATTGACACAAGAGGAATGAATAGTGGGGTTTTAAGGCGCGTCAACAGCTGAGGTCATTTTGCGCCTAAGAGTAAAAATTAAAACACTTCAAAAAGACACAAAAGCCATATTACGTCAAATAAAATGAAATAGTTCTTAGACAAACTAATACGACTATATGAGCTTCAAAATGTTTGTTGCTTTTAAAAATTTGAATAATTTATCAATTTCTTTGAGGTCATCCCCAAGGACCTTGGAAATGCTGTCCTCCAGAGCGAGGCGCCTCCTCGATCCCCGGTATTTGTTGCAATGGAGCAGCATGTGCTTCACTGTGATGACCTCGTTGCAGGTATCACAGCTAGGCGGGACCTTATCGAGGGTGAAAAGAAAGGTGTGAGTGGCAAGTGTGTGCCCTATCCGCAGGCGCGTGAGGACAACTTCCTCTCGCCTAGAAGATCTGATCGAGGAATCCCAGGGAGAGATAGTCGGTTTAATTTCCTTCAGTTTATTATTTGTTTCCAAGTTCCATGCATTTTGAAATTTATTTTTAAAATATGACTTAAAGAAATTCTTTAAATCGTAACAAGATAGTGTATTGTCATCGATATAAATTTTTTCCGTTGCAGCCTTGGCCGCTCTGTCTGCTAGCTCATTGCCCTGTATTCCCACGTGTCCAGGGACCCAGCAAAACACCACCCTTACGTCCCTTAACGAAAGGGACATCAGCTGCGAGTGAATTCCCTGGACGAGAGGGTGTGGAGAATACAGGGTGTCGATTGCCTGAAGGGAGCTTAAAGAGTCTGAACAGATCATGAAGGCCTTCTCGTCTCGGCTCGACTCGACGAAGTTTAATGATTGTAAGAGTGCATAAAGTTCAGCTGTTAAAATGCTGCACTTGGCATTGAGTTTAAAACCATATGATACGTCATGACCTGTAATAAAAGCACTGCCGACAGCTCGGTCGTCCTTTGAGCCGTCAGTAAAAATTTTAATAAAACCTGCGTGCTTTGAACAAAGCTCGGCAAACTGTTTTCGATAAGCAATTGAACAAGTGGAGCTCTTGCTGTTCGCCGCCAATCCTGTAAGGCAAGTTGGACGCCCGGTTATCCACGGGGGTGTGGCGCTGAGGCCATGTAGATAACATTTAGGATAGCGGAAAGCAGCTTCCACCAAGAGGCTGTTCAATCGGATGCCTGCAGGAAGTGTCGAG
The DNA here is from genome assembly GCA_921293005.1 of Nemoura dubitans. NCBI lineage: Eukaryota > Metazoa > Arthropoda > Insecta > Plecoptera > Nemouridae > Nemoura > Nemoura dubitans. The sequence continues at coordinate 38,807,618 of OV121075.1, forward strand.
TTGGGTTTGGCATTATATAGAGCTTCAAAGCTGGGTTTAAACATAGGCAAGAAGGTAGGGTGTTTTTTCATGCACATTAGTTTGGATGCATATGACGCAAGAAGGTATTGTCTACGTAGGCCCAGGGGAGGTTCACTCGCCTCACAGAACAGGCTTTCGAGCCGGCTGGTGGGCAGGGCGCCAGCGGCAAGTCGGATACCTGCATTGTGGACTGTGTTTAGCGGCCTCAGATAACTTTCCCTCGCAGAGGCGTAAACGATGCTTCCGTAATCTAATTTAGATCGCACTAATGATCGATAAAGCCTAAGCATCGTAACCCGATCGGCACCCCAGCTGGTGCCAGTGAGCATTCGAAGAAGATTAAGCGATTTCTGACACTTTATTTTCAGCTGGCGGACTTGTTCTTTCCAATTGAGATTGCTGTCAAACCATAAGCCCAGAAATTTGGCATTGTTTACGAATGGCAGAGCAGCTCCCCTAATAAGAATATCGGGAGCTGGATGGGTACCTCGATGCCTAGAAAAGTGCATACATGTGGTTTTAGTGGTGGAGAACTTGAAACCAGTGTTGTCAGCCCACCTCACTAATTTGTTGACAGTCATCTGGATTTGTCGGGCTGACGTGGCGATTGATCGAGCTCGGCAGATGATCGCAAGATCGTCAACAAACAGTGAGGCGGAAACCGGGGAGCGAGCACAATCCACGATACCATTGATTGCTATTGCAAAGAGCGTCACACTGAGTACGCTGCCCTGGGGCACGCCGTTCTCCTGTGTGAACGTCTTTGATTCATAAAATTTGTGATAAAAACAGGAAGTCGACCTTTAAAACCCCACGAAGACAGGGATTTTAAAATGTTAAAACGCCAGGTGGTGTCGTAGGCCTTTTCCAGGTCGAAGAAGACAGCAATTGCATGCTGCTTGCAAATTAACGAGTCCTGGATAAAGGCCTGATTAAATGGTCTAGTGTGCTTCTGTTTTTTCGAAATCCGCATTGCAGATTAGTCAACAACTCTTTTGTCTCAAGCCACCAAACAAGTCGATTGTTGACCTCTCTCCATCACCTTGCAAAGACAGCTGGTCAGGGAGAGGGCCTGTAACTGGCCGCCAGTTGCTTGTCTTTGCCCGGTTTAGGGATGGGGACTTGGATGGCATGGCGCCACTCGTCCGGAAAGACTTGCCAGATCCAGATCTCATTATAGGTGTCAAGCAGAATAGATCGGGCATCAGGCGTGAGGTTTTTCAAAAAAGTATTATGGACCCTGTCGGCCCCCGGAGACGTGTTCTTCGATGTCCGTATGGCGTTGTCCAGCTCCCACTCACTAAACGGCATGTTGTAGCACTCGGTGTTGGCAGAGGCAAACGACAGTTGTCTGCGCTCCGCTGTGTGCTTGATCTGTTGGAACGATGCCGATTAGTGGCGGGAACTGGAGACATCTGCAAAGTGTTGTCCAATGCTGTCTGCTATATGTTTGGGGGCCGTAGACAGGTGTCCATTGCTCGTGATGCCTGCAATTACATTTGGTTTGTGCTTGCCCCTGATCTTATTTGCACGGTGCCACACCTTGGTGAGGGGCGTGACACAAGTGAGTGACGAAACATAATTACTCCACGACTGACGCTGAGACTGTTTAAAAACCTGACGGGCCTTGGAACGGAGCTGCCTAAACACCTGCAGGTTTTGATCGGTTGGCCTCTTTGAGAAAACGCGGAGCCTTTCTCCTAGCCTTGTGCGACTCATCGCACGCATCGTTCCACCACGGAACAGGGATGCGACGCGGCTTCGTGGAAGTTTGTGGGATGGCTTTTTCTGCTGCACATACTATTATTTCTGAAATTCTTCTCATTTTTGATTTGGCGTCCGTTTCCTGGAGTGAACCACTGAGGTCTGCTAGTCCTGCAAACCGCTTCCAGTTCGCCCGTTTTAAACTCCATTGAGCGGGGCGAGAGGGGATCTGAAAGTCGGTTTGGAGCCTCAAGATGATCGGGAAGTGGTCACTTCCACAGAGGTCGTCATGCACACTCCTACCCTTTCTACCTGTATTAATGATGAAGAATGATAAAGAAAAAAGCACGTCATTGAAAGAAAATTGGAAAAAAATATCTGTATTAGAAAAATCAGAAAAACTAATGCTGCCCAAGCCTCTAATTCCTCTTCCCTCGAATGCCTGGACAAATTATTGGATCCCAATGGCTCTGCAGCCAGTTATGGTGGACAAGCCGAATGAACCTTGCTTGCCAAAGCAGGTGGACAAGCCGAATGAACCTTGCTTGCCAAAGCAGGTGGACAAGCCGAATGAACCTTGCTTGCCAAAGCATGTGGACAAGCCGAATGAACCTTGCTTGCCAAAGCAGGTGGACAAGCCGAATGAACCTTGCTTGCCAAAGCAGGTGGACAAGCCGAATGAACCTTGCTTGCCAAAGCAGGTGGACAAGCCGAATGAACCTTGCTTGCCAAAGCATGTGGACAAGCCGAATGAACCTTGCTTGCCAAAGCAGGTGGACAAGCCGAATGAACCTTGCTTGCCAAAGCATGTGAACAAGCTGAATGAACCTTGCTTAGCAAAGCAGGTGTTGCGGCGTTCCACTCGTCAAAAATCAAAGGTTGGTGTGAACAAATACTCCTGACGCCGAAACTCACCTAAATCTAGCCAAGCAGTCATCATCAAGATCATGATTGTCAACTGTAGAAGTGTGTGCAACAAAATAGAACAATTTAGAACACTGCTTGAAATAAACAATCCAGATGTAGTAGTAGCGACCGAAACTTGGCTTGATGAAGGTTTTACCGAAAATGAATTGACGGTTGATGGATATGTACTTCATCGCAGAGACAGAAATAGACATGGTGGTGGAATAATGGTTGGATTAAAAACAGGGATTAGAGGGACTGTTCTGTGGACCGACACCATCTCAGAAATGATGGGTATGAAAATAACAATAGGACACAAAGCGTTCAAATTGATAGAGCTCTACAGACCTCCTGGTACAGACCTCACTTTGCTGAGACGATTAAAGGAAATAATCGTTGATATCAAAAATCCGGAGGAAACTGTTGTCATTGCTGGTGACGTAAATATCCCTAGTGCTAATTGGGAAGGTGGTACATGTTCTAGTTCTGGAGAGGACAAGAGAAGTCAACAATACTTTGTAAACGAATTAATCAAAGATGGATTCATACAAACTGTAAGCGAAGGGACAAGAAAAACTAAAGTAGGAGGAAACAACATCTTAGACGTCATGCTGTTAAGACCAGAAGACATATGGTTGAATACCTGTGTTATGGATGGTATTAGTGATCATGATATTCCTATTGTCAGTTTGATATTGGCGGAAGGATCAAAAAAGGAAGATGAAGAAAGCAAAACGATTTGGTTTTATAAGAAAGCAAGCTCTGAAGCTGTACAGAGAGAGTTTGACAGCAAGATCAAACAATGGAATACAAATGAGTTAGTTGATGTAAATTTCTTATGGAAGGAATTTAAGGAAATGTGCAGTGAAATAAGAGAAGAATGTGTTCCATCAAGACTAGTTAGAACAAACACAGATCCACCTTACTACAACAAAAATGTAAAAAGATTAAAACGAAAAATTAGAAAAATGCATAACAGAGTTTAAAAAAATCAAAATGTCCAAGACAACATTGTCAGTCATAAACTATTAGCGATGAAGAAAGACTTAGAAAAAGCAAAAAAAGAATCAAAAGAAAGTTTCGTCGGTGGAATTTTTGACGAAAACGATCAGCAAGGAAGCTGGAATAAAATGTACCGATATATTAGACATCAGAAGGGAAACGGAAACATATTACCCACTTTAAAAGACAAAAAAGGGAATGAATGGGAAAGCAACATAGAAAAGGCTAGAGCTCTGAATAGACAATATCGTCGGCGTACTGCCAAAACTCACTAACCACCATTTGCATAGTTTTGAGATAATCAATTTTTAAACTTTGACAACTGCTGAAATATCACAATTGGAGTGGAAATTTTAGGGAAATTTTTTAATAAATAGCCTGAAGTATTGTTTAATAGATTCTTTATTAAAAATAAACATATTTATTTTACAATTAGGAGCATTTAATTGTAATAGCACTTATTGACTTTTGCCTGTCTGTAAATAGTCATCTGGACGGATTTATTTACTTTTGACCTAATGGCAGGAACAGTGAAACATTATTTTTTCTGTAATGATCACAGATTTCTTTACTCTTAAACAGAATACAATGGATACTGAACATTAACTTGAACATCATTCAACAAAATACAATAGGAACTGAACATACTTGCTGAACAGTGAACCTTGAACACACAATAAGGTGAATCATTTCAGTTCAAAATCTGATCTTTGGCACAGATTTCTTAACGCTAAAACAAAATACAATTGGAACTGAACATTAACTTGAACATCATTCAACAAAATACAATAGGAACTGAACATTAACTTGAACATCATTCAACAAAATACAATAGGAACTGAACATACTTGCTGAACAGTGAACCTTGAACACACAATAAGGTGAATCATTTCAGTTCAAAATCTGATCTTTGGCACAGATTTCTTAACGCTAAAACAAAATACAATAGGAACTGAACATTAACTTGAACCCCATACAACAAAAAACACTAAAACAAATTACAATAGGAACTGAACATGCTTGCTGAACTGTGAACCTTGAAGACACAACAAGGTGAATCATTACACTTCAAAAATGTGATCTTTGGAACCGTTACGAAGGTACTTCAGCTTCCTAGGTTTAAACAGAGAATAATCTACTAAAGAAAAGAAAATAAAATAAAAATAAACATACAAGGAGTTCAGTCAAAATAAGTTACTTTCAACCGCACTCATCAAGCTCATCCTCCTCGCCCGATTCCAGGATGTCAGGTTCGGGGATTGAGTTGCCGCCGTTTTTGGTGGTCGGGAGTGAATTATACCACCCATGAAACTCTACAGGAATAACCTTGTTCTTACAAAGTTTTAAAAGATCCTTTTTCTTTAAGTCACTGATGGGAAGCAGTGTGGCATAAGCTTTTTTAATAGTATGAGCTCCGACGGTAGAACGGCGTTTCCCACTATTGTACATGTTAATTGACCGATAATCATCGGTATGATTGTACCGGTACTTAACAATCCCAGGGGATAACTTTTCATACCTGAAACACTTTACTTTTAACCACTTCACGCGGTTGCCATCAGTGTCAACAGTCGTATTCTTCAACATCGACTTTGACAGGTCATGTAAATCAAGCATGTCTGAAAAAACTAGCTCTTGTACCACATACTGAGACTTGTTTTTATTTCTGTTGCGTTTAGAACGGGCAAGTCTAAAAATATTCAACCAATCTTGCATGGTGTAAACTGCAACATACTTTTTTTGTGCCTCTATTGCACTATGCATGCTATCAACTTCCATGTATGAATGGCCACTTTCTAAGTACTTTTGCTCAATGACATTGAGATGGGTAGTTTGCACAGCGAGGAGAAACAGAGCCGAAATATGCTGATTTCTGTTTTGGCCCCCGCAAGTGTCAGAAAAAAGTGACACTTCGGTTACATTTACTGATAACTGCTGTAACCAATGGAATACGGCAGTGCCAATTTCTGATGCACCCCTCTTTCCATTTAGTTCATTCCAGGCGTAACAATATGCGTTGTTTTGACCGCCTCCCTCGTAAATTGTCAGATTGTATGCGTTTATTTTACGGCTATAATACATTTGTGATACATCATTCGACGGTATTTGAAGAACACTTTGTAAGTCGAGCGTTACAGTTTGAAATGAGATGTCCACATTCGACCTTTCTTTGTCTTTGTCCTTAGCTAATTTAGCGTCATTTTTCCGTTCGGTATGGTCAACATACTCTTTTTCTAAATCGGCTTTGACGTCTGCTTTGGCATCTTTGTACGTTGTGCAGCAAACACATTGGTCTTTCTTTGGTTTAAAGAAAGATAAGTTATACTGTGTACAGAATATTCTTTGGTAAGTCTTTGGTTTAACGGCAGTGAAATTATTGTCTGCGCAATATTCACAGTAAAGAGAATACATTTTAGAAATGGTCAGTGTGGGATCTAAATACTTTCTTTGTGAACTTTGTCGACAGTAATGAGACTCCATAACTGGAAACGAATCGATGTGAGCTTTTACGTTTGTCACATCAATTTCAGGAGTTTTGTTTGAAGGTGGTCTTTTTCCTCGCTGATCGGATTTGTCAAAAGTACCAGTCAAACCCTGTCCACTGAAAGCAGTGTTTATCGGCCCATTGCTAATGTTCAAAGTTTTTTGAAAGAATGCTGCACACACTTACTTTTTCTCCGTTTTTTATGAAAAAGTATGATTTGCTGTTGGTTCTTGTTTTGGAATGAGCTGATGCTACCCTAAGTCTCTTTGGTTTACTTATTGAAACCATCAACAGTAAAAAATCATTCTTTCTCTCATAAGAATTCAATTTCCAATAATCGGTACAGATTATTTCTCTGTCTTCAGGCGTGAAGTCAGAGCAATGGAAAAGGCACTTGTGGTGAGCAAGGGGCAAAGGAGCTTTAGCAGGACGAAGTTTACCTTTAGTCATGTAATCCTTTCGACTGTTACGGTTAGATTTTGCAAGATTTTTCTTCCATGAAGCTTTATTATCTGCTTTGTTCCACCGGCTCCTTTTGGCAACTGGTTGTTTCTCTGCGACGTTTTCTAAGGTTTCAGCCAAAATAACAGCGTCACCTGCATTGCTGATTTCAACCACATCCTCCATTACAAATTCTCCCTCTTTGGGCAAATCTGTGGCAACAGCTAAGCAGGTGAAAGCAGGTGGCTGCGGATGGACCTCGCCGACAAGTGATGTCGCAGAGCAACCTGCAACCATAGCAATTGTAATATTTTGTAAGAAAAGGTGAAACCAATAAGTCACGTTCAAAAAACCCATTGTTTATAAAACACACCACTGTCGTCTTTTTTCGGTGTACTGAAGCTGGCATTGTTAATCACTACATGGACAATGTCGAGATCTTCGTCGCTGATAGAAAAGTCACGATTGTTTGCTCGATCAGCCTCATCGCTATCTGAGTTAATGTAATCGGGGTCGATGATAGAATTGTCACTATCACCGATCTCATCCACAATTGCTTGCAGCTCGGCGTTGTTAATAGGTTTTTTCCACTGTCTGGCCATGATCGCTCGACCTGTAAACAACATGAAGTTAGGTTATGGTATTTACGGTTGTTCATTTGTGCAGTATAGCTGGTTGTATTTAAGCTTAGATAAGTCAAATTAATACGAGAAAATCAATCTTGATAATCCATTGTAACTAATTACAGTAATACTTATGCAATCTTACCGTCAGTGAATCAAATGCATTGATTAAGAAGGCGCCAGCCTCGACGAATTCGACTCAGTTGTGTGACTGTGATGTAAACGAACATGATGGCGGGGAAATTTAAGACAGCCAAATCTCACTATGTCACTTATGCACTTTTGGCTGACAAAAATCGGTGAAATTGGAGTTAGTGAAAATTATAAATGCTTATAACTTAAAAACTTATTTTTTTTGGTATACTAAACTTTGGCAGACTGTAGAATTGACCTGTAGTGATTTAGTGATGTATTAAACCCGTTTTCGTCAAAAGTGGAGTTAGTGAGTTTTGGCAGTACGCCGACGATATGCTGAGGTGTTTGGAAAAAACAAAATGGACATGTATATTATGCAAGGGGCAATAGGACAAGATGAAGAGATATGGATATCTGAGATGGATATTTGGGAAATTCTGCGAAAACTGAAGAATGGAAAATCCCCAGGGCAAGATGGAATAACAAATGATTTCATCAAACTTGCTGGTAGGAAAATCATACCATATTTAATGGAAATTTTCAATGCCACAATCAAGTTGGGGAAAATTCCAACAGAATGGAAAGAAGCAACGGTTATTCCTATCTTCAAATGAGGGGCACGCTGCAATGTTGAAAACTATAGACCCATCAGTCTCACCTCCTCAGTATGCAAAATAATGGAAAGAATAATGTATAAAAAGATCAAGGTAATCTTATCCAAAAACGGAGAACTGTCTCATATTCAACATGGGTTCAGATGTGAATACTCGTGCATCACGCAAATGCTTGGATTCGAAGAGGACTTAACAGAAGTTTTAGATAAAGGAGGTAGAGTAGATGCAATATTTCTAGACTTTGAAAAAGCGTTTGATAAAGTAGATCATGAAAAATTAATGGAGAAATTGTGGTTCAGGTTGGGGAACTTACATGTAGTGAATTGGATTGGAGATTTTTTGAACAGTAGAATACAAAGGGTAAAAGTTGGAGGGGTGACATCTGAAGAAATTAAGGTTACTTCGGGGGTGCCACAAGGAAGTGTACTTGGACCAGTATTATTTGACCTTTTTATCGACGATATAAGTGAAAATGTTATTTCAACTATTAGACTTTTCGCAGATGACAGTGTTATATACAGGGAGATAAGAGAAGATAAAGATTGGGAGATCTTGCAAAAGGATATTGATGAGGTACATAACTGGATTAAAAAAAATGGAATGGGCTTAAATGTTGGTAAATGTAAAGTTGTTAGTTTTGGAAGAGGGTCCCAAGGTGTACAAAGAGGCTATAGAGTAGTAGGGGGAGGGGAACTGGAGGAAGTCATATAACTACAAATATTTGGGAGTAATATTTAGCAAAGATCTGAAATGGAAAAATCAGGTGGAAGGAACAATTAAAAAAGGAATAAAGTGTTTAAATTTTGTTATGAGACAATTACGGGGAATGAATACAAAAATAAAAGAAAAGGCATACATAACATTGGTGAGACCAATAATGGAGTACGGATCGTCAGTATGGGATCCCTACAGAAAAGAAGAAATCAAGGCAATAGAAAAAGTGCAAAGACTGGCAGCTAGAAGAGTCACAGGAAGAATGAGAAGAATAAGAATGGAAACAAACAAGGAAGGAAAAATTGAAAAAGTTCTAGAAAGACTATCTGAAATGATAGAAGAATTAGGTTGGGAAACACTGGAAAGCAGGAGGAAAAAAAGCAGACTTGTAAATTTTTATAGAACACTTAATGGAAATGGGGGCTGGAAATTGTTGAAGACAAATATTGAAATGGACAGAAGAATATATAAATGTAGAAAGCAACATTCAAGGAAAGTGGTAGTGAAGACAGCAAGAAAGGATGTGGGAAAATGGTCTTTTATAAACAGAACGGCAAGTGAGTGGAACGCACTGGACGAAAAGATTTTTAAAGAACAGAGTGATGTAATAATGTTTAAAAAGAGATTAGAGGAAAGAAAGTATTAATTATTAATTATAAATTTGGTTTATGTAATATAGGTATCAATGTAAAATCAATGTAATCCAATAATGTAATCATGTAATCTTATGTAATCTATGTAACTGCCACATGCTGCCACCTGTACAAAGGTACTATTTGCAGTAAAACTGAAAATAAAAATAAATAAATGCACAGAAAATTCGAACAGAGGTGCCACAGAGGGCGAACATACACAAACGTCTATCGCCGAGAAATTCCTATTAAAAGAGTTAAACCTAGTTTTTTGTCCGTTGTTTGAAAGAATGAGATCGTTGTTATCGATAAAACTCTCTAGGATACGACCCCTGCCGTCAGCCGTTGTGTCGCCCCACAGGGGGCTATGTGCGTTGACGTCACCCAACAACACATAGGGGTGGGGCAGTTGAGACAAGGCTCTGAAGGTTCGGGGCCGTAGCTGGCGCCCACTCGGGAAGGTAAATGTTACAAAAGGTAACTGGTTGAGGCACGTGGACTCGGACTGCCACTGCCTGGAGAGGTGTTGTGAGCAGCAGTGGACTTGACACCAGACTGTCCGAGACCAACGTGGCCACTCCACCGTGAGCGGTATTGCCAGTTAGATCGTCACAACGATACAACGAATAGTTCTTAAAAACTGGTTTGTCAGAAGGTTTAAAATGTGTTTCTTGTAAAAAGATACACATGGGGTTAAAATGGGAGCTTAACAGCTTAATCTCGTCTCGGCGAATGTGACACCCACGAACATTCCACTGAAGGAGCGCCATTTCAGAGCACAACGGGGGAATGCCTCCTGCTGCGCGAGTTGGCACGCTTCTTTGTCGCTGTGATGTGCTGTTTTTCAGCCGGGCGTTTCTCCTTGCCAACAGCAGGACCGCTGCAGTCCATGCTGTCGCCCTCGCTTTGGGTGGCAAGGCACTCCTGACCGTCTTGACCGCTGCTTTGGGTTTTAACAGGAACTGGTTTCTTTTGCTTTTCAGATTTTTCTTTCAGCAAAAGCAGTTCTTCCTCCATTTTCTTATTTTTGGTTTTGAGTGTTTGGTTTTCTTTTCTGAGTTCCTTGATTTGTTCTGTCTGTTCGTCAATTTTTCTTGTTTGTTCTTCGATCTTTTTCGTTTGTTCTTCTAGTTTTTCTTTGTTTAGTTTTTGACCGGCCAAAGGAAGAGCCATCATCTCCGTCAGTTGTTTGAGTTCTGCGGAGTTGGTGGGATGGGCAGCTTCTTTGGAAGCCTGAACAACAGGTGGTGTGCTGGCGGCTTCAGAAAAAGACTTGGTAAGAATGGGCTGAGGAGAAAGAAGGTTGTATTTCCTGCGAGCCTCGGAAATGGACAGTTTTTCTTTGGTTTTAATCTCCGTAATTTTCTTTTCCCTTTGAATGAATAGTGGGGCTTTGAGGCGCGTCAACCTGTTGGTCATTTTGCGCCTGATAAAAAGTTTTGAAATTAAATTCTTAAAAAAGTAAAACTCCTCAAGTGAGACACAAAAGTCTCACTACGTCAAGATACAATAAAGCTAAATGATTAAATAAATGAGTATGCTATGATTAGATTTTCCGTAAGACATCAATAGCTTTTAAAAATTTGAACAATTTATCGATTTGTTTAGGATCGTCACCTAGGACCTTGCTAACAGTGTCCTCGAGCGAGAGGCGCCTTCTCAACCGCCTGTAATCGGGACATTCGATAAGGAAGTGCTTGACTGTAAGCACTTCATCGCAGGAGTCACATCTAGGCGGGATCTTGTCAAGTGAGAATAAAAAGGAGTGAGTGAGAAGAGTGTGCCCGATCCTTAGGCGTGTGAGGACCACCTCCTCCCGCCGCGTGGGTCTGATCGAAGAGTTCCATGGGGAAATGGTGGTTTTAATATCTTTCAATTTGTTGTTTTCCTCTAGATCCCAGGTACACTGAAATTTATTTTTGAAAAGCGACTTGAAATGGTTTTTTAAATCATTAAAAGTCAGCATATCATTGTCTAGTGCGACCTTCGTTGTTGCGGCCTTGGCCGCCCTGTCTGCCAACTCATTGCCCTGTATCCCCACGTGTCCAGGGACCCAGCAGAACACCACCCTGACGTCCCTCGACGAAAGGGACGCCAGCAGCGAGTGTATTCCCTGGACGAGAGTGTGTGGGGAATACAGGGCATCGATCGCCTGAAGAGAGCTGAGCGAATCGGAGCAAATTAGAAATGCCGTTTCATTGCGGCTCGACTCAATGAATTTCAGCGCCTGTAAAAGCGCATGCAGCTCAGCTGTTAGAATGCTGCACTTGTCATTTAGTTTAAAACCATGCGATATATCGCGACCAGAGATTAAAGCACTGCCGACCGCAGTGTCATCTTTTGACCCATCGGTGAAAATTGTAAGAAAACCTTCGTGCTTTGAGCAAAGCTCGGCGAACTGTTTCCTATATACGGTTGAGCTAGTGGAGCTCTTGCTGTTCGCCGCTAGACCGAAAAGGCAAGATGGGCGCCCGGTTATCCACGGGGGTGTGGCGTTCAGACCATGTGGATAACATTTCGGGTAGCGGAAAGCCGCTTCCACCAAGAGGCGGTTCAACCGTATGCCTGCAGGCAGAGTGGAGCTGGGTTTCGCGTTATAGAGAGCTTCAAAACTGGGCTTGAAGAGAGGCAAGAAAGACGGGTGTTTCTTCATGCACATTAGTTTTGATGCATATGAAGCGAGAAGGTATTGCCTGCGAAGGGCCAGAGGAGGTTCACTCGCCTCACAGAACAGGCTTTCGAGCCGGCTGGTGCGGAGAGCGCCAGTGGCAAGCCGGATACCCGTATTGTGGACGGTGTTCAGCGGTTTCAGGTAGCTATCCCTAGCCGAGGCGTAAACGATGCTACCATAATCCAGTTTGGATCGTGCTAATGATCTGTAAAGCCTAAGCATGACCACCCGATCGGCACCCCAGCTGGTGCCAGTGAGCAAGCGTAGCAGATTGAGCGATTTCTGGCACTTTAATTTCAACTGTCGAACGTGCTCTTTCCAGTTTAGTTTCTGGTCCAACCACAGACCCAGAAACTTGACAGCGTTCGCAAATGGCAGAGCAGCTCCCCTAAGAAGAATATCGGGAGCTGGATGTAAACCTCGATGCCTAGAGAAATGCACACAAGTGGTCTTGGTGTCAGAGAACTTGAACCCTGTTTGATCAGCCCACCTCACTAGTTTGTTGACCGTCATCTGGATTTGTCGGGCCGACGTGGCGATCGATCGAGATCGGCAGATGATCGCGAGATCGTCAACAAACAGCGAGGCGGAAACTGGGGAACGAACACAATCCACGATACCATTGATTGCGATTGCAAACAGCGTCACACTGAGCACGCTCCCTTGCGGCACGCCGTTCTCCTGTGTGAACGTGTCGGATAAAACATTGCCTACTCGGACGTTAAAAGTTCTGTCGGTCATAAAATTTGTAATAAAAACAGGAAGTCGACCTTTAAAACCCCATGAGAGCAGGGATTTTAAAATGTTAAAACGCCAGGTGGTGTCGTAGGCCTTCTCCAGGTCGAAGAATACAGCAATCGAGTGCTGCTTGCACAGAAACGAATCCTGAATGAAGGCCTCCATCCTGACCAAATGGTCGATGGTACTTCTGTTTTTTCGAAACCCACATTGCAAGCTAGAAAGCAGATTTTTAGTCTCAAGCCACCACACCAGTCGGTTATTTACCATCCTTTCCATCACCTTACAAAGACAGCTGGTCAGGGAGATTGGCCTGTAACTGGCCGCCAGTTGCTTGTCCTTGCCAGGCTTGGGAATTGGAACTTGAATAGCATGCCGCCACTCATCCGGAAAGACTTGTGAAATCCAGATCAGGTTGTACAAATCGAGCAAAGCCGAGCGAGCGTCTGGCGTGAGGTTTTTCAAGAAGGTGTTGTGGACCCTGTCGGCCCCCGGAGACGTGTTCTTCGATGTCCGTATGGCGGTGTCCAGCTCCCACTCACTAAACGGCATGTTGTAGCACTCGGTGTTGGCAGAGGCAAACGACAGTTGTCTGCGCTCTGCTGTGTGCTTGATCTGTTGGAACGATGCCGAGTAGTGGCGGGAACTGGAGACATCTGCAAAGTATTGGCCAATACTATCCGCGATCTCTTTGGGGGCCGTGAACAGGTGCCCATTGCTCTTAATGCCAGCTATGATGTTTGGTTTGTGCTTGCCTCTGATCTGATTTGCCCGGTGCCACACCTTGGTGAGAGGCGTGGTACACGTTAGTGCAGACACATAATCATTCCATGATTGGCGCTGAGACTTTTTAAAAATTTGACGTGCCTTGGCACGGAGCTGCCTGAACACCTCCAGGTTATAATTTGTGGGTCGTCTGGAGAAAGCACGGAGAGCCTTTTTTCTTGCCTTTAGAGCTTGATCACACTCATCGTTCCACCAGGGAACAGGAATGCGACGCGGCTTCGTGGAAGTAAGTGGAATTGCCGCCTCTGCTGCACTTATGATGATTTCTGACACCTTTCTAACTCTAGAGTTGACCTCTGTTTCCTGGAGTGAATCACTGAGGTCTGCCAGTCCTGCAAACCGCTTCCAGTTCGCCCGTTTTAAACTCCATTGAGCGGGGCGAGAGGGGATCTGGAAGTCGGTTTGGAGCCTCAGGATAATCGGAAAGTGGTCACTTCCACAGAGGTCATCGTGTACAGTGAAATCAAATAATGGTGCCACAGAAGGCGAACAAATGCAAATGTCTATCGCCGAGAAATTCCCATTAAAAGAGTTAAACCTTGTTTTCTGTCCGTTGTTTAAAAGAATAAGATCGTTGTTATCGATAAAACGTTCGAGCATACGACCCCTGCCGTCAGCCATTGTGTCGCCCCACAGGGGGCTATGTGCGTTGACGTCACCCAACAACACATAGGGGTGGGGGAGTTGAGACACAAGGCTTTGAAGGTTCGGGGCCGTAGCTGGCGCCCACTCAGGAAGATAAAAGTTACAAAAGGTAACCGGTTGTGGCACGTGGACCCGGACTGCCACTGCCTGGAGAGGTGTTGTGAGCAGCAGTGGATTTGACACCAGACTGTCCGAGACCAACGTGGCCACTCCACCGTGAGCGATATTTCCAGTTAAATCGTCACAGCGATACAACGAATAGCTTTTAAGAACAGGTTTGTCAGTTGGTTTAAAATGTGTTTCTTGTAAAAAGATGCACATGGGGTTAAAATGGGATGTTAAAACCTTAACCTCGTCTCGGCGTATGTTAAAACCACGAACGTTCCACGTCATTAGAGCTATTTTTTACCAGGTTTTGGATCGGGCGGCTCTAATAAAGTTATGCGCTGTTTTTTGGCGCCCTTTCTTGCCGCAGCGTTCAATTCGCTGCCGCTGCCACTGCAGTCCATGCTGCTTTCACCTTCGTTTTGCGAGTCCAGAGACTCGATACTACATACCTTCTTGAGCCTGCTAGGGGCAGACTGCTTCTCACCTGTTTTCAATTTGGCAAGCTTATCTTCCATTTCTTTATTTTGGTTCTTCAGTGATTCATTTTCTTCCCTAAGCTTCTTTATTTGTTTCGTCTGTTCTTCGATTTTCTTGGATTGTTCTTCTATTTTCTTGGACTGTTCTTCAAGTTTTTCTTTGGTCTCCTGTTGACCAGCTAGAATTTTGCTCAACATTTCCATCATGTTTTTCATTTCAGACGAGGGAGGTTTGTTGGCCGAATCAGAAATCTTTGTGGTAACAGCCTGGGAGAAGGTTTTGGACAGATCAGATTTCGGAGATAGGAGGTGATATCGCCTCCGCGCCTCAGCGACGGAAAGCTTCTCCTTGGTCTTGATCTCGAGAATCTTTTTCTCCCTCTTCCACGAAGGACAGTCCCGCGACCAGGCCGGGTGGGAGCCACCACAGTTCA
The DNA here is from genome assembly GCA_921293005.1 of Nemoura dubitans. NCBI lineage: Eukaryota > Metazoa > Arthropoda > Insecta > Plecoptera > Nemouridae > Nemoura > Nemoura dubitans. The sequence goes on from OV121075.1 coordinate 38,822,753, forward strand.
GGCACTTTGCCTCCTGATCACAGGGCTTGTCCTCGTGTGCAGCCGACTTGCCACAGCTTGGACACACATGCTGCTTTTGGCATGTGGTTTGAATGTGCCCAAACTGTTGGCAATTCAAACATCTCATCGGGTTGGGAATATGCTGTCTGACAGAGACTCGAATGAAACCCACAAAAACACAGGGCGGCAGTTCTGCAGAGCTGAAAGTCAGGATATGCAGAGGGGATGGCTTGAGGACGCCTTCCTTCCGTGCCATAATGCGTTTAATTTCGATGACATTTTGTTTACGGAGCTCATCCAGGATTTCCTTTTCATCGATGTCGATCAGATCAGGACAGTAAATTACTCCTTTGGAAGTGTTGAGCGATTTGTGGGGTTCAACGCTGACCGTGAATGAACCTAGAAGTTTAAGAGCGGACACCTTTTTCGACATCTCCTGCGATGCGACTTGGATCAAAAGGGATCCATCCCTCAATCGGTTTACGTGCTTTGGCACGCCTATGTCTTTGTCAACGAACGATTGAATTTTAAACGGTGATACATTGTTAAAGGTGAGAGTGTCTGTGCGTTTCATGATGAAGAACTGAATGTAGTTTGTTGGCTGTAGCGATCCCACATCAATGAGGCGATCGAATAAGCCAGGAAGATGGTTAGGGGGGGGAAAGGGGTTTTTGTCGTGGGAATCCATGCAAAAACGTTGAAAATTTCGTCTCTCACGATCCCTGCCCACCACGGAGCCCAACCTGGGGGACGCAGCGTTGATATAAAAACAACGACTTACCTTAGGTACTATAAAACGTACCTCTTTCGCCGGGGTTGTCGGAGAGATATAGCGGGGGAAACACCGACAGTCGCAAGTGACCGTAGGGTTAGGGACAAACCACTATTTTACAGCCATCACGCCACCGGTGCCCCCCCACTCATCCTGTGCAAGGTTTTAATGCCGAGACACGAGCCGATTGACTGGGGGTGGATTAGCCCCCAGCCGCCTGTTTTGAGTGAAGCCGAAACCGAAGGGGTGTGTTGGAAGGTATTCCCCGTCTGTTCTGCTGGCGAACTGGAGAATACCCCCTCAACCCCCAGGAAAATCCTTTCCACCCGTTCAAGGGCTCCACACACGGCAAACATGTGGGTTAGCGATTTGGCCTGCATAAGGAGTCGGCCAGAAGAGAAGACAAGGATATAGGACAGAGAAGGGAAAGAATCGAGAAGGCAAAGACTCGAGTACTCCCTATGCAGGCCACCAGTCACCAGCTGCCTGGCACCGACAATCGACTGTGGGTCAAAATCGATAACCGGAAGATTAACCAACAACGATAACCAAATCATCAACTGGGAGGGAACCGCACCGCTGTCGCAGAAGACAGACGGTGGCTTCGGGAGGCGGCAAGAAATGAAGCAAGACAGGAGGTGAAGGAAAGGTGGTGAAAGGAAGGGTTAGAAAGAAAAGAGTGCACAGATCCTCCCTAGACCAGAGTCCGCGTACCGCAACAGCGGCGAGGCCGGACTACTCTTGGTCTGGGTCCTCGCCGGGAGCCTGTCCGGTATAGGAACCCTTACGGGGAGTGAGACCTCCCCTCCCGGCATAGCCTCCCGGGTCAACGGACCACTCAAACCCCCTCACCACGGTAAGGTGGTAGTCCACGAGGGGGTCTTTTCCCTTTTCCAGACAGGACAGTCCCTGGACCAGGCCGGGTGGGAGCCACCACAGTTTAGGCACTTGGCCTCCTGATCACAGGGCTTGTCCTCGTGTACGGCCGACTTGCCACAGTTTGGGCACACGTGCGGCCTCTCGCACGTGTGTTGGGTGTGACCGAACTTCTGGCAGCGCAAACAACGCAATGGGTTAGGAATATGTTGACGGACGCTCACTCTTATAAAACCAACAAAGAGATTCTCCGGCAGAACGGAGGTGTTGAAGGTTATTATGTGAAGTGGCGAAGGTTTTAAAACTCCATCCTTTCGGGTGTGGATGCACCGAACCTCAGTGACATTCTGATCTTTTAATTCCTGAAGGATCACCTTCTCGTCAATTTCTAGCAAATCTGGACAGAAAATAACACCTTTGCATGTGTTAAGTGTCTTGTGGCTTTCTACTTGCACTGGGAAAGTAGACTATGCGAGAGTTTCGATGAATTTGCAATGCGTCGTTTCGGGTCAATTTCGGCGTACATAAATAAGAATATCTAGTTAGAAATAATGCGCATGTTTGTTTCCATTTTGGCCATACCTACACTGCCTCATCGTGTATAATGTCTGCAGTCGACGCAATCACAGCCAGCAAGGGTCGGTTGGTAAAATACGTATTTTGTGTGAAAAAGCGTGTGTGCACATATCCCAGCATTTTCGGTGTCCTCAAGGTAGGATCAGTGCATTTCAATCGTGGCGTGGGATTAATGGCGGGGAATGAGCCTTCCATCCCCTCCTTCCTTCGCCCCTGAAAATAGCACCGAAAAACGTATTCGCGGGATGAGGTTGCGCCTTCTTCAACAACACCTATCTACGCATTTAAAAATTAGATGGCCTTAATTTTGCAGTCGTAAATATGGCATGTTCGCTGGTCTATAGGTTGGAAGCGAAGGCGTGATTTGAATGGGACAGCGTTCGACAGATTGATACGTACATGTTAAATGAAATCTGATCGATTGCAGTGAATTTTTATTTGGTATATCAGATTTTTGACATGGTGAGATAGACTGTCCATGGTGAGATGCGCATTCTTGTAGTACCATCGAATTGCGGGGGCTTGAGCCAGGAGCGCTGGCGTCGCGCGAGAACAGTGGCGAATACGAAACGGGGTGGGTACCTGGTCCTGGTTCGGACCTGGTTACAGTTCGGTCATCATAGTCGACCAGAGAGAACGTGTGCACCAATATTTAAATGTTCAACTTTGGCTATAGTATCATGGAGATCGAAGGGGGACGGCTTAATTCAGTATATTATCACAACGACGATGGGTTTTATTATCGCAGCAGCTATGCCAAAGCCAATACACTATACGTGAAGTGTATTATCAGCAAGTGTAAAGGGAGGGGTAAGGTAGATTTATCATTAGTGGGGAACGACAGACGCGTAGTGCTCAAAAGCGCCCACACTATCGACGGCGTCGTCCACGCTCCCGACTTCGAAAAGAAGAACAAACTTGCACTGCTGGCTACAATCAAGCACCAAGTGACAATCGAGTCCATTGGTGTGAGGGCGATCTTCGACCGCGAGTGCGAAAGGTAATTATTTGATTTTACTTTCAATTATTTATACTATAAATTCTCAAGTAGGTACCTTCACAATGTTTGCAAAGTTGCTATTGCATCTCAGTTTCCAGGAATAGTCACCCCTTTATGGCCAATATATAGGTATAAGATTATATTATATTATTATAATTGTAGTTTGGAACATTGCTGTGCCATAAACTCCAAAGTACCATGACAAATGAGGTCCACATATGTATTTTTTGTAACTGTCTGCAAATCATGTGTAAACAAGGTCCGATCAGCCAGTGCGATTTCTGTATTATAACATCTGTAACGATTACTTTTCAGAAACCCTGACGCTGCAGTGACCGTGGGATTCGGAGCCGTCGAATCGTGCCTTCACAAGCGACGCCAACGGGTCGTGCCACCCATCCCGGCCTGCCTGGAGGAGTTTGCTGACCAGATGCGAGTGGACACGTTGCGGGAGCGGTTCGGGTCGATCCTCGACAGGGGCGAGCGCGTGCCATTTTTCCGTGGCCTACTTGAAGGTGAAGACGGCAGCCGTTCTGCGGTCTTTGCGACGCCAGCTATGTGCGGCTTACTCCAGACGGCAACGGAGATCCTCGCTGATGCAACTTTCAAGGTTGTGCCGAGAACAGCTGGCCTGTACCAGCTGTTCTCGATCCACGTTGCAGTTGGCGAGCATGTAAGTCCGAGCAGACTAATCGAACTATCTAAGAAAGGATATAAACAGATACAAATAAAGGCTTCACGATACAATTTCTTAAAAGCTTTTCTGATAATTTTTAATGAACTTAAATTTATAAACCTGCCTCAGTGGATCTCTGTGAGGCCTAGCAGTCTTTCGAATACCAAGATCGGCAGTTGTGATCATCCAGTCATTAATAAGAACTTGCCTTCTTTCAGACGTTCCCGGCAGCTTTTGCCCTGATGACAAGAAAGACGAAGACGGCGTACGACCTACTTCTGAACTTTGTAAAGAACGTGCTTGCGCCAGACGTGTCACCAGAAACTATTATGTGTGATTATGAGGCTGCCCTGATGCAGGCCATGAGGGAGGCCTTCGTCGGAGCGGCAGTCTCCGGCTGCTGGTTTCATTACGCAAACGTGAGTACCTACCGACTAAAGAGTATCAACTGCGGTGAAAACGCTGACATCAAATTTAGTGAAATTCGCTGCATGGGTCAGACTATTTCTTGTAACACCCCGATAACAATTCTAGCATCTTACTAACCTAACTTGAGTTTGCCGGATACTCTACCGAGGTTAGGTAACTTTGTGTGTTCGTCACTTACACGAGCTACTGGAAATGTCAGCCTACCGCGCCAGTAATATACCTAGGTACCTCTTATATATGTCAGTAACAGAGAAATGGGACTAGTGCTGAGATGTTGCACAGTTGAGGTGTGGTCAATTAACAATTCCTTCACTGCAATCTCAGTTGGTTACCATTATTTTAAAGTATCTCTATCTTTATCTGCGTCCGCTTTTCTCACCCATGTTTTATTGTGTTCTTGCAGGCACTGTGGGGCCGCTGCCAAAGGCTGCAGCTAGTTACCCTCATCGAGGCTGACGAGCACGTCGCAAAGGCGGTACGAATGGCGATGGTGCTACCTCTGCTGCCCGCGGCTGCCATCGCACAGGGGTACCAAGAGGTGGTGAACTACGCAGATGAGCACGGGATCGGGGAAATACTGGCCGGCTTCCTCGAGTACGTCGACGCCACTTGGGTGGGCCCAAGAGGCATTGGCTGCGCCACGCTTTCTGTATACAGGAAAAAGAGGAGAACTAACAATTCAACGGAGTCCTTTCATAGCACCATGCTGAGGCGGATCGGCCAGGCACACCCCGGCTTCTGGCTCTTTATCGGTAAGCCATTTTGTACATGACAACTAACGGAGATCCTAAGCGACTCTTCATGGAAGCTGCTATATTGCGCTCGACGGCTCGAGTTTTACCAGTATCATCGAGCATTTGCAACAGCATTACATTTCTTGAATCAACCGGTATGCACTGTCATCAGTCACCAAAACCCATTGCCTAAACTAAATGTGCCTATAATCTACAGGTTCGTCCATTTGTTCACCGTCACATAACCTGTCACTGTCCCTACGTGGCCTAACATCGTCAACTGGACCTACCGACAATCTAACGCTGTGCTTATTTGTTCCACAGACCGGCTGTGCGTCATCGCCTCAGTAGAAGGTAAAGAGCTTGAACGTCATCGGAGGGGCCTTCAGCTGAGGCGGCCAACAAAGCGGCGGTACCTGGCCAACGGGCGCCGTATAAAACTGGCAACCGACAGGTTCGATTCGGCGAACCACCCTGCAGCGGCGCGCGACTTTCTGGTGGCAGCTTCGTATGCCATCGGCGGTGTTGTAGGGCAGTTCAGTCGGGTCGGCCTGCGCGGCGGTTATGCTGAAGAAAACGGGGCGCCTCCTGCAGTTGCGGTTCCCGAGCCCGCCCCAGTTGCAGCTCCCGTCGAGCTTCCAGTCCTAGCACCAGCTCCAGTTCCGGTGAACCGAAATGCTTGTGTCATTTGTTTGGACGGGCAACCTACTTACCTGGTTTAGTGTGCGGCATGTGTGCCGGAAATGATAAATGATGGTCGAGACTTGTGTCCCGTGTGCCGTGTGCCGTGTGCCGACAACACGCTACCAGGAAGTGTTCACGTAGCGACTCCCCTCTGGAAATAGACGACAAGTAAACATTATGCTGTAACATATTATTATTCGAATTTATGTAAGCCATTTTTATATTTGATTGGTTTGTAATTGTTGTAAATATTTTTCACATGGTCCTATGTACCTACCTATAATACTAAATAAAAACAATTTGACTGCCATTTCTGGGTACTACATAATATTGTGTGTTTACTTTTTATTGTTATCGTCTTCCAGCCTACTTGCAATTATTTCCAGAGTAGTTGAACTGAGTACCTTGACAAATTTCAAACTTGTGTTGGGTAAAGTACTTACCAGTCCGATAACTGTGTTGATTTATCTGAAGGCACTGCTACAATTGAATAAACTGCCGAAATAAACTCCTTCTTGGCTTGGCGTTGAATGGGTTAATTCTATGGATGCACTTTGACAGATGGAGACGCCCATTTAATAGGCATTTTTAATTATGATGCCTAACTTGGCGCAAACTAGCGTCGACATTTGGAACTAATTCAAAGAGCCGCCTAGATTTGACAAATAGAAGTATGTCGCAGGTCCTTGAATGACAATTATAAAATGTGGTTAGAAATGCTCAATGCGAATTCTTGTCTTCTATAAATAACTAAATAATAATTTGAGAGAATCTCGGACTGACCTGGTCAGTGGAAAGTCGATTTCATTTTAATCATCAAGCGTACATGTTTGTTAAAGCTTTCGTCGATTTTCAGCCAGTCAAGCCGTTCATCATCTAAAGATGTAAATTCGGTTGAACTATGTGTTGAACACGGTTGCTCACATCATGCACAGCGAAAAATTTGTGCATACTCCATGAATTTTATTGTTGGTCCAGCATGAGCAAAATCCATTTTTGATGATGTGCAGTGAGGGTGATCCTTGATGTATTTGATGGTCGCAATTGCAGGAAGAGAGAAAACTTGCACAGCTCTTTGAACATTCATTTGATCTAAATTGCTGGGGAACTAAGTGTTTGTTGAATGAATGAATAGTGGAGCTTATAGGCGCGCCAACCTTGTGGTCATTTTGCGCCTGATAAAATTGAGGGAAATAAAAGGTAAAAGTCTTCAAGTGAGACACAAAAGTCCCACTACGTCAAAACACAACAAACAATAATACAAAACTCAATAACCATTACGACTAGATAGTCTTTAAAATGTTTGTTGCTTTCAAAAACATGAACAGTTTATCGATTTGTTTAGGATCGTCGCCTAACAAGTTATTAGTAGTGCCCTCGAGCAAGAGGCGCCTGCGCGCTCCCCTGTATTTTCGACATTCAATGAGAATGTGCCGGACAGTCAACACCTCATTGCAGGCCTCACACCTGGGCGGGATCTTGTCAGGAGAGAATATATATGAGTGTGTGAGGAATGTATGTCCGATCCTCAGTCGCGTGAGGACGACCTCCTCCCGCCTCGTTGACCTGATCGTAAGTGTTTGTTTGTTACCACCTTATCGGTTTCCCCAGCATTGGGGAACGGGCGATTGGACAGGCCTTGAAACAACAGCTAGTGTACCTAGTTGTTTTCTAAATTAGGCGTTACCATGGGTACAAAGTGTACGTCTGCATTTCCAGATGCAATCGCAGATGCTTTTCTCACGGAAATTATTTGTCTACATGAGCGATTGATTCAGGAGCTACGTAGACGTCCATTAGCGCCATGATACCATTACAATACAAGCACTTGATATTTTATAATAATAACTTAATTTTATTATCGATTTGTTTTTATTTATCATAATCCCCAAACGAGCTTTCCGCGGGCAATCTTTTAATTATGACATTGTTATTTGTTACCCTACCTTGGCGCTTCCTGTCGTCAGCATCTAGCACTTATAAACGGAGACGACTGTGGTTCAGCCAATAACTTGACAATTAATGTGGCGCTTGTCCAGTTTCCACTGGACAAGCGCCACATATTCGAATATGGCGATCGTCCACTGGACAATCGCCATATATTACAATGTGGCGATATTCTGGCGGAAGAGCGACACATTCGTGCAATGTGGCGTTCGTCCACTGGACTATCGCCACATAAGAATGTGGCGATTTTCCACCGGAATATCGCCACATTTTTTGTTTTCGGAATTTTACGGAAAACTACATCGCAGACTTTTCCGGAAGTCATTTCCCTCGAGTAGCGCGAGTGAAATGGCTTTTCCTAATGACTTTCCCTCTTTCCTGATGCCATTTTCCCTAAGTAGTGTCCCTTGCGATGTGGCGATCTTCCACTGGATGATCGCCACATTTTTCTTACTGGACTTGCGCCACATTCTATGTGGCGATCGTCCGGTGGGGTCAATTAGCGATATTCCATGTGGCGCTATTCCGCGCCCCCCAAGAAAGGAGATAAAGGAAAGTTGGTGAAAGGAAGGGTAAGAAAGAAAAGGGTGCACAGATCCTCCCTAGACCAGAGTCCGCGTACCGCAACAGCGGCGTGGCCGGACTACTCTTGGTCTGGGTCCTCGCCGGGAGCCTGTCCGGTATAGGAGACCTTACGGGGAGCGAAACCTCCCCTCCCGGCATGGTTTCCCGGGTCATCGGACCACGCAAACCCCCTCACCACGGTACGGTGGTAGTCCACGAGGGGGTGACACAAGAGGTCGAGGTGTTAGACGTGAAGTGTTGGTCAAGTGGGTAGGTTACCCGTCGAAATTTTACAGCTGGATTCTTGCATCTGAGGTAAATAAAAATGTCTGATTCGTTTCACATTCTGCTACCTAGTAACAGTTCTATGGATAGGTTTCCAAATAACAGTGTCGCAAACTACAGAACTCAGCTGCACAATACTATAACACTTGAGGGTTTCTGGGAGATGGCTATAACAGAAATTCACTTTCCGTATTCGTGTTACAACAAGTATGATAGCACGTACACACGACGGATTGCCAGTCCGCGGACGCGATCCGCGGACTTCAAATCCGGCGGACTGGCAAGCCACACGGTGCGGATTTCGCGCGCATATCCAGTCTGTCTGTCATCTCATCTGTCATGTTCGAAAACTAACCTCAAAACGAGTATAGGTCCAGAGAACATCTTTTCATTTTTAAAAGCGCGAGGATGAGTGATCAACAACATATGGCAAGAGGGTTCGCTCTCCTGCTAATCTTAAGAAGGCGGCGAAAAAGAGCAGCGAGAAAAACCGTAAATAGAAGCGTGTGGGTGAGGGATTTGCTGCTTAAATATGAGCAACAAGGGCACTACGAAACAATAGAGATTGGAAGGAGTCGGATCCCAAAAACAACAACTTATTGACAAAAATTGATTGTTTATGTTAACAAAAATGTTATTGTTAATAAAAATGTTATTGATTTTAAAAAAAAGTGAAAAAATGATAACCTCGCTCGATTCTGCTGTATATCTAGATCTGGAGTAATGGCGGCCAGCGGGAAGGATATCAGTGCTGCGATGCTATTGGCTCCAATGGTCACGTGCTAACTTCTCAACCGCTCATTGGTCGAGGCAAACGGATCCAGTCCGAAATATAGAGATGGTGTCCAAACGACGGACGGGCTCTCAACCCGTCCGTTTTACCATACACACGACGGACTCCCAGTCCGTCGTGTGTACAGGCTATGACACAGAAGACGATTCTAAGTCTAACCCCAGTAGTACAACCGTTGTTTTAAGCGGATCTTTGATATACGAAAGAGCGTTACAATCAGCGTCTCAAATAGCCCATATTTACGTGTATTGTGATCTTGTTGAGCCGCAAATTATTTGTGATACACTCGCACCCATCATTCGTATGGTAAACACCGATTTCAACAAATACACGTTTGGTGAAAATGTTTCAAAGAGTTTCACCTCTTTACAATACGTTCCTCTAATGAAGCAGAGTTTCTCGACCGCGGAAATAGATTTAAGATAGATAACGCTGGGGCTTTGATCCCATTTCTCGGCGGACACTCGGCCGTTACACTTCACTTTCGTCGTCGTCGTGCTAGAGGTCGTTTCGCCTAGTACCTACCAGCAATGGCTGATTTGGAAAAGTACACTAGGTATTACCTCGCTCAGTCGGGGAATGGTGTGAACGTCTTCCGTGGTTCTAGGTATCAGAGAGGTCATGGTGGTATAGGTAGTTTCCTAAAGGGCCTACTTAGGATGGCCATGCCTATATTCAAATCTGGCGCTAGAGCTGGTGGTCAGGAGGCTCTTCGGGCCGGTGCTAATATTCTTAATGACTTATCGTCTGACAAACCTGCGAGGCAGATTTTTAAAGAACGTCTTAAAGAGGCAGGACATGCCCTCCATGCCAGGGCGCAGGCGGGTGTGTCTAGAATGTCTGGGAACGGAGGGTTAAAAGGAACCTAACGACGTTGCGAGGTTCAGTCTGGTGGTAAAGCTAAGAGGATTCGGACGTATATCAAACGGAAACTTGTGCGAAAGAACAGTAAGAAGAAAAGGACGAGCACGAAGAGCAAGAAGAAGGTTATCAAGAGAAAGAAGTACAAGAAGAACAAGAAAAAACCTTTTTTATTATTAATAGCCAATTACGAGCTTTCGTAATTTAAATAAGATTAAAAGAAAAAACCTGTTCGAAATATCACGAAGAGGAAGAAAGAGAATTTGCACTTAATGAATAAAAGTCATTACTTGTTCTCTACTTGACCTTCAGATTATGCTAATTAGGGCCAAACCGGGTTTTTTGATTGACAGCTGACATGCTTTTTTTCTATTTTTCTATTTTTGATTGACTCATTACACGACATTTGATTGACAGCTTACATGATTTTGCACTACTTAACTTGAGCTATTTTTATATTTTTGATTGACAGCTGACACTTTTAGGCTATTTTTACATTTTTGATTGACAGGTGACCTACTTTCTAGTGGGGATTCCCAGTTCTAGTCAGGGCTCCATTCTACTATTGTGGACATCTTTACCATGTCTAGCACAAAAAGAGTTTCATTATGTCTTCCCTCTATTAGGTGTTTTTCTAGCGTATAGAGATGCGTGCTCAGGATTTTGGTGGTTGCCGCCAAGACGGTAATCGATTCCTCGTTCCTATGACCGGTGTAATACGAGTCGTAAATATATGATAGTTGGCTTTCCACTAGATGCACTATGGCTTGATTTGACTTCTTTAAATTTTCTATGCTGTTATCGATTTTATTAAATACGTCCCTGTCTCCTGTTCCGAAAAGATAATTGAGTGCGTAACCGCCAACGTCTATAAGCGATCGCTTGGCTTAAGCTCCGCGTGACGCAGGGGCCAATGTATAGATCAGCTGATCCAATTGCGTCAGAACGCCCAGTGCTTTAGCTGCTAAAGATTCGCATTCTTGTTTAACAATTGCCTCGGCACGCTCTGCCAAGTCTTTTGCGTCTGCGGTCAAAGCTTTCGTAATTTTGAAATTGCTAAATGTCTGTATATATTTTATGTTAGTTATGAAGGAGTCTACTAAATCTTTATAAACGCTAATATGGAGATCTACATTTAGGACCCAGGAGTTCCCTGTATACAGTATGGGTTTCTCCTGTAGAAACGCAATTCCCATGGTTTAGCCGTGGTTCTTGGGCATTTCACCGTTTGGACTATCGGGCCTAGCAGTATCGCGGCCAGCAGCGGAATACACGTAAATTTCTGAAACGAAGGAATTCCCATGCTTAGCGTTTGCGATATCGAAATTATTGCGATATTTAGGGAGATTGGGGTTCAATTAGTAACGGTTACGCCGTCTACCTCGCAACCAGCTGCCCCTAGTGGACTTCATTACGCTACTATCTTCCCTCCGAGCCTCAACGCATCAATACATCATGGACTGCAGCGGTTTCAATATTGAGATGATTACCCGGTGTCATGCTACTGTAATGGAGCTTTTGGGTACTCTGCTATGTTTACCATAGGCTACCATTAGTACGTGGCACGGTGTCTGTAGTTGCAGAAGCGGGCACGAGTGAAATTGATTAATTAAATATGAGCCATTCCGTATGAAATAAACACAGCAAGTAGCCTGACCATCTGAAAAATTAAAAAATGAACTGCTTTCTTATAGTGGTAGTCTAGGAAGGATAAAAAACATTTTTTCCAAAAATTAATCTCTCACGGTTCTTGCGCAGTAGCCAGCTAAACTTTTGCCGGTGTAACTGCTAATTCGCGCTTTCCTTTGCGTTCGGGCTTATAGCTAACGACCCGTTAAACTTAACGCAATAAAAGTGATTCTATTAGAAAGATAAGAAAATTTCGAGTCGTTTAACATCATAAAACAGCCCTAAGTAAAAAACTACCCTTAAGGTACAATCATCCCTTAAATTGCACAAAAATGCAATTACTCATATTTTTAAATTGATTAAAAATTTTTTGTACCTAGCCAAGAGATCAATAAAACTTTTCTGAAAGTTTCGTTCTGGGGTTCCCAGTAGTTTCCGAGAAAAAAAATTGTTTGTCTCATTTTCGTACTTTAATGTGAGCGTATACGGTATTTCGCAGGCTTTTCAGATCGATCGGTCATATTTCAGGGAGTACGCATACTTAGAAATTACAGCTGTGTAACATGCATGTGTAACATAGGTAGATAAAGGTCTCCTCAAAGTTTCATCTTGGAGTTCGCATTAGTTTGAGATATATGTCGTTTTTTGAGGAGGAGCACATATTATTTTGGAGTATAGTGTAGTGAGTTTGGTTCACGTATTATTATTAATGTTCTTCACAAATCTGTTTCAAGTCGATTTGCTCATTAGTAATTGTCTGTTTCTTGGCATTGATATTTTTGGCATTTACCGCATTTTAAATTTCAATGGGTAATTTTGAATTACTGTTTTTTTTTTTAATTCAAGGCATCTTTCAGATTTTGTGTGATGTCCTGTCAAATTAATTGGCTCCAGACAGGTAGAATCTGGTGACAGCATTCGCGGCAATCTTTGTTGGTGGGTTTTATTATCGTGTAATGCTACTACCTGGAAATGTGTTTGCCTCTAACGATTGCTTTTGAGTGACGGACATTGAAGGTGTTTTTTGACGGCTACTAGGTGCGCTTGCAAATATTTTAAAGGTATGCGATTTAGTGATAGCCGTTTGCAGGTGTCCAGGTAGGTTTGCAAGTTTTAGGGACATTCTACATCTTTCCCACAATATTGAAACGGCAAAATAGCGGGGTAGTTTTTGGCGTCAGTCGGTCTTGCACCATGTGTTCGATAGGAGTGTTCTTGGAGGAGATTTGCGTAAAGCGTGTAGTGAGTGAACAGAGAGACTTTAGTGCATTTTCGAGTGATGACCAATATAGACTTAAACAACGTGTAGCGTGTGACAGAATTACGACTATTTGTAAATATCACAAGTTGAAATTTCTTAATCGATACAGTGTTAGAAAAATCGTGCTGCGATCCATTTGCTGCGCATTCCAAACCTACCTGTAAGAATGTAAGGGAGATTTCTATTAACTTCAAAAAGAAATACAAAGAGGTTTCCTTCCTTATACCCGGGAAAAACTATGTGATGTGTGCAGGAAGCTTTTTCCGAGAAATCTGCAGGCGCTGGTGCAGCCCGATATGCCAACGCCGTGTGTTAGCGACGAGGTGTTTGAGTTGCCCGACGAGGATGCTGCACATGCGATAAACGAGCGATTGGCCGCGATCGGTGCGTCAGCTCTCAATCCGAAGAAGATGACTCGAAAGAATCATTCTAGGATTAAATACGAGGAAGTCAAAAAAGGAGTTCGTAAATAACTACATCTTGCGCTGCCCATGGACGTGGACCCTGTGCCGGATTCCTCTGAGTCCTCGGTAGACACCGCACCACCCGGCGACTCTGAAATGCTGTCCCAGCTGAAGGAGAGGTTTCAGAACTGCAAGCGAAGTGAGCAAATACCAATTTTATCTGTGCTGCCAAAAGCTGGTCGATCAGGCGCATCATGGATGAGTTCGGAGCATCCGATTACCTTGTTCGGAAAATGAAGCGTGTGGTGGAAAAACGTGGAATTCTGCCGTCGTCGGACATGAAAGCCGGGAAAACGTTGTCCAATGAGTGTGTTTTAAAAGTGCGAGAGTTTTATGAAGACAATGAAATTAGCCGTTTGATGCCGGGCAAAAATGATTTTGTGTCTGTGCGGGAAGAGGGTGTACGTGTTCATCGACAAAAACGGCTTGTGTTGAGCAACCTCCGTGAGGTTTACAAAACTTTTAACGAGACTTATCCTATTGCGGACATGAAAATCGGATTCTCCAAATTCGCGGAGCTGCGGCCGCGTCACTGCGTCTTGGCGGGTGCCGCTGGCACTCACGCGGTGTGTGTCTACACGATCCACCAGAACGCCAAGCTGATGATGCTAGGTGCTCGCATGCCAACGATGGTGGATTTGGCTGTGAAAACCACCCGCGAGTGCGTGGCACTGACCATGTGCGACCCCTTGACGGCGAGCTGTCACTTCGGGGACTGCGCCGCGTGCCCCGGGATGGAAACACTCAAGGGGAATCTTGAACAAGCCCTCGACGAAAGTCTCGTAGATACTATAACTTACAAACAGTGGTTGTCCACCGATAGGACCACCCTGCAAACGACGCAAAAGCCCACAGATGAATTCGTCGAAATTTTCTGCAATAAAATTACGCAGCTGAAAACCCACGACTTTATTGCAGCAAAACAGGCCGAGTTCATGAAGACAACGAAAGCTGGTGTGGCGCCTTGTGAAGTTGTGGTGATCGGGGACTTCGCCGAAAATTATTCGTTTGTCCTCCAGGACGCAGCACAAGGCTTCCACTGGAACAACAGTCAGGTCACCCTGCACCCCTTCGTGTGCTATTACCGCCCTGACGCTGACTCTGAACTCAAGCACACCAGCTTTGTAGCAATTTCTGATTCCCTCACGAAATGAATGGGGGTCGAGCAACGCAATCATCGGACGCAGGCAAGATGAGACCGACGGTGGTAAGTTCAAGTAATTTACACGCTTTCTATACTCCACCGAGCTCGTAAATATTTTGACAATTTGTAGCAAAACTAAACGCTTATGTAAGTATTATACAGATTGACTTCGCAGTTATTTAATTAAGGGCATGGTAATGCTAAAATGTTTCACTGATACGAAACGTTTCAGCGACCGCAACTGTACAAATTAAAAACGAATTAAATCTGTGTGTCGTGATTCTTGATAATTCTTAAATATCCTGAAACGATTTTATGAACTGTCTAAAATTTACCAATATTGTTATAAACAGCAGTGGAAACTAAGGCAATCGGAGATCTGTACAACATCTGTACACTAGAATTAATTTGAGGATTGCTCATCTCATAGAGTATCATACCATAGAATCAAATGATTAAGTTTTTGTCATTACCATTAAAATTTTTGTCATTACCATTTGTCATTACCATTAAAAAATGTATTTATCATCACAATTATTAACCATTTTACTCTTTACAAATCGTAAAAGAGTCAAATGATACTTTACTTCGAAGTCCACCAGACTGTGGTAATCTTAGGCTAACACGACTGTAGTGAACCGAACTCACTACACTATAATCCAAAATAATATGTGCTCCTCCTCAAAAAACGACATATATCTCAAACTAATGCAAACCCCAAGATGGAACTTTGAGGAGACCTTTATCTACCTATGTTACACATGCATGTTACACAGCTGTAATTTCTAAGTATGCGTACTCCCTGAAATATGACCGATCGATCTGAAAAGCCTGCGAAATACTGTAAACGCTCACATTAAAGTACGAAAATGAGACAAACTATTTTTTTTCTCGGAAACTACTGGGAACCCCAAAACGAAACTTTCAGAAAAGTTTTATTGATCTCTTGGCTAGGTACAAAAAATTTTTCATCAAAATGAAAATATGCACTTCAGAAGAATATCGGGAGCTGGGTGTAAACCTCGATGCCTCGAAAAATGCATACAAGTGGTTTTTGTCGTGGAAAACTTGAACCCTGTGTTGTCAGTCCACCTCACTAGTGTGTTGACCGTCATCTGGATTTGTCGAGCGGACGTAGCGAGCGACCGAGCTCGGCAGATGATCGCGAGATCGTCAACAAACAGCGAGGCGGAAACTGGGGAACGAACACAATCCACGATACCATTGATGGCGATCGAAAACAGCGTCACACTGAGCACGCTCCCTTGCGGCACGCCGTTCTCCTGTGTGAACGTCTCGGATAAAACATCGCCAACAATGCAGTCAGTCATAAAATTGGTGATAAAAACAGGAAACGACCTTCAAAACCCCATGAAGACAGGGATTTTAAAATGTTAAAACGCCAGGTGGTGTCGTAGGCCTTCTCCAGGTCGAAGAATACAGCAATCGAGTGCTGCTTGCACAGGAACGAGTCCTGAATAAAGGCCTCCATCCTGATCAGATGGTCGATCGTACTTCTATTTTTTCGAAAACCACATTGTAAATTAGACAGCAGATTTTTAGTCTCGAGCCACCAAACCAGTCGATTATTGACCATTCTCTCCATCACCTTACAAAGACAGCTGGTCAGGGAGATTGGCCTGTAACTGGCCGCCAGTTGCTTGTCCTTGCCAGGCTTGGGAATTGGGACTTGAATGGCATGCCGCCACTCGTCCGGAAAGACTTGTGAAATCCAGATCAGGTTGTACAAATCGAGCAATGCCGAGCGGGCGTCTGGCGTGAGGTTTTTCAAGAACAGGTTATGGACCCTGTCGGCCCCCGGAGACGTGTTCTTCGATGTCCGAATTGCGTTCACCAGCTCCCACTCACTAAGAGGCATGTTGTAGCACTCGGTGTTGGCAGAGGCAAACGACAGTTGTCTGCGCTCTGCTGTGTGCTTGATCTGTAGGAACAATGCCGAGTAGTGGCGGGAACTGGAGATATCTGCAAAGTGTTGACCAATGCTGTCTGCAATTTCTTTGGGGGCCGTGAACAGGAGCCCATTGCTCTTAATGCCAGCTATTATATTTGGCTTGTGTTTGCCCCTGATCTTATTTGCTCGGTGCCACACCTTTGTGAGAGGCGTGATACACGTTAGTGATGACACATAGTTGTCCCATGACTGGCGTTGTGATCTTTTAAAAACCTGTCGGGCCTTGGCACGGAGCTGCCTGAACACCTCCAGGTCATAATTTGTTGGCCGCCTGGAGAAAACCCGGAGCGCTCTTCTCCTTGCCTTTAGCGCCTCATCACACCCATCGTTCCACCAGGGAACGGGAATGCGACGCAGCTTCGTGGAAGTCTGTGGGATTGCCGCCTCTGCAGCACTAATAATTGTCTCTGCCACCTTTCTGACTCTGCAATTGACGTCTGTTTCTTGGAGTGAACCACTGAGATCTGCCAGTCCAGCAAACCGCTTCCAGTTCGCCCGTTTTAAACTCCATTGAGCGGGGCGAGAGGGAATCTGGAAGTCGGTTTGGAGCCTCAAGATGATCGGGAAGTGGTCACTTCCACAGAGGTCATCGTGAACAGCGAATTCAAATAACGGTGCCACAGAAGGCGAACAAATGCAAATGTATATCGCCGAGAAATTCCCATTAAAAGAGTTAAACCTTGTTTTCTGTCCGTTGGTTAAAAGAATAAGATCGTTGTCATCGATAAAACTCTCGAGCATACGACCCCTGGCGTCAGCCATTGTGTCGCCCCACAGGGGTCTATGTGCGTTGACGTCACCCAACAACACATAGGGGTGGGGCAGTTGTGACACGTGGCTTTGATGGTTCGGGGCCGTAGCTGGCGCCCACTCAGGAAGATATATGTTACAAAAGGTAACCGGTTGTGGCACATGGACTCGGACTGCCACTGCCTGGAGAGGTGTTGTGAGCGGCAGTGGACTTGACACCAGACTGTCCGAGACCAACGTGGCCACTCCACCGTGAGCGACATTTCCCGTCAAATCGTCACAACGATAAAACGAATAATTCTTAAAAACTGGTTTGTCAGAGGGTTTAAAATGCGTTTCTTGTAAAAAGATACACATTGGTTTAAAATGGGATGTTAAAACCTTAACCTCGTCTCGGCGAATATTAAAATCGCGAACATTCCACTGGAGGAGAGCCATTTATGGGAATGTGACAGGCTTCCCGCCTTGCGTGGAGCGCTTCTTTGGCACGGTGCCCTGCTCCTTTTCAGCGGGACGCTTCTCCTTGACGACAGCCGGCCCGCTGCAGTCCATGCTCTCGCCCTCGCTTTGGGAGGCGATGGACTCCTGACAATTTTGTGTGCCGCTTTGGGGTTTTGCAGCAACTGGTTTCTTTTGATTTTCGGATTTTACGTTCAGTGAGAGCAATTCTTCTTCCAATTTCTTGTTTTTGTTTTTTAGTGTTTGGTTTTCTTTCCGGAGTTCCTTGATCTGTTCCGTCTGTTCTTCGATCTTTCTTGTTTGCTCTTCAATTTTTTTCGTTTGTGCCTCAAGCTTTTCTTTGTTTTCTTTCTGGCCGGCCAAAAGAAGAGCCATCATCTCCGTCAGTCGGTTCAGTTCTGCGGAGTTGGTGGGATGGGCATCTTCTTTGATTGGCTGAGCAGCAGGTCGTGTGCTGGCGGCTTCGGAAAAAGATTTTGAAAGTGTGGGCTGAGGAGAGATGAGATTGTATTTTCTCCTAGCTTCAGAAATAGACAGTTTCTCTTTAGTTTTTATTTCCGTTATCTTTATTTCCTTTTTCCAAACAGGGCAGTCCCTGGACCAGGCCGGGTGGGAGCCACCACAGTTCAGGCACTTGGCCTCCTGATCACAGGGCTTGTCCTCGTGTACGGCCGACTTGCCACAGTTTGGGCACACGTGCGGCCTCTCGCACGTGTGTTGGGTGTGGCCGAACTTCTGGCAGCGCAAACAACGCAATGGGTTAGGAATATGTTGACGGACGCTCACTCTTATGAAACCAACAAAGAGATTCTCCGGCAGAACGGAGGTGTTGAAGGTTATTATGTGAAGTGGCGAAGGTTTTAAAACTCCATCCTTTCGGGTGTGGATGCACCGAACCTCGGTGACATTCTGATCTTTTAATTCCTGAAGACCTTCTCGTCAATTTCTAACAAATCTGGACAGAAAATAACACCTTTGCATGTGTTAAGTGTCTTGTGGCTTTCTACTTGCACTGGGAAAGTACCTAAGAGTTTCATGCCAGAAACCTTCTGCGATTGTTCAACGGAGCAGACTTCAACGAGCAGGGCTCCGTCACGGAGCCGACTGACGCTGTTGGTGGAGCCGATGTATTTTGAAATAAAGTTGTTTATTTTGAAAGGCGACACACCGATAAACGACTTGCTTTTATCGTGTTCGTCTCGTTTAATCACAAAGAATTTCGGAAAGGTGATAGGTAGAAACGAGCGAACACTTATGGGCTTGTCAAGCAAACCAGATAAATAATTAGGGGGGGGGGGAGTTGGGGTTTTGTCGTTTGAATCCATTCAAAAGACTTAGAAAATTTCATCTCCCGCGATCCCTGCCCACCACGGAGCCCAACCTGGGGGACGCCGCGCCGATGTAAAATCGACGACTTACCTTAGGTACAACGTACCTCTTTCGCCGGGGTTGTCCGGGAGATATAGCGGGGAAAACACCGGCAGTCGCGAGTGACCGTAGAGTTCGGGACAAACCACTATTGTACAGCCATCACGCCATCGGTGCCCCCCCCCCCCCCCCCCCCCACTCATCCTGTGCAAGGTTTTAATGCCGAGACACGAGCCGATTGACTGGGGGTGGATTAGCCCCCAGCCGCCTGTTTTGAGTGAAGCCGAAACCAAAGGGGTGTGTTGGAAGGTATTCCCCGTCTGTTCTGCTGGCGAACTGGAGAATACCCCCTCAACCCCCAGGAAAATCCTTACCACCCGTTCAAGGATTCCACACACGGCAAACATGTGGGTTAGCGTTTTGGCCTGCATAAGGAGTCGGCCAGTAGAGAAGACAAGGATATAGGACAGAGAAGGGAAAGAAACGAGAAGGCAAAGACGCGAGCACTCCCTATGCAGGCCACCAGTCACCAGCTGCCTGGCACCGACAATCGACTGTGCGTCAAAAAAGGTATTCCAAAAGAAAAACCAACAACGACAGCCAAATCGTCGGACCATCGCAAACCCCTTCACCACGGTACGGTGGTAGTCCATGAGGGGGAAAAAATATTTATTTGCTGCATCCGATAGACTTCATGTGTCTAAACATTATTTTTTTAACAGGGCGCAGGATTTTTTCAACAACATGGTGAATGCCATTGATGTTTTTAATAGCTCGGAAAGTACCTTCAAGAAAGATGTTCACGACCGGCTTAATGCTGTGATTTAGGATAAGAATCTATCAGAATACTTCATAAAATGTCTGTAAATTTGATTTTTTTGATTTTTTTGATGTTGATGCTGTGTTAATAAATGTGTACTTTTAATATATTGTACTTGTGGGTTTAAACCTGTTACAATAAGGACGTAATAAAATAAAAAACGCCTTTCGCCGCTACGGCCGTACCGTCCTGTGCAGTTATGATTTTAATTAGGCTGATCGTATTGCCGTCGAAACTGTTATCAGTAACGTGGTTTGTTCCACTTTTTTTAGAAGAATTCGTGGAGATAGAATTCCTCTTACGCGAGTAGGTTTGGTGTGAGGACGGGCCCGACTCTGTGCGCTGGGTTCTCGCCTGGCAGCGAATTTATCCGCAGGCTTTTGTGCCCCCGTGAGAACTTTTGGATTACTTTTCCTCTCTGACCCCTATTTGCGTCTCGCTTAAATGAAATTTTGCAAGAGTTCCTTTCACCGAATTTGTTTTGTGGGGTTTCGAGGCGCGTCAACAGCTAAGATTATTTGCGCCAAAAAAAGGTAAAAGTTTAGACACTTTAAATAGACACAAAAGTCTTGTTACGTGGAAACAAATATAATAAAAATCCTAATTCTATAAACTTATTATAAAACTTGTAAACTTATATTACCAGGAGATAATGGAAACCATTGGTTTTACATTTGGATACATTATGTTCCGGCCACCGATTTCTTGCTGATGCTTGTTGCAATGAAACCCATCCCGTAAGTCATAAAAACTGGACATCGGAATGGATAGTGACCAGGGGCAACGTTGATTCTCTCCTCCTTCAAAGGTCTTCTCGGTGTTCAGGCTCAACAGGGTGGGGATAAGGTTCAAACTGTATTAACCCATGGAAAAACTCTCTGACGATCATGTTCCCATCCATGAATAGCTCATGGAGATCTACCACCCGGACGTTTTCGCTGGCAAGTTTCCGTATTATCGCGAATTGAGGGCAAGGACAGGGAGTTGATCTTTTAATCTCGGAATGGGTGGGATGGTGAGGAGGTAAATGTTCTTGCAGTGGAGGGAAAGGAAATAAACAATGGAACGTATCCTGCACGAGGTAGTGGATGCAGGCTTCTTCTTTTGGAAGTAGTACAAAAAAGAACACGTCAATACAAGTGCATAAAGCTAGCAAGATCTTAATTCTTAATGAATCGAACTACTATATTAGTCAATAAATAATTACCAAAACGTCGTTCGTGCCTATCATCAGCACTAGGGAGATGAAGAGGGAGTTGACGCGGGAGGAGATAGTTGAAGGTGCCAGTAGGTTTGTTTCCGATGATTTCCTGACGCTGCTAAAGATGCAGTTGCTCCACAAGTCTTTGTCGACGTGGGCCAAGGAGGAGAAAGAGTTATCTCTCCAGCTGCACTACTCGTCGGCCTCGACTATTTTAAGAAGCGAGACAATTTAGGATTTCGTTTGCCTTGCAAAGGAACAATTGAAGCTTGGCTAAACAAAACCGACGTGAGACCGGGCGTGTGCGAGGCGCTGATCGAGAAATTGAAGATCAAAGTGTCGAACATGAACGCCAAAGAAAAGCAGTGCGTCTTGATGTTCGATGAGATGTCAATAAAAAAAGACTTCCAGTATTGCAGTAAATATGATTTGGTTGAGGGGTTCGAGGATTTGGGCGAGCTAGGGCGTAGCGCGACAGTAGGGACGAATCTCCTTGTATTCATGATCCGCGGGCTGCATTACAACTATAAGATGCCCATTTCGTATTACGTTGTGCACCGTGGGGCATGTGGCTCGAAGCTTATCAAGCTTTTAAGACTCAATTTAGACAGCATGTTCGAGGCCGGATTTTCCGTCCGTGTGATCACGTGTGACCAGGCACCTTGCAACAGGTCCCTGTACAAATTACTCGGTGACGACGAGAAAAAGCCATTTTTCATACACCCGCCGGGTCACAAGGTTTATGCCTTATTCGATGTCCCTCATTTAATAAAGAGTGTGAGGAACAATCTGATTGCGAAGGATTTTATCGTGAAGTTCGATGGGGAAGTCGCTCGCCAGGTTTCGTGGCGCGATTTGGTGCAGGCCTACCAAATAGACTCAAGCTCGAACTTGATGAGATGTTCCGTTACGTTATCGAGCAGACATGTGGCCCCGAATACGTTCGAGAGAATGAACGTGAAACTCGCAGTTCAGGTATTTTCTAAAACCGTTTCCGCCGTAATTTCGACCCTCGTGAAAACGAGCCAAAATTCGCTACAACACCGCCGAGTGGACGGCATTGTTCTGCGCACGGGTCAACGACATTTTCGATGCCCTGAACAGCTCGCGAGTCACGGTGCCCAACCCGTACAACTGCGCGATTGCGAAAATTCATCCTATCGCGATCAAGTGCCTATAGTTGACGCGGTTGACTTCATTGAGTCGAGGGTCGTGATAGTGAGATCTGACCGTGATTCGTTGCGTCCCCCTTGCTTCTCCGGGCTAAAATTGACAATTGTTGGTGTTCTCCTTCTTTGGGACGACTTTAACTGCGAGTGCATACCCTTTCTCTTGACTCGTCAACTTAGTCAAGATGCTCTGGAGAACACTTTTTCGGACATGCGTCAGAGAGGCGGCTTCGATCGTAATCCTTCGGCGCAGCGGTGTCGACGGATTATCCAGTGTCTGATCATGATGGCAGTTATACGACCGGCGAAGACGGCCAATTGCGCGGCTGATAATGACGTCAGCGTAATGACCCTCCAGCTGTGTGTCAACGCCGATTTGGACCTAGATCTGGATGATCCCGAACCCGGCCCTGTTGAGAATGACGATGAGTGTGACAATCTGGCCCCTGATTTTGTGCAGAAGGTCCGAGAGGCGGTGGACGTAATCGAAGCCAACATGGAAATCGAGCAACAGAGCGAGGAGGTGGATGAGTCCGAGCTGCCCGAGGAGGACTTTTTGGCGGTCGAGCTCTCAAAGCCAGTCGTGATTCACCCGGACTCGCTAAATTCAACATTGGACGCAAACGCTATCTCGTATTTCGCTGGGTACGTTGCTTTCAAATGCAAAAAGCGGTTCGGGTGCGACGATTGCCTGGTGATGATGGTGAAGACCGACAGGGTCCTACGCGA
The DNA here is from genome assembly GCA_921293005.1 of Nemoura dubitans. Classification (NCBI taxonomy): domain Eukaryota; kingdom Metazoa; phylum Arthropoda; class Insecta; order Plecoptera; family Nemouridae; genus Nemoura; species Nemoura dubitans. Next base: position 38,845,916 of record OV121075.1, read on the forward strand.
TACGAACGAGCTGTTCATATTGTACCGGGCCTATATCACCGCCGACGGGAGCAAGTTGGGCGGGCTGCATCCACCTACTTCTCTCTTCCGCGAGATAGTTTCATTGGCGCCGACTACTTTTGCCAGGGTTTTCCCGCAAGTGTTCGCTAAATGTGGTGTCAGAGTGTCGGGAAGTAGCTTCCCTCCCTATATTACCAGGATCATCATCATCCTGACATATCATCACCTGTTTATATCAAGGGCTATTTGACCCATATTGTTAGCACGGTAGAGGTAAAGTCCGGCATGACATACCAATATCGATGTCCGGCACTAGTTATATCAAGATACAACTACTGTGGTTATACAGTTATTGACATACTGACTGACGATATTGGAAAGCAACTATTGATAAGAATAGAGCCCTTCGCATGGCTATAGCAAGGGTACGAGAGATTTCACCAGGAATTAGGCCGATAGCGGCATATTGGAAAGGCGATGGTCAAGACAGACTTATAAGGACGGGGCGCAAAAGCTCGGGGGGAGTCTTACCGAAACAGTCAAACAAGCAGCAAGCCGTCTCGTTCGAATCGATCTTCGTCTGACCATTGTCTCGCCAAGTACTCAAAGTATATTTACAAGTGCAAACAAGTGTAAAACCGTCAACAAGATTACAAGTGAATAAACCCAAAACATACGGTTCTCAACGGGCAAACTGACTTCTGCAATTAACACAGCGAACCTGACCAAACCTTAGACCTGTAAAACCTCCGTCTCCCCCTGAATCGGCCGGCAGTTCATTTAACCATGGTAAGTTCAATAATTACATTTCCCTAAAGATCAGCTTCGGCCATAAACCTTAGCGGCCCAATCAGTCCTCCATAGTCAAGTGTAAACAGCAATATCAACAATCAAGCAGCTTCTGTCCAGCTCATTAACTATAGGTCAGTGGTGGTAGCGCTATCTCCTTGTATATCAGTTGGTCGAAGTCCAGCCGGGCTTCCCCACAAACTGGTGGCAAGCGGTGGGATCAAATTTTTTCGCTTTCGGGAAGTTTTTTCAATTAGATCACAATCATGCCAGGAAACGGACCCATAGGGGACGGAGAAAGCTCAGGAAATACGGGGGGAAATGGAAACACAGGCGACACGAACAATACAAATACTAATAGGACAGTTAACAATGCAGTGGGAAATTACATACAAATGGTCAGATATTTCAGTGGACAAGAAGACTCAGTATCAATTACAGATTTTATTCAAAGTTTGGAACTAGCAAGTGAATTTGGAGGATGGAACGAGAAGCAGAAAATAGCGGTATTTAAATCGCGAATCATCGGACCTGCGTTAATTTATCTAAACGGTTGCCGGGATTTGAAAACAATAACATATCAGATACTAAAGGAGAAATTCGAGGAGTGGTTCAGAGCGGAATCACCTCTAGTAGATCCACTGGCAAATTTTTTTCAATGTCGGCAGAAGCCAAGGGAAGACGCGCGCACATTCGTTTCGAGGCTAAGAGCCAAAGCCGTCGCGGCCGCTCCAGATTCCATGCAGGCAAATGACAGGTTAATCCGTCAAACCCTTGTGGACGATTCCATAGTTTCAATTTTCGTGAAAGGACTAAATAGGACGAGCGGTAGCAGCCAAGTGGCGATGCTCAAACCCAAAAAACTAGACGAGGCGCTTCAACTCGCGATCATGTACGAAGAAAGCGTGAAAAACAATTCGAATCGCGTTGCTTTGTTGAATAATCATACCGCGGACGTATTCAGTGATACTGAAAGCGTAAATGGATATATTCCCCAAATTTCCAGTCAATATACCAGTCAATGCACAAGGTGCCCAAGTCACTCGCACGAGCCAGTTGTAGACAACGCGACCAGCAGAGCCGCGGACACAGCGCGTCAGACACCTAAGGTATGTGCAGTAGAGAAAGGAGAGGAGACGGACGAAATGCAGAAGCTTCGCGCTCTGTTGACATCACTCGCGACACAAGTAGCCAGCCTAGGCAGGACGGTGCAGCGACAAGCCGGCATGCACCGGCAAGTGCAGCAACCGGATCCACCTATGCAGAGATACCCGCAGCAGAACCAGCAGGTAAGTTCTAGAAGTAACAACAATTCTAGAGTGACATGCTATCGATGCAGAGAATCGGGCCATTACGCGACAAACTGTCCGGTAGCCACGAAATTGTACTGTGATTATTGCCGGCGGGTAGGTCACATGACATCGGAATGTCGCACGAAACAGAGGGCGACCAATGCAGCACGCAGCCAGTCACCAGGTAACGCAAGGGCACCACAATACAGCCCCAGGGAACCCAGAGTTTCATTTGCACCTCGCGAGGGAAGGCCTCGTCGAGATTCCCAAAGAGAGGATAGACCTCAGCGAGATTTCCAGAGGGAGGAAAATACACAGCAGTTTTTCTCGAACGGCTCGGGCGTCGTCCAGTCACGTCCCGAGCAGCAGTAGGGAAAAGAATCCAATCAAACCATGCGCACCAGCATCGCGGCACGGCGCATAAACCTGTCGTCGATGCATTCATTTTGAATCCGGATAGACCAAATGTTAGGGTCCCATATAAATTTCTAGCAGACACGGGGGCAGACCTAACAATTGTCCATGCTGGAGTCCTGGCAGAGGGGAACATCAGATTCCAGAGAACTCAACAGGAGCCAGTATACGGAGTAACAGGTAGCCAACTGCCGATCCTGGGTCGCCAGCGGATTACTATGCAATTAGGAGACAAAATTTATACATTTCCATGCACGATAGCATCAGACGATTTGGACATGGGCGCAGGGGGAATTCTGGGATACGACCTGATGGAATTTTTCCAAATGTCTCTGGACACGGGTAGCCATCACCTGCTTGAGGGGGGGAATAAGATTCCCTATGGGAGAAGTAAAGCTAGACCTAGAGTGGAGGTCGTTAGCGGCAGGCTAGGGCAGGACACAGCCGAACCGTCGACGCCACTGGAGGACGACAGATGGACGCTGGTAAAATCGTCAAGGAACAGCAGACGCAGCGCAGGTAAAAGCACGGATTACAATCATGGATTGATCACCCAGGAGAGTAAAGCATGCCAGCCACAGCTGAACGCACCAGCAGTCGACGTCCACGGTGGAGGTGCCAGGAAAGCACGCGTCGACTCAAGCGAGTCAAACGCCCCAGGTAAGGAAACGAGCGCAGATGCACGGTCGGACAGCCGCGCAAACGCCTCGCCCGAGCCACAAGCCAAGCCGGAGGTAACAACCCGAGCAACAACCAGATCGAGCGATACGCGCACTAGGCCAGTGCCGATCGCACCGACAAAGGTAAAAGTGAAAGCCACCAACCCCGAAATAGACGAGGCTCGCGAAGACAGCAGGCTCAAGCAGCCAACGCCGCTGCCGGCGAATATGCCCGTTCGACTCGAGGAAACTATTTGTGTCCCCGCCCGCTCAGAAGTAATGTGCATCGGTAAACAGCGTCGTACACTATTCGATAGTAATGAGACTAATACTTCACGGCATATGATACTAGAGTCTGCAGACATCCCCATACAGGGCATTTGCGGAGCGCGAATTCTAACAAATGAGCGCGATGATCTCAAAGTTCAGATTCGCCTAGCCAACATCACGACGGAGCCTATCACTTTGAAGGCAAAAACGATCGTGGGCTACGTAGAGCAAGTCGATTTACCCGAGGACGGCATTCGAACCGAAACGTCACACGCCGCGATATGCGCTATCATTGATAGTCAAAATCAAAAGCGTAACGATTCAGCGTCAACCCCGTTGACAGGCAAGGCCCGTTTAGACAAATTAGAAGAGTTATTCCCGTTAGACCATCTCTCAACAGATCAGCGAGCCGGGATTTGGCCGCTGATAGAGGACTACGCTCATGTGTTCTATTTGCCAAACGACAAATTGGGTCACTATCCGCATATTAAGCATAGAATAGCGGTGCCGCCAGGGACGACACCGGTGCGACAAAGGATGTACCGCTTACCGCACAGCCAGGCAGGGCTAGTGAAAGAGGAGATTGACAAGTTATTGGAACAAGGCGTTATACGCGAATCGACTAGCAGTTGGTCTAGTCCCTTGATGCTCGTTACAAAGCGTGCAGCAGAGGGTGCTCCACCCCAGGTACGCATGGTTATTGATTTTCGCTTAATTAATAAATTAGTACCGTTAGATAGTTTTCCACTTCCGCATATACAGGACATATTCGATTCGATCGGCACCAGTACGATTTTCAGCGTTTTAGACGTAAAAGCCGCGTACCATCAGGTTGATTTACATGAGGACGACAAGCATTACACTGGGTTCGCCACCCGCCAAGGGTTGTTCGAGTTCAACCAACTGGTGTTCGGGTTGTCCAACAGTGTAGCCACGTGGTCGAGAGTAATTCAAGCAGTACTGACAGGATTACCTCATCTGACTGCGCAAGCGTACCTCGATGATTTACTCATATTTTCGAAAACACTGCCAGAGCACATGGTAAAACTAAGAGCAGTTCTAGAAAGGATGGAAACCCCGACTGAACTCCGGGAACTGAACCCCGGGAAATGCAGTTTTCTTAAGCCGGAAGTTGAATATTTAGGGCACATCTTGGGAAATGGGAAACTTATGACGCACCCTAGGAATACAGATGCGATAAAAAAACTTTCCACGTCCGACGACGGTTAAGACACTCAAATCATGGATGGGATTGACGGTCTATTACAAAAAGTTCATAGACTCTTTTAGCGACACCGTTTTTCCGCTTAATAAACTATTACGCAAAGGCGAACCATTTGTATGGGGGCCAGAGCAAGAAACCGCATTCAACACGCTTAAGACACAATTGACTTGAGATCCCGTGTTAATTTTGCCACTATTAGATCAGAGATTTTATCTCAAGGTAGACACTTCACTGGTCGCGACTGGAAGTATTTTGGCTCAACGAGTCGGAGATCAGCTATTGCCTGTCAGCTACGCGTCGCGACAGTTGCAGCCCCGCGAAACCAGATATCACGCCTCAGAACGCGAATTACTTGGAATTGTTTACGCAATGAAATACCATCACTGCTATCTTGCAGGACGGGAGTTTACATTAATTTCAGACAGCACTTGTGCTTTGCAATGGCTGGGGTTTTAATATCAGGAATCTAATTGCTATCCTGCATATTGCGATGCTTTTCCCTTGCGTTTTTTTTTGTGTGTTTTTGTCTTTGACCTTTTTTTGTAATCTAACTATCTACATGTATAAGATTTGGGATCCGGGTCCCCTTGACCTGGTATGATACAACTTATCGCTGGAGAAAGTGCTGTCGTGTGGATCTGGCTCGCCAGCGGGTTCGTCTCTGCCTCCTGCGTTGACCCTCGTGTCGTCCGCGATGGTTGTCGTGTTGTCCGGGAACTCCGCCGTGGTGACCGGGAAGGCCGTCGTGTTGGTTGTATCCGTCGCGTCGCTGCGCCGGGTACCTCTGGGTGCTTCCCTGCCGTCCCCCTCCCGCGGGTGCTGGCCGGTGGGGTGGCTGCTGTCTCGGGCGATCGTGATGATTGTAGTGTTTAACGGCACGTCAGCTCCGAGGCTATTTGTGCCGAACACATGTTAAAGTTCGTCTTGGCGATCGTCTTCCCACTGTGTCTCAAATGTCAGCACGTAGTAGCGGAGATTTGCGTCTAGCAGTGTTCTTAAACGTCTTTGCTCCACTATGTAGCCGAACAGTTCTAAATCGAAGCACTTCCTCTTCAATGTGGCTATCCCGTCCCACACTGCCCAACGTTCTTCTTGAATCTGACATCCCAAACACGGATTGCCAATCATTGTTACACTTTTCGCTTAATGTTTATCTTGTCGATTATACGTACTGCACTTGGCACTTGTCAGCGGACCACTGTTCAATTGTCCTTTCTAATTTCTTCCTTTGATGGGGTGCCTACACGCCCTCGGCCTTTCAACTGTTCATCGCCGTGCTTCGCTCCTTGTCCACACTTGGTTTACCGTTGGCGAATTCACACTTCCTGCTTGTTGTCGATATTTCTGTCGCGCGGAATGTCTTGTCTACGTATGTTACCAGCTAGATGCGTGACTCCCTCTTGCGGGAGGTGCTGATGCGACATAGTAAACTTTTTGGGATGTCGACGGCGCGTCCTCCTGGTGCGCGGTGTGGGCAATTGCCACCCGCTGCGTCGATGTCGTCGGGACTGCAGTGAACTGCACCATCGGGATGTCCGTGAAATGCGCCGTGTTGCCTGCTGTGATGTCCGTCGTGATGTTGCGCTCTGTACTTTTGCTCGTAGTAACGGAGATGCGCGTTGGTCAAAGTTTCTAACCGTCGGTGTTTGACTTGTCACCGGAATTCACCAGCGCGGGCGGTCCTCTTGTTCTGTCTGGTGATCCGGCGCCTTGACATACAGGATTCTCGGTCCTTCGGTGATCCTGCCGGGATGGTGCGATGCCTGGGAGAGGATCATCCGGCGTTGATCTGCCGGGGGAAGAACCGTTCGGTGCTCCTCTGGTGCCGTTGGTACAGCTGTGAACCGCACCATCGGGATATCCCCGCTCCTGTCTTGCGTGTTGGCTGTTGATCTCTGGCAGCACCGCTGATAGATTGCTTTCCTCTTCCAGAAGATAATGAATAGAATGAATGAATAGTGGGGCTTAAAGGCGCGCCAACCTTGTGGTCATTTTGCGCCTGATAAAATTGAGGGAAATAAAAGGTAAAAATCTTCAAGTGACACACAAAAGTCCCACTACGTCACAAAAACAACAAACAACAATAATACGAGGCACAAAAACGATAATGACTAGATTTTCTTTAAAATGTCTGTTGCTTTTAAAAACTTTAACAGCTGATCAATTTGAATGAGATCATCGCCTAATACTTTGTCGATGGTGCATTCGAGCGAGAAGCGCCTTCGCTCTCCGCTGTATTTCCGACATTCAACAAGAATGTGCCGCACTGTAAGCCCCTCATTGCAGGCCTCACACCTGGGTGGGATCTTGTCAGGCGAGAAAAGAAAGGAGCGAGTAAGGAGGGTATGTCCGATCCTCAGTCGCGTGAGGACGACCTCCTCCCGCCTCGTGGACCTGATCGACGAGTCCCACGGAACAATGGTAGGTTTGATTTCCTTCAATTTATTGTTTGTTTCGAGGTCCCAAACATCTTGAAATTTCTTTTTAAAAACAGACTTGAAGAAGTTTTTCAGGTCATTGAAGGTAAGCATATTGTTGTCGACCGATACCTTAAGTGTTGCAGCCTTGGCCGCCCTATCCGCCAACTCATTTCCCTGTATCCCCACGTGTCCAGGGACCCAACAGAACACCACCCTGACGTCCCTAGACGAAAGGGACGCCAGCTGCGAATGAATAGCCTGGACGAGAGAGTGTGGGGAATACAGGGTGGCGATAGCCTGGAGGGAACTCAGCGAGTCGGAACAAATCAGGAACGCATTGTCGTTGCAGCTCGAGTCGATAAATTTGAGCGCCTGAAAAAGTGCATGCAGCTCAGCTGTTAGAATGATGCACTTGTCGTTGAGTTTAAATCCGTGCGCAACGTCACGACCAGTTATAAAAGCGCTGCCGACAGCGCCAACATCCTTCGACCCATCGGTAAAGATCGTCACAAAACCGTCATGCTTTGAGCAAAGCTCGGCGAACTGTTTTCTTTACACAGTTGAGCTAGTGGAGCTCTTGCTGTTCGCCGCTAGGTCATATAGGCAAGTTGGACGCACAGTTATCCACGGAGGCGTGGCGCTTTGGCCATGTGGATAACATTTCGGATGGCGGAAAGCCGCTTCCACTAAGAGCCGGTTCAACCGTATGCCTGCAGGCAGAGTGGAGCTGGGTTTGGCGTTATAGAGGGCTTCAAAACTGGGCTTGAAGAGAGGCAAGAAAGACGGGTGTTTCTTCATGCACATTAGTTTTGATGCATATGAAGCGAGAAGGTATTGCCTGCGAAGGGCCAGAGGAGGTTCACTCGCCTCACAGAACAGGCTTTCGAGCCGGCTGGTGCGGAGAGCGCCAGTGGCAAGCCGGATACCCGTATTGTGGACGGTGTTCAGCGGCTTCAGGTAGCTATCCCTCGCAGAGGCATAAACAATGCTCCCATAATCTAATTTAGATCGCACTAATGACCTGTATAATCGAAGCATGACCACCCGATCGGCACCCCAGCTGGTGCCAGTGAGCATGCGCAGAAGATTAAGCGATTTCTGGCACTTCAGTTTCAACTGACGAACATGCTCTTTCCAGTTAATGCATCTTTCCAGATAATGAATAGTGTGATGACGATGGCTATGGCGTAGGAAGGATGGAAATAGGGAGACTGAGGGAAATCTCTCCATGTCGGTCTTTGCAGTTCTTTTATCCTGGTTTGCCATTGAGTCAAGGGCAATGTGGATGGTGTATATTTACTGGTCTTAATTGAGTCCAACAACTTGGTTATCTGCTCATGGTTCCCTAGTATGGGCTTTTGGGTCTCTGCCTCCCCAACGCTAGAATTGAAAAGAGCTACCATGTCCGAAAGCTTCGGTATTTTGATGTTGGGTGTCGTTATAGCTGACAAAGTGGTGCTCGAATGTGAATCTAGCATGAAGTGTTTATTGACAGCTTGGCAAGTCGCGGGTACCCTAAGCGTTCCTATTCCCTGCAACCTGTGAACTGCCCGTTCAGCTGTAAGTTCGTTCTGGTCGTTCGGACATGTGATCGTCACTTGTTCGTCATCTACGCTGTATACCCAGTTTTCTCCCGTGCTAGGTCTGAAGAACTCGGGACCGAAATCCAGCATCACTTCGACTGCGCAAAGCTTTTTTGCTAGCTCGCTATCCCCGAGATACAATGCATAGGCGCACGATTGGCTTGTCGACTTCCGAATCTGTTTCGTCGGTGGGCATAGTTGGATGGCTCCATCTGTGCATTGTGCCAGGTCGGGATAGTTGAATTCTAGATATAATTGATTATCGTGTGTGACTGAAATGTAATCGTATTGCGTTTTATACAAAAGCGCGACGGTCTGATTTGGCAGTTTCGTCGGCAATGGAATTACCCGGTATGTCAAGAAATATTTATTGTAAGATTTGATGGGAATAGAGACGTACAATCTGATTGTATCGTCTATAATCGCTGCGTGGACATTACTCAAACTGTTATAGTATTGGTACATGTCTGTTATAATTAGGTTCGTCAGCAGTGTGTGACCTGCCGGAAGCAACCCCTGGATTTTAGTCACTAGCTGCAGCATCGAACCTGGAGTTATGAGAACTGGTGACAGTTTTTTATTAGCTGTTTGCGTAAGCGCTGTTTCGAGTTGATTCACCGATTGCTGGATGCCCACTATCGTACCCAAAAATCCTCTGAATAGCGTAGTCATTTTAACCATATCTAGCATAAATATTGTCTCGTTATGACGCCCCTCTAGTAGGTGTTTTTCCAAATCGTATATCTGTGTACTCAGAATCCGCACGGATTCCGTCAGTATCGCTACGGACTTCTCGTTTCTGTGCCCGGTGTAATAAGAATCATTTATATAAGTGAGTTGACTTTCTACAAGGTGAACTATCGCTTGATTTGAATTGTTAAGTGAGCTAATTCTGTTGTCTATGTTCGAGAAAATATCCCGGTCGCCTGTACCGAAAAGGTAATTCAAAGCGTAACCTCCTACGTCCAACAGGGACCGTTTCTCCCTGGCTCTGTGCTCCCCGGAACCTAGTGTATAAACCAGCTGATCCAGTTGCGCCAGGACCTGCTGTGCCTTCGCTAACAGCGACTCGCACTCGTTTATAACTATTTCCTGGGCGCGATCTGCTAGGTCCGACGCATCTTGGGGCAAGACTTTGGTGAATCGGAAATTACTAAATGTTTTAATATAATTTACGTTTGCTATGAAGGCGTTTACTGTTTCCTTGTAGGTATTGATGTGCAGGTCTATGTTATCGTCCAAGAATTGCCCGTATATAAGATGGGTTTCTCCTGTAAGAATGCAATTCCTTGGTTTATTTTGGATTCTTGCGCCTTTACCGTTGATATCGCAAGGCCTATCAGCAGCGTGAACAGCAGCGAGACGCACGAAAATCCCTGGAACCGAAGGTATTTCCAAACTTAGAGTTGCGAGACATTGATAATTTCATTTCGATTTGTCGCTAAATTTCGATTTTCCCTGGCCACTACTTACACCACCCCCCAATGCAGCTTTTGCTCATTACCGCTCTGAACATCGTTTGTGTCGTGCTCTTATCCATTTGTTCCACCACGATGGCTGTTACGGAGTACACGTATGAAACTGTTGCCGGGGCCACGGGCCGTCTCCGATTAACCGGTAAGTTCGTATTCCAATATTTCTTGCCCTTCTAAGAGACTGAAGCTAAATTTCAATTCGTTAATTCGGGTTGCATCAATGCGGTGCTTAGATAGTGTATGGTTAACTCCAATAGAGTCTCAAATGTAATGCCTAAGTTCCTTAGCCTAGGGCTGATGTTTGAGGCCACCCTTAATTAATGAACGCCGTGAGATTACATGTTCTCCGGAAAGTGACTTTCAATTAGTTTATTATAAGATATGTGGTTTCCCCGAAAAGTGTAAAATTCTTAAACGAAAATTTTGGTTATTTTGGCATTTTTTTAGTATCGCGACTCTGTTGATTATCAGCCGATCTAGTGCGATTACCGTGTTGTCTGAAGCCGAGACGCATAGTTCGGGAACCGTTGCTAAATCGAGGTGGCCGGAAATTGCCTTAACTTTGTTTGCTGCTACGTTAAAATCAATGTTGTAAGATCTTTATATTTAATTTAACCTGGTCCGTATCTAAATGCCCTATGTAAAATCTAAGTCCATTTGTCCGGTCTGCTTGCTACTCGTCATTTAAAATTTCGCCCTGTCTCTAAGTCCCTATCTTTGCTCCTTGGTGCTAACTTGCGGGGCTGCGCTTCGCTACCCTTCCTGCGTCTGCGAGATGTCATTTTACCTAAGACTTATTCTGTTTCGTCTGTGTTTACAGCCGAATACGTAGAGATCGAGCGCGTCAGAGAAGGGGAGGTCTGGTCGCTGGACCCGGCGGTGCCGGACTCGTTTGTCCGGCTCACCGAATGGGTCCGGGTGTGCCCGCGGGCCCCTCTTCCCCCGTGAGTACTTGCGAATTCTTTGTCCTCTATTGGATTTTGAGTGATGTTTATTCGCGGGTCTCCTTTTGTTGCCTCCGTGCTGCCGCGAGATCTTAAATTTCGGGTGAAGTGTCTTGCACTTAATTTGGTGGCTCACTTGTCAGCTACTGGGAATTCGCCACTATGGCTCAGAATCTTGGCTATTCGTACAGTCCTACTAAATCCCGGTGTTCATCTGTCAAAACAATATGTGTCAATTCCTATTCTATCGAATCCTGTGGCTGTCAATTACTTACGCCTGTCAATTAAAATCCTGTCGGTAAACGCATCGCTTATTGCGTAGTGTTTGTGATTTAAAAGCTGTTGTTTGATGGACGTAAAGTTTTGGTCTGCGATCTTCATGTCTGCGTAGGATTTTTCCTTCCCCTGCGATTGTCCGAACTCTAACTCATCCTATCTTTATCTGTGTTACAGTATGGATCTCCCCATGGACTCGTTCGGCTGCACCGACCGCGACGCGGTTCTGGAATACTATCATAGTTTATAACCGAAAGTTGATCAACTGTATCCGTCGTTGACCAAATACAGAATCCTGTTCAATAACTAGATCTGCATTACAATTTTCTTTTCCGCAACCCTACTAATCCTTTGCCCTTTCCTTCCTGGGCGAAAGTAATGGAGAATGCATAATCCTCTTCGCTAGATTACGCAGATCGTACCTATGACCTGGAGTCCTAGTCAATTCTTTGCCATTTTGAATCTCTTCGGCCTTAGCAGCTCCCTTTGCCTTAGAATGCTTCTGCTTTTTCGGCTTGGCCTCCCTCTGAGTGCCGCTCGTACCTGGCTGATTATTTATCCACACGACAGCACTTTCTCCAGCTATATAAGTTGTATCATACCAGGTCAAGGGGACCCGGATCCCAAATCTTATACATGTAGATAGTTAGATTACAAAAAAAGGTTAAAGACAAAAACACAAAAAAAAAAAAAACGCAAGGGAAAAGCATCGCAATATGCAGGGTAGCAATTAGATTCCTGATATTAAAACCCCAGCCATTGCAAAAGGGGGTATCAGTTATGAAATAGATTACAAATCGAATTCCTATGCGGAATAGTAGAGTTCATTGGGTCAAGGAAAACGACAGATTAACTTTTATCCAGGTTCAGGGAAAAAAGGGATAAAACTTAATTGAGAACACAGATTGAAAGGAAAATGGGAAAAAGAGAGGAGAGAGGAGGAAAATTCAAACAAAAAGACATAGATAGCATAGATTTTAGCTGGTCGAACATTCCTGATGAAGTTAAATTCATTGTAAATTCACCACTAATGCCTACTCATGTTTCCAGAGATGACCGCTAAACAAGCTGAGATCGACATGCAGACGCCTCCGCCGCCGGACAGCACGGGCCGGAATCGGGAGTGACGTGACGTCACGGGCCGTCTCATAGCGCCGAATGCCGGTCGCCCCGTCGAAGACTCATAGCCTAAAACACTCTGGCTACTTCGACGAAAAGGGAAACCACGATCGACACCGCGACACGAGCGCCAAATATACCGCTCGTCAATGAGACGACCTGCCAGTCGGCAACCCACTAAGACAATTCCGAGTGCTCGGGCTTGTTCGAGCGAGCTGGTGACAGCTGTTATGTCAGATACTAGTTAGTTTGGTGGGATCGGATCTGAAGTTATTTAATTACGTTCAAAACAACAAGTTCGTTGTACCATAACAGGAAAACAGACCACTTATGAACCATGCTATACATATTAATAACTTAGGAAAGCAACGCATATTATTAATCTAGTTTATATCGAGCCATTGAGGCGCAAGCAACAAGCGCATCAAACTTCACATTGTTTTATAAGAATCATTGTACAGTTTACATTCAAATTTTACTTTTTACACAGAATATTTTTCGCTCCCGCTTTTCAATTGGGACCGAAAAATAACGGGGAGAAGGGAGCCTCTTGTCGGGAAGTAGTTTCCCTCCCTATATTACCAGGATCATCATCATCCTGACATATCATCACCTGTTTATATCAAGGGCTATTTGACCCATATTGTTAGCACGGTAGAGGTAAAGTCCGGCATGACATACCAATATCTATGTCCGGCACTAGTTATATCAAGATACAACTACTGTGGTTATACTGTTATTGACATACTGACTGACGATATTGGAAAGCAACTATTGATAAGAATAGAGCCCTTCGCATGGCTATAGCAAGGGTACGAGAGATTTCACCAGGAATTAGGCCGATAGCGGCATATTGGAAAGGCGATGGTCAAGACAGACTTATAAGGACGGGGCGCAAAAGCTCGGGGGGAGTCTTACCGAAACAGTCAAACAAGCAGCAAGCCGTCTCGTTCGAATCGATCTTCGTCTGACCATTGTCTCGCCAAGTACTCAAAGTATATTTACAAGTGCAAACAAGTGTAAAACCGTCAACAAGATTACAAGTGAATAAACCCAAAACATACGGTTCTCAACGGGCAAACTGACTTCTGCAATTAACACAGCGAACCTGACCAAACCTTAGACCTGTAAAACCTCCGTCTCCCCCTGAATCGGCCGGCAGTTCATTTAACCATGGTAAGTTCAATAATTACATTTCCCTAAAGATCAGCTTCGGCCATAAACCTTAGCGGCCCAATCAGTCCTCCATAGTCAAGTGTAAACAGCAATATCAACAATCAAGCAGCTTCTGTCCAGCTCATTAAATATAGGTCAGTGGTGGTAGCGCTATCTCCTTGTATATCAGTTGATCGAAGTCCAGCCGGGCTTCCCCACAAGAGCATCGATCATGGACGCTGTGTTAGATGCCGCCAAAGCCAAGTTTCCCGTGTTCTTTGCGGGGAACCCGGAGTGCGTCGCCCACCGAAAGTTCGCTTTGAACCATCTTATCCGAGTACGTGTGCACAAAGAGTGCAAGTGGCAGGCGCTCGTGGCGAGGATGCCCAAACAGAGCAGCTCGGCGAGCAAGCAAAGCTCTGCAAAGGCGGTTCAGGCGAACTCTCGGAAGCGAAAGGCGGCAGATGACAAGACTGCGATTGCTGACCCTCGGTACCAGAAGCTCCAAAATTTGAGAAACGTGTGACGGGTTTCGTGTCTTGCTCGGTTAGGTTAGTTTCCACGTGTGTTGAAATTGTAAGTATCAGTAGGATTGACGGTTCGATATGTTGCGATTAGCCTTGCTCTGGCGCCCTCATATAATTGTCTTTGTCATAAGACATGCAGGAGCCAGTTGCAATGTGATTGCAGGGGTGGGTCTTCGGAGTGGGCTGTGATACTTATACTTTCAGACTGTTGTATATTGTAATATACTGTAATATATTGTTTTATATTATAACATATTGTTACGCATTAATCCATTTCCATGCGCCCTCTTGGCCCTGACCTAGCCCAAGTCTGCGGTAGTTGCTGCAGACGATAGAACGGGTCATTTTGCTCGTTCGGTTGGCTAGGTGTCATATTAATTAAGTATCATCCAGCCTTCCGAACGTCTAATTGATCAATTCTGAAAAGCTCAATTTTCGACGCGGGGATTTCTCTAGCAAATCGCAGCGACAATGCAGACGAGATATAGCCATGTGGGCAGACGAAGGGTATCATCCGAATCATCCCAAAACAAGCCCCCCCCCCCCAAAGGGTTGATATACCTGTCGCGTGTATTTCTGTCGACCGCGACCGGGGAATGCCTTGTCGAGCATTCAAATTCAACCCTTTTGAGACCACTTCACTGATAACTGAATGACAGTCAAACTTTTCAACCTTTTTACGTAAATTATTAATAATCCCTACATATGAGTCACTTTTGGTCTCTCTGTAAGTAGATGCATTTCGCAAAATACTTCCTTATCGAGCTCATCACTTATCGTCGTTTCTCGACCCATTTCCGGTCGCAGGTACCTGTTTTTTTTTCACTGTCACATTCACTGCCGCTCCAAACCAGCTGTCGACGTGCATCCACTCACCAAGGCTGAGTTCATTAGTGGAAATACACGCAATTTTGTGTTGGGTTGGGAAAGGTCAGAATTTAATCCGGGCGACTTAGTGTCAGCGTCAAATTGACTTGGCTTCATTACTGGCCTCTCATTGCCCGCGTAATTTCCGTGTTGTGAGTGACCAGGTATTGTTATTGGATAAATTTTACAGAGAACAATATATAGCTGTAATTGTGAATGAATGAATGAATAGTGGGGCTTATAGGCGCGCCAACCTTGTGGTCATTTTGCGCCTGATAAAATTGAGGGAAATAAAAGGTAAAAATCTCCAAGTGAGACACAAAAGTCCCACTACGTCAAAACACAACAAACAATAATACAAAACTCAATAACCATAACGATTAGATATTCTTTAAAATGTTTGTTGCTTTCAAAAACATGAACAGTTTATCGATTTGTTTAGGATCGTCGCCTAACAAGTTACTAATGGTGCCCTCGAGCAAGAGGCGCCTGCGCACTCCCCTGTATTTTCGACATTCAATGAGAATGTGCCGGACAGTCAACACCTCATTGCAGGCCTCACACCTGGGCGGGATCTTGTCAGGCGAGAAAAGAAAGGAGCGAGTAAGGAAGGTATGTCCGATCCTCAGTCGCGTGAGGACGACCTCCTCCCGCCTCGTTGACCTGATCGACGAGTCCCACGGGACAACGGTGGGTTTTATTTCCTTTAGTTTGTTGTTTGTTTCGTGGTCCCAAATGTACTGAAATTTCTTTCGAAAAACAGACTTGAAGAAGTTTTTCAAGTCGGCACTGCACAACCTGTTGTTGTCATTAACGTCTTTCTGAGATGCAGCCTTGGCCGCCCTGTCTGCCAACTCATTGCCCCGTATCCCCACGTGTCCAGGGACCCAGCAGAACACCACCCTGACGTCCCTCGACGAAAGGGACGCCAGCAGCGAGTGTATTCCCTGGACGAGAGTGTGTGGGGAATACAGGGCATCGATAGCCTGGATAGAGCTCAGTGAATCTGAGCAAATCAGGAACGCATTGCCAATAGAACTCGACTCGATATATTTTAAAGCGTGTAAAATTGCGTGTAGCTCGGCAGTTAAAATGCTGCATTTGTCATGGAGTTTAAAACGATGTTCAACGCTATTACCACAAACAAAAGCGCTGCCCACGGCGCTGTCGTCCTTAGACCCGTCGGTGTAGAAAAAAGTAAAATCAATGAACTTCGAGCAGAGCTCGGCAAATTGTTTTCTATATACAATCGAGATGGTGGAGCTCTTGCTGTTAGCCGCTATGTTCGTTAGGCACTCTGGCCGTTGGGTTAACCAGGGCGCTGTGGTGTTAAAGCCACGTGGATGCACCTTTGGAAGGCGGACTGCAGCTTCCACCAAGATACGATTCAATCGCATCCCTGCAGGCAGCGTGGCGCTGGGTTTGGCGTTGTATATTGCTTCAAAGCTAGGCTTAAACAGTGGCAAGAAGGCCGGGTGTTTTCTCATGCAAAGTACTTTAGCTGCATATGACGTAAGCAGGTACTGCCTGCGAAGGGCCAGAGGCGGTTCACTCGCCTCACAGAACAGGCTTTCGAGCCGGCTGGTGCGGAGAGCGCCAGTGGCAAGCCGGATACCTGTATTGTGGGCGGTGTTCAGCGGCTTCAGGTAGCTATCCCTCGCAGAGGCATAAACAATGCTCCCATAATCTAATTTAGATCGCACTAATGACCTGTATAATCGAAGCATGACCACCCGATCGGCACCCCAGCTGGTGCCAGTGAGCATGCGCAGAAGATTAAGTGATTTCTGGCACTTCAGTTTCAACTGACGAACATGCTCTTTCCAGGTTAGTTTCTGGTCCAACCACAGACCCAGAAACTTGACAGCGTTCGCAAATGGCAGAGCTGCTCTCCTAAGAAGAATATCGGGAGCTGGATGTAAACCTCGATGCCTAGAGAAATGCACACAAGTGGTCTTGGTGTCAGAGAACTTGAACCCTGTTTGATCAGCCCACCTCACTAGTTTGTTGACCGTCATCTGGATTTGTCGGGCCGACGTGGCGATCGATCGAGATCGGCAGATGATCGCGAGATCGTCAACAAACAGCGAGGCGGAAACTGGGGAACGAACACAATCCAAAATGCCATTGATGGCGATCGCAAAGAGCGTCACACTGAGCACGCTCCCTTGCGGCACGCCGTTCTCCTGTGTGAACGTGTCGGATAAAACATCGCCAACACGGACGTTAAAAGTTCTGTCGGTCATAAAATTTGTAATAAAAACAGGAAGTCGACCTTTAAAACCCCATGAGAACAGGGATTTTAAAATGTTAAGAGGGTTTTAACATTGTTAAAGTCAGTTAATGAGTTCCGTCGGCTCTTTAAGCCTTGAAGCAGTTTGTTGGTTTGTTTGCATTATTCTTACAAAATACTTTGTTAAACAATATATAAAATACTTATAACTAATTAAACTCTATATGGTACATATATTTTTAACAATTAGGAGATATTTTCCTAGAAATTCCTTAATGGAGTATAGGTACAGTTTTAATTTTACTAAATGTTCCTTTAATTTTGAGTTCAGTTTCGAATAGTCATTTAGTTCACTAGGAACTAGGAAGGCAATTAAATAGTTTGACAGCAGCATTTTTTGGTGATTTTTCTGACAGTCGGAGCCTGAATTGCTTAAATAATATGTAAATTTTCTTTACCTCTAGTGTTATGTTCATGTACATAAGAATTTTGTTCATATACACTTCCATTACTTATACCTTACATAATTACAGACTGAATATAGATGCTGGGGACAGTGAGTTTACCTATGTTTAAATTTACGGAATGTTCCGTACAGGATTCACCTACTCTTGGCACACACTATGTATTATGTCATTGTTTGAAAAATGTGAATAATATAAAAAATATGTGCGTGAAATAATGTCTGTTCCGATTTTTTGCAGCTAAAACCCAAATAACCAATCCAAATCAATCCAAAATCCAAATCAATCCAAATTAATCAATCCTTCAATAGAAGTAGTAAGACCAGTAGTAATTTTATAGTTTTTTTCGAGAATATATAATTTTTATAGCTATGGAGAGCAAAATTAAATTGAGGAGGGTAATTTTATTGGATAAACTGGATAGTAAAAGTAGACCGTCAAGTGTGTAATCTTTTATGAATAATTTAGTAAATTAATCACTTCGAATGATCTTCATAATAAATATAGTTGTTGTTATAATTTTACGAATGAATTCGTTCATTTTTCAAACCAATGGGAAGATAAGATAACATAGTTCAGGATATCATTTTATAATTTATTGCGTCAATTTTATCAGCCGGTGGGATAGTTCATTTACAGTTCAGGGTATAAATTCACTATTTAATTCTTAATATGATACACTAGCGGGATGGTAAATTTTTGGTTCGGGGTATAAATTTACCTTTATTTTGCGTAAATTTGATAAACCAGTGGGATGGTAAATGCATGGTTCGGTCATTAAATTAACCTTGTTTTGCGTAAATTTGTCAAACTAGTAGGGTGGTAATATTATAATTAAGAATATAATTTTAAAATTAAAATAATGTTTTTATGAGACCAGTGGGTTGATAGGATTAAACTCATGTTTATAAAACTACTATTTGCTGCCCGAATTTTCACATACATTGGTTCTGTAAAATGATCGGTCCGGTGGTAGATGCGAGGCTACCGGGCGCGTGATTCCAGGTATACGACGGAAGGGTAAAATTAACTCTACGCGACTGACAACCGGATTGCCAGGCCCATGCGGGGTAAAAATACAACTATATTTTTTACAGTGTAGCGTGATCGAGCGCGCATGTGACAGTTGTGTCAGACGCCAGTTAGTTCAGTTGGATCCATTCTGGATAACCAAGAATTAATTTTAATTATCAACAATGTTGAGTGGTACCACAGAACAGACCACTTATGAACTATGCAATAGATTTAGACCTAAGATATAGGCAATGCATATACAACTAGTTTATATCGAGCCATAGATCCGCAGCAACAAGCGCATCTACTTTGACATTGCCTTAGGAATAAACAAGAGGATAACCCATCTCTTAAAATTTTCTTTGTAAAGTCATTTTGTTTCAAATTTTCAACCCTCTTTTCAATCGGGTTCGAAAATAACGGGGAGAAGGGAGCCATGTCGGGAAGTTGGCATCTTCCCTCCGTCGATTCCCTACATGTCTTCCACCCGCTAGTATAAGGGCTATTTGACCCACATTATTCTATTACCGGTACGATTGCCAACACCTGTACCTACAGCGAAATAACACAATATAAATATCTATAGCCGTGATTCTATTAAAGTAATCGAAGTATTAACAACAGTTACAATTTCACCATAACATACGACTTTCTCTAAAGGGCTGCCATATAATAGCATTGGAAAGGCGATAGGACAAATGTTTATAAAAGGGCCAAGACACACGAGAGAAAAAAACAGAACAGTCGCATTATCGCCCGTGTCACAGTGTCGCCCGTCAGACGTCTTATCGTTTCACCAAAATTATCAAGTAAAATCTTACAAAGTATTATCAAGTGTAACAAACAACTAAGTGCAAAGTGAATAAACCAAAGTATTGTGTTCTCAACGGCAATTCGACCTCTGCTTCAACCCGACGGATCCTGACTTCACCTGTATACCCTCTACCGTCGTCCTCCTGTTCGGCTGATAAGCAACACCATGGTGAGTCTCTCCAACACATATAAAAGCTAGCGCCATAAACCTAGCGGCCCATCAACCCTCCGGATTACAATCGATACCTTCAAACAATTAGCAGCTCCTGATCAGCTCAATAAATATAGATCGGTGGTGGCGGCGCGTTACCAAAAGATACTTCTGTCGAGGTGCGAGAACTTATACCACCCCCCAATGCAGCTTTTGCTCATTACCGCTCTGAACATCGTTTGTGTCGTGCTTTATCCATTTGTTCCACCACGATGGCTGTTACGAAGTACACGTATGAAACTGTTGCCGGGGCCACGGGCCGTCTCCGATTCACCGGTAAGTTCGTATTTCAATACCGTCTCCGATTCACCGGTAAGTTCGTATTTCAATATTTCTTGCCCGTTGATATCGCAAGGCCTATCAGCAGCGTGTACAGCAGCGAGACGCACGAAAATCCCTGGAACCGAAGGTATTTCCAAACTTAGAGTTGCGAGACATTGATAATTTCATTTCGATTTGTCGCTAAATTTCGATTTTCCCTGGCCACTACTTATACCACCCCCCAATGCAGCTTTTGCTCATTACCGCTCTGAACATCGTTTGTGTCGTGCTCTTATCCATTTGTTCCACCACGATGGCTGTTACGAAGTACACGTATGAAACTGTTGCCGGGGCCACGGGCCGTCTCCGATTAACCGGTAAGTTCGTATTTCAATATTTCTTGCCCTTCTAAGTGACTGAAGCTAAATTTCAATTCGTTAATTCGGGTTGCATCAATGCGGTGCTTAGATAGTGTATGGTTAACTCCAATAGAGTCTCAAATGTAATGCCTAAGTTCCTTAGCCTAGGGCTGATATTTGAGGCCACCCTTAATTAATGAACGCCGTGAGATAACATGTTCTCTGGAAAGTGACTTTCAATTAGTTTATTATAAGATATGTGGTTTCCCCGAAAAGTGTAAAATTCTTAAACGAAAATTTTGGTTATTTTGGCATTTTTTTAGTATCGCGACTCTGTTGATTATCAGCCGATCTAGTGCGATTACCGTGTTGTCTGAAGCCGAGACGCATAGTTCGGGAACCGTTGCTAAATCGAGGTGGCCGGAAATTGCCTTAACTGTGTTTGCTGCTACGTTAAAATCAATGTTGTAAGATCTTTATATTTAATTTAACCTGGTCCGTATCTAAATGCCCTATGTAAAATCTAAGTCCATTTGTCCGGTCTGCTTGCTACTCGTCATTTAAAATTTCGCCCTGTCTCTAAGTCCCTATCTTTGCTCCTTGGTGCTAACTTGCGGGGCTGCGCTTCGCTACCCTTCCTGCGTCTGCGAGATGTCATTTTACCTAAGACTTATTCTGTTTCGTCTGTGTTTACAGCCGAATACGTAGAGATCGAGCGCGTCAGAGAAGGGGAGGTCTGGTCGCTGGACCCGGCGGTGCCGGACTCGTTTGTCCGGCTCACCGAATGGGTCCGGGTGTGCCCGCGGGCCCCTCTTCCCCCGCGAGTACTTGCGAATTCTTTGTCCTCTATTGGATTTTGAGTGATGTTTATTCGCGGGTCTCCTTTTGTTGCCTCCGTGCTGCCGCGAGATCTTAAATTTCGGGTGAAGTGTCTTGCACTTAATTTGGTGGCTCACTTGTCAGCTACTGGGAATTCGCCACTATGGCTCAGAATCTTGGCTATTCGTACAGTCCTACTAAATCCCGGTGTTCATCTGTCAAAACAATATGTGTCAATTCCTATTCTATCGAATCCTGTGGCTGTCAATTACTTACGCCTGTCAATTAAAATCCTGTCGGTAAACGCATCGCTTATTGCGTAGTGTTTGTGATTTAAAAGCTGTTGTTTGATGGACGTAAAGTTTTGGTCTGCGATCTTCATGTCTGCGTAGGATTTTTCCTTCCCCTGCGATTGTCCGAACTCTAACTCATCCTATCTTTATCTGTGTTACAGTATGGATCTCCCCATGGACTCGTTCGGCTGCACCGACCGCGACGCGGTTCTGGAATACTATCATAGTTTATAACCGAAAGTTGATCAACTGTATCCGTCGTTGACCAAATACAGAATCCTGTTCAATAACTAGATCTGCATTACAATTTTCTTTTCCGCAACCCTACTAATCCTTTGCCCTTTCCTTCCTGGGCGAAAGTAATGGAGAATGCATAATCCTCTTCGCTAGATTACGCAGATCGTACCTATGACCTGGAGTCCTAGTCAATTCTTTGCCATTTTGAATCTCTTCGGCCTTAGCAGCTCCCTTTGCCTTAGAATGCTTCTGCTTTTTCGGCTTGGCCTCCCTCTGAGTGCCGCTCGTACCTGGCTGATTATTTATCCACACGACAGCACTTTCTCCAGCTATATAAGTTGTATCATACCAGGTCAAGGGGACCCGGATCCCAAATCTTATACATGTAGATAGTTAGATTACAAAAAAAGGTTAAAGACAAAAACACAAAAAAAAAAACGCAAGGGAAAAGCATCGCAATATGCAGGGTAGCAATTAGATTCCTGATATTAAAACCCCAGCCATTGCAAAAGGGGGTATCAGTTATGAAATAGATTACAAATCGAATTCCTATGCGGAATAGTTGAGTTCATTGGGTCAAGGAAAACGACAGATTAACTTTTATCCAGGTTCAGGGAAAAAAGGGATAAAACTTAATTGAGAACACAGATTGAAAGGAAAATGGGAAAAAGAGAGGAGAGAGGAGGAAAATTCAAACAAAAAGACATAGATAGCATAGATTTTAGCTGGTCGAACATTCCTGATGAAGTTAAATTCATTGTAAATTCACCACTAATGCCTACTCATGTTTCCAGAGATGACCGCTAAACAAGCTGAGATCGACATGCAGACGCCTCCGCCGCCGGACAGCACGGGCCGGAATCGGGAGTGACGTGACGTCACGGGCCGTCTCATAGCGCCGAATGCCGGTCGCCCCGTCGAAGACTCATAGCCTAAAACACTCTGGCTACTTCGACGAAAAGGGAAACCACGATCGACACCGCGACACGAGCGCCAAATATACCGCTCGTCAATGAGACGACCTGCCAGTCGGCAACCCACTAAGACAATTCCGAGTGCTCGGGCTTGTTCGAGCGAGCTGGTGACAGCTGTTATGTCAGATACTAGTTAGTTTGGTGGGATCGGATCTGAAGTTATTTAATTACGTTCAAAACAACAAGTTCGTTGTACCATAACAGGAAAACAGACCACTTATGAACCATGCTATACATATTAATAACTTAGGAAAGCAACGCATATTATTAATCTAGTTTATATCGAGCCATTGAGGCGCAAGCAACAAGCGCATCAAACTTCACATTGTTTTATAAGAATCATTGTACAGTTTACATTCAAATTTTACTTTTTACACAGAATATTTTTCGCTCCCGCTTTTCAATTGGGACCGAAAAATAACGGGGAGAAGGGAGCCTCTTGTCGGGAAGTAGTTTCCCTCCCTATATTACCAGGATCATCATCATCCTGACATATCATCACCTGTTTATATCAAGGGCTATTTGACTACAAGGCTATTTTGATACAAGGGACTTGGAAGAAATCTGCCTGGAATTTGTTGCTGAAATTGTGTAAAATTTGAATCTGGTAAGTTTGAAACTGCTGCTGTCTTGCGTGTTGGCTGTTGATCTCTGGCAGCACCGCTGATAGATTGCTTTCCTCTTCCAGAAGATAATGAATAGTGAGATGACGATTGCTATGGCGTAGGAAGGATGGAAATAGGGAGACTGAGGGGAAATCTCTCCATGTCGGTCTTTGCAGTTCTTTTATCCTGGTTTGCCATTGAGTCAAGGGCAATGTGGATGGTGTATTTTTACTGGTCTTAATTGAGTCCAACAACTTGGTTATCTGCTCATGGTTCCCTAGTATGGGCTTTTGGGTCTCTGCCTCCCCAACGCTAGAATTGAAAAGAGCTACCATGTCCGAAAGCTTCGGTATTTTGATGTTGTGTGTCGTTATAGCTGACAAAGTGGTGCTCGAATGTGAATCTAGCATGAAGTGTTTATTGACAGCTTGGCAAGTCGCGGGTACCCTAAGCGTTCCTATTCCCTGCAACCTGTGAACTGCCCGTTCAGCTGTAAGTTCGTTCTGGTCGTTCGGACATGTGATCGTCACTTGTTCGTCATCTACGCTGTATACCCAGTTTGCTCCCGTGCTAGGTCTGAGCGCAATGGGACGAGATGATAATTATGACTCAATTCACAATGCGAAGTGCAGTTAGTCGTACCACAGGCATGTCGCCAAACTTCATCGTCTATGGCAAAGACCTATGCGTACCTTTCGAGGCAGACATCGAATTCCATGAAACCGGGGAGCCTATAAATACACACGAGTACGTACTAGAACTGCAAGAGAAACTAGCGGACATTCGGAAGGTGGCTCACGCGAATATTAGAGCCGCCGCCGTGAAGACACAGGAATATTATAACAGGAAAAGTACACCCGTGTCAATCAAAGTAAACGACTTAGTGTTGTTATACACACCGGTACTAAAGAAACAGATTTCATCAAAGCACAACATTTATTTTTCGGTCCCAATATCATCATCCTGACATATCATCACCTGTTTATACCAAGGGCTATTTGACCCATATTGTTAGCACGGAAGAGGTAAAGTCCGGCATGACATACCAATATCTATGTCCGGCACTAGTTATATCAAGATACAACTACTGTGGTTATACTGTTAGACATACTGACTGACGATATTGGAAAGCAACTATTGATAAGAATAGAGCCCTTCGCATGGCTATAGCAAGGGTACGAGAGATTTCACCAGGAATTAGGCCGATAGCGGCATATTGGAAAGGCGATGGTCAAGACAGACTTATAAGGACGGGGGCAAAAGCTCGGGGGGAGTCTTACCGAAACAGTCAAACAAGCAGCAAGCCGTCTCGTTCGAATCGATCTTCGTCTGACCATTGTCTCGCCAAGTACTCAAAGTATATTTACAAGTGCAAACAAGTGTAAAACCGTCAACAAAATTACAAGTGAATAAACCCAAAACATACGTGTTCTCAACGGGCAAACTGACTTCTGCAATTAACACAGCGAACCTGACCAAACCTTAGACCTGTAAAACCTCCGTCTCCCCCTGAATCGGCCGGCAGTTCATTTAACCATGGTTAGTTCAATAATTACATTTCCCTAAAGATCAGCTTCGGCCATAAACCTTAGCGGCCCAATCAGTCCTCCATAGTCAAGTGTAAACAGCAATATCAACAATCAAGCAGCTTCTGTCCAGCTCATTAAATAGGAGGAGCTGAATAACACCATCTGGAATAAGACCATATCGGCCATTTTCTGTCCCACCGGAATAAAGCCATCTGACTGATGGTCTTGTTCCAGTGGAACAAGACCATAAAAAATATGGTCTTGTTCCAGTTTTGATTCACTGTCCCAACACCATCAGTCTGATGGTCTTGTTCCACCGGAATAAGACCATAAAATTATGGTCTTGTTCCAGTCAAGATTGACTGTCCCAACACCATATTTCTGATGGTCTTGTTCCAGTGGAACAAGACCATAAAAATATGGCTTTAATCCAGTCGGTTAAGGCAGTGGCGTGCGAATCAGAATGGAAAAAGCCATCTCGTGTATGGTGTTAGTCCACTGGAATAATACCATAAGAAATATGGCTTTGGTCCAGTAACGAGCCAACCCTCGTTGCAGAGGAGTGAAGAGAGATGCCTAGCTTGCAGGCGTCGGGGTATAAACTTATGAACAACATTGTGGACTGTTTTGATGTGCTTTTATACGAGGTATTGTTATAAGAAAAAAATTGACCCTTCAAAAAATAATATTCTTTTTTTAGTATTTCGGATACACACACACACACACACACACACACACACACACACACATTGCGATTTTTAAGGGTCCACGGTGATATATAATATTCGCTCTACTGCTCGCTACGCGACGCGTGTTCTTATTTTTAATTTATGAGCGACAGACAAGTTAAATATTATGCTACTAGGTGTACATTTTAGCAGCATTAACTTAAAAATCTTAAATCAGCTCATCGGGGAAGGCGAAAGGTATACATGAGTCGAGGCTAAAACACATGAAGTGATTAGGTCCCACCTATGTGGCGACAAATTAAACTAATTCATCACGATTCTGATGTTCTCTTTCGATATCTAATCCAAGTCTTGTTTTCACCACAAACAATACTTTTGTAGCATTGTCCCCGGTACCTCAGTCTATCTGCAGATTGAAAAAAGTTGGTTTTCTTGTTGTGCATGATTAAATTTAAAATTCTCTTGACTTTGAAGATGCCAGTTGCACAACTTCGTATGATTTTGGGTTTCTCAAAAGTATTTTTTGGGATTCGGCATAAAGCATAATAATATTTGAAAAGTTGTGCAGTTGTCTACTAACTATATCGGCTTTCAAAAATGATTTCCTTTCTGTGTAATGTTGAAAGCAATCTCATGTTTAGGCTAGAGCCAGCTACCAAAAATGAAATTCCCGATAAACATTTCGCGGACAGTTTGGATACTGGTATCAAAAATTTTGCCTTGGTGCCAGCTATCACCTCCAAGTGTGTGCAACGCGGCAGGTGCGACTGGAACCCGTGGGTGGACGTTAAAGGTCACACGGGAGACATCCATTGAAAGGCGAATATCTTCCATACCATATGTCATGCTCAATAAATGGCTCATAGCTAAGTTTTGAAACTCTCGGCTGGTGTCCAGCAGCAGTGGGTCCTCTTGAAAGTTGCAAATCCACTCTCCTTCCGAACGTGAAATGGAGTTTAGGTTAAAAAACAATAAGTTATGTTCTTCACGCTGCCATTGTCAGTCGAGGAAGTAACTAGAAAATATAAGTGAGACTTCATTGAGCATTGAAACCCCAGTTTGAAATATTTTCTTTCAAAGTTTGTGTTATATATAGGAAAAGCAGACGTGAATCTTCGAAATTTAATAAAAATGCTTCCCTTTTGGTCCTGTATATGGTCCTGTATATGACAGTATGTCAAATTAGGGTGTGTCATTACCAGTTTAATATACTAGTGTATTACAATAAACTCTGTATGAGAGAGAGTGCATGCTGAATGAAACTTGCGTTTGCGTTGACGACGTTTTGATTGACTAGCTGATCTTGTGTCGTTTCAACACTTCGAGTGTACCTGGCTCTTGATAAGACTGTACATATTTTTCTTCCGTATTGTTTAATTTCCTGTGCCTGGCTATAAATAAGCTAACCCAACAAAAGGGTAGCTACCTGACCACTCCCTGCGTCGCCGGCGAGCAGGCAGTTGTCTCCGAGAACTGGCCTCCCGAGTTCGGCAGTATAACATTAAGTTATTCACATGCATCACATTATCAATGTTGTTTGTGTTAATTTGGTCAGCTTCCACACTTACAGATAATAATAGGATAGGAACCTGACAATCTCCAAGTCAAGTTCAGAAGGAATAAGCATCTCATTACAGGGCCCACCCACTCCTAAAAAACGTTAGAGAATCGCTAGATCATTACAGATCGAGCATTGGAGATTGCATGCTAGGTTCAAATTGACTACGCGAAATCTGATAGATATGGAGCCTCGCAATTGAATTC
Organism: Nemoura dubitans; assembly: GCA_921293005.1. Lineage (NCBI taxonomy): Eukaryota > Metazoa > Arthropoda > Insecta > Plecoptera > Nemouridae > Nemoura > Nemoura dubitans. The sequence continues at coordinate 38,873,196 of OV121075.1, forward strand.
CTGCTCCCTCGCCAACAAGTGTAATAGATAAAAAAAATAGTTTAGGGTGCCGGGAACTTCAATTATAACATTGTTTTACACTTTCGCCCATGACCATAGGTAAAGTGACTTAGGTTGTGACTTAGGTTTAGTCTTTCTTATGCAAATAAAGTAAAACATGATTCCCCATAAAAGGTATATGTTCAAACTATACAGCCATGTGTGGTTGTCTCTACGATATGGTTCATATTATCACACTAATAATATTATATTTTTTCATCAACCGCTTACACCCCTTTGCATCATTTATCCCCGGACCAGCGGGAACAATTTTTTACAATATTGGGTGAAAGTGATTTAAAATAGTTCACATACCAATACCCAACGCAAACAAACATACAATGGTTCAAAAATGTTTACGTAGTGCTTACGTTATACGTAGTGGCTGCATTTGACATTATTTGCATAGGACACAACTTTTTAAAATCCAAGTGCTGGATGCTAGGCATCTCGCTTTACTCCTCTGCAACGAGGGTTGACTCGTTACTGGACCAAAGCCATATTTCTTATGGTATTATTCCAGTGGACTAACACCATACACGAGATGGCTTTTTTCCGTTCTGATTCGCACGCCACTGCCTTAACCGACTGGATTAAAGCCATATTTTTATGGTCTTGTTCCACTGGAACAAGACCATCAGAAATATGGTGTTGGGACAGTCAATCTTGACTGGAACAAGACCATAATTTTCATGGTCTTATTCCGGTGGAACAAGACCATCAGACTGATGGTGTTGGGACAGTGATTAAAAACTGGAACAAGACCATCAGTCAGATGGCTTTATTCCGGTGGGACAGAAAATGGCCGATATGGTCTTATTCCAGATGGTGTTATTCAGTCGTCTCCATTAAATATAGTTCAGTGGTGGTAGCGCTATCTCCTTGTATATCAGTTGGTCGAAGTCCAGCCGGGCTTCCCCACAAGTGCATAAAGCTAGCAAGATCTTAATTCTTAATGAATCGAACTACTATATTAGTCAATAAATAATTACCAAAACGTCGTTCGTGCCTATCATCAGCACTAGGGAGATGAAGAGGGAGTTGACGCGGGAGGAGATAGTTGAAGGTGCCAGTAGGTTTGTTTCCGATGATTTCCTGACGCTGCTAAAGATGCAGTTGCTCCACAAGTCTTTGTCGCCGTGGGCCAAGGAGGAGAAAGAGTTATCTCTCCAGCTGCACTACTCGTCGGCCTCGACTATTTTAAGAAGCGAGACAATTTAGGATTTCGTTTGCCTTGCAAAGGAACAATTGAAGCTTGGCTAAACAAAACCGACGTGAGACCGGGCGTGTGCGAGGCGCTGATCGAGAAATTGAAGATCAAAGTGTCGAACATGAACGCCAAAGAAAAGCAGTGCGTCTCGATGTTCGATGAGATGTCAATAAAAAAAGACTTCCAGTATTGCAGTAAATATGATTTGGTTGAGGGGTTCGAGGATTTGGGCGAGCTAGGGCGTAGCGCGACAGTAGGGACGAATCTCCTTGTATTCATGATCCGCGGGCTGCATTACAACTATAAGATGCCCATTTCGTATTACGTTGTGCACCGTGGGGCATGTGGCTCGAAGCTTATCAAGCTTTTAAGACTCAATTTAGACAGCATGTTCGAGGCCGGATTTTCCGTCCGTGTGATCACGTGTGACCAGGCACCTTGCAACAGGTCCCTGTACAAATTACTCGGTGACGACGAGAAAAAGCCATTTTTCATACACCCGCCGGGTCACAAGGTTTATGCCTTATTCGATGTCCCTCATTTAATAAAGAGTGTGAGGAACAATCTGATTGCGAAGGATTTTATCGTGAAGTTCGATGGGGAAGTCGCTCGCCAGGTTTCGTGGCGCGATTTGGTGCAGGCCTACCAAATAGACTCAAGCTCGAACTTGATGAGATGTTCCGTTACGTTATCGAGCAGACATGTGGCCCCGAATACGTTCGAGAGAATGAACGTGAAACTCGCAGTTCAGGTATTTTCTAAAACCGTTTCCGCCGTAATTTCGACCCTCGTGAAAACGAGCCAAAATTCGCTACAACACCGCCGAGTGGACGGCATTGTTCTGCGCACGGGTCAACGACATTTTCGATGCCCTGAACAGCTCGCGAGTCACGGTGCCCAACCCGTACAACTGCGCGATTGCGAAAATTCATCCTATCGCGATCAAGTGCCTATAGTTGACGCGGTTGACTTCATTGAGTCGAGGGTCGTGATAGTGAGATCTGACCGTGATTCGTTGCGTCCCCCTTGCTTCTCCGGGCTAAAATTGACAATTGTTGGTGTTCTCCTTCTTTGGGACGACTTTAACTGTGAGTGCATACCCTTTCTCTTGACTCGTCAACTTAGTCAGGATGCTCTGGAGAACACCAACATGACCCTCGGTACCAGAAGCTCCAAAATTTGAGAAACGTGTGACGGGTTTCGTGTCTTGCTCGGTTAGGTTAGTTTCCACGTGTGTTGAAATTGTAAGTATCAGTAGGATTGACGGTTCGATATGTTGCGATTAGCCTTGCTCTGGCGCCCTCATATAATTGTCTTTGTCATAAGACATGCAGGAGCCAGTTGCAATGTGATTGCAGGGGTGGGTCTTCGGAGTGGGCTGTGATACTTATACTTTCAGACTGTTGTATATTGTAATATACTGTAATATATTGTTTTATATTATAACATATTGTTACGCATTAATCCATTTCCATGCGCCCTCTTGGCCCTGACCTAGCCCAAGTCTGCGGTAGTTGCTGCAGACGATAGAACGGGTCATTTTGCTCGTTCGGTTGGCTAGGTGTCATATTAATTAAGTATCATCCAGCCTTCCGAACGTCTAATTGATCAATTCTGAAAAGCTCAATTTTCGACGCGGGGATTTCTCTAGCAAATCGCAGCGACAAAGCAGACGAGATATAGCCATGTGGGCAGACGAAGGGTATCATCCGAATCATCCCAAAACAAGCCCCCCCCCCCCCAAAGGGTTGATATACCTGTCGCGTGTATTTCTGTCGACCGCGACCGGGGAATGCCTTGTCGAGCATTCAAATTCAACCCTTTTGAGACCACTTCACTGATAACTGAATGACAGTCAAACTTTTCAACCTTTTTACGTAAATTATTAATAATCCCTACATATGAGTCACTTTTGGTCTCTCTGTAAGTAGATGCATTTCGCAAAATACTTCCTTATCGAGCTCATCACTTATCGTCGTTTCTCGACCCATTTCCGGTCGCAGGTACCTGTTTTTTTTTCACTGTCACATTCACTGCCGCTCCAAACCAGCTGTCGACGTGCATCCACTCACCAAGGCTGAGTTCATTAGTGGAAATACACGCAATTTTGTGTTGGGTTGGGAAAGGTCAGAATTTAATCCGGGCGACTTAGTGTCAGCGTCAAATTGACTTGGCTTCATTACTGGCCTCTCATTGCCCGCGTAATTTCCGTGTTGTGAGTGACCAGGTATTGTTGTTGGATAAATTTTACAGAGAACAATATATAGCTGTAATTGTGCGAGATGGAACGAGATAGAGATCCTAGATACGAAAACGCTTTATCTGTCCAGCCAGTGGATTAGCGTAAATATTGTTTTGTTTTGGATGGGGAACGTTCAGAATTTATCCTGATCGACTTGACGTGTCAGCGTCAAATTGACTTGGCAAATTGACTTTTGCCAACAGCTGCCCTACTTTGAATCACAACATAAATCAATAAACTGTTTGTTCACACCAAACATACATTCCATATAATATCATCTCATTAGCTCTATTTGGTTGTCCACAAAATCTAGATGAAGACTAGATTTCTTGCGTTTGTTTGTCCAGGCTAGGTTTCTTTTACTGCATGATTGCCTATTATGACGTCACAGCGTAAACCGATATCTAGATAATAAGCATTGCATCTTGTTATACAATGGACAACCAAACATGCTCCGAATTCTTGTTATTAATTTGAAACCTAACAAAACTATACAGTTGCACTTACATTTATGCCCGTGCCAGCTTTGCTATCCGAGCGGTGGACGGGCGCGCTTAGCTGCATTACAACGGCTCGAGACGGCAGCCGGCAAGGGATAGGGCATGGCAAAGCTGTGACGATAATTTTGCCACTTGGCGGCGCTGCGATCGGCTTTATGGATAGAATTAGAATCTTTTCCCGTGGCTGCCTCGCAATCGCATGTTTCTAGACAGGGAAGGTTAGGACTTAGGAGTGAGTTTGTGTTAAGGCTGTATATTCCTTCCACCTGACCTAAACGTAATAATGGGATATACTTGCTGTGTACTTCAGTGTTCGTCTGATTCTGGACGAAAAGATTCAATTAAGTTTCATCAATTTCCTAAGGACAGCACTCTCCGAAAAGTTTGGATTGTGAACATTCGGACGGGCAAGCAGCCTAGCAAACACGCGAAAGTTTGTAGTCTACACTTCGCAGATGACTGCTACAATGTTACAAGCATGGGTAAGTTGTTATCACTCAGATTTTAATTTACTAAACGTGTAAAGAAAGTTTCAATTTATGTGAAGTTTTATGTAACGATTCGCTGGATATTTGAACCTAACCGCTACGGCCGTACCGTCCTGTGCTGTTACGATTTTAATTAGGCTGATCGTATTAACTGCTATCTGTAACGTGGTTTGTTTCCCTTTTTTTAGAAGACTTCGTGGGAGATTGAGTGCATGCAACGCGAGGAGGTGTGGGGTGAGGGTGGGCGGCCCGGTGTCGGCCTCGATCGCCCAAGCATTTAACGCCCAAACCCTTTCCGTTCACTTAATGCCCAAACTCCTATCTGCATGGCAAGCCCATGCTACCCGATGGGGTCCACCCGCGCTCTCCCGGGAAAGGAAATCGTTGTCGCCGGCCAGCCGTTGCCCGGCGCAAATCTTCGCTGCAAAATGTCTGCCCACGTGCCCCACACAGTCCCAGACGCGGGCAGATCAACGCCGTCCCGGTAGGGCAGCTCACCACACCGGCAGCCTCCGAAATGCATATGTCCTAGAGATGGGCGATTCAGAATCGATTTTTATGAAAATCGATCTTTTGCCTTTCGATTAATCGATTTTTGAATCGATTTTCTGCCATTCGATATATCGGTGAATCGATTTTTTTCATCCGATTTTCAAGATGGCGCCTCCACGGAGCGATGTGTGGCGTTTTTTCGTGAAACAAAATTCTCAATGTGCCTTGTGCAAGATATGTTCGGAAGTAATAAAGACGGGGGGGAATACAACGAATCTGAAACAGCATTTGAGTCGAAAACATCAGGACGCCACTGTTGCAAACGGTAACAGTTCGGTTTCTACTGGCACCGTCGCTGGTACTGTGTCTGTTGCCGAGGAAGAAGCCGTCGACGACCCTGCTCAGGCCGATGAAATGCTGACCGAAAAAGTGATTTCATCTACTTATCCGAGCTCAAGTGACCGTTCATCTGCTGCTGGTTCCAGCAGGCAACCTCAACCCGTTCTGCGTCCAACGCCGAGTCCGACGACTAGTAGACGCAGCAGCGGTAGCAATAGTTCCTTGTCTGGGGTGAGTTTCAATATCCATTTGACTTCTCTGTGCGTAAACTTTTCAACCGAGAGTGTGAAAACTAAGAATGGTTTATTTTTCAGAACTTGCACGCCTACTTCCACTCGTCGCAGCCTGCTCCATTGACCAGACGCAGCTCGTTGTCCGGAGGCCCAGGACTGCAATTACCGATTGACGACCTCCTTTCAAATATGCAATCGTTTGCAAGCGGTAGCAAGCATGCTGCAGTGACTAATGCTGTAATGTTCATGATTATGAAGGATAATCTACCCATTTCCATAGTGGAGTCCGAAGGTTGAAATTGGCTATTGAAAACAACGGTGCCACTATACAAAATCCCTTCGCGGAAAACATTTACAAGTCTAATAGATGGAAAGTACGAGGTTTTTTCAGCACGTTTAAAAATCAAGATTCAAAATTCGGGTCACGTAACAATAACAACTGATGCGTGGACAGAAGAATTGAACACAAAAGGATTTTTGGGAACCACTGTCCACTTTTTGGAAGGTGCTAAAATGCACTCGGCTACAATTGGGCCTACAGAGCTAGATGCTAGTCACACAGCAGATTACATTCACTCAAAGTTACGAGAAGAATTTGAAACATGGGGAATTTCAGAAGAACAGGTGACAGCTGTCGTTACTGATAATGCATCAAATATGACCAGAGCTAAAAGTGATTTTTTGGGCTAGCCAAAGCATTTACCGTGCTTTGCACATACTCTCAACCTTGTGCCTGTGAAAGCAATCCAGAACACGGAAGGTCTCGTGCAACTAATTACCAAGGTAAAAACCATAGTGACGTATTTCAAGCAAACCGTCTCCGCTTCTGACGCCCTGCGTAAACTGCAAAAGAATCAGAGGAAGACTGACGAGCAGATTTTGAAGCTGAAGCAAGAGGTGCCAACGCGATGGAACTCCTGCTACTATATGCTGGATCAGTTTGTTACATTAAGCCCGGCGGTGTCGGCTGTGCTGACAACTATGCCCAGGTCCCCACCCATGCTGACTGGTGACGAGCTACACGAAGTGAAGGAGATAATGACGCAACTAAAACCTATCGAGGTAGCTATGGAAGAGCTCTGTGGAGAAAAGTACATAACCAGCAGCAAGGTCATTCCTCTTGTCAACTGCATTACGAAGGCAATTTCTTCCGCTAGCCCTAACTCTTTGCTTGCCATCATCTTGCAAGAGAAGCTTTTGACAGAGTTGCAAAAGAGGTTTGGAAAGGTGGAGAAAGTCCCCTTACTTGCAATGTCTACAATTCTTGACCCTCGATTCAAGCGCCTCCACTTTAAAAGTGCTGCAGCTTGTGCCCAATCATTGCATTCAATCAGCAGCATTATGTCGGAGAATGTGGACAATAACATTGCAGTGAACGTTGCCCCGAGGACTGAACCAGCCGAGGGTGACCTGTGGAGTCTGCACAGCGAGCTCGTTGCAAAATCTCTAAGTGACAACAGCGGCACTGACGGTATGGGAGTAGCGGGAGGAATGCCAGTCGAACTTAAACAATATCTAAACCAAGCTGTTGCTAACATCGTGATCCTTTTGCTTATTGGGAGTCAGTTAAGAATGTGTATCCCAATGTTTATTCAGCTGCTATGAAGTATCTACCAGTAGTGGGAACATCGGTTCCCTCCGAGCGATTGTTTTCCAAAGCTGGGAACATTGGTTCGTGCTCCTAACGCCTAATCGCGTAACACCTAAAGCTACCTGCCGAACCTTTTCGATCCTCGGTCGGCGGAAACCAACCCTTCGCGGCGGTCCACGACGCAGAAATTAAAATCGCGAAAATATATTCTCGTTTCACCTAAAGACCCCTCAGGCTCAATACCAAACGCGAGGCATTTGCCATCCCCCTGTGCAGGGATGTTTGCATTGCTCGGCGCGATCAGCCGACTTGGCTTGGCTCCTCCACTACACCTGGGATAGTACCCACACTGGAAGGGCACTGCAGACTCCCTAGTCCGCATCTCTGACTTCAAATTTTGAATAATCCAATATGGCTCGCATCTGGGTAGATTTTAGGACATTGCACTGTGATAGGTATAATAAATGTTGTCTTAACTTGGTGTATCGGTCTATGGTCGCATGCGAATGTAATATTTAAGATCCCACGAATGCTATCTAATTAGTATGTATACATTCTATATAGTCTATCCAGTAATGAAAACTACTCTGAAAATAAATCTTCCATATAAAAATACACAATTATTCGAAAAACGTTATCCACCGCCGTGGCAAAGGTCCACGATGAAGAAATGGTTACAGTTCAAGACATTTCTGTTCTCATATGTTACTTATTTTAACAAGATGGAAAAACACGTCACGTCTTCCAATGGATAATATGCTGGGAAATTGAAGCATCGGCGAATTAAAAATATGAAATAATGTATGAGATTTAAGGCCCATCTATGCACTGCCCATTGAACCAAAAAATAGCATGATCTACGGGAAAATTTGCTTCTTTGGCAATCAAACCTGACAGTAAACATCATTTTAATAAACATTATATTTTAAAAAATTTCAAAAAACCAAGATATCACTGAGATAAAAGCAGTTATAGTATCTGGCGGCAATACCCGCCATTAAGCATGATGCGGATGGCAATACCAAAATTCTACACCATCACATAGCTGGCACCTTGCCACCGTAATAGCATCCAATTGCACCAATTTATTCCTCTCTGAAAACTGATATTAACTATATTATTAATTTTAAGCAGTATTCTGCTTGGATTGCATCTCTATAATAACTGACAATATTTTTACAGTGAAAAAGAAATGTCCCAGCTAGGTGGTATAGAAATTATGTATATTCCCATCTCCAGCTATCATCCTTATCCGATGGCCGAAAGATAAATAACGTGAATTACTGCGCTTTTGGTATTTTGGCATTTTTTTAATAATATATTGTTCCCTAAAATGATGTCATCTTTGGGGTTCAATAGCCAAAGAATCAAACTTTCCTTAAGTTAGGTAATTCCTTCTTTATGTCGATAAACGATGAGGATATGACAGCTTCATGCCATCTCCGGAAAAGTAGATACTTATCGGTGTGGGATCGATATGCAACTGATATGGTTGGGTCGAACTCGCGGTCCAAATGTATTGTTTTATGGGTAGGTACACACTTGCACTGGGGTTGGCCTAGCGCTAATTATACCTATACTTTGGGATTTCCTTGGCTTATAGTGATTGGTACAATTGCAGTTTTTGGGTTTTTTTTTGTTTTCGTTTCATGCAAGAAGGGGCATCTTGCAAATTCTTATCAAGTCAGTCCACCTCGTTCCCTTGGAGAGTCAAGATGGATAGTGTATCTCGGACACCTGAATTTATTATGACTCGCCGCGGTGGCAAAAAGCTAGTGTACAGCAGTTATTTGTACAAAATCAACCGACAGTTTAAGGGCGTGGAATATTACAGGTGCGACAATAAAAACTGTGCTGGTCCCACAATTTTAATTTCGAACAATTTGATTACTGCTGTTAACAATGTGGAGTGTCACAACCACAGCGACAGGAAAGAAGACATAGTGCAACTGAAGTTAGTAGAAACGATGAAGAAGCGTGCGGCCACGGAGAGGCTCACAATGGTGACTACCATTTATAGGTAAGTTGGACATATTGATAATTGATACGTTTAACAGAGTTGTGACTTATGTAGATAATTTTATCTAGATACGTATTATCTAGATAATTCAATTGATAATAATTGTTATCTTAAAAATACGGTTGTCAAGTCAATTTAAAAAATTATATAATATAATAGTCCTCTATACCTACACCGCTGTTGTATGTTTGCTTCTTAAATCCGGAAGCTTGCAGAAAGTGAGATTATATTTTTATTATAATCTTTCATCTTTCTTGGATTACCTATGTAGATACATTTATATTATCTTTATCTTTCATCTAGATAATTTTGTTATTATTATCTTTATTTATAGTCTAGATACAAAATTTTGCGTTATCGTTATCTTTAATTCTAGATTCTTGACAAATTAAAAAGTTATCCGTCACAACTCTGATACATAGCATACTAGCAGTTTACATTGCCCGAGTAGCCTGGAAAACATAAAGGTTTTTAATACAGGGTGATTCCAATAGCTCCAGAGAATGGATCAATAAACAAAACATTTGTTCTCATTTTAATTTTGTTCATTTACCCACACAATGTGTGACAAATTGTGTGAAGTTGGTAGAAATGTGCAATTTGTCTGTGCATAATTCACTGGACATACGTATGTGACAAGCTTTCCATGGAACTGCATTTTTTGAGCCTGATTTGTTTCGTTGTCCCTTACGATTAGTTTGACAAGTTTTTAAAGTATACCTTACGATAGTCGATAAGCAAATTGTAATTACGGCGTTTTTTTCAGGGAGGAGACAGGCCGTGCGGCAATATCAGAGCTTCCTTTGCCCCCACCCGCCCGACCACTGTTTTCTTCTCTCAAAAAACAGCTCTACAACGCTCGTAGGAGCAGTCTGCCGCCCATCCCAACTAAAGCCGAGGACGTTATTTTGGAGGGTGCGTGGGCGGATACTTTAAGGGGCGACCGATTTTTACAGTCCGCCGAGGGCACGCATGACAAAATTTTGGTAAGATTACATGGGTATTTTATTGATTATTGATACTTTGCTATTGACTTGAAGCGTATGTTTCTAATGAAAATTCAAAAATGTTCTTAGATGTTTTCGACTGCAAGCAATTTAAAAAAACTGGAAAAGTGCAGCACGGTCTACATGGACGGAACATTTTCGGCCATACCACTGCAATTTACACAGCTGTACACGATACACGGCAACCATATGGGCCAGGTGAGTTGGTTCACTGTACCGATTATACAATAGCTAACATGCATATTTGACAAACCGAATGTCTTTTGTATGCAACCTCCAAATTCCTATACTGTATAACTGTAAACTCAACGCAAAGGAAACTCAGATCAGAATTTTTGTAGTAGTGCTGCTGACTCACAACCCCACGAGTATTATAATATTATAATATTATAACGATATCCAAATGAACTTATAATTTCATTTCAGATATTTCCTCTGGTATACTGCTTGCTAACGGATAAGAAGCAGGATACGTACGTTCGTATGCTTCGAGGAGTTAAAGACGCGGCCGGAAGACAGGGATTCGATTTTGCACCCGACACATTCTTCACAGACTTTGAAGCAAGCATGTTTGGGGCAATTGAAGTGGTTCACCCCAATTCGGCGAAGAAGGGGTGTCTTTTCCACTATTCTCAGTGTATTTGGAGGAAGGTTAACACACGCAGTATATTGCTTTTATGTTTTCTATAGTGCTTGATGTTTAAGATATTCGGTGTTTAACTTTTAAAATATACTCTCTATATTGATTTCAGGTGCAAGAGCTTGGCTTGGTGGTAAACTACAAGGAAGATCCGGACACCAAACGATGGATAGAAAGAATAATCGGACTGCCTCTCGTCCCGGAGGCGATGGTGGACGACGCGTACATCTTCCTCCAGGAGGAGGCACCGGAGGGCCACGCAGGAGCCATAGACGCTATGCACGACTACGTCGTCAACACTTGGGTGGACAGCGACTATGCTTTATTTAAAAGGTTAGTATTGCGAATAACGTATTCTTCCGATGCGCTAGTCCAATTAACACGTGATGCTCAATCAAAGGTGAATAATTTCTTATACTAGAGGGCTTCGCGAACGCAATTTGTGATGCGTTGAAGATTAACGCAGAGGTTCAGATTTTCAGCGATGTCAACTGCTTTATATCCAGGAATTCCCATTTGCCAAAACCTTCGATTTACGGCTAAAGCACAGTTCCGATTGTTTATTTTTTGAAGAGTTGACTCAACTTGGTACATCCCTAAGTAGCTTCAATATCAGTTGAAAAGTATTAAAAAAACTCCTTGGGTAATTACATTTTTGTGGCGTAGTTATCGAATCTTCTCCCCGATAATAGATTGCTTGCAAAATTGACATTGCAGAGCAAACAGATTACCGATCGATGAATACAATTCTCAAATTGACATGATCAAATTGGTTTTGTCAAATCGACACTCATAGTCCTGATTGCAAAAAAAACGCATAAAAAAATTTTTATTGCAATTATAACGTAGGTAAAATTTAGCGAATTGGAGGTTATTGAATATCGCTATTCTGTCTCATTCATAGCACCAAAATATGTACGTAATTTCTGAGCAAATAATGTCAATGATATCAATTCATGCATCGGCTCAACCCTATGAGCATGCACAGCAATTCTAGGTGTTTACTTGATAGATGGGGGTGGGGGTGGGGGTAGGTATACATTTGCCATTATTGGCAACACAGCACCTGCACAGTGGTCCAGTCATGACGGGTGGAACTGTGAAAACCCGTCAAGATGAACGTAATTCACAACAAAGGCCCACCTAATTGCCACTTGGAAAGTTAGAATCCCTCTGCACGCGTATACATAATATCGGTCATCACTAAAAATTGCCCGTGATAGCTTGGACATCACTGCATACATGCGCAATAGTGGGCTAGTCGGTCAGTGTCACTTAAAATTATCACAGATACCTTGTTTTCAGGTGCATTTATTTATTTCCGATTTTGAAAGATTTTGCTCACAGCACAGTGAGCAGTGCAATTTCTCAGCCCTACATTTTTTTTAAATATTCTGCTAACGCTGAATCTCATTGATTGGTATATTCTTTACAACATGTTATTATATATTCTGAAAAGAAATTGTGTGTGTATCTTTAGGTAACACGTTTAAATTACATCAAAAACATTTAAATTGGACTAAACCTGCTGGCAATTATTTGATTTTATATACGATGACCGATGTTGCAGGGACATCTGGAATCATTTCGGCACCGTGGGGGCGCGAACAAACAATCACGTGGAAGGTTGGCATTCCAAGATCGGAGGAATTCTTCGAGGGCGCCGCCAACTAAACATTTTCGAGTACGTCGAAATGATACAACAACTACAGCACGACGCCGAGCTGGAGGCCGCCGATTTGGAGAGGGGGGCAATTCCGAAACCAATGGGTAGAATATACAGGGAAATTAATATTAAGTATAACTCACTAAGAACTAGATTAGAAAATAACGAAATAGATCTTCCACAGTACTTGGATGCTGCAAAGCATATTTTAAAACATTACAATTAAAAAGGTTTGTAAAAATTTTTTTCGCAAATAAACTGATGTTCTTGCTTTAATTTGGAAAAAATGAAATACTCCTCATCTTGTGTAATAAATAGTCAAATGTTATGATTTTTAACCAATGTCGCATAAGAGTAAATCCTCCAACATTCATCTCCGTCCCTGCATCTTAATTACGGACCAACCCAAAAAAGGGTGTTCCCTAGTAAAAAAGGATTAAACAAGCGTCATTTTGATGTAGCTGCATAAGTTTATCTAATTACCTAAATTGAATCTGCCTCCAAATTAAGTGATAGTGACAGTGATCTCCTTAATTAGTTTATATACATGTGCATTTTTCTGTCCTGAGATTACACTGTGGTATATTCAGAGTGCCGACCCAGAGCTAAAAGGGATTGTAGAATTATACATGATTGAACGATGCATATCCTCATGCCCATATCCATATTTTCCATATATCCTGTTTTTACAATAACATTGTAATATCTTTAGATGCCCTTTCCACGCTTTTTTCTAAATATGCCTATGGCAAGGCTGAAAAGATTTTGTCTAGAGCGTTTCAATTCATTTCAATTTAATCTTGGAATGCCACACATTATGTGAATGGAGTGCCAATATTTTGAGTTTGACTGAATGCGGAATTCCATGTCGGCTACGAGTGCCCATATTATTATCTAAATGTATAGTCAGCAGTCTACATCCAGTCAGCCGTGACCACTCGACGCATGGTCACTATATAGGGAGTCTGCAGTGCCCTTCCAGTGTGGGTACTATCCCAGGAGTAGTGGAGGAGCCAAGCCAAGTCGGCTGACCGCGCCGAGCAATTCAAACATCCCTGCACAGGGGGATGGCAAATGCCTCGCGTTTGGTATTGAGCCTGAGGGGTCTTTAGGCGAAACGAGAATATATTTTCGCGATTTTAATTTCTGCGTCGTGGACCGCCGCGAAGGGTTGGTTTCCGCCGACCGAGGATCGAAAAGGTTCGGCAGGTAGCTTTAGGTGTTACGCGATTAGGCGTTAGGGGAATGGACCGGGAACATTATGACTCGTTCCCGAAACCGCTTAACTGGGAAAAGGCTGTGAAAGCTTCTTTTTCTCAACTCTTTTGAGTTAAATGATTGGAAAGTGTAAGGCTTCTGGCTAGAATGTACATAGTTATTAGTTCATGGTTCAAATTTCAAATTTTGGTGATTTTCACACTGCTGTTCCATAGTACTACCTTCTTATATCCACTATGCAGTATGCCTATGCATAAATTAAGCATGCCCTATGCAGTAGTATAAATATTTTTAATCTATAACAAAATGTAACAATTTATATGAACAGGTGACATATTTTTATGTACTACAAAATGAAAAACAACTATTTACCTAGCCTAGTAATATGAGGGCATTAATGGAAATGTATATGTGTATATATATATATATATTTTTTTTTTTTTTTTTTTTTTGAATGAATGAATAGTGGGGCTTTAAGGCGCATCAACCTTGAGGTCATTTTGCGCCTGATAAAAGTTCGAGACAAAATAAAAAGTAAAATCCTTCAAGAGGAACACAAAAGTCCCACTACGTCAAAGAACAACAAACAAAATTTACAAAACAGAACACAACACAACAACCAAAATGACTAGATATTCTTTAAAATGTTTGTTGCTTTTAAAAACTTGAACAGTTGATCGATTTGTTTTAGGTCGTCACCTAGCACTTTGTCAATGGTGCTTTCGAGCGAGAGTCGCCTTCGCTCTCCGCTGTATTTGTGACATTCAATGAGAAAATGACGCACAGTCAGCACCTCGTTGCAGGCCTCACACCTGGGCGGGATCTTGTCAAGTGAGAATAAGAATGAGTGTGTGAGGAGGGTGTGACCGATCCTCAGGCGCGTGAGGACAACTTCCTCCCGCCTCGTTGACCTGATCGACGACTGCCACGGGACAACGGTGGACTTTATTTCTTTTAATTTATTGTTTGATTCAAGGTCCCACATGCCTTGGAACTTATTTTTGAAAGAAGACTTGAAGAAGTTTTTCAAGTCGGTGCAACTCAGCCTGTCATTATCAACGACATCTTTCTTCAATGCAGCCTTGGCCGCCCTGTCTGCTAGCTCGTTGCCCTGTATCCCCACGTGTCCAGGGACCCAGAAGAACACCACCCTGACGCCCCTCGACGAAAGTGACGTCAGCAGCGAGTGAATTTCCTGGACAAAAGAATGTGAGGAATACAGGGTTTCAATTGCTTGAAGGGAGCTCAGCGAGTCTGAACAAATGAGGAACGCTTTCTCTTCGTTCCTTCGTTCCATGTTTCAGAGCAGATAAAATTGCATAAAGTTCGGCCGATAAAATGCTACATTTGTCGTTGAGTTTAAAACCTTTCGATATGTTATGACAAGAAGTGAATGCACAGCCAACCGCGCTGTCATCCTTTGACCCGTCTGTAAAAATCTTTATAAAATCTTGGTGCTTCGAACAAAGCTCAGCAAACTTTTTTTGGTAGACAATCGAGCTAGTGGAGCTCTTACTGTTTGCCGCCAGATCGATTATGCAAGATGGACGCATGGTTACCCACGGGGGTGTGGCGCTTATGCCATGTGGGTAAACCCTAGGGAATCGAAATGCGGTTTCCACCAGAATACGATTCAATCGCATGCCTGCCGGCAGCGTAGAGTTCGGTTTGGCATTGTAAGCAGTTTCAAAGCTTGGCCTAAACACAGGTGCGAAGGCCGGGTGCTTCCTCATACACAGTAGTTTGGCGGCGTATGATGTTAAAAGGTACTGCCTGCGCAAGGCTAGGGGCGGTTCACTCGCCTCACAGAACAGGCTTTCGAGCCGGCTGGTGCGGAGAGCGCCAGTGGCCAGCCGAATACCTGTATTGTGGATGGTGTTTAGTGGCTTCAGGTAGCTATCCCTAGCCGAGGCGTAAACGATACTGCCGTAATCCAATTGGGATCTCACCAACGACCTGTAGAGCCGAAGCATAACGACCCGATCGGCACCCCAGCTGGTGCCAGTGAGCATGCGAAGCAGATTAAGCGATTTTTGGCACTTCATTCTAAGCTGATGAACATGTTCTGATGAACATGTTTTTTTTTTTTTTTTACATGCAAGTGTGTTTTTATGTATCATTACAGGCTAAATGTAATCATTGAGTGATTGGATGAAATACAGTTGCACATGTAATTGTATGCTTGAAACATCTTACAAAATACATTCTTGAAATATAAGCAAATCCCATTTATTTTGTGTATGAAGTAGGTAAAGAAAGCAGGAAATTTAGTAGGAAAAAATCGAAAAAATCGGAAAATCTATTTATTGAATCGGACTGTTTCGATTTAAATCGATTCACTGAATCGATTTTTTCGATAAAAGCGCCCATCTCTAATATGTCCATAAGCCCAATGATATATGACTGTCGTTTTCGTAGTCCCATAAGAGCCCATGTTATTTGACTTGGTCGAATTCACCTCAACACACACATCTACTTCCCGGCCAGGCAGCCGTCCCTGCCCGCCAATGCCGACAATCGCCTCACTTTGCACAAGTCCCAGCGACGACGCAGTTGACGGGCGGGCATCGCTGCTCGCCCGCCAACTCCGTCCATTTGGCGGACGGGAACCCGCCGCCAAAGCAAAAACTTATATATTAGAGATTAAACCGTAATTGAATAGACCTCCAGCGCCGCTACCGCAACCACGTCATTTTACTGCCAAACTTCTTGAGTGCTGCTGGTCACCAGCTCAAACACAATTAACCAGCTGTATTTATGTAAATAAATTAACCATTTCAATAATACACATTTAACCACATTCTATAATTTCATCAGAATCCAGCCTTTCTATTTCTGTGTTGCCTTGCTCCAGCTCCAGTTATTTCCTCTCGCTCAATTTTTGCTGTTGTAAGCCAATATTACGTTTCTGCCAGCTTCGGTTAAGCCGGACCTATATTGAGCCTCGGTGTCCCGCCCCCTACCAGCTCGCCGAGATTTGAACTGCATCGGGTAGCATGGGCTTGCCATGCAGATAGGAGTTTGGGCATTAAGTGAACGAAAAGGGTTTGGGCATTAAGTGCTTGGGCGATCGAGGACGGCACCGGCGGCCCGACACGGTGCGCTGGGTGCGCGCCTGGCGGAGAATTTATCCGCAGGCTTTTGTGCCCCTGTGAGTACTTTTGAATTTCGTTCCTTTTCTGACCCCTATTTGAGTAATCTATATTCTTCTCTCGGAATCTTCTTCGGAATCGGTAGGGTGACTTCGGAAAGGGTGACAAGCGGACGAAGAAGAATTGTGTCACGTGTGACGGTGTGACCCAAGGGTGGCCCGGCTGGCGGAAAGCCTGGATAATTACAGCAACTTGGTTTCAGTGGGGTTCGGTTGGGGTGATGTAAATATGATGCAAGTATGAAAGATAATTGAATCCCTTGTTATTTAATTTCTATTGTGCCCCGGCTGGTGGGACGTCTTGTGTCATTCCGTCATCGAAGGAAGCGTCATCCATGAAGGAATGGCGTTCCACGATGACCTTCAGATGACATTCGCAGCGTACTACGTTTTCTCAGTGCACTATCCCGAGAAATTAGCATCGATTCTCGAACTAATGCAAAGGTAGGTGTTTTACCACCTTTTTTCCATACAAAGTGCACGAATCAATTTATATTTCACTCAAGTAACAGCGTTTGTTGGTATTAGATATTGGGTGCTTGGAATTGGAAATTGGATGTTCTTGAATCTACATACTTAAGAACCCTTTTCATGCTCTTAATATCTTTCATAATTTTTAATTTCAGTAACAAAGTTGCGATCAAAACGTTTATAAACTTTAATAATTAATTTAACTTTAAAATTATTAACGTTAACTTTTAATGACTCATGATAGTTTGGAACATACTGTCGACTATTTTTTAAACTCTAGTTTTTAACAAACAAAACGAGTATTATGTAAGGAAATGAAAAATAAAAATTACATTACATTACACTTCTACGAACAATCAAATTGAATTCTGAATTTCCATTAGATGGCAATGAAATAAAAACAAATTGCGTCCTTTTTCTATAACTTCATTACTGCTGTCAGTAAGAGGTGCTTTTTCAGAGCTACTTCCCAAGCTAGCTTAAATCTAATAATCCACATAGTATTTAAGTTCGACAATCGTTCAATCCAATGTCAATGCAATTTCGAAGCAGGATCACACGAGACGAAAGCGACGACCCAAAATTTCAAGAATCGCTCGTCGCAGTTCCCTCGCCTGGCCGAGCATTCTCGCAGAGAGTTTTTTCAAATTCAGACATTTCGCACTCGGATCCATTAGCACACAAGCCAGTAGAAGCATTTACCCTAGTAAATTCCAATTATCCAGAAATACATATTTTCCCAGGAGGTCCCATTACACTTGCAATATAATAACATATAGTCTCCTGAAGATGGCAAGCCGCGACTTGCCGAAACAGCGAGCACAGAGACCCTTTCCAAGGCCGACAAACTCACCTAACAGAGCAAACACCGTGAAACACATCTCATCATACAAAGAAAACATCATGGTCAAAATGGTCAAAACATGACTGCGCCGGCATATTTTTCTGCATTCATAAAAAATCATCATCAACCATAAAATTCATCTAAAAAAGGAGTGCCAAATCAGCGTTGTCGTGGTTTCAATATCTTCTGTGCATTCTTCTTTCTTCCTGGGATGGGAACGGTGTTGGAAGGAATGCGAGAGTGTTTTTGTCACCTCAGGTTTTGGGAAACAGTAGAGCGGTAGTTGTGTTGAGGTGCCTCGTCTCGATTATAGTCGTAGCGTGGTTTCCGACTATACTAGTATGTCGCACATATTTTGCAATATAACTTTGGGATATCACTAGTATTTCACGACTCCTATTTGTGATAAACTTTTGATACTTTGAACTAGGTCTCGATCTTGGAAATCTAGCAAAATAGACTGCACTACTAATATCGAATTAGGATTGGTTTATCAACTTGCCTTGTAATTATACCCGTATAATAAAGGCTTGCTAGCGATGGTCCAAAATAGAATGTGATTGTAGGGTTTTATCTTAAAACTAATCTTCTAGAACTAGGCTTAAAATATATAGGTACATAGATACACTAAAACCAAGAAATGTGTCAAATTAAATAAACATGAAATTAAAATGAAAGTCTTGTACCTTTGTTGAAGTTGGCGTTTCAATCTCCAGCCACAATACCCTTAATACACAATACCACAAATATCACTATACCACAATACACACAATACCCTTGACCTCCAGACACTAGCAGCAATTTTCTAGCAATTTGGTTGAGAGCATTTGCAAATGACCGCGCTTATGAAAAGCTTTATGTGCTTTGACGGTCTTATAATAATGAACAAACATATTCGACTCTAAACTTTGAATCTCACATCAAGTGATCAATATTCTAAGGATACCCAAACTGTGGTCTTCTTTCTTCAAGGGTTGGGAATGTGTCGGATGAAAGGAATGCGAGAGTGTTTTGGTCACCTCAGGTTTTGGAAATTGGAAAAAATAGCAGCACATACGAATGGATCTTCTTTGTTTTCAGCGTTGAGTTTTCTTAAACATTTTGGTGCGTTTGGTCAACGATCAACAAGTTTGTTGTGACTAGGAGTGACTGATCCCACAAGATTTGGAAGCAGCAACACAAGCCGACCAGTCGATTTTAGCCGAATAATTTGACTCCTGAACTAACTACGACAGATGAGAACATCACGATCTCCTTCCCGACAAGCTGCAGTATGGTATCCAAATCTAAAAAACGAAACCGATCGATCAAATGGCTGAGTAACTATTTCAAACTTCCTACAAAGCTTCCTATAGCAAGTATAAGTAATGGGATAAAACACAAACGGGTTAATACTAATTTAGATAAAATTATACAGTACGCCTAAATGGAATGTTTTTCTTTCTAGCGAATGCATATTATATTATTAAGACTTTGAAACACTCTAATTAAATTATAATACTCAATTAATCTAATCTCGGGGATATAAGTAAACAATTTTCAATGTCCCCACCCTAATTTGATTTTGCAAACAATGAATGCACATATGTTTCTTTCCTCCTCCAGTTCGAGACGCAAGGGCATCGGAGCATTCGCGAGGGATGACACATCGACGCCGTCCATACCGACACAGCATCTGGACCCGGCGCCCTCCACCTCGAGCCAGTACGATTCTGGACTCGACTATCACGCTTATCATGACGCAAGCAGAAGGCGACTCAACCGGACGATCGTTACAAATTTCTTAAAAAATTAGCTTCTTCCCAGCACATGGACGAATATGTTCGCCGATACGAGCATTGAACTTTGTTTACGATTTTAATTTTGGTTTCTTTATTGTTATCTTTATTTAGTTGTTGCAATGGTTATCTTTACATCTCCGTTCGGAGATGTTTCATTCGCTGGAAGTGGGGGGTGGTGTAATAATGCCCACCTTTTGGTGGCATGTATTAATTTAGGATCCTTAGTTTTATAATCATATAATTGTTATTGTTGGATACGCTTACATAACCATCGATGACTCGATGCACGACATGTTAACCAGTACGGGTGCAAAGTACGCAAGTGCAAATGCACTTGCCAAACTAGAGTTCAACCATGGCCATGGTCGTATGAACTAGGCGCCGAATAGGCCTATAAGTGGAGTATATAAGCTGGACCACCAAACGAACAGAGTATTCTCATCCATGTCATTCTTCTTTTGTCATTACAAGTGTAATAATGCGCACCTTTGGTGGAATTTATTAATCTAGGACCCTTAGTTTTATGATTATATAATTGTTATTGTCAACGCTTACATAACCATCGATGCACGACATGTTAACCAGTACGGGTCATTATCAACGCAAGTGCAAATGCATTTGCTAAACTAGAGTACAACCATGACAAAGGTCGGGTGCACCAAGCACCAACTAGGCCTAAAAGTGGAGTATATAAGCCGGACCACAAGATGGTCAAGCATTCTCATTCTCGTTCGCATTCTCATTACAAGTGTCTCTTCAATTCAGTGTCTTACGTTCGTGTCATGGATCGGGGCTATACTTTCCAATTTCCACCGTCTTGAACAAGGGATGATGCTCGCTATACAAAGTCTTGGGCATTGTTGTCCAAAGGCCATCCCGACAGTACTAAATTACGCGCTTTCACGTCATGTTGAAGACCTATCGTTAGGCAATATACACCTTGCACCCCCACCCCAAGTGTCTCTTGAGTTAGCAATGTGAACCCCGACTTTTGGGGACATAATATTGTTCAGCTAAAGCAAAAGACACTCTCTGCTCATCCTCGCTCGTGGACAGACGTGTCGTACAGGTTTCATTTATCATGTAAGTCTTTTTTATATTTTCTTGGTATTTTAGTTTTGAGTGTTAGGTTTTATTCAATAAATATCTCAGTTCACCAAATCATTCTTTTAACTTTTAGACTTTTCCCCAAAGTCGCCCGCGTTGCCTTCCGCAAACTCATGTCTACCAAATTATCCTAAATTCATCCCTTCAGGATACAGGGTCCAGATCCCTCAACCTCTGGTGGTGGCAGGCGGTTAACGCTACCCGGCCCACAATCCCACAATGTGAGAATGTGGACCACAACATTTTTGATGGCAGAGCGGTGGGATTTGTTTTTCTTCTATCCTCGCCAGTCACAAATTTTTTTTTTTAAATCGATCAAACGTGATTGTAGCAGAATTTTGACCATTTTCATAAAATTTTTTCAACTTGACTAAACATAGCTTTCCCCCATTTAATAACGAAAAGGTAGAGTGGCGATGTCAATTGTTACAAATTTTGGGTGAATTCGTTTCCAATTTTTTTTTTCTGTGCGTAAAATCAGTGTTAAAA
Source organism: Nemoura dubitans (assembly GCA_921293005.1). Classification (NCBI taxonomy): domain Eukaryota; kingdom Metazoa; phylum Arthropoda; class Insecta; order Plecoptera; family Nemouridae; genus Nemoura; species Nemoura dubitans. The sequence continues at coordinate 38,894,724 of OV121075.1, forward strand.
TATTACTTGCCATGGTGACGTCATGAGCTGTTCTTGCGATTTGCGCTGTGTTTTGTTAGATGAGGAGGATAGAGTAGAGGGGATTGAGATAAGTTAGGCGCGTCGCTTTTCATTACTATTTTTGCGTAAATTTTTTAAATTTTAACTACATTCAGGTATTGTCATAAATATTCAAGATGCCGGTTAACCATACTCCGACCGCGGAGGAAGTAGCCGCTATTCAAAATTCCAATCTTGGACATCTTAATTTAGTCCCAGAGTTCTCGGGTTCGTCCGGGATATCAGTACAACATTTTTTCGATCGACTCGATGAGATGTCCCACATGGGCAATTGGACAAAGAGCCAACAGGCTATCATAGCGAGATTAAAGTTAAAAGGTAATGCCTCGGCATACGTACAATCAAATCCGGAACTTAGAAAAGCGACATATGAAGTCTTGAAAGCCGCCCTCATTAAATGGTTCAGACGAGATGTCAGTATCGAGACGCTGAACGAGGAATTTTCGGCGTGTTACATGCAAAGCTCGGAGAGCGTACAGCAATTTGCGACACGACTCTCGATCGCGGGGTTTAGAACCCAACAGGACGGGGAGGACGAGGGCGAGCAGGCCTATGCAAAAAAGGCCTTGGAGCGCGCTCTCCTCACCCAATTTTTGAAAGGAATCGGGGGAAATTTAAAAAGATTTGTTTTGACCCATCGACCAAAGACGTATGAGGAGGCGTTAGAGTTCGCCCTCCACGAGGAGGCCGCGGAGGCGTCGATAGGAGCGACCGCCGCAGTAGTAGGAGCCGTACACAAACAACCTCAAAATTTTAACGATTTTCGGCCCCCGACTAAAAATCTAAATTCAGCGGGTCGGCCGCATACGTCAAATGTCACCTGCTTTTGCTGCGGGGGTCGAGGGCACTATGCCAACGTGTGCCCCAGTAAGGACGTCGGGTCAAGTCGCCCGTCCTCTGGAGCAAATACGATATGCCAGTATTGCAACAAACGGGGCCACCGCGAGGAGCAGTGCTGGCACAAAAGGGCTCCGCGTAATAGAGGAACGGTCGAGAGGGGGATCTACCAGCCAGCGGGTTCCTCGACGGAACCCCCGACGGGTCCGAATGATAAACAAGCAGGATCGGGAGGCAATGACCAACGAACAGATAAGCCGGCGGGTTTATAGAGGTGCCCCATATTCGGTCACCCGATGTGGCTTCGGCACGTGTATTTAGCAATTGGCAGGCCGTTCGAACCGTGGGCTCGACGCGCGTTCGCGGGGAAATTGTACTGGGAAAATGTCGGATACCAGTTACATTTCTAGTAGATTCCGGGGCAGAGGTGTCCCTAGTTAGCCAATCCGTCTTCAAGGGTGACCATATTTATAGGCCGGAAACTCGCAAAATCACCTCCGTGACAGGGGAGTTGCTTCCAATCTTAGGCACAACTCCTTTGACCGTCGTATTAGGGAAATACGAGTACTTGTATTCGGGTTTCGCAGTGTGCAACGAAGCAATGAAGTTGCCATGTGATGGTATTATAGGGAGAGACTTTATGAAATATTTCAAAATGGTATTGGACTTCAATGAAGACATGTTAATCCACAATGATAATTTCGTACAACTCGACCATACTTTCCATGGGGCGTTTGCGTCGTCCGCAGACTGTCGTCCAAATCAACATGAAGTAAATTCTCACAATGTAGGAAGCACCATTGTTGGTTCGGCGTCTAGTAGACAAGAGGAGCGGGAGGAGACGTTGACGAAAAATCAAAGAATTGGATCATTTTCTAAATTAGAAGCCATTTCCGAGACGATTCCGAAAACATTAACTTCCGATAACATCAAATTGAGCGAGTTGAAAGCACAGGTTGTACAGTTAGAATTGCAAATGAGAAAGTTTCAAGAAATTGTAGCTAGCGTGACTAGTGAAAATGTTTCGAAAAGGGAGATAGTAAATGCTGAGCCGTTTAAGATTGACGTGAAGATAGTTTTTGAGAAAGAAGTTGAGAAAGAGTTTGAGATAGGTTTTGAAAAAGATTTTGAGCGAGAAGTTGTGAGAGATTTTGCGAGGTACAAGAAAGATTGTGTGGGTTTTTCAGATTTTAGTGAAGAGAGAAATGATGTTTTGAAGGATGTTTTGAGCGATTTTGACAGAGAAAATGGAGTTGTGTTGAATTTGATAATTAAAATTCTGGAAAATGGGGAGAGAAAAGTTAGTTTGATGCGTGATTGTGTAGGAGATAGAGTGAGGGACGAGAAATTGCGTGTAAATGTTTCAGTTGACGGCTTGCGAAAAGTCAGTGTTGTAAATAAGGATGTAATATGTGCGAAGGACAATTTCTCAAGTACAAGTTCTAGATTTAGTGCAGAGAAAAGTTCGCGTTTAGTAAATTCAATGGTAGGAAATAGGCTAGGTAAAGAAGCGATTGCTGAAAGGATTCGACCGATTTCCAATTTAGATAAATTACCGTCAACTCTAAACCGAAAAGAATATGTAAGGTCCGAACCCACGGACCACTGTATAAAGCGAGAGAAAGCGAGTAGTGTACAAAAAGTCGTAAAGTTAAGATTAAGCACTAACGTAACAATACCTGCCCGCTCAGAGTTTTTCACCGAAGGTATTCAGACCAGGCGGCTCTGCGCGGACAATGCAGATAAAGACATATTGTTTGAACCCACCCGATTGTTAGTTCATGGCTTGCAATGCGCAAGATCGCTTTTTACCGAAAATGACATTCTCACGGCCCAAGTCCGCATAATAAACGTGTCAGGGAAAGACATCGAACTTCGAAAAGGATTTACCCTCGGCGTCTTAGAACCGTACCTGAAGATGGACTCAATTAACTCAATAGACTCAGAAGAGGTACTCTCAGTAAATAATGTAAATACCATTGCGTCAGCAAAAGACCCCCTGTCAGTCATAAACAATCTGTGTAAAGTGGACCACCTTGAAAAGGGCGAAAAGGCATCGCTTACAAATTTATTGCACGAGTACGCCGATCTTTTCTTTAAAACTGGAGATTCAATGGGCAAAGCGGTCGGCGTGGAACACGAAATTCACACTGGCAATAATCCACCTGTTAGACTGCGCCCCTATCGGGTACCCGAAGCAATGCGCGGGCCAATGAAAGCCAAAATCGACGAACTTCTTGCAAAAGATATAATTGTAGAATGCAATTCAGCATGGAGCGCGCCATGTATGGTAATTTTTAAGAAAAAGAACGACGGTTCTGCGGAGTATAGGTTTGTCACTGATTTTAGACGATTGAACACTATCACGAGAAAAGATGCTTATTGTCTCCCACAGATAAACGAATCCCTCGATTACTTGTCGAATTCAAATTATTTCACCACTCTCGATTTGCAAGATGCCTACTACAATATTCCAATTCGAGAGGAGGATCAATGTAAAACTGCGTTCAGCACAACAACTAATCATTACATGTACAAGCGAATGGCCCAAGGTCTCTGTAATAGCCCCGGGACTTTTCAACGCTACCTTGATTCTATCTTCGCTGGCATACGGAATGTCACTTGTTTAATTTACTTAGACGACATTATCACATTTTCAAAAACTGTAGAGGAACACATAACCAGACTAAGGGAAATATTTGACATTTTAAGATCGTCGGGAGTCAAGTTGAAACCGTCTAAATGCAAGTTCTTACGCAAAGAAACAGAGTACTTAGGGTTCCTGATCTCTTCAGAAGGAATTAAGTCATTGCCTTCGAAGGTCGAAGCCATCGCAAATTGGCCTGTGCCCACTGATGTGAGAGGAGTCAAATCATTCATGGGAATTTCCTCTTTTTATAGGAGAATGCTCGATAATTATTCAGAAATATCGAGACCATTGTGTCAGCTGACACGTAAAAATGTACCTTTCATTTGGTCCAAGGAGTGCGACGATTCATTCAACACCTTAAGGAAAGCACTATGTAGCGATGCGGTTCTCATTTTCCCCGATTTCAGCAAGGAATTCATATTGACAACCGATTCCAGTCTCACATGTGCCGGTGCCGTACTTGCACAACGTGTGCAAGGCTTTGAGCGCCCTATTTGTTACGCAAGCAGACAATTACAAGACCGCGAGACACGATATTCAGCTTGGGAACGCGAGGCATTAGCGTGTGTTTGGGCAATGCGACATTTTAGAACATATCTATATGGCCGACACTTCATTTTAAAATCCGATCATCGTCCACTAAAACAATTGTTAACAGTATCAAATCAGTCGTGTCGTCATAGCAGCTGGTGTGCCACATTAGCTGAATACGATTTTGAATTTCAATATGTCCCAGGATCAAAGATAGGACATGCAGATGCTCTTAGTAGAATTCAAATGGCGATACTAAACGCCAATGGTCAGGAAAACGCAACGACCACGAAAGAGTTAGGGCCGAAACCAGTAGGAGTGACAAAAGATTTGCAGGAAAATGTAGAGACGAGAGAGCCAGAACAGGAGCTAGTAGAAGTCACGAGAGAGTTAGAGCAGACAGATTTAGAGATCAAGTCCGAATTAGAGCAGGAACCAGTTGAGACCCCGACAGAAAAGGAGATAAGCGTAAAGATCGCTAATTTAAATGTTTCCAACGAAGAAGAAGTTGCGATTGATTCAGACGACGAGGACGAGGAGTCTATCAGAAAGGGTGCGGAAAATGTGAAAATAGACTATGAACCAGTTTGGGACTTAGATAGAGTCAAAAGCAGCCAACGTCGAGATTCTAAACTCATTCCGATCATAAACGATTTAGAAAAGGATAGCAAGAGCCATACCGAATTTTACCTCAACGAACAAGGAATTTTGTACAGATACCGAGAGGGCATAGAAAGGAACCACAGATTAGTCATTCCCGAGACAATGATCCCAGTTCTACTAAAAATATATCACAACTCGCCGTTCAGCGGGCATTCTGGAATACATAGGACGACAAGTCTTCTGATAACACGTTTCTATTGGTCGGGAATGTTTAGCCAAATTCGAGCATATGTGAAGCAATGTGTCAGTTGCCAGCAGCGCAAGTCGAAGCCGCATCCGACGCATGCGCCATTGCAAGCATACAACGACGAAAATTTAAGAAAGCCCTTTCAAACCACGCACTGTGACATTTGCGGACCATTTCCTACAAGCTACAAGGGGAATAGATACGTGTTAACTTTCATCGATCGACTGACGCGATATCCAATTTATTGTAGCATCCCCGATCAAAAGGCTTCCACTGTTGCGCGCGCATTTGTAAACAATGTCGTTGCAAGCTTCGGCTGTCCAGAAATTCTTGTCAGTGACAACGGAAGTAATTTCGTCTCAAAAATGTTTTCTGAGGTCATGAAGATATTAGATGTCAACCACCTTACAACGACTACGTACCATAGTCAAAGCAACGGAATTATCGAGAGGTCACATGCAACGTTTCATAGCATCATGAGCCACTACGTTCAAAACGAGCCGCTATCATGGGACGATTGCGTGCCCTTAGTTATGCTGACAATGAGGAGCAGTATAAGTACTTCCACTGGGCACTCTCCTTATTTTCAATTATATGGTACCGAAATGCCAATTCCTTACACAAACTTCAGCAAACCATCGCGACCTATTTACAACACCGACGAGCACTATCCGAGTGAGCTCAGGAAGCGATTGGAACAGGCATATTCAATTACTAGGGAAAATTTAAAACGCAGCGCTCAAACTAATGCAAAATATTACAACCGAAAAGCCGTAGAAGTCACTTTCAAGCCTGACGATATCGTTTATTTATACACACCGATTCTGAAACAAAATTTAACAAAGAAATGGGCAAAGTTTTGGTCCGGGCCCTTTCGAATTGAAAAGCAAAAATCGGACGTAGTCTTTCAAATCAAACATGTGTACACAGGAAAAATCCAAGTAGTACACTCGAATCGATTAAAAGCATTTATAGAAACCATTGCAGAAGAAACTCACGATGATTTTACTCCAAAAGAAACCGAGAGTGATTTGGCAACTTCAAAATTAGACAACGTTACCCCGGGATATTCGTTAAACTACGGTAACAATGTCTCAAGAGAAATTTTAGAGAAGACAGTGACACGATCGAAGTCACAGGACCCTCTGTACGACAACGACCGAATGCCTTCAGCTTTAACTTCATCTTTTTGGACATACAAATTTTGGAAAAGACCGAACAGGAAAACGAATTCTAATGCAGCAATTAATGCAACAGAGGTAGCAGAAAGCGCGGTCGAGGACGCGGCAAGCATCAGTCAGGACGTAGAGGACATAGAAACTTTAAATCAGCATTCGACCAGTCGCAAAAGCCCAATTTTAGTTATGAAAAGGAAATTATCGAAATTATTGCCAAGTAGGACAGGTTTACGCAAGGAAAGATCTCCATCTCTTAAAGCATTAGAAAATGCAGCATTGAAAGCACAGAAGAAGAAATAATTATAAGTTTTGGGTGATGGTGTAGATATGGTTATTTGGTGGTGAACATGTAGAATCGCATTTATTGTATTTGTACTTAGTGAATAGTAAGAAATTGGGGTCGAATTTAATGTTGCAGACGATGGCGAAATTGCGGGAGTTAGTTTTACTGGCCGCACTGATATCTTTCATAAATGCAAATGGAGTTGCATTCATTCACGAGGAGGAGGTTTTGGTTTCTGCCTCTAGGTGGGTGGTAACCGTCGACATAAACATTTGGGACTATTCCGAGACCATTAGGAAATATTCAAATTCAATCGACAGCATTTCTATGATTGATTTAACAAGCTTAACAGAGGGATATAGAAACATAGTGAAAGACATAAGTTCAATGATTGAGCAGGAAGTCGATTTGTTGCAAAAACAAGCAACGGACATTAAAATGAATTTAGATGTTATATTAAAGACAATTGCACCACTAGGTAGGAACATTAGAAACAAACGTTCATGGATAGACCTAGGAGGAAATATGTTGAAGGTCGTTTTTGGTACTATGGACAATGCGGATCTTCATATAATTAATTCAAAGTTGAGCTCCTTGGATACAAACAGTAAAGAAATTCAGCACATAATGAAGGAGCAGATGAGCTATTTTAATGCTAGCTATCACTCAAGTATTGAAAATTCAGAAAACATTCAAAAATTAACAACAGCAATGACCGAGTTAAATTCAAAAATTAAACAGACTGAGTCAATTTATAAAAACGAAACGTTGATCAGAGAAAACGCATTAGGCACAATTTATAGTATGCAGACAACTTTTAGAACAATGGGCTATGCTTTAACGGCACTAAGAGAGGATGTCATTATTCTACAGACAGCACTGAACTTAGCGTCACTGAAGAAACTAAGCTCTTTTTTTTTGAAACCGGAGCAATTGGGAAAAATTTTAGCAACCATTCAGCAAAAATTGACAAGTGAATATTCTTTAATTTCCAGACTAGACTTAGGAGAATCTTACATTTATTACAACCTTGCGAAGGTAGAAGCTGCTACAGTGAACGGAGTTTTGAGAATCTTTATAAATTTACCTCTAAAGAGTCACAACAAATATTTTAAAATATACAAATCAATTTCGGTTCCCCATCTAATTCCTAATCAATCAATTGCTATTGCAATCAAACCCGAAAAACAATACCTTGCAATAACGCCGGACGAACAATTTTATTTCGAAGCAGATTACTCTGATCTGTTAGAATGTGACGCAGGATTGATCAAAATTTGCCCATCGACACAGCCAATTTTAAAGGCCCATAAAAAATCATGTTTGATGGCGCTGTTTACAAAGGAAACCGACCTAGCAATGAAAATATGCCCTAAGCAGGTGATTTTAGATCCGAGCCCACAACTAGCCAGAGCAAAGGCAAGCGACGAATGGATTTTTAGCGTCCAAGCAAAAACGAAACTACTTATTGAGTGTCCGAAATCAAACAATTTCTTATCAAAAGTGCGTTCCGAAACTTTGGAAGGAACTGGAAAAGTAAATATCGAGTCACACTGCAAGGCAGAAAGCGATGACTTCATCTTATTATCCCATTCAGTGGATCGCCTTTCACTTGCCCACAAGATGGAGGACGAAATTCCACATATTTATCAATTTTCTAAAATTCAATCCAATTCGACACATCAATTAGGAACCACGGATCAAATAACAGAAATTTTAAAATCAATTAAATTGTCTCCAACACCAATCAAGGAAATTCCAATGAAAGAATGGCAGGAACGATTAGAGCTCATTTCACAGCCTTCGTGGATGGAGAGACCGGAGTACTACTCTACAGGCTCAATCATATTAATCATTATAATTTTTATTGTAATTTTTATAAAACGGAACTCTATTAAAGAGAAAATCTGCAGAGTCTCGCAGACAAAAAACCAATGTTGGTTCACCTCGACATATTCAAGAAGAGGCTCTTCAAATGATACCAATGAGGCAAGTTCCCTCGAATCATATCTACCCCTCCTATGACGTCCATCTTTTCCACAAATAAAATAAAATTTTCCCAGTAACAAAATTATTAACCTTCGTCAAAAAAAACTAACGATCCTAAAGTAACAATCAACGACAACAAGCGGCACTGGGACGTCGACCCAAGACAACAATGGGACTCGCCAAGAATCGCCGAGATGTCTACCTCGGAGACGACGGAACGAGGCGAGGTCGCTGCTACCTGCACCAGCGGACCAACGAACTTAACAAAGCTAAGTGAATTGAATTATTGAAGTTGTAACTTTTCTTGGCCACTTAAAAAAAACACACATGTAAAATTTGTCAAAACATTTTCAAAGTCAAAAAAACATTAAATTCGACATAGCAAAAAAGCTAACATGGTAACTGAGATTATAGAAATAAGATTATTGAATAGGAATATAATTAAGAGAAACCTAAGAGTAAGAGGAATTTCAAACTCATATAAATTATGTTGATTATGGTGATGATGAAGAAGGAGGATGATGTATTGTTGAAGAATTGAAAAGATTAACGAAAAAGAATAGTTTAAGAGAAGAAAAATATGGTTTTGATAAGAGATTTGCTAAAGAAAGAGATAGAATAACTATTTAAAAATAATAATAACAATAATTAATAATAATAATTTAAGATTTAGAGAAGGAATGGAGAAGAGGAAAGATATTGTTCTTGTGTTGTGTATCTTACAGATGTTCCGAGCAGAGTGCACTTTGCCATGCCTTGAAACCGCCATCCGTCTTGAGACGCAGCTTCAGAGCCGGAGGAGTTCGGGTGCTTTAGCGGGACGACAATCGCAGAGTCTACAAACCTTGCGACGCCGGCGTCACGGCGTTCGTCAAGAGACCATCGTACGCAATTGGGGACTAATACCGATTCCCACGATCATGCGTACATTCATTCCAAACGTACAGCGAAAATAGATACTCGTTCAGAGTCAGTCCCCGCAATAAAGTTACCCCTCCGAGCTACTGTCGTGCGCCAAGATATAGGAAAGTGCCGTGTTTCTTTGTATTGCTTAGTTCTCATTGTTCGAATTCAAATAGATTTAAATACTTATAGGACAATATCAAACAATCATCGACTACAATTCAAGAGAAAACCGAAAATTATTGCATCGAGTCAGAGATGTTACAAGTATAATGATTGTGGATTTGATTTTGTATTTTGTATTTGAGTTTTTATTATACATATACCATGTATACTTAGAATAGGAATTCACCGATATTTAAAATTTTTTCCTTTAGTTGTGCCAATTCACGCTCTGTTTCAAAAAAAGGAATTGTTTTCTCATTATCATTTCATTTAATACTTTTGTGTTCAGCAAATTAATCTTCATGATATTATTGTTTCATTTTCCCACGTGTAATGTGTGATTGTTTTACCACCGTGGGGTGATAATACAATCTGATAAAGGCGAGGGTGATGTCATGGATCGGGGCTATACTTTCCAATTTCCACCGTCTTGAACAAGGGATGATGCTCGCTATACACAGTCTTGGGCATTGTTGTCCAAAGGCCATCCCGACAGTACTAAATTACGCGCTTTCACGTCATGTTGAAGACCTATCGTTAGGCAATATACACCTTGCACCCCCACCCCAAGTGTCTCTTGAGTTAGCAATGTGAACCCCGACTTTTGGGGACATAATATTGTTCAGCTAAAGCAAAAGACACTCTCTGCTCATCCTCGCTCGTGGACAGACGTGTCGTACAGGTTTCATTTATCATGTAAGTCTTTTTTATATTTTCTTGGTATTTTAGTTTTGAGTGTTAGGTTTTATTCAATAAATATCTCAGTTCACCAAATCATTCTTTTAACTTTTAGACTTTTCCCCAAAGTCGCCCGCGTTGCCTTCCGCAAACTCATGTCTACCAAATTATCCTAAATTCATCCCTTCAGGATACAGGGTCCAGATCCCTCAACCTCTGGTGGTGGCAGGCGGTTAACGCTACCCGGCCCACAATCCCACAATGTGAGAATGTGGACCACAACATTCGCTCTAACTTACAGAAATCTGGTCTTTAACTTCTTCCTGTGCGCACTCGACCCTGGGGTAATCCAGGCCTAGTGTTCACTAATACAAATCGAGGGGCAATCCTTGAATTGTATTCCCTCCCTTAATTTAATCCATGGGGTAATCCAGGTGCAACGATTGTAAACGATCGTCGGTGAAAAGACCGACGATCTCTGTCAATTAGACGACCGTTTCATTTATTAATTTCTGCCAAATTCAGTGATTGTAATTACAAGTCTGCACTTTTATTGAAATATATTAAACTGTGTTAAAACTAATTTCGGTGACTTCCCATTAACTACGACTACCAAGGTGAGCCATATTATTTTCACCTATTTCTCTAGCCAGTCTTTATTTCGACCAGAGCCATCCAGCCTGGCGAATTCACAATTTTTTCAATCTTCGAGACTGCGAGTTTCTGCGAGTCTCTGGTGGCAGCCTAACCTAGTCTATTTTATATTTAATTAATCAGCTTCACACGTGCCCGCTTCTGCAACTAAAGACGCCGTGCCACGTGCTAATGGTATAGCCTATGGTAGTCAAATCAGACTATTCAAAAGCTCCATTTCAAATCGATGGCAAAGATTTTGTGCGTGCTTCACTAGCCAAAGTCTGGTGCCAGCCTGTATTATCTGACCACGTCAGAATGGCAATATATTCTTAATTCATGCTTGCCCTTCGAGCAAGCATATTATAATTACGTCCGCATTAACCTAGTGTGTATGCTGTCGAAAATAAGCGATCTTTCATAAACTTTTGTTTGAAAATATCAACACTTCGGTTCTCATTAGATATCGAGAAACGTGCAACTCTTCGAATTGTCGCACAGCTTTAGTTGTGCAATTTAACGACACCATAAGCTTGGAACAGATTTTTTGTGTCCCTAGAATTCGGGTAGAAAGAAAAAAATTGAACAATAGAAACAAGATTTCTCCCATTAAACTTAATCACTTTCCTTGAAATCCAAACCAAAGATCAGAATGAAAAACTTTCCACAAAGTCTGTCACATGAGGCATACAATTTCTGGTCGAAAGAAAACGTCAACAATTGGACAAAGGTTGTACCTACCTTTTCATTTTGGTTACAAAGCAGATGACCAGCTCCTATCAGCTGCTTCAAGCCAACTAGGTCAAATTTGAGTTAACATTTGCCACTCAAACTGTTGATCAAGTTTATCAACATTGTCCGACCAAGCTCTCATCACCACGAACTAAGCAATTAAAGAATTCCAACTGAACTGATCAGGGTCATTGTAATAGGTACTTGGAAAAAATTGGAAATAAACAAAAAACATTGTTTTATCATCGAGACAACAAGATGAAATGGAATTTTCATTTCAAGCGTGCGATTTCGCTACCTGCATTGAAAATCCCAAAAATGCAAGCGAGTGTCGCGAATAAATCGGAAACAAACACGTGTTTGAAAATTGGAGGCATCAGTGCATCAAGATCAGAATTCATACAGGGAATTCATGCAGCAACTAATCAGGCTGGCAGCAGAAGAAAGAAGAAAAATTACCGCAATTTTAATGGAAAACCCGGCGCCAATCCTTAACCCTTTATAGGGCTTAGGGTGAATAGTTTCCCTGCATTTAAGTGACTCGGAAGAAACCAAGTTTACCACAACTATGTCCGGGAGAGACAACGACCAAGGAGCTGAAGCATTTTAGGGAAATGTCGGAATAGCGTTTGATTTCGATCAAAGAGCTGGTCAATTCCCAAAGAATCCCGTTATCTTTCGTAGATTTTCCGAACTAGTACAATTTTTTTAATAGGTTCTCCCGAACACATGGCCGAATACGCGAACGTGCCTACTCTAACATTGAACTTTGTTTACGATTTTCATTTACGTCTGCGGGTGCATTTCGGTGTATACCAAAATCCAACCAGGCCGTCATTACTATTTTGCCTTCGATAATATGTTCTCTAAGCTTAAGACTCATTTGAAAAAAATTGAAACAGATCACCGGAAGCGAAAATACAACAGCTTAACACCTGCAAAGTGGAAAAACCAATCACCAAAACTCTGCAAAGCTGCAGCCTACCTTGGCTCCTGAACCCCGCGACCATCTCGCCATCTCGCCTGCTAACTGCATCAACTCCTGGAAACGGTGCGTCTGGTCTTGCAAGACTCGAAGCCTCGACGCTAGGTGGCAGCTGCAGAGACGTCGTCGTTGGAGGTGCCGCGAAGACATGCCCGGAACCAGACCTGGAAAAACAGGCGACGTCAGACCGAAGCGCCGTGATAAGCCGTTTTGATTGAACGTGGACTTTCACAAACTGTTCAAGGTTTTATCGTAAACTAATGACAAGGGCATATTTGAACTAAGTTAATTTGTTTTCTCTGTCAAGACATATTATTCTAAAACGACCTTCGTCAAACAATCTCGCCGCACTGTAGTTTGGAAATGTGGCTAAATGAAAGGAAACATCACTTAAATTTCCCCTGAATATTGTACACCCTGCCACTTCCTAAAATAGTGCCAACTGGGTATTCCAGGATGTAAAATAAACGTTTGCTGCTTCCCTCCTAATCTTTAAACGTTTATCTATCATAGAATTACCAGCATCGAATGCAAGCAAATGGTCGGGTCAAACCAGAGAAGCGAACAGTCGAAAATTTAACGAATTTAACATTTAAATAAACAGTACAAATTTAAATAGAAGCATAACATTCGGTGCAGATTTCCTTCATCACACCAAACTAACGTTAAATGCAATAAATCTGTCGTTACGGAGAACCTGCAGTGAACATAACAAACTTACCCTCAATCGATCCTCATATAAAGTCCTCGCCGACACTTGAACTTTGAAGCTGATCGCAGATTTGGTACCCCACAGAATTGATCGCCTTTATAAGGAAGTCAATTTATAGGCGGAATTGCTATAGCGTTGGCTAACTTGCCGAAACAATAAAAATAATAAATCCCCGCTTTCCTAGCATCATCCAGGATTTGCGTAACATGTTGAAATTAGAACCCGACTGAATGAAAACAATACCGAATCAAACTATTAATCGAACTAAAAATTTCCTGCACATACTTCTAACTTTCAGTGGAAGTGCCCGGAAGAATCTCTCGCAATAAGGCGAAGAGAGCCGCACAACCAAGCACAACCAAGCACAACCAAGCACAACCAAGCACAACCAAGCACAACCAAATACAACCACGAAGGACGAGGCACCGCAACGAACTGAATGTTGAAAATACTCAGACGTTGCGAGTTTGGTCTCAGTGGCTGCAGACCAGCGCGCGAAGGGATGGTACTGGAAGGGGTGGAAGGGGTGGAGGGGGAGGGAGGCATGCTAGACGGCAAGCCACCGCGCGTGGACGCTGGACGCCTCTGTTACCCCCACCGTCCGGCCATTGCGGACACTGCATTTTCTCCTCCACCCCATCCAGTGGTCGAGCTTTCAACTACAAAAACCCACTTCGAAGTAAAATATCATTTGATTCTTTATCATTTGTAAAGAGTAAAATGGAAAATAATGGTAATGATAAATAGTATTTTTAATGGTACCTAATGATACAGACTTTATCATTCATTCTATCACGTGGTACTCTATGATATGAGATCCCCAAAAAGTGGCAAACTCAAATTAATTCCAGTGCACTTCGTTTCGTCTTGAGAATAATAATAGCAATTTTATACGCATTACAGAACTCGTTGCTAATTACCTGGTTGACGCGCAAATAACATTACCTATAGCCATAGAAAATTCGCAAATCTCAACCAATCTGTGTCCGTTCAATTGATGGGATAGCAATTAATTGCTGTTTTGTTAATTGTTACATGTAAATTTTAGCTAACGTCATATTCACCTCAACCATATTGTCCGGGAGCTTTGAACTACACTCCGTATCCTCTTGAGAATAGAATAGCAATTTTGTAATCATTAGATAACTCTTTCCTGTGGACATTAGCACAGTCAGTCCTTGCTGTTATAGCTTCTAGCAATAATGATTGTTTAGTTACTTGTTATTGTTTCGCCAAGAAGCTGGAATTGACCTGCTTGCATTGCACGGTGACCACCCTCTCCTCTGGGCGGAATGGAGCGTACGCGTTAGGAATATAGGTTGCCTTCATAGCGCACATGCCATGGTATCTAATATACCTTCAAGCCGTAACTTCTAGGTACGACAGGTTCTCTGCTGACAAGACAAGTCAAAATATTGTTTATTGAAAGTTACGGGATATACCTATAGTATACGAATTGCTAAAAGTGGATACCAGAATAATTTCTTTATCTATGCTAGAATGCATGTCCCGTGGGGGAAACAATAAAGACAATAGTTTTAATATGTATGCACCCATAAGTCTTTCACAGCAAGCAAACTTCATTGATTGACAACCTTGGATTGATACGTCGTCCTCACAGTGATCCCCCCCCCCCCCCCCCCACACAAGACACATAAGGAAATTCTCTTGACGCATTTAATTGTTGTGTTACACAACATGTGTTGAACTTTAAGTATCGTCATACTACTAATTACCACTTTAATCGTACTATTTAAAAATAAATAATGTGAAGACGAGATTGTGAATGAATTGCGCTTGGTTTGGGTAATATTCCCACCGATTGATATTTACGGTACCTGAGACTACCTGGGATATTTGAGCAAATAATCTAGTTGGAAATTTGTATGAACCGTTGCGTCGCCAACAATTAAAAATAACTTCAGATGAGTACCAGAATGGCAGGAACCGATGGCGACTGGACCGGGCAAGGGTTGGATTCTGCAGAATTGCTCGGGGAATTGTTTTTGCATCATTTCTAGCTGTGCTTCTACGTAATATTACTGATAGTAATAAGTAGTATTGTTCATTCCATTTCCAATTCCATGTTATAGCACAAGTATGCTAATGTATACTTGAAAGCTAAAGTTGTCATTTCAACGTCGTCCTGGCCACAGCCGAGATCTAAGCCCACTCCATGTATAGGGACCGCTGGATTTTCCTTTATTCGCTATTTTTATATGGGGGGGGGGGGGGGGGGCTCGTATGACTAATCCGAAAATTGGCTTCCCTGACGCCTCTGCTCCCGAGCCATCAGCAGCGTAGCTAATTCATTTCTAACATTTCACGGGACTTTCAGAGGACGGGGAGTGCAGACAGCTGACAGCATCATCGGCGGTCGTGCTCATTCCAACACTTCATTTGCGTTTCAAAGTGCATCGTGAGTCACTATGATGAGTAGTACCTAATGTACTACACTCACGAGGATTTACCCGTGTGGATTTTGAACAGAGATCAACCTTTGAGATAACCGGGATGACTGTACCTACCCACGGCAGGAATGCTGGCCATTATCGCCAGTGACATCATGCCCCTGTCCACAGAGTCATTCAGTGATTTGAAACCAACCTAAACTCCATTTCACGTTAAGAAGGAGAAAGGATTTTCATATTCCTCGAGCACCCACTGCTGCTAGACACGAGCTAAGCGTTTCAAACTGCCCATAGAGCCTTTTGTCTAGCTCACTCAAGGCATATGACTTGAAAGTTTTGAAAATCTTAGCTCGTGTCTATCAGCAGTGGGTCCTCGAGAAGATGCAAATCCACTCTCCTTCTTAACTTCAAATAGAGTTTAGAGCGGGAAAGTTTTCGTGGTTCCATAAACGCCGGTGTGGCCTGATTGACATTGATCGGGAAGACCGTAATTACCAAACCTACCTACCAATCCAAGCTAGAATCGTATTATTCGTAATTTCCTTGTGCGTAGGTTTGGAGAGCCAGCGTATAATGTTTGTTGTGGTTTCTCGGTTTGTGCTCTTTTGGGAATGAATGTAGGTCCTAAAAAAAATTGGCGCACCAGCTCTGGTCGAGTGAAGTTGCTCCCTTACCTATCCCAATATAGAAGGGTCTTCTGGTATTATGTGGTAATATTTTCCCATTATCAGTGTTAAAGTGTGCTACTAACAGTGTTGTGACTAGATAATTTTATCTAGATAAGTCAACACTGGCTACTAAAGCTGTAAGTTAGTTCTAGTTACATCTTAATTACATTATATTACACGTATATGTAGTACATTATTAGTTTGTAGTAATATTCATTTAATTAGAGTAAAATATTAGGAAATAGTCATTCATAGTGGACTTATTTCTTTCTGTAGTTTATAACTTTCACCCTAATCCCTAGATTTAAGAATCAGTTACATGTAGATAAAAATAAATTATTGGAAATAGGAAGATGGAGACGGATGTCTTTCATGGTGGAGGGGCGCAATCAGAACAGGATGATATATGGAAAACACAACAAGTAGTGAATTCCACAATAAATATAGAGAAAGTAAACTCGGATAATAAAGAAGATGGCACTAGGCCAGTACCGGGTGGTAAAAAGAGGACTCTAGGCGAGAATGGCAAATTTGAAATACCAAACAAAATTGTTAAAAAAATCAATCAATATAACCCTATCGAAAGAAAACCTCAATACAAAGTAATGATTGAAAAAAAATATACAACTGAAGACCAAAATACAGGCATTGACCCCTTATTAGTAGGCAAACTGTTGCATAAGAAAATGAAAGGGATCAAAGCCATATCAAAAACAGGCAGAAACAGAATCACGGTAGAATTAGACTCGGCAATAAATGCCATTTTTCTGGTGGAATCAAATTTCCTAGGTGAATACAATTTTGAAGCTTACATCCCAGAACAATTTGTGAAGAGGTTTGGGATTATCAAGAATATAGACACTCAGATATCAGAGGAGGAAATACTAGAGGACATAATATCAAACCATAAGATCACTAATGTACGAAGATTAAAAACCAAACGGATAATAGATGGACAAGATAAACTCATACCAAACAGGTGCGTGGTACTCACTTTCGAGTCCCAAAATCTACCACATAGAGTATTTCTTTATAGCAACTCAATAACTGTAGATCCATACGTTAAAATGTGCTATAAATGTCTACGATTTGGACATGGCACGAAAATTTGCAAAAGTAGAGAAGAACGCTGTCTAAAATGCAGCGATAATCACAATATAAAAGATTGCGAAGCCGAACCAGATCAATGGTTTTGCGTCCACAGCGAAAGAAACCACATGGCGAATTATCATAAGTGTCCGGAATGGGTAAGACAGAGAAATATTAAACATATTTTGATGGCCACGGAAAATAAATCCTTTTTGGAGATTGGCCGCGAGTTCTACCCCAGACGGGGAGGGCAAAATCAATCCAGTAACGACTCGTATGCAGAAGCAGCAAAAAACCATCTTCCCCCCGATCAGCTCAACGCTCAGAAAACAACTATACGAGCACATGTAACGACACACAGCAGCCAACCAACAACAAAGTAGCGCATATCAACACGGAGAGGACAACACCAACTTTCCGATTTGAGTCCGAAAGTAGGAAACCGGCGAGGAAATATGGCCCTGGGTTCTCCCCCAAACCTCTATTTAGATGCCCACAAATTAATTACAGCTCAGACAACTTTGTACCTCTAACAAAGACAAATAATAACTCAGGAAGTAACACAGATAAATTATCAATTAATGAACAGAGAAAGGAAAACTTTACATGCCAGCTGGCTAATTTAATAGCCCAAACATTGGAGTCTGCGATTCGCCACCAAAAAAAACCAAACGTAGAAGCTCTTGAGAAAAACATCAGATTTCTACAAGATAAGATGTTTAGCAGGTCTTCAATAGAAGTAAGTGAACACATTGAAAATCAGGTACAGCTCAATGACACATATGAACCCCAGAATGGAACAGAGACCAACCAACAGGACAATTAATATACTACAGTGGAATATAAGATCAGTAAGAGCCAATCTAGCGGATCTGAAATTCAAAATGAATAGTGATATTATAGACATCTGCATATTATCAGAAACGTGGTTAAACCATAGATAATATATGGACTAGATATGGTACTTAATGTTATTTGCGCGACCGCGTTCGCCTGCAAATCCCGCCAGACAGCGACACCATCGATCGCCATATTGCATTTTTATCCAATTTCATTATGGCTACTTCAGTACAGGCTCAAATGGGATGATCAGAGTTCAACTTGTGCTTCTTTTTTATCATTTGTGTATGGGTTGAAAAATAATTAAGTTGAAGTGCGCAATAAAAGCCTTTACTCTGATGTGTGTACCTTAAAAATGGCATCCACCCGTGGAAGTCGTGTGGGGGCGGCAAAACGGTGGAAAGGCAGGCTGTATTGCTGTCATGGGCAATGCACTTCCAACACGTGTGATTTCGATGAAAACGTTAAAATGATACCTTTCCCAAAACCCTGCTCTGTACATTTTAGAACACTTATTGACAGTAAGATTATTCATGACACTACAAAGTGTGCTCAGTGTACCAAGGCCAAACATTGGATCCACCTCTGTAAACGAGCCGATAAGAAGCTCCAGAATTTGTGCGACATCGATTCCAAAATCTACATTTGCACGAAGCATTTCGCTGATCCAAGTGGGCCCACAGAATTGCATCCAGATCCATATCCAGCTGATAAAGATGCATCTTCAGTGGTAAGTTGGCAAGAATAAAGGCCCATCTACAAACAACAACCGTAAACATATCGTAATGCAAATGTCAACGTAGGTAATGTTATCCTTAAGGCCCATCTACGTTATGGCTACGCTATGTTGCATTTGTTACGTTGAGTCAAAAATATTTGTTGTAGCTATTCTTATGGAAACCTGTGTGCCCAACTTACGATTAATGCTAAGTTACTGTTTTGTTTACGGCTATATGTTGGTTGCTGATAGGCCACTTACACATGGGTACCATTTATTTTTTTGCTAGTTAACATCATAGTTGTATTAATATTTTGCTGATATCTCTCAATAAGTCAAACCACTGTAACCATTTGTGTAAGAAATATTAAAAGATTATTATTGACAAATATTTCAGGAGAAATGCAAATCTAAACTTCGTAAACGACCTGCTGAGAGAGGAACACCTTCGAAACCTAAGCGGCGAAAAAAGGCAGAGGCAGAGACTGATAGCCAAACAACAGCACCACTGTCGCCGCACACACTGGCTGTTGAAGGTGCCAGCGATTGGCCTTCTGCAACGGTAAGGTCGAAGCAAAATTCTTTTTGCCTCTGCCAAACACTAGAAAGCACTGTGTTTCACAGTAAAAACAAGCTTGTAATGTTATTGAAGATATCCCAAACTATATTTTAGGTATCGACCTATTTCTCTTATCAGGCATTTTTATGAAAGGCAATTTGTTGGGTACCTGTAGCTCTAATTTCATGCAGTTAATTTTTGCAATTTTTGCAGTTTCAGCATCAAGATCAGGGAATAGAATATAATGGATGTGCTGCTACAGCTCTTGCTAACTGGAAATGCTCAGAAGACTTTTTTGAAAATATTGCTCAATCCTTTCTTCAGCAAAATTTTCCTGTCTGTTATGAGAAAGAAAAAATAAGCGTTGCACTGTTCGAAAATTGTAAGCTCATTGTCAACAGCAAGCTCTGCTTGGCCCTAGAAGTTTACAACAAACAAGTTACAGAAGACAACCCTTTTTGGTCGGGATTTCCGAGGCAGTTTGACCCGACAGAATTCCCGACGCTGGAAAACTGTCTCGAAGCAATGACCAATTCGATCAAGTATCTTCGACAAGAGTGGAATTTGTGCAAATTTTACATTATTGCTGAAGTAGCTGCTGAATATGATCGGCTAAAAGTCAATCCTTTGAACGACCATGGTGGCCTTTGTCTGTCAAGTCCTAGTTGCCACATTGTTACAAAGAAGGAAATATGTGAAAGCTGCAAAAGAATGCAGACTACCCGCAAACGAAGAATCAGAAAAAGAGCTCACATTAATGAACGCAAGAACTTGCGTTACTTAACCAGAAATGAAGCATTGGCCTGTGTGAGAAATACACGAAAGAATCTTCGGCTAGAATAGCGGAAATTATTGCGGTTAAAGAAAAAAAGTAGCGAAATTGATCAAAGTTCGAGGAACACAGTTAACAGAAGAAGATAATGCCAGCTTTTTGAACATTCTTTCTTCATCGCCTGATGATCAAAGCCTTGAACGTTTGCCTAAAGAACAAATAGATTTAACCAGATTATTTTTTCAAGAACAGATAAAAGCAGCCAAGACCAAATCACCTAAGGGACACCGGTGGCATCCACTAATGTTGAAGTGGTATACCTAAAACCCAAGTCCTCCTCAACATATTCGGCGCTTCGAAATGTAATAACACTTCCCTCCGAGAAAACGCTATATCAAGTTCAAGCTCACACTCACATTAGACCTGGTTTTCAAGAAGACGTTTTGGAATCCCTAGTACAAGAGTTCTCTGATGCAGGGCCTGAAAACCACTCGCGTTACTGTTCATTGTTGTACGATGAGATGAAGATACGTGAAGATCTTGTTTACAAAGCCTCATCAAATGAACTGGTGGGATTCGTCCATCTTAGTAACGCTGATCAGCTGCTGGAAAAAATATCCTTGGAGGCTAGTGGCACTCCAGCCCATGAAAAAGAATTGGCTACACACGTACTTCAGGTTATGGTGAGAGGAGTAACAACGAATATCTTGACAACATTTGCTTACTTTCCCACTAAGACTTTGCAAGCCCGTCATCTTTTTAACATCATGATGGAGGCCGTGGAAATTCTGGAGGGAAAAGATATCCGAGCACTTGCTTTTGTGTCCGATGGAGCTGCAGCTAACCGAGCGTTTTACCGGTTGATGATTGCTAAAGATGGTGAGAACTGGTGGACGGTCAATCCATATCCCGATCACAGAAAGATATTCTTTGTGTGTGACGCTCCTCACCTCCTGAAGACAACCAGGCACTGTTTCTCCAACAGCGGTTGGCATAAAAAAAACAAGGCTCCTGTGGAGAAATGGTAAGCACATTGAATGGCGGCACATTAACAGAGCTTACCAGCAAGATTTATCGGATGGTATCCGCAAGCTTGTACACATCACCGACGAGCACATCAACCTAAATGCCTGTTCCCTTATGAAAGTAAAACTGGCAGCTCAAGTTCTTTCAAGAAGGATGGGACTGGCACTGCGTGCCTTAAAGTCCGATGATTTGGGAGAGACCATCATTTTTGTTGAAATATTTAACAAATGGTTTGACCTCATGAATGTGAGGAGCCTTGCCGAAGGACACCGAACATTGAATGATGATGTGAAGCCATTCACCAGTCCTGACGACTGTAGGTTGAAGTGGCTTGAAGAGGACTTCATCCAATATCTCGACAATTGGGCAACAGAAGTGGCTGCACGTCCTGGTGATTTCACCAAGACTGAGCGCAGTAAGATGATGCTGAGTAAAGAGACTTTTGAAGGATTAAAAATTACAGGTAGGTACCTATATTCACCCCACATTTTATTTAACAATTGCCATTCTTTCATACTATTTCAAAAGATAATCTAGTAATATTTTTTATTCTTCCGTTCGTACGACAGGAACCTTGCTTTCTTTCATCACAACTTTCATTGACTAACTAAAATACTTTGTAATTATAAAGTACCTACCTGTACCTACATTATACCTATCACAATCTAATACTTTTTGTCAAATAGTTAATGAAGTTTTTTTTTTTTTTTTTTTTAATTATTATGTACACAAATTAGCCTCCCAAAAGTGTTGTCCATTCCGGGATTTGAACCCGGGTCCCCAACTTTCGCGGCTGGTGCTCTAATTCTATTCGTATTTAATTCTATTCGTAGACTCTGGACCATACCCCCCTGGGGACATTCAATTCTCACCCTGTATGCAAATTACTTCTCCCAAATTTAATGGCCATTTAGCTCAGCGGTTAGAGCACCAGCCGCGAAAGTTGGGGACCCGGGTTCAAATCCCGGAATGGACAACACTTTTGGGAGGCTAATTTGTGTACATAATAATAAAATAAATAGCCAATTACGAGCTTTCGTAATTTAAATAAGATTAAAAAGAGTTAATGAAGTTAATCTTTTTTCTTTCCAGTCCACTCTGTTGTAGCTATGATTAAATTCATGCTAGCAGGAGGTGCAAAATTTGTACTGACTATTAAATTCAACCAAGAGCCGGTTGAGCTCGAGTTCTCCAAACAACGAGGTGCAGGGGGATGTAATTCTAACCCTAGTGCTATGAGGTAAGCCAATTGCGGCAATTGCACATCCAAAATTCTAACGATTGTACTAGGTTAAATAATTTTTAGCTTTGACTATTATGCTTGACTACTTTCTATTTTAAGTTTGGTGGGTACACCAAAAATATCTAAGTCTATTGTAGTAAATATGTAACATAAATAATTTTTAGTTAGGCTATTGAGCTTGATTACTTTCTATTCTAGCTTTGGTGACAATATGGCAAAAATCAAATCAATGAGGGCTGTGAAGAAAGATATTGTCTATGCCGGTAAAGGCAACATCTCACGATAAGATTTAAAAATATCAGGGAAAAGAAGCAATCAGACACGAAGTCTGCCTCGGGCACAACAATCCAAGTTCTACTTCGGCTCTCTCAAATTTGCCAGCTGGGTTCGAAGAGCTTTTTTGCTGCCAGCTTGTATGCGCTTCGTCTTCTTGCCATGAGCAATCGCTCTTACGATCCTGAGTTTTGTTTTTGCTACGTCCCGTACGTATCGGACAAATGCCTTCATCCGTCCATTCACATGGATTCTGACAGATTCTATGTATGCCTTCTTGCATAGTGATGCTTCACCCGTCCATATCGTTGTCCACTTTTCCAAGAGCATTTCATTGCCTTTCAAGGATTTCACGAGTTGTGAGACATTACTTTCTCTGTTTGTTTCCATGAACTTGTCCTCTATACCAAGCACCATATCAAAGAAATCTAAAAAGCTTTTGCTGCAATACGTCAAGCCACTGCTTCCCTGTCGAGACCTACAGTCCATTCGGAAGTTTCTTGCGATGGCTCATTCATCGCCGTGTTCTTCGATATGTAGAAGCTTTTCAAATTTGCAGTGCCAAACTTGCGGCTTAGGGCCCGAAGCAAAAATCCCAAGAAATAACGATGGGCCGGATGAGTAGTTTTTTTGTGTTCAATGGGTGCTGGGTCTTTAGATTGGTTAACTTTAGCTTCCAGCAGCAAGTTGTTACTTTTCTTGTAAGCCACAAGACCCTCCATTACTTGCCGGACTACACCTTGACTTTCGTATTTAATTTTCTGCTCAGGCCACTTTGTGTGGGTTGATGATCCGGGCTCTGATCCAGGTAAAGCACTCTGTATTAAAAACGAGTAATTGTATATAGTTTTTTATTTATTAAATTAATGAGGCTAGGTACCTACCTACTTTGATCCTACCTTCTTTGAAGGTAGGTAATTAGCTAAATATTTATTAACTCAATGATACATATTATTGTTCATTTCCACATGTGGTCAAGTAGATATTTGTACCTACATATATAAGTTATAAAGCAATGTATACGGATAGATCATTTTTTAAATGTTATTTATTAATTTATTGCTTTGTTTGATGCACTACATAGGTAGGTAGTAGGTACTCCTTCATCTAGGTACCTAATTGTACCTACTTACAACAATAGAATGTATCATGTTCCACACTGGAGTCATTATTTCCGGATCAATTCGCATCCTGAAGCTGTCGCGAAGGAAATTTTCGATCTTGCTTTTCGCAAAAAGGCAATGAATTGAAGCCGACCACATTTCCAAATCATCTTTCTCGTAGTAAAATGTCTGGGAGGCCGAGTCCAAGTTATATCGCTTGGCAACGGCTTGTTCGAAGAGTGATTTGATCACATCATATGTGTCTAAATAAAATCAATTTGGTTCTTTAGTAAGTACTTATGTACACTTGTGTGTTTTTTTTAACCTGTGTTTTTGTTCCTTTTGTAGATATTTTGTTTGCTGTTTTAGGGAAATATACAACTCCTATAAATGATTCAATTTTTTGTAGTAGGTACTACCTAGTAACTGTTTGGAGAATTATAGCTCACCCGGCTTTTCCATTTTACTGAATCATAATCACAATGTGTTGATCTAACTATACCAAGTTGCCCAAAATCAACACAAAGGTGGTACCTCTCGTCTGTCAGATATTTTTATGACATGATGGATCATCGAAATTCGTCTGCTAGCTAATAGAGAAGTGTGAATCTGGTAAGGATTAGGAAACCTGCAAGTAGTCATGATATATTCCTTAATCTGCGTAAATGGCATACCTAGATATTTCCAAATGTAGTTTCATTAAATGGAGGTGTAATCATATTTATGGATTCATTCACTTTCATGACAAATTCACATCGGCCTGCACCTGTACAGTAAGTAGACCACGTTGTAGACATGTGTGCTGGCAGTGACAGGCCTTCCAAAAATGCAACATGGCGTATTCCCGGGGCGAGCCGGGATACGCGCATTGGTTCACATGGCGCTACCTAGAAACTTATCTCTAGTACTATACTATCTATGGTTAAACAAAGAATTTCAAATAAAGTTTGGAGGATATCAGCTATACAGAAAAGATAGAGTAGATGGAAAAGGAGGTGTGGCGGTATTGGTAAAAAATCACATAAGTTCCAAAGAGATTTACACAAACATAAACATTCATAAGGTGGATATAACTGCGGTAGAACTAAAAATTAAAAATAGTACAATTGTTGTTATATCTCTATACGCCGTTCCAGGACACAGGACGACAGCGGTAGAATGTAATAAATTATTGAAAGAAATAGGATCTTAATACGATGAGATAATAATAGCTGGTGATCTCAACTGTCACCATGAATTGTGGGGATGTGCAGGTAGGAATGTACAAGGCAATAAATTAAAAAATTTCATAGACGACAGCGGATTAATCATTCTAAACAATGGAACCAATACTATGATCCCGTCCCCGTATCGAAAAATGAATCCAGTAGACATAACTATTACTACCCCCAATATAGCTTTGTCCTCTGATTGGGAAGTCTTAAATAATGATACCTGGGGTAGTGACCACTTCCCCATTAGGATAAAAATATATGGGTTGAATAATTACCCATCTAACAATAACTCCAAAAACCATAATAAACTGGATACTTATGCGAATGCTACATTAATCACTTAATCAGTTCGAAGGAATTACAGGAGGGCTAACTGGGAAAGATACAAAGATACATGTACAACGGAAATTACATTAAAAGACTCTCACAGTGAGTCCATAGATACCAAGTTAGACAGATTTATTAAAATGATAAACACTGCAGCAGAAAAGGCGATCCCCCAAAAGGAAAAAAATATTAAACATTATAATCAAACACGAGAGGAACGAGGGAGGAGAGCGTGTCCATGGTGGAACGAGAAGTGTAGTGAAGCTGTGGCACATAGGAGGCTTTCACTTAGAAATTTTAAAAAGACCATGAATTCAGACAACTTCAATGCCCTAAAAAAAGCAGAGAGAAACACTAAATTCACACTCAAAAAAGAAAAAAGCCAAGGATGGAAAGACTTTTGTTCGAAAATCTGTAAAGACACCCCCCCCTAGGCACTATATTATGGGAGATTATGAGACGCTTCAAGAATTAAAGAAATACAAACCCCAGGGAGGCCAAGTTTTGAAATTGCGGTTTGAAAACGAAAACGAACACGAAAACGCTGTTTGAAAACGAATGCGATTTCGTTATAATCTTTTTGGTAGTTTTGAGTTTCGCGGCTGAAAACGAATAGCGTTCGTTTTCATTCGACGTAAGAGCGTTCGTTTTCATTCGACGTTCGATTTCGTTTTCATGGCGCATGCGTATCTACAATTTGCGCGCTGTCAGTGTCTGGCTCGCTCACAGCTGCTCATTGGCGTGTGCCTTGTCTTACATTTTTAAGGTTAGAATCTTAGAATTTTTCTTAGTTTGGTGTTTAGAGTCTATTTTGTTAATTATGGCAAAAATTAAAATTAAATTGGAAATTAAATTGGTTAATTATGGTTTGTAGCCAATGTCTTACTTAACCTAAAAACTTTTGCAAATTTGATGTCTGACATAGAAAATGGCACCGGTTTGTGTCTACGACTCTCTTCGTCAAATTGAAGCTCCCCTTCTTCATCTTCCTCTTCCTCTTCTTCTAAGTCGGCTAAAAGTGCGAAATGAATGAGAGCGTTTGCCACTATGTAACATTCGAAGTTACTAGGGCGAACGCAATTATTTGTGTTGCGTTGAAGATGAGCGTAGCGGTTTGTATATAGTGCAAAAAAAGATTAAGGCAAGAAGCCTATGCAAATCATGGAGCAGCAAGCCGGACCAATGCTTTCTCAAAAATTCTGATCACTTGAAAATGTAAACGATTCTGACCTTTCTTTGTTTCTGTCCGAGCTGTCGGGTAGCGGAAATATGCTCATTTTGAGATCATTGAGCATTGTGCATGGTAATACATAGATGAAACTCATGCCCAAGGGTTTTAATTGGGTTTTATTGGGTTGGTTTTTATTGGGAAAAATCTGGTGTGATGTTTCGATTTGGTTTCGATGGTTTCTAAAGGCAACAATCAAAATTGGGAAAATTTGAAAAAAATACGCACTTTTCCAAACTTGCCCAGTTGTCGAATTTTGCTATTTTTTCTGCTTTGAAAGTGAAGGGTGGCGTTTGGCCTGTAGAGCGCGCGCAAACACACATACAAAAAAAACAAACACACAAACACACACCAAGTGTTTTTTTTTAGTAGTATGATGATTTCGCTTCGCTCGCTACGCTCATCAAAAAACGAAGAGTTTTGCACGAAAACGCGAGCTTTTTATTTGCGTTTTTGTTATCGTTTTCGTTTTCGGTTTCGGTTTCGGTTTGAGATCCAAATCTCCCAGCACAACGAAACACAAGGAAATTGACGTTTTCAAACCGAAAACGCACCGAAAACGCACTTCGTTTTCAAACCGACATTTCAAAACTTGGCCTCCAGAAAACTACCACCTAATGAGGAGATCATCCCAGAATGGATCCATCAATTTCACCAGAAAGTAGCCCCCCCTGCAACATTCCATCAGAGTAGTTTTGGGGAAATTGGGAACAACCAGAGTAATCATCTCAGCGCTGGAAATCGAACCATATAATCATGAAATCAATGTATAATGTGTTCACTTGGAGAAGAGAAGGGCAATTTTCATACTTTATTTTAACATTTTATTTTAAG
Organism: Nemoura dubitans; assembly: GCA_921293005.1. Lineage (NCBI taxonomy): Eukaryota > Metazoa > Arthropoda > Insecta > Plecoptera > Nemouridae > Nemoura > Nemoura dubitans. The sequence goes on from OV121075.1 coordinate 38,922,215, forward strand.
ATTAGTGTATATTGATATATCGGAATCAAAATTTCGGTATCGTCAATATATCGGAAACCGATATCATTAACCTTATATAATAACCTTATATAAAACCGTTAATTTGGCGATGTTCAACTTTTTAGTCTGTGCTGTCTGGCTGGCTGGCTGGCTGGCTGGCTGGCTGGCTGGCTGGCTGGCTGGCTGGCTGGCTGGCTGGCTAGATTAATTATTTTGTTTTGTTTTCATACCACAGCAAGGTGAATGAATCAACGAATTTATCTTTTACGCAGTGAATGTAGCTATTTACACGTCATCGGGTCAGGAAAGCAAAACTCCTGAAAAAACATCCAAAACCGACTAGAAACACATATAAATAATTTTGATTTGCATAAAATGTAAGGAATTGATTGCGGACAAATTTCAGGCGGAGTTATATACCGTGTAGCTTCTAAAATGTTCTAAACACTATTTTTGTGTAGTCAGCAAGAAAAGTTTTGCGCAGTCTTGCCAGATCTAGGTAATTGATGCTATCAATTACGTTTTTAACAAATGGAAATTGACGTATATGTTTATATTTATTTGTGCATTATAATACTTTTGGATAATATCAAAAGAAATTTAATTGATTTATGAAATTTGTGTTGAAAAATGAGGTTTGACATTTGCTACACCTTTTGGCGTTGGACATTTTCAAATGCAACTTTGCAAATTTAACTTAAAGTTTTTTCCGGCAAGCTTGATTGGGATAATGACATTATGATTTACGAGCAACAAAATGTTGTTACGTTTTGGTCCTAAGTCCTAGGACCTAGGTTATGGCCTAGGGCCATATTTAAGTTATAACCTGGCTCCCGGGTTTGCCCGCAGGGCATAGGATACTAGCGTCGAAGGAAAGGGTTTCATCCTATAGCTGGAGCTTAACGCTGAATGATCTTAACATTATCTTCACGTTCTTGGTGATATGAGTTTGTTCCGGTAATTTCATCGGGTTCTTTCAGTGAAAAACATTTCACTTTGTGGACGGGCGGTGATTTTGCTCTCCACCACTTATATGAGCAAATAGTTTTAATAAATATTAATTCTAATAAATAATAAAAATTTAAAGCCATGAACTAGAAAGTACTAACGTGCCCTCACAAGCAGTTCATTATACGTGCGTAGCACGGGCCCATACTGCTAGTTAACCTTATATAAAAGCTCTAATTTGGCGACGTTCAACTTTTTATTTTGTGCTGGCTGGGATGTATGTAAAATCGAGCTTCATCCTTAATAGAAATAGCGAAAATCGGCTAAAAACGGGTGGAAATGGTTTATTTATGTTCAAAATCATGGTTTACATTCAGAGACGACATTCTTACAGCGATTTGAAAGTGTTTTTTAGGCGAAATATTGAAAAAACTGATTGCATTTGGCTGACAAGATTGAAGAACGCCTTGCAGCCCAGCTTGATTTTTTTAATCGTTCAAATCTTACCTTTTACTGATCCGCTGCGACTAGGAGACTATTCGCGCATGCATTATGAAGTTATTGAAGAAATTGTGTGAAAACGCATCTTTTTGCGATCATATTACGTGGAATTGAAATGATTTGGCATTCAGAGTTACAGATGAATTCTTTTGTTTTGTTTTCATACCACAGCAAGGTGAATGAATCCATGAATTTATCTTTTACGCAGTGAATGTAGCTAATTACACGTCATCGGGTACAGAAAGCAAAACTCCTGAAAAAAATCCAAATCCGACTAGAAACACATATAAATAATTTGATTTGCATAAAATGTAAGGAATTGATTGCGGACAAATTTCAGGCGGAGTGAAATACCGTGTAGCTTCTAAAATGTTCAATACACTATTTTTGTGTAGTCAGCAAGAAAAGTTTTGCGCAGTCTTGCCAGATCTAGGTAATTGATGCTATCAATTACGTGTTTAAGAAAAGAAAATTGAGGTATATCTGTATATATTTATTTGTGCATTATAATACTTTTGAATAATATCAAAAGAAATTTAATTGATTTATGAAATTTGTGTTGAAAAATGAGGGTTGACATTTGCTACACCTTTTGGCGTTGGACATTTTCAAATGCAACTTTGCAAATTAAACTTAAAGTTTTTTCCGGCAAGCTGGATTGGGATAATGACATTATGATTTACGAGCAACAAAATGTTGTTACGTTTTGGTCCCAAGTCCTAGGACCTAGGTTATGGCCTAGGGCCATATTTATGTTATAACCTGGCTACCGGGTATGCCCGCAGGGCATAGGGTACTAGCATGTCGAAGGAAAGGGCTTCATCCTATAGCTGGAGCTTCACACTACATGATCAATGCTGATGGTGATGGTGACGTTCATGGTGATGTGAGTTTGTTCCGGTTATTTCATCGGGTTCTTTCGGTGAAAAACATTTCACTTTGTGGACGGGTGGCGATTTTGCTCTCCACCACTTATATGAGCAAATAGTTTTAATAAATATTAATTTTAATAAATAATAAATATTTAGAGCCGCGAACTGGAAAGTACTAACATGCCCTCACAAGCAGTTCACTATACGTGCGTAGCACGGGCCCATACTGCTAGTATAATGATACAATATCAATATATATCGAAACAAAATATTTATATTGCAAAATATCTATATTATTTGCCCATCCCTAACATCAATATCGTGGCAATGAATGCTGTAGTAACGCGAAGTAACTCCTCAACATATTAATCAATTGTATGTGTCTGTATCAACAAAGCCATGTCGGACATGTTCCTTGGTTTGACAATGAATTTTGTTAAAATTGTGTTCTCATGATATGCTTATAGTTATGTTATTTGAGAGGCTTACGGAAACCTTCTCGACCGAGCGATCTGTCACGTGGTCAGAGCTCTCCGAGATGCGGACGTTTTCGAACGCAAACTTTACAGTCGACCGCGGAAATTCGAAAATGGCCGACAACGAACCAGCTGAACTTTATTGGCAATGCATAACCGGTAATGCATAAAGTACAGCCGTTGGCTATGGTATTGGCGGTCGTATTGGTAAGTATTTTACATATTGTGCATACCTACCTGTCAGCGTATGCACATTAAAACGTTAATGAAGTTGAACGGTCTAAAATTGCGAGAACTCTCGCACCAGGCTGAAAGACGGTTCGCGAGTTGAGCGCTCTGACCGCTTCAGACTGCTGACTGGGTTTTCGGAAGCAAAATAGCGTCGATCGGGTCACTCCGAGCAGATTTCCGAACGCTGGAGAGCGGCCGGAGTAGGTTTTCGTAAGCCTCTATAATGTCAGCTTGCTCAACAATTCCGAACCCGAAAGTTTCAATTCGAATGCCATTGAGTACAAAGGAGGTTTTTTAAACTAGTCGTTGAATTAAATTTTGATATCCGCAATTTGAAACCTGCACAACTTGAGTTTAGAACGATCATTTGAGTTAATTAAACAACTACTTGCAACTACCTTATAATTTCAGCTTGCAGATGGGAGTTATTTTAATAAAATCTGAAAAAGGCATGATTATTAAATGATCGCGCCCAGCCCTTACTAGCGCTCGTGTTTGCTGCTGTGCTAGCGGGAAAATGTAACACTACTCTCTTGTCACCACAATCATGATTTTGACAACACGTCTGTACGTATTTCATTCATTACAGATTTTCCCGAAACATATTGTACAAATGGAAGGGATTGTATAAGAGACATTAATAAATTATGTGTAGTTTTAAAGGTCATGGTTGTTTTTCACCAAGAGCGACTATTATTGCAGAAAACATTCCGTGGCTGACGTAAAGGAGGTTATGAGTTGGAGCAAAACGCATGTTGTTGAAACTAGAAAATGTTGTAGTTTTATGTTATATATACTGATATTTATTTTTCAGTCAAAATACCTCATGAAACTATGGCAGGAGCCGAAAATCTAGAACTTTCAAAACGAGAGATGCTGTTGGCATGCAAACGATGCGACGACAAGTCAGATTTGTCGGCTCTGTGTCGTATTTGTCTGACGTACCTTCACCCGAGCGAAATGACGCAGATTTTCCCTTCCAGCGCAACAGACTCGTGGAAGGCACTAATTGAGAGCGTTACTAATGTTGAGGTTTGTATAAATATTTCTTTGCATTTTCCTCTTTCAGGTAGGTATGTTATGTATGTCTACAGATGTCAAATTAAGATTATTCTGTACCTATTCTCGGCACATTTGATGGCAAGATAACGGACACAAAGTGAGATATTATTGTGTTTAGTGCAAAAGGAATTTACAGGATTAGACTCTCATAATCGAATCTTGATTTATGGTGAATATTCAACCCTCAGATGGTAGGTATCATATATATAGAATCCTTTACAAAACAACTGCTGTAGGTACAGGTAGGTCCTTCTCTTTGACGTCAAGGAGCGTCCTTGATGTCGATGGTCCTACTACTTTATCTGTATTTATTTATTTGCTTTTGACAAGGAGGTAGTTCATCCTTGTAAGAGCCTATAGTAAATGACTACCTAGTTCTAGGTACCTACTAATATTCAATCTATACTTTTACAATAGATTATTTCACATTTGGTGGTTTTTTAAGGGCTGACGCAAATTGTTGACGCGAGTTAACTAGCTAGTTAGGTACTAATACTGAATGTATACAGGTACAAAAACAATATATTATATCACGATTGATAGTTTTATGTGAGGAATTTCTCGAGTGTATTTAAAAGCAATGGTTTCCATTTCATTAACCATTTGTATGGGCAGCACATTAGTTTATAAGCTTAACATTTTATATTCGTACCATAATTAATCAATTCATAATTCACTAAATTTATATTTTATATTATATTGTAGGTACCTACTTAAAATGTTATTTTGTGTCCGTGTGGCAACCACCTTGGTGGCAGAGTTGATAAACCCCCCCTAAGGAATTTTTAAGGGCAGACTCAAATTGTTGGCGTCGGTAAGTACCTACCTAGGCCTCCAGTACCTAGGTGGCGAAACAAAGGTCAACGAAGCCCAACTTAAACTGTGAAATGAAGAACCTAATCCTGATCAAAAACCTTTAGCTAACTTCTACCTGGATCGTACATGAAGGTTGGCAATTGATAACCCTTTGATAACCTACTATTAGTGGTAAAATGCTTCACCAGGATTGTTTCTTTCCAGGTGAATGCTGGTGACCGTCTGCCAGCATTGGTGTGCAGTCTGTGTGTGTCCAAGCTGAATCACACCAAGGAATTCAAGGAGAAATGCATCTCTAGCGAGAACTTGTTGCGAAATTCTCTCTTTAAGGTCAGATACAACTTAACTAATCTAGGTAGGACTAGGTAGTAAAGTAAGGTAGAAAGAAGTAGTAACATTTAAGGTTGTTATGCTTAATGCAAAGTGTGCTAGGGCTGAGAATCTGTTTTTTTTCTTTCATCTAACCAAGAATGATCACCTCTCCGCGGACTTGGATGCTGCGTTGCCTCGCTTGTCTAAACACGAGGGCGTCACCGACACCTCCGACTTGTGTCGCCTGTGCGTCGGAAGCTTTGCGCCATACGACACGACACCGATCTTCCAGGACAGCGGACCGTACTCGCTGCCGGACAAAATAGCCAGCGTCACGAGCGTCAAGGTAACGTGAGCACTTGACATCCGTCGGTCAAGCCATGTCCTTTGTTTTCACGGACTGGACTCGCTGCCGGACAAAATAGCCAGCGTCACGAGCGTCAAGGTAACGTGTGCACTTGACATCCGTCGGTCAAGCCATGTCCTTTGTTTTCAAGGACTGGACTCGCTGCCGGACAAAATAGCCAGCGTCACGAGCGTCAAGGTAACGTGAGCACTTGACATCCGTCGGTCAAGCCATGTCCTTTGTTTTCACGGACTGGACTCGCTGCTGGACAAAATAGCCAGCGTCACGAGCGTCAAGGTAACGTGAGCACTTGACATCCGTCGGTCAAGCCATGTCCTTTGTTTTCACGGACTGGACTCGCTGCCGGACAAAATAGCCAGCGTCACGAGCGTCAAGGTAACGTGAGCACTTGACATCCGTCGGTCAAGCCATGTCCTTTGTTTTCACGGACTGGACTCGCTGCTGGACAAAATAGCCAGCGTCACGAGCGTCAAGGTAACGTGTGCACTTGACATCCGTCGGTCAAGCCATGTCCTTTGTTTTCACGGACTGGACTCGCTGCCGGACAAAATAGCCAGCGTCACGAGCGTCAAGGTAACGTGAGCACTTGACATCCGTCGGTCAAGCCATGTCCTTTGTTTTCAAGGACTGGACTCGCTGCCGGACAAAATAGCCAGCGTCACGAGCGTCAAGGTAACGTGAGCACTTGACATCCGTCGGTCAAGCCATGTCCTTTGTTTTCAAGGACTGGACTCGCTGCCGGACAAAATAGCCAGCGTCACGAGCGTCAAGGTAACGTGAGCACTTGACATCCGTCGGTCAAGCCATGTCCTTTGTTTTCAAGGACTGGACTCGCTGCTGGACAAAATAGCCAGCGTCACGAGCGTCAAGGTAACGTGAGCACTTGACATCCGTCGGTCAAGCCATGTCCTTTGTTTTCACGGACTGGACTCGCTGCCGGACAAAATAGCCAGCGTCACGAGCGTCAAGGTAACGTGAGCACTTGACATCCGTCGGTCAAGCCATGTCCTTTGTTTTCACGGACTGGACTCGCTGCCGGACAAAATAGCCAGCGTCACGAGCGTCAAGGTAACTTGTGCACTTGACATCCGTCGGTCAAGCCATGTCCTTTGTTTTCACGGACTGGACTCGCTGCTGGACAAAATAGCCAGCGTCACGAGCGTCAAGGTAACGTGTGCACTTGACATCCGTCGGTCAAGCCATGTCCTTTGTTTTCACGGACTGGACTCGCTGCCGGACAAAATAGCCAGCGTCACGAGCGTCAAGGTAACGTGAGCACTTGACATCCGTCGGTCAAGCCATGTCCTTTGTTTTCACGGACTGGACTCGCTGCCGGACAAAATAGCCAGCGTCACGAGCGTCAAGGTAACGTGAGCACTTGACATCCGTCGGTCAAGCCATGTCCTTTGTTTTCATGGACTGGACTCGCTGCCGGACAAAATAGCCAGCGTCACGAGCTTGCATTTTATGTCTGTTGGCCAGACAATGTCCTATGTTCGGGGTGTGGCCAGCTGTTGTAGGGAAACACAAGTTAAAAATAGCGTAGGGGAGAGAGGGGAGGTGTGGGCCACTTTTCACTCATTTACCAATATTTTAGAATCCTACTGCAATATCATGCATTTATAAAATATACTACCTCAAAGTTTGGACTTTTGGCTTCATATCCTATTTATGTCAATGTGCCACATTATTTGTAACAGTGCTAAATATTTATTTTACATGTCGACAAAGTGGCCCACACCTCCCACCCCCTGGGAGGTGTGGGCCATCAGTTTAAATCAGGGTTGGGTAGGTAGAAAGCTCGGCGTAGAAAACAGGTAATATACGCGTATTTTCTACAGTAGAAAACGTAATGTAAAAAACTCAGTTTTCTACGTTTTCTACTCGTAGAAAACTAAATTGATGTTAAGATGCATCTTAAACAGTGCAAATGCAAAGAAGTCGTTTTTTCTACATCAACATGCATTCACTAACCAGGCACTTAGCCTTTAACGATTTCAAAAAAGGGTCAGAACATAATCTAGAACATAATCTAACTTGAATTCAATTTATAAAATTGTATTTGAAAAAATTTGAATTTGAAAAAATATTCCAAATATAATTTTTGGCTTCACACAGGTCATTGTAAGATACCATAGCAACTTTGACAAGAGAACTTTAAAATAACATCATTAAAAAACTCTGCAATCTGCAATGGTAAAGAATGGTAATGGTAAAGACCATGCAAAATGCCACGTTTTTATTAGGTATCTTCTTTAATTGCCTTAAACCCCTGCAGAGCCCAAATTTTATGAGGTGGCCTGCCTCCCACCATGGTTGAGTTCGCACATATCTCAGGGGATTCCCATCACCACGAACTTGGACATGATAGCGGCCATGATTAGCACCGAATTTCAATTAGAAAACAGTTTTCTACGTTTTCTACGTTTTCTACGGTTTTCTACGCGTATGTGTTTTCTACACGTCACTACCCAATCCTGGTTTAAATGAGTATTAACAATGCTTTGGGGAGCCGATAAGTACGTAAGATGCTCCAGATCTATTCATGGCTCTAACTTTTGCATAGACTTAGCTGAGATTGTCAAAGAACCACAGAACCACAAGTACCGTAGAACCACAGAACTCATTAACTAAAGTTTTGTTGACGCAGTTGATCAAGACAAACTACTTTGTCTCTGGAGCTCTCAACGACAGATCTAAGCGTTGTTGCATAAAACCTTGTAGCCAATCTAGCAATGCTGATTGATTTTCTTCCCACGTCACTGGGCAGTGTGAATTCTTAACTGCGAATTCAAATGCTTCCTGGCGCGTCTGCTTGGAGCTCACCGTGGAGCTCGCCGTGTAGCTCACCGTGGAGCTCACCGTGGAGCTTACAGGAATGAATGATACATTCTTTTAGCATCCTTTCTTGTTCCTCATCGAACACTTGAGAGCTCCTTTCGTTAGGCCTTATAACTAGGCACTCCAATGCCGTCGTCCAACAATGCTTTGAATGATGTAGTTTTGAACATGTCGCTGAAGGGTGGCTCTTGAGATTTGCCATATTCGACTCTTTGGGAAGCATTGAAATTAACCACTGCCTTAAAAGCTGCTCCATTAGAGCCTTCTCTGGTGGCTTTCTGTCTGTTTTCTTAACCTAATTGCCTTAAAACAGTGGCCCACACCTCCCCATGTCATGCAGCCCCCCCCCCCTTGGTACAAGTTTTAGCTTAACATCAAATTAATTATCAACAGAAGATGCTACATAGCTGGCCTTTAATTTTTATTAAAGTGTAATCATGATCTATTATAATGATCATATATCTTACCAGGATTTGAAACCGATGTCATCAAAAAAAGGAACAACAGTAGGACAAAATGTCTCCAAAAAAATGTCAGTTTTTAAAAAATGCTGCCAAAATGCCGTATCTTGTTCAATGGAGCTCAAACTACATATAAGTCAAGCAAGCACCTAAATGCACATCAAAATAAAATTGCAGCTCTGATCCTTCACAACTGTGGCGGAAAATTGAAATGGCCCTCACCTCCCATATGCCCACACCTCCACCCTCTCCCCCATGGTGTCTAGTTTCATCATTCTCGCTTGTCTCACTGTTTGCTGAATGATATTGTTGACCCAAGCCTTTAGTCTATTAGTGAGAAGAAACAGGGTGCTGGCAGCTAGCCCACCCCTGTAAACTATCAAGCGGGCATCTGATTGGCTGTAGAACGACTTAACGGACGGACATTTCTTTAACCAGCCATTGCGCAAGCGGGGCTTAGTGCAGTTGTTCTGTACTTCAGTAAATTCTGAAGAACTAGTTCCAAAACTCTTGTTCCCGTGTTTGTGTGCAGGTAGCCGTTGGCGACGGCCTCCCTGCTCGGATCTGCGACTGCTGCGTTGCCAAGTTGCGTCGAGCCAGCGAGTTCGTTGAGGATGCCGGCGCCAAGGACCTGTACCTGCGCACGGAACTGTTCCAGGTACGAGCCTACCTGTACCTGCGCACGGAACTGTTCCAGGTACGAGCCTACCACTTGGTGCAGAACTAGTGCAACTTTGAGGCTCGTGGGACGCCCTACATTTTTATGCACAGAATCTTTTAGGTCCAGGCTGGTATACTACTCCCTTAAAAACCATGAGGGGAATATGGTAAAAATATATGTCCTAGACTATAACATGCTAGGAAAAATGGCTCTAGCCAACCTGGGCGCCTCCCCTCCCACTCCCCTCCAGCGCTGCTCGAAACTAGCTGTGACGTCGAAGCTGTGTTATAAAGATTGACGCGCACCTACATATTATCTAAGTTATATTTTCCAGACACCTGTAGATGGAATTCAGCCGAAAATTTTGGGTGCTATGCACTTGTCGTGATACTCGGCATCGTTCAGAGCAATTTAATTAATACATTTTAAATTTAATCCCTATATTCAGTGAAATAATTGCAGATTATACCCAAGAAATGCAATACCAATCTTGCTAGCAATATGAAATAGAGATTAGTATTTGAATGAAATGGAGTAGGTACCTACCCATCCCGAAAAGCATTTATTTATCACAGCGACAGATGATGACATTATAAATGTGAGAGTAGACAAGCTTCAATATAGTTGCTTCAATGGTAGCAATTAGTATAATTGCAGTGCAGTAGCAGTGGTAGAGCACCTGTCTGGCAAGTAGGAGGTCCCGGGTTCTTATCCTGGTTCGGGTGCACATTTTTCCAGCTTCGCCTCCCTGCCATCAGTTGCATTACTACCAATCCCTGTAGTTTTTATTAGAAAAACCAACTTAGAGTGTCAACACACACTTAGGTCTATAATATATCGCCTAATTTGCTTAGTCTTGTTCGTTTATGCTGGAAGTTGTGAAACATCACAGGCTCTCGGCAGACAAAACGCTGAATACGCCAGTCGGTCTGAACGCACGATCTTGGCAACTTCTGAGCGAGCGAACGGCGTGACCTACATGGTGGCCTGCGGGGAGGGACGGCTAGGTGGTGACGTTTGGTTTCGCAGCCGTGTCTCGGCGATGAGACTTTTAGAGTTTTTCAACTTTTGCCGTGTGTTTTGAAGGTAAAACTACTCATAACACACAAGAAAACTTAATTTTTGTTGCCTATAACCTCAATGGTCCTTTAATTGATCTTTATTTTCCTTTCAAATTGTATTAAGTGTGCTAAATGCCTGACCTTATTGCCAAGAACTAGTTTTCTTGCTAGGTAGGTATTTGGTTGAACTGCTACCACTAGGGCTTCGCGAACGCAATTTTGCGTTGAAGATGAGCGTAGGTAGCGGTTTTTGTATAGCTGATGAAAAGGTATGCAGGCAGAATGCCTATGAAAACCATGGAGCACCAAGTCTGACCATTACCTACTCAAAAATTCTGATCACTTGGAAATGTAGACGGATTCTGCGTTCCTTTGTTTCTCTCCGAGCTGTCAGATGGCGAAAAATGCAGATTATGAACTCATTGAGTAATGATACCGTAAATACGTAAGACATAACTTATGCCCGGGGGTTCTTATTAGATTGGTGATAAATTTCTGACGCAGATTTACTTTCAGTTACCTACTTCCATACACGAAATTCACTAAACGTCTGATAACTGTCAAATTTATGCCTTGGCCCGAACTGAAATCAACATTGCTGGTAACCAAGGAAACGAAGGAATCCGGACTCTTATTGAATCAGGCACCACATTGCAAAAAAACACTGCAAAAATGCGAATAAAAACCTATCGGAAAGTCCTACCGACCTCAGATTTTCAGGCATAATAAATATGTATAAGGTCGACATGTTTATAAGTTTTGGTGAAGATATGTAAAGAACTTTGACAATTACAGAGATTCAAAATTTTGAAAAAACCGAAAAATTCCGTAAAAATTGATTTATTAAAAAATTTCTGAACCGATCTTTTCCAAAAACTTGGAGGTTCTAAGTTCAGAACAAAGGCAGGTCCACTGAAATTTTCATCTAAATCGGTTCAGGCGTTTGGTCTGTAGAGCGCGCGCAAACAGACATACAAAAAACAATACACAAGTGACTTTTTTTTGGGGGTAGTGAAATTGAAGATTTTGCTCCGCTTGCTTTGCTCGCTACGCTCATCAATGAGGTATATTATTGTTTTTTCAATCTGCTGATTTGTTAGTTAGTCGTAATTATTTGAATTGTTCACGGATCTAATCTTAATTTTTTTGGCAAAAAAGTTCTCAAGAAATCTTCATAGGGAACAGTAATTTGCAATCTTCAGATTATTTTCAAACAAGACCCCAGGGCCGCGATTCACTAACTCTCTACAAAATCCGCGGCTTTCAAAGACGCGGCAGCCAAACCCAATCCCAAAGCCGCAGATTTGAAAGCCGCAATATTTGGTATTCACTAACTGCGCGGCAATGGACACGGACGGAGATTTGGGAAACACGCGCGAAGGAGGGGAAATCAGAGGCGATGAGAAAATGCACCAATGAGAATGCACCTGAAGATAGCGCACAAATTCAGTTGTTTTGACTTATGACATAGATTTGGGGTTGAACTACACGAAAAGAATTTACTTTAGTTTCGGTGGTATATTTTCAGTTTATTTCGTCAGTTTGTGGTATTTGCACTTAAGTTTACATACTTAATTAGTTATATAGCAGGTTTATTATTAGTTGTATATTAGTTCTTATTAGGTATTAGCAGTAAAGCATATACTATGGGACCTTCTAAAAGATGGGTGAGGGCCAACAAGAGGCATTGCTAAGTTATATGGTAGCTCATCAAAATTTCGCAAATGGGAAATACTTGGCAGCAAACGGCCGCGAGAAGAAAGCAGAGCCTCCAAGTAATTCCATCCATCCATCTGACAAATATGAACAACGTATTTTGTATGAGCGAGAGATTACTTTTAATTAAATGAAAAAGGCACGTGAGTGTTTATTCTACAGGCTAGGTTATCATATTTCCATACGAACTGAGAATTGTTCCTTAGACCAAGTCATGAACTACTTTTCCCATGGCCCTAGCTCCTAATACACACTAGCAGACGAATGTGTCGAAAATGATCTTATTAAATGATCTTATCAATATTTTTTAAATATGTATTTTGCATCAATATTCACAATAGTTAATTATTTAGCAAATGTGTAACCGACCTCCATTATTTGAACCTCTTGTCACAATTTACACTCGCGTATTACGTCGTAATACGTCGTATATAACCCTACTTTGTCCGAAGCCGCGACTAGTTCGGCCCGGCTTTGAAAGCCGCCGTCGGAAGTGGCTGCCGCGGCTTTCGGAGGAAAAAATATTTAGTGAATACCAACTTTTCAGAAAGCCGTGGCTTCGAAATCTTGCCGCGGCTTTGGCAGCGCAAAAAGTTAGTGAATCGCGGCCCTGGGGTCCAATAGGCAAGCCACTTGTTTCCATGGTTGCGTCAGAATGTCAATGCGCACGCTAATCGACTGCGTTGCGTTTGTCCTTCCAGGTGAAGCGCGAAGTTTGCGACCTCCAAGTCCCTAATGATCCCCTGGAGCCGGACTGGAAGCCGCAAGTGAAGCAGGAACCTGGTGAGTGCTGCCAGGAAATGGGGAGAGGTGAGACCTCCAAGTCCCTAACGATCCCCTGGAGCCGGACTGGAAGCCACAAGTGAAGCAGGAACCAGGTGAGTGCTGCCAGGAAATGGGGAGAGGTACGACCTCCAAGTCCCTAACGATCCCCTGGAGCCGGACTGGAAGCCGCAAGTGAAGCAGGAACCAGGTGAGTGCTGCCAGGAAATGGGGAGAGGTGAGACCTCCAAGTCCCTAACGATCCCCTGGAGCCGGACTGGAAGCCGCAAGTGAAGCAGGAACCAGGTGAGTGGTGAGGCAGAAAATTGGTGTGTGGTTTATTAATATGATGACTTCGGGAAGCCTTTGGGATTTAGCCTCGCCCCATTGCCCCATGCCCTAGCCTTGCAACATGGCTGTGCTTGCTGCATACCAAGAACCCACCCTGTCCCATCGCGCCCTGCCTAACGTGGACCCTGCCCCCATGTCCCATGTCCCTGTCTTGCCTGGAGGTCGTGGGGTATGAATCACACCATGGCTGTGCTTGCAGCGTGCCAAGAATCCACCCTGTCCCATCGCGCTCTGCCTAACGTGGACCCTGCCCCCATGTCCCAGCCTTGCCTGGAGGTCGTGGGGTATGAATCACACCATGGCTGTGCTTGCAGCGTGCCAAGAATCCACCCTGTCCCATTGGGCCCTGCCTAAATTGGACCCTGCCCCATGTCCCATCTCCCTGCCTTGCCTGGAGGTCGTGGGGTATGAATCACACCATGGCTGTGCTTGCAGCGTGCCAGGAATCCACCCTGTCCCATCGCGCTGCCTAACGTGGACCCTGCCCCCATGTCCCAGCCTTGCCTGGAGGTCGTGGGGTATGAATCACACCATGGCTGTGCTTGCAGCGTGCCAAGAATCCACCCTGTCCCATTGGGCCCTGCCTAACTTGGACCTTGCCCCATGTCCCATCTCCCTGCCTTGCCTGGAGGTCGTGGGGTATGAATCACACCATGGCTGTGCTTGCAGCGTGCCAGGAATCCACCCTGTCCCATCGCGCTGCCTAACGTGGACCCTGCCCCCATGTCCCAGCCTTGCCTGGAGGTCGTGGGGTATGAATCACACCATGGCTGTGCTTGCAGCGTGCCAAGAATCCACCCTGTCCCATTGGGCCCTGCCTAACTTGGACCTTGCCCCATGTCCCATGTCCCATGTCTCTGCCTTGCCTGGAGGTCGTGGGGTATGAATCACACCATGGCTGTGCTTGCAGCGTGCCAAGAATCCACCCTGTCCCATTGGGCCCTGCCTAACTTGGACCCTGCCCCCATGTCCCATGTCCCAGTCTTGCCTGGAGGTCGTGGGGTATGAATCACACCATGGCTGTGCTTGCAGCGTGCCAAGAACCCACCCTGTCCCATCGCGCCCTGCCTAACTTGGACCCTGCCCCCATGTCCCATGTCCCAGTCTTGCCTGGAGGTCGTGGGGTATGAATCACACCATGGCTGTGCTTGCAGCGTGCCAAGAATCCACCCTTTGCAAAGATATCTGCAAATAGCTTAAAAATCTATGAAAAATGTCTGTGTGGCTTTCACACTGCATTTTGAAGCTAGGGTTTTAGATGCTATTTTTTAATGTCATAATTTTGCCTGTACTCTTTATAAAATACTGGAAACAAGTGTGGATCATTGATGAAATGAATTGAAAAGGTCAATTTAAACAAATCTATCCACATATTTTTTACGAGGTATAATTGTGTCTTATTAATCGGATCTTGACTCCTAATTCCAGACGCTGCAACGAAAGTGACGCCAACAGGTAACACTCAATCTCCGCTGTTGAAGCCGGTGGTGTCCACGCCGGTGGTGTTGAAGCCGGTGGTTTCGAAGCCGGTGGTGTCGAAGCCGGTGGTTTCGAAGCCGGTGGTTTCGAAGCCGGTGGTTTCGAAGCCGGTGGTTTCGAAGCCGGTAGTTTCGAAGCCGGTGGTTTCGAAGCCAGTGGTGTCAAAGCCAGTGGTGTCGAAGCCAGTGATGTCGAAGCCAGTGATGTCGAAGCCAGTGATGTCGAAGCCGGTCTCCGGACTCAGCCGTGGCGAGAGCGGCGCCAGCGAAAGCAATGAGCCTCGCGCCGGGTCAAAGTTTGTGGTGACCAGGACCTTCCAGTGCGTGCACTGTCTCGTGGAGTTCGTTACGCTGAACGCCTTCGAGGACCATCTCCCGTGCACGATCAAACCTCGGCCTGCAAAAATCGCAAGATCCGTTGCTAATGCGACTAAATGTGGGGGAATAGTCACAAAGTATTTGCCATGTCAATTTTGCGACACAAAATTCTCTAACAGGCACACTATGTATACCCATTTAAGGAAATTCCACGCTATGCAAAACCAGCCGTTCAAATGCAGCCAATGTCCAGTGGCTTTCTTTTGCCAGGCCTCACTCGATGACCATGAAATGTCTACACATCGAGAGGAGTCCTTCCAATGTGACATCTGCAAGGAAACATTCTCAAACAAATTGCTTTTTGCTCGTCACTCTGCAACTCATTCAGAATTCAAGAGCAACGTGGAAAAGACCGTTCAATGTGATTTCTGCGAGGAAAAATTCACGGACAAGGCTACGCGATCATTGCACATGCGGGTGCATTCGGACGTGAAGCCATTCAAGTGTCTGCTCTGCGATAAAAGGTTTAAGAACATGCCTTTGTGGAGAGTACACCAGATTTCTCACTCCAATGAAAGACCTTACAAGTGCGAAATATGCGACAGGTCTTTCAAAACCAAAGTCGTGAGACGGATTCACATGGTACGGCACGGAAACGAAATGCCTTTTGCGTGCAAGATCTGCGATCGCCGGTTTAAACAACAGTCCAGCGTCTCAAGTCACATGGCAGTACATTCGGACGCTAGGCCCCACGCTTGTGACCAGTGTGACAAGACGTATAAGTCACGCATTTGCCTCACGCAACACTTGCGGAACCACGCGGACGAACCCGTGACGTGCGCGGAATGCGGCAAGGTGCTGTCCTCGGAAAGGTCGTACCGCGGCCACCTGCAAACCCACGCGGCCGACCGTGTCAAGCAGTTTCGATGCCACGTTTGCGCCAAGTCGTTCTTGGGCAAGACCGGTCTGGTCAAACATCTCGCTACGCACGAAAAGCGGTCCAAGCTCTTTAAGTGTGAACGCTGCCCACGTGGCTTCTATTTAAAAGGTCATTTAAAAACTCACTTTAACTGCGTGCACTTGAAAGAAAAGAAACACAAGTGCGGCGTTTGTGACCAAGCGTTCTTCAGAAAGTTTGGACTGATGAAGCACATTGCATCACATACGGCAGTGTGACCTTGCCAATGTGATCTGTGCAGAAAAACTCGGATCGATCACAAAGGCAAATTTACAAAATTATGTGGTTGGCCATATGGGGGCTAGAACTTACCAATGGGAGCAATGCAAGAAAACCTTAAAGCATCAAGGGTTTTTTCGGGTCAAATTCAAAGCAACCACATTCAATTGACGGTCTGTGAATGTGTTGCCTGTGATAAAATTTTAACTGGAACGTTGTCTTCTCACACACCTGACTTTGTGTGCCTTTACACAGAAGTCCAATGCCGTTCGGAAAGGAATCGCCACCAAAGGCTCTCTCGTCCATTAGGACGTGCGGCCACCAAATGCACTGAGTGCAGTGTGTGCTCGATGACCAGTGGGGGAGGGGGGAGGGGGGGGGGGGGGAGGGGATAACACGCCACTTGGAAACACTTGCAGCCAAGTAGCATAATCTACCCTGTGACGTTGTAAATTACTGATAGGATCCCGGGAGTTTTCCCAAAACCGGGAGCTTATATTTAATTAATTTTAGCAAATGGCCCAAATGTTAGCCAATATGGCTAACAAGTCAGAAGGCCATGCGATGGTAAATTGAAATGAATCATATGGTGTGTCACGTTTACATGTAGGTAATGTTTTGCCACGAACTGTGAAAATGAATTGTTTCCCATTTCGTTAGGTACTATGACTGTGCTATGCCAATGAAATATATTTTTTATCAGTTTTGCTTGGCATGTCTTAACGTAAAAATTTCAGCAAATTCAATTTTTAGGGAATATTTTCCAAAACTGGAATTTTTTGTCAGAAATTTAATTTCTGGACCACTGCCCTCTATCCTGTGTGAGAACATACCACAGTAAGAACTGTTATGCAAGGCAAAAGTAAGCATAAGTGACTGCATGCGCTGCTCTGGAAGGAATATTCTCTCACAGGATAGTGTGGTGATTGGCTCACTAGGGAAGTGAACTTGCAAAAGCTTGCAGTCATCAATCTTAATCCTGTGACAGTTGTACACTTTTTTTTATGAGCTGCCTGTTTACATAAATTGAGTATGATTTAAAAAAATATAATAATCATAATAAGTTAATATGCGCACCGTAAGCTTCGACCATTGCTAGCCGGGATACGCAACTAGCTCAGCGCTGTATTTATCCCATGCAACGTTCAAGTATAGGCCTTACCAGCTGACATCATCGGTCAGATCAACTCTATAACGGAAATTTGTTGTTATTTATTGCTATTTGAAAGATTAAATAATTACTAACTTCCATTCTAAATAAGTAGGTAAATTGAATTTAAGAAGTTGTTCTTGATTCACCTTGTTTGTTTGTTTTAATGTTTATCCACTTTTAAGATATTGTAAAAACTGGAATATACATCGTGAATGCAGTAAGAGCTGGCACGGCATACTAGTGTCCTATCCCGTACCGGAGCAGTGAGAGCTGGCACGGCATACTAGTTGCCTATCCTGTACCGGAGCAGTGATCGAAGCAGTAAGTTACACAGTAAATTAAACCCGTTAAGATCATATTCGGGTGGGTCAAATATCGGTCTGTAGCTCAGGGTACATTTAAATTTTTTAGTAGCATTTAGTTTGAAATTGGTATTTTACAGCTGCACTGCTTGGTTAATTTTGTCATCGAATGACTATGATTAATGGGAAAAAGTGTTATTGATTTTTTACTTGGAGATTGTTTTTGATTGAATAAAGTCTGTTGAAAGTGAATACCTTGTTTCATATGCTTTGCCTTCCTGAGTGAGTTGCTAAAAAACCTCTAGGATGTTTCGTTCCTTCCTCCTCCGGGACACGTATTCACGCAACGGGGTTTTAACAATTTTGGGGTACATTCAGAAATCAATATTTTTCAGCCAATCAGTTAATATTTTGAGTAACAATTTGTGAGTGTAATTTTGTGCGACCCTGGCCAAGGTAGGTAGAGTTGGCCCTGGCACTCAGGCCCCGGTAAGTGATTGCGAATGATCACCCCTGACCAAGGTGTAATGATTATTTTGAATAGAACGGTACTGGCTATCAACTGATTAGCTGCAATTGACATAACAAGGGCAATCTATGCTACGTATCTGCACTGCACGACGGTCTATCTTACAGGGATGAGCACTCGGCATACCACAGGCAACCCATGCTACGTAGCTGCACTGCGGGACAGTCGATATTATAGGGATGAGCACTCGACATACCACAGGCAACCCGTGATACGTGTCGCCACTGCTTGGCATCCAATGCCAAAACACGTTAACTCAGGTAAAGTTCATTCAGGTAAAGTACTCAATGTTAACAGCAAAACATTACTAACGGTAAAAAACTTTGAACAGCTTGATAAACGTAGTACATTTCATGCCGAATTGGGCTCAATTCGGTTCTAAAGCGGTTTGAACTTCTGGCAAACGTAGTATACTTCACTTTTGGCTCCCAATTCGCTTTAGTGCCGGTTTTTCAGTGGCCCGTTAAGATACTAACGGTCCATTGGCTAGAACATTATAGGCTCTGTTTGGACGTTGCTAGAGCAAATAACAGGTTTACAGACCATCAGATATTAAACGTGCCACTGGAAAACCGGGTCTTCAAGCGAATTCCAATTATTTCTTTCTGTGGATTTTGCGAAGGTTATACGAAGGGCGGGACCTGGAAGTAATTATTCGATAAGCCTAAACTTAGAACTAGTTTTTCAAAGGAGCACTAAAATACTTGAAAATATATTTTGTGTTTATTTATTTATTTATTACTACATTCCATATACAGTTTCATAGTATCTGCCTATTGTAATTAGTTACATAGTAAAATAATATATGTCAATCCTAATTACGTGCTTTGGAATTCGTCAATAATATTCGTGTTACAATCTCGGATCCAATAACCCAAGATTATCGACGAGCTATATCGTCAAATAAGAAAGTTGGCTTACTCGGAGGTATATAGAGCTGAAATTTGGACCACACGTCCCCAACAGTATGACCTACCCCTGATATAAAATAGGACAAAATATTTTCATCGGAACAACCCCCCAAAGACAAGGGAGTGGAATTTTTTTTGCAGAAAATTGAAAAACATAAAAGTTGCATAACATATTATGTTTTGAAGCTATATACTTCTAGCTGCCCTAGAAATGTTCGTCATTATCAGCTGTATTAATAAAAGACGTCTTACAAATTTCTATTTTGTTATCAGATCTGGTCGATTTCGAACCAAATGTGGCCAAAAATCCAGTAAAAGTTCACTACACATTACTTCACTAAACCTACCGTTACTTGTCAAATTAATAGAAATTTATATATAATTTCAGCTTAAATAATTGCTAACAATACTGCAGATACAGAAATCCAAAAACGAGAACTTCATAGCATAGTTTTTCGATTTCCCCGAGCTGCTGTGTGCGCGATCACCCCCCCCCCCCCCCCCCCCCCCCCCCACGCGGCAGTCGAGGCGCTCCAGCCAGCAAAAGCATGGGCCGACCGCGTTACTTACCAGCACATTCACGAACACAATGGACAAACCATGAGCTCATTACCACTGTTTCCATCCAATGGGGTTTCATTTAAACAATTTCGAATACTTAAAGTTAACATCTGAAAAATGTGGCAAAAGAGCAATAATATGAACTGCAATAAAAGCATGAAACTGTCTGAGCGACAATGACTCCAACAATGGCACCAACAATGACAGCGACAATAACCCACCAAATTCCGCAGCACATGGCTGCATAGACGTATGAGCTCATTTCCCAATGTTTCGATTCAATGCGGTTCCATATATATGATTTAGAAATCTCAATCTGAGAAACGTGGCTTGAGAGCAATAATATTGAACTACAATAACAGTATAAACCTGTCTCACTCTCCGCCTTGCAGCAACACCATCACGGTTCTTTCAAGTGTCTCTTAATCAATTTTGAATTTACCCAAGAAGACAAGGCACCATGTCTAATTTCAAGTGGGTTCGATTCGATCATTGATTGCTACAGCAACTTAAAGGAATTGCAAAACGGCCAAAAAATATCCTTCCCTAAAAACTGCCGAGTTTTAACGATTCAAATTCAATTGTATAACAAATTGCAGAATGAGAAATACGGCAAGAACATTTATTTTCGTGCAGAGCTTTTGATTGGAACATCAATGCCCCATTTGCTAGAATGTGTCAGAAGTAGAAGTCAAAAATAACACTATAGGTCACTATACCTCTATACCTCTATCAGAGACTGGAGAAATATCATACAATATTATCAGAAACATAATATATATATAAAGCGAATGTCTTACGAGCTACAAATCGGATTTGTTGGCAGTGACCTATGCCTATGCAAGACATATAAGCAAGATACCACCCGAATTGACTTTATAGGCATCCGCATATAGGTCCGACTCGCAACAAAACGCGGTCAAAAGAAAAAAATTAGATACTTCGCAATATGACCCAACCACTGAGTATCATACGATTTTTTCATACACGCAAATGAGGCCGGCAAAAGAGTACGATGTGCCTCAGTTTGCCAGAAACTCAGAGAATTTTTAATTACCGAGGGCGCGGATATATGGGCGCGTGATGTTGTAATTACACCAGAAACTTGACAGATTTTCGATGATCTTTCCTAGACGCATCCATCAACCTCACAAGATGTCGGCTTGCTGATTAGGTATTACACAACTCACATTTACTTTAAAACGGCAATTGAAATAATTATTCTCTGACAGGCAAACCCATTCCTCGGTCAATTTTCCCTCGAAGCGTCCGAAAACTTTGTCCCCATCAGGTGCGTAACTAGAGGGGATCAGGAAAACCAGTGCTCGGGGGCCTCGGGCTCAGATTGGACTCCTAAGAAATTTTTGGGGCTCGCAGAGTAGCACCGTGATGCTCTGCAGTATGCATTGACAAATGACAAGACTATCAGTCGCAGATAGGACCACACTAAACTAAAATAATCATGCAATGCTATTAATGTGAGCGTATATACTCGGGTCGCTTCCTGCTCACAACTTACCTCCCACTGGATACAACCCTGTTGCCATACTTTTTGTTCATTCGCGACACAACCCATGCCTAAAGAATCCTCTCATTCTTGGCAACAAATTGTGTTTTTTAAAATTTAAAAAGTTTTCACTCACCTTGTGTATTTTCAACCATTACACACCAACCCTGCTACGCCGGATTATTGGGCGTACTTAATACTTGGGTCGCTTCCCGCGCAGAATTTACTTCCCTGTATCCATACTTTTTGTCCGATCGCGACGAAACCGGTGTTAACGGAATCCGCACACAATTCTGTGTTTTAAAATCTCGAAATACCAGTTCAAAGTTCAAAGAAAGCTTCATGCAATCATCGCCAATAACCCGCGCGAGCGGAATGCATGGGACGAGCCGTGTTATTTGCCTACTCCGGTCTCGCGGGGAGGGGGGCGGCCCGAACACCGCGCGGCAGAATAAGCTAAAAACGATGCTACGAAGTACTCGTTTTCTAAGATGTCAATGTGCGGTATTAAGGACAATGCTTCGAGCTATCTTTTGATACCAATTTCATTGCATTTATAGAATTCCAATATAGACATTCGATGCGTCGAACGCGAGGGTAACAAAAGCGCGGTCGGTTTTTATGGTCTTTTTGTCCATTTTCGGGTATATATAATGAAAGAATTTGAGTTTTTATGTTTAGTACTGATAGAGCTGTTCAAGAAGAACATATTTTCGGTAATTAGAACATTCTAGCTAGAAAACTAAGAAAGTTATTAAACATTTCAATATTTTCAGTAAAAAAATACCAACCCCAATTTTTTTGGGGGTGTTCTGATGATAATATTTAGTACTATTTTCTACCACGTTCTTGAAAAAATGTTAAGAAAATTTGGTGCGATTTTCAGCTCTATATACCTCCGAGTAAGCAAATCCGCCACCTTGGATTCGATAATGCTCGACTACAAGGCTAGTTATTAATCTATACAGTGTAAACATTTACAGTCATTTGTTAAAAATTCGTCAATTGTATAGAAACTATGCGCTAATAAAAAGCCTTCAAGTTTTCTTTTAAATGAATTTCTATTCTTTACTGTGCCCTTTAATTTTTTGGGTAATTTGTTATATAGATTTGGTCCTAGGTATAACACATTTTGCCTTCCCACTGCCAGTATACTTCGTTTTATTTAAGAAGATACCATTCCGCTGGGAGCGCTAGTAGTCACTTTTTCTCTCATCAGCACCAACTTACAACAAAAAATCATCATCTCGCTCCACTCCGCCATCTTGGTTTCGCTCGCTGTCACGCTGCTTTGTTATTGTTTGGTTTAAGAGAATTATTAGGATTTCAATAGGTTTAAGGATACCTAGTTTAATTATTATTGAAGTAGACTGTGAATTGCGATGAAGTCGAAGATTCGGAAGGAAGGAGTGCCGCTTCGAAGCCAATTTCAAGAGGCCATGCTACCGTTGCATGACCATTTTACTTTGGAAAGAGTGCCGGCCACATGATTGGAGACATCAGAAATCCGAAACAACGTGTAATGGACATCCTCGATGTAAGTTTAACGATTTGTTTATTACACTTTTATTCATTTAGCTTTTTAGGACTTTTCAATTCATCCATAAATATAAATTAAAGAATAAAAATAAAAATTCTAACCTTACTTTCCAGGTCGGCCTCATTGCTTTGAAAAAAGTTCTGAGCAAGGCCAGGCAAAACCAAAGCTTCGTGACGCCCAACCAAAAGAAGATTCGTCAAAAACAAGTACTGAATCCCGATCAAGGATGTAATCGCCAGGACAATTGCCCGAAAGCACCGTGATCGTATGCCCTACCAACCTAAAATTGTTTTAGTCCAGCGTAAAATTGTCATGCCATCTTGAGAATAGCAAAACTATCTAACCAAATTCTATAGTTTCCAAGGTGACCCTGGATGTGTTACAGGCATGAAACTATTATTTGTTTATGATTCTTGTAAACTAGGGCGAACGCAATTTGTGTTGCGTTGAAGATGAGCGTAGCGGTTTGTATATAGCGCAAAAAAAGATTAAGGCAAGAAGCCTACGCAACTCATGGAGCAGCAAGCCGGACCAATGCTTTCTCATTTTGAGGTCATAAAGCAATGTGCATGTTAATACATAGATGTAACTCATGCCTAAGGGTTTTTATTGGGTTTTATTGGGTTGGTTTTTATTGGAAAAAACCTGGTGTGATGTTTCGATTTGGTTTCGATGGTTTCTAAACGCAAATCGAAATTGGGAACATTTGAAAAAAATACGCACTTTTAAATAAATTTCCGTACTTTTCCAAACATGCCCAATTGTCGAATTTTGCTCTTTTTTCTGCTTTGAAAGTGAAGAGTATGGAGGATTTTCTTGAAAAACGCAGGGGGTCTAAGTTGAGAACAAAAGAAGACACCATGAAAATTTCATCCCACTCGAAGCAGGCGTTTGGCCTGTAGAGCGCGCGCAAACACACATACAAAAAAAACAAACAAACAAACAAACAAACAAACACACACCAAGTGTTTTTTTTAGCAGTAGTGAAATTGATGATTTCGCTTCGCTCATCAATAATTGTGAAAATCTGAATGTTCCCTATTATTGTGATATATAGAGATGGTTCTTACTGTAAGTATTGGTTTATGTTCCTTGTTTTATGTTCTATATAGGTAAATCATTAATAACCAATTCCAAATTTTACAGGTGCTTTATGTCGCAATGTTTTTTCCGTTCGCTGCTCTTGTAAATAATGTTTAGACCCTGTTATCGGTTATATTATCAATGTTCCTTTTGCTTGAAGATGGTACTGGTGCATATCTTTCATTCTTAGTTTCTGAAGTAATTATTGCAAACTTTTGTTTTTAGGTTACATATTGCCTGGAAGCTATCTCAATGATCTTATTTGATTTCGCCGTACGATGAAATCCATTTTCATTTTCAGCTGCGGTTTCTTCGCTATACTGTTCCTACTCAATGTCTTGGCTTTAATTTACCTACCTTATTAGGTTTCAATATATAATTTTATCTATGATACCATACTAATATCTTGTTTCCATTTTTTAATTGCAAACTTTCGCCAATATTTTGCTTTGGCGATTAGCTGACAAGCTGATATTAACCCAAAAACTGATTTTGAAAAATTAATAAACAATCTAATACTACAAAATCATGTGTTTTTATTTTCCACGTATTTATTTGCTTAAATTTTTTGTAATAATTATGAGATGCAGTTCAAATCGAAGTTCTTGTTTGTAGCTCACCTAAAGTGATTTGAATTCCCGCCATTGAAATTAGTTTTTTATAAGTTGGTAGGGCGAAAAGGGCGGTCCTTTAAGTGGTATCTTCTCTCACGGGCTAGACTTTAGGTTCTTCCTCGGTCTGTAGTTTAGCTTACTTCGCGTGTTTTTGCAGCGTGTTTCTTGATTTGTTGGGAACAGCTGTGGATTGTCGATTACATATAAGATTGCTTTAATAATAAAATTTGCTGGCAGAGTTAATATGTTGAGTTCTTTAAATGCTTCCCTACAAGAACCTCTCTTGTGGATATTGCCTAAGATTCCGATTGCCTTTTTCTGTTTTATGAAAACTTATCTTGCTAATTGTGCTGCCCCCCATGCTAGCACACCATATTTCAATAATGAATGAACATTGGCTGCTTGACCTTGTGCTTGACCTTGTATCTGGAAATGTATTTTTTTCAAAGGAAACACTCGCTTGATAAAAATGATTGAACACACATTATATTATGAGCATGGAGGTAAGTTACCGTAAGGCATAAATATATATGGGTTATTCAATCATAATTATGAGTAATTCTTGATAACCTTTCGCTATAAACTTAAGCCTCGCCCCACCTGATCGATTGTCTAGATAAGATACGATAAGATACGATAAAATAAGCCTAGATAATCCTAGATAATCCAATCTGCATTCGTGATGCACTGACGGTAGGATGCACTTACGTTTAATCAGTGATTACCTCTGTGATAATTATATTATAATATTTTGGCGATCATCGTTAATCGTGTTTACTAGATTAATCTCGCATTAGGCAAGCTGAAGACTTACTATGTCGGTGCAAGCGGCCATGAGGAATTGTATAAATTGCGCCACGACTCCCTGGCCCGACACGTGAGCTGCACTGCCAGGAGGACCCTACAGGTAAGGGACATTTGGATTTTTACCTAGAACTTCGTCTAACTACCTAGGGGGTGAAAATTATACCACGATTTTTTTCACAAATTTTTTCACTTTTTTTGTTCCAAATATTGCCACCAGATGGTGCTAACGTTAGGTAAGAAAGGCCGGCCTGTCGTTAGGTTAGAGGGGGTTCCGGCGAAGACTTGGTCAGATGAGGTTCGGTTAGGCTAGGTTAGGGCCAGGGTGGTTGTGGGTTGCAACTATGCTATTGAAGCTTGAAATAAAGCTTTTTTATTGTATTATGAAAGAACGGGGGGGGGGGGGGGCGGATGTTCAGAGCCCACTTCTTGAAGGATCATAATCTCTTGTGGCTCTTGTAGCTAATAAACCTGTTAGCATGCAGCAAGGTTTATTTCAGTTGGCCAACGTACAGGCCACAGGTATAATTTGAAATTACGATATCTAAGTTTAATTTTAAGTTAAAAAAACAAGGTCCTAGGGATGTTTATATTTTACATTCTGTCCATACTAAATTTACCCAAAAGTATTTAGTTTCAAAAAGCTCATAGGGAAACTACCTAGGGATACTAAGGCACACAGGTACGTGGGGACACCACTATAAGTATAGTGCTAGGTAACCTTAACGAAGATCACGTATGTATAGTTCTACGTAACAATTTGCAGCATAGCAGAGCTGTGCTCCCCATCGGTTTTTGCGCATAATGCGCATAATGCGATGAATTAAAAGCCCATGGGGCTCTTACCCGGAACGGCCATGTGACTGGCTAAGAGCGGGGTTATTGTAGCCAGGGTCTACCGCCATGTTCAAGCATCTGGCAAATCAGAAAACCCCAGAGTAACCTCGCGGTAACCGAGTCTATGGCCGCGCTAGGTGGTCCCGGATTTTCAACGAATGGGCAAATAGTCAGGCCAATAACAATTGAAGCAACATGTTGTGTTTTTTTTAAATTAAGATTTTTTAAATTATTGCGCATGTTTTTTCTTTAGATTTCTGTGTCCCGCACAGCTTTCAAGCTTGTCTACGGGACACATTGGTTACATAAATATCCAGTTGTAGTTTTTCTTGCCCTATTATATTACACGTTCGATCATTAAAAGCCGTTAGGGGATTCGCAACTCCCTTTGCTTTAGCACTGTTGTTGATGTGCGGATCCCTGTGGCTCATTCCATCATGGCCGCCCGTTCTGGCAGTGAATTTCGAAGTTACTATTTTCGAAGTCGCTAATATAAGTATTCGAACCCATTACTTATGATGCATATATTCAGAAAATAATTAATTTTAGTGAGGCACTAGTATGTATTTGCCAGCAAAGCAATAAGATTAAATTAAACACGAGTGATTTTCTTTCAGACGACCTGTTACTTGAAATTGCAAACATTTGGCAAGTTTTTTTGATGAAAAAACAGCTATATAAAATCGATTTAACCATACGCCCTTTTTCCAGCGTGGCCCAGTAAAACTTCCGATGTCTGCTCCAATCTATTTCCTGTGTCTGGTGCTGTCGCTGTGCCTCTTCACCGGCTCCTCCCAGGAGTGCGACGATGGCTACGAAGTGTTCCCCTCGGTGCCGGGCAGTCGGTACAAAATGTCAGCGATCAACCTCTCGTGGACCAACGCGTTGACGCTGTGCCAGAGTGACGGCGGAGGATCGCGTCTGATCATCGTCAACTCGGACGCTGAGGGGGAGGTCGTCAAGGAGTTGGCGTCTAGAAGTCCGTACCAAGTTTGGGTGGGAATCAACGACATCGCCTCGGAAGGCCGTTGGGTCACTCTTCAAGGTGAGTCGGTGTCGAATGATGTTAACATTAATGGTAATTTTACATTTGAAAGAAAGTAAAAAAAATATATATATAAATTTCAACCCATGGGATTTGAATGTAACTTTGGTGGAATGCTAGTAACTATGGGAATGATTAGTTTCTAAAGTAACCATAGTTTTCCACAGTGACGGACGTTATTTAGCAAAACTAAACATAGCACTTCAGAATTATTCTCAATTTATTTGAAAGCCTCATATTATTACCTAAGAGGTGAGCTATTTTGGTGGGGTTGTCACTAATAGTTTGCCTGCAACAACTGTTTTGTAGATATTTGTTGGCCAAGGTGATCATGCCACGAAGTCTAAGACATTCCCTCGAATGGGCCCTCATGTCCGTGTCCCTTGCAGGCGGTCTGGTGACCTTGTCGGGGTACAATAAGTGGCTGCCTGGCTTCCCGAACGGAGGAGTGACCAGCAATTGCGGTGCCACCTTCACCGATGCCCTGTTCGTGGACCTCCCGTGCACTGACACCATATCCTTCATTTGCGAGAAGCCCAACGTCTGACCTGGACGTGTTCAAATTCTTTGTATGTGTCCTGAATGTGAACCCAATTTTGTGAACATGTAATAAAAATATTTCACAAAGCCGATTTGGAGAATTGTTTATTTTTCGACATGTCGTCATCTTGTTTTTGTATGGCGCAGAAAGAGCTGACTGTATTTGCTTACGATGATTGAATATAATCTGTCTGGAATTATAAAATAGGCTAAATAAAAATGATACTAGCAGGGTTGGAGAGGGGAAAAACCCGGCCCGGGCATTTCAGAAAAAAGACCGGCCCACGGGAAAATCCATTTCCTAAATTACGTCACCCGAATTTTTCCGAGGCAGTCCTTAAACAAAACGTCACCCGAAAGAAGGTACATTCCCTAGAAACCTAAAAAAAACGTCGTCGCTCCTGCGAGGCTTTCCATGCGTAGTTTGTTTCTTGTGTCTCGGACAACAAGGGCGGCCCCCAGCCGACACAATAAAAATAACAATATCCCATGACTACGTTTACCAAGTAGTTTAACCCACTTTAGTCGAACCGTACTGTGCTCAATTCGGTATGAAATTGCTGATGAGCGGAGCGAAATCTTCAATTTCACAACACCCAGAAAAAAGTCACTTGTGAATGTTTTTTTTGTATGTGTGTTTGTGTGCGCTCTACAGACCAAACACCTGAACCGATTTGGATTAAAATTTCAGAGGACCTATCTTTGTTCTCAAAATTAGATCTTCCACGTTTTTGGAAAAGATCGGTTCATAAAATGTTTAATACATCCATTTTTACGAAATGTCTCGATTTTTTCACAATTTTGAATTTCTGTAAATGTCAAAGTTCATTACATATCTTCACCAAACTTATAAACATATAGACCTTCATATTTATTATGCTGAAAATCTGAGGTCGGTCGGACTTTCCGCTCGGGTTTTATTAGTATTTTTTGTGTTTTTTTCGTGATTTGACGCCTGATTCCATAAGAGTTCGCTTTCCTTCGTTCCCTTGGTTACCAGCTTTGTTTACTCCAAGTTTGGCTAAGGCAAAAATTTGACAGTTATCAGAAGTTAATTTAATTTTGTTAATGGAAGTAATTGTTAGTAAATCCTTGTCAGAAATTTATCTTCAATGTAATAAGTACCCTCGGGCATAAGTTATGTCTTATGTATTTACGTTATCATCACTCAATGAGTTCATAATCTGCATTTTTCGCTATCTGACAGCTCGAAGAGAAACAGAGGAACGTCAGAATCCCTCTACATTTTCAAGTGATCAGAATTTGTCGAGAAGGCAATGGTCAGGCTTGATGCTCCATGGTTTTCATATTACTTCTACCTGCACCTTTTTATCCGCTATACACAAACCGCTGCGCTCATCTTCAACGCAACACAATCTGCGTTCGCGAAGCCCTAGTAAGCTAATAACAAGTTAACAGACCGTTAGATATTTAACGTGCCACTGGAAAACCGGGTATTAGATTACGAGTTTCAGGTGTAGGTGAAGAAAATCAACTATCCCAATTTTAACGCTAGTATATTTTGTCAAGCAGTTTTTCATAGAAAGCTGAGTAAGAAAAGGACAAGCCGCTATGTCCGATGAGGCTTCCTGATCGCCGCTAGATCGGGCAGGCTCTGTCGCCAAAGGGGATGGCGTTGCAGCGTCCGTACTGGACCACGGGCATGAAAGAACGGCTCTCGCGGATCGCGGAAGCGCGCTTGCAGAACCGTCGCTGGCGACAGCTGTAACAATTAAAACAGCCATCTGGTTTTTGGAGTTGAACTTTGATTATTCATTTCGCCAGAAAGTGGTATTTAGACCAAAAGTGGCCGAGTTCTCAAAGCCACATCGTTAAAGTTATTGTTTCAATATTTTAGTATGTTGTAGACAAAAGATGTGAAATTGAGTACCCATGGCATTTTTTTTCGAAAATTTTCCCCTGGGGTGCCACCATCCCGAAACTGTTCATTTTTAACCTCTTTAGAGCCATGTTTACGAAATTGCAAAGACAAGTTGGAAAAAGAGCCATGGACAACTATTTGCATGAATTTTTGATGAGCGTAGCGAGCGAAGCGAAATCATCAATTTCACTACTGCTAAAAAAAACACTTCTGTGTGTTTTTTTTTTTTTTTTTTTTGTATGTGTGTTTGCGCGCGCTCTACAGGCCAAACGCCATGCTTCGATTGGAATGAAATTTTTAGGGTGTCTACTTTTGTTCTCAACTTAGACCCCCTGCGTTTTTCAAAAAAAATCCTCCATACCCTTCACTTTCAAAGCAGAAAAAAGAGCAATATTCGACAACTGGGCAAGTTTGGAAAAGTACGGAAATTTATTTAAAAGTGCGTATTTTTTTCAAATTTTCCCAATTTTGATTGCTGCCTTTAGAAATCATCGAAACCAAATCGAAACATCACACCAGATTTTTTTACTTGAAGTTGACTTCAAGATTTGACAGATAGGTATTAGAAATTTCGTCAATTTCTTGCATGCAAGTTTTTGAAAGTTAGTCCGCGGCAGAAACATATCTCCAACCTAATAAAAACCCTTGGGCATAAGTTACATCTATGTATTGCTATGTATGTCTATGTACATGCACATTGCTTAATGACCTCAAAATGAGCATATTTCCGCTACCCTACAGCTCGGACAGAAACAAAAAAAGGCCGGAATCGTTTACAATTTCAAGTGATCAGAATTTTCGAAAAAGTAATGGTCCACCTTGCTGCTCCATGATGTTCTTATGCTTTTTGCCTCAATCTTTTTGTGCGCTATATACAAACCGCTACGCTCATCTTCAACGCAACACAAATTGCGTTCGCCCTAGTACTAATAACACACTCGAATATTGAAATAACGGTGTGACCGTGAGAACTCGGAAACTTTTGGTTTGTTTCAAAATTTTCCATGATCAATTTTCAACATTGTTCAGACTACGTAACTGTTAAAAGTTAACTACTTCGAGATGTAAAAAGGTTGCGGCAACTCGTCAAGGTGCTTGTGCCTTAATTGATGAGCGTAGCGAGCGAAGCGAGCGGAGCGAAATCTTCAATTTCACTTACCCCAAAAAAAAGTCACTTGTGTATGTTTTTTTTTTTTTTTTTTTTTGTGTTTGTGCGCGCTCTACAGACCAAACGCCTGAACCGATATGGATGAAAATTTCTGAGTATCTACCTCTGTTTTCAACTTAGACCCTCTGCGTTTTTGAAAAAGATCGGTTCAGTAAATGTTTTATAAATCAATTTTTACGAAATTTTTCCAATTTTTCAGAATTTTGAACCCCTGTAAATTTCAAAGTTCTGAACATAACTTCACCAAAACTTGTAAACATGTTGACCTTATACATATTTATCATGCCTGCAAATCTTAGTTCGGTAGGTTTTTCCAATTGGTTTTTATTAGCATTTTTGTTGTGTTTTTCTCGTGATTTGACGGCTGATTCAATACGAGTCCGGTTTCCTTCGTTTCCTTGGTTACCAGCTTTGCTGACCTCGAAGAGAAACAAAGGAACGTCAGAATCCGCATACATTTTCATGTGATTAGAATTTTCGAGAAGGCAATGGTCAGGTTTGGTGCTCCATGGTTTTCTTGTGACTGCTGCCTGCACCTTTTCATCCGCTATACACAAACCGCTACCTACGCTCATCTTCAACGCAACACAAATTGCGTTCGCGAAGCCCTAGTAACGCACATGAGAAAATGATAACACCTGTCACAAATGAGCTGTAATCCGGTCGTACCGTGCACTCATGACCGCCTCTAGACCGAACTGTGCCTGCCGACGAAGAGGACGAGGCGGGAGATCCTGTCACGGATCACAACCACGAACGGGTGGTTTGCTGTGAAGTCGTAGGTCCTATCTGCGCGCAGCACAGGAACGCCTACTGCAGCTGTGAACACGACACGGTAGGACCTCAGCAGGCGAGAGCTTGACGATTCTCTGTTAACGTCGAAATTAGTATCAACCTCTGCAAATCGATATAAAATGATGCTAGTTGGTCGGTTCTAATTGATGAGCGTAGCGAGCGAAGTGAAATCATCAGTTTCACTACTGCTAAAAAAACACTTGTGTGTGTTTGTTTGTTTGTTTGTTTGTTTTTGTTTTTGTTTTTGTATTTTTTTGTATGTGTGTTTGCGCGCGCTCTATAGGTCAAACGCCTGCTTCGATTGGGATGGAATTTTCAGGGTGTCTACTTTTGTTCTCAACTTAGACCCCTTGCGTTTTTCAAGAAAATCCTCCATACCCCTCCCCTTCAAAGCAGAAAAAATAGCAATATTCGACAATTGGGAAAGTTTGAAAAAGTACGGAAATTTATTTAAAAGTGCGTATTGTTTTAAAATTTTCCCAATTTCAATTATTGTCTTAAGTAACCATCGAAATCAAATCGAAACATCACACCAGATTTTTTTACTTGAAATTGATTTCAAGATTTGACAGATATTAGAAATTTTGTCAATTTCATGCATGAAGTTTTTGAAAGTAAGTCCGCGGCATAAATATATCTCCAACCGAATAAAAACCCTTGGGAATGAGTTACATTTATGTATTAACATGCTCAATGACCTCAACATGAGCACATTTCCGCTACCCGACAGCGCGGACAGAAAGAAAATCCTCCATACCTCTTCCCTTCAAAGCAGAAAAAAAGAGCATAATTCGACAATTCGGCAAGTTTGGAAAAGTACGGAAATTTATTTAAAAGTGCGTATTTTTTCCAATTTTCCCAATTTCGATTGTTGTCTTTAGAAACCATCGAAACCAAATCGCGCGAAACATCACACCAGATTTTTTGAGATATCAGAAATTTTGTCAATTTCGTGCATGCAAGTTTTTGAAAGTAAGTCCGCGGCAGAAATAGGTACATCTCCAACCTTATAAAACCCTTGGGCATGAGTTACATCTATGTATTTACATGTACATTGCTCAATGACCTCAAAATGAGCATAATATTTCCGCTACCCGACAATAATATTAAATAATATTATAATATTATAATATAATAATAATAATATATATTAATATTAATAATAATATTTTATAATATTATAATATAATATATTATAATATTATTAATTAATAATATTTCCGCTCGGACAGAAACAAAGAAAGGTCAGAATCGTTAACATTTTCAAGTGATCAGAATTTTTGAGAAAGCAATGGTCCGGCCTGCTGCTCCATGATTTTCATAAGCTTTCGCCTCAATCTTTTTATACGCTTT
This sequence comes from Nemoura dubitans, assembly GCA_921293005.1. Classification (NCBI taxonomy): domain Eukaryota; kingdom Metazoa; phylum Arthropoda; class Insecta; order Plecoptera; family Nemouridae; genus Nemoura; species Nemoura dubitans. Next base: position 38,955,250 of record OV121075.1, read on the forward strand.
ATACAAACCGCTACGCTCATCTTCAACGCAACACAAATTAAGTTCACGAAGCCCTAGTTGATGAGCGTAGCGAGCAAAGCGAGCGGAGCAAAATCTTCAATTTCACGATCCCCAAAAAAAAGTCACTTGTGTATGTTTTTTGGTTTTTGTTTTTTTTTGTATGTGTATTTGCGCGCGCACTACAGAACAAACGCCTGAACCTATTTAGATGAAAATTTCAGAGGACCTACCTTTGTTCTTATCTTAGATCCTTCAAGTTTTTGGAAAAGATCGGTTCAGACATTTTTTTAATAAATCAATTTTTACGAAATTCTTCGATTTTTTCAAAATTTTGAATCTCTGTAAATGTCAAAGTTCTTTACATATCTTCACCAAAACTTATAGACATGTCGACCTTATACATATTTACTAGGGCGAACGCAATTTGTGTTGCGTTGAAGATGAGCGTAGCGGTTTGTATTTTGCGCATTAAAAGATTGAGACAAAAGCATATGAAAATCATGGAGCAACTAGCCGGACCATTGCTTTCTCAAAAATTCTGATCACTTGAAAATGTAAACGATTCTGACCTTTCTTTGTTTCTGTCCGAGCTGTCGGGTAGCGGAAATATGCTCACTTTGAGATCATTGAGCATTGTGCATGTTAATTGATGAGCGTAGCGAGCGAAGCGAGCGGAGCGAGCGGAGCGAAATCTTCAATTTCACCACCCCCAGAAAAAAGTCACTTGTGTATGTTTTTTTTTTTTTTTTTTTGTGTTTGTGCGCGCTCTACACACCAAACGCCTGAACCAACATGGATGAAAATTTCTGAGTATCTACCTCTGTTCTCAACTTAGCCCCCATGCGTTTTTGAAAAAGATCGGTTCAGTAAATCTTTTATAAATCAATTTTTACGAAATTTTTCGATTTTTTCAGAATTTTGAACCCCTGTCAATTTCAAAGTTCTGAACATAACTTTACCAAAACTTCTAAACATGTTGACCTTATGCATATTTATCATGCCTGCAAATCTTAGTTCGGTAGGTTTTTCCAATTGGTTTTTATTAGCATTTTTGTGGTGTTTTTTTTGGTGATATGACGGCTGATTCAATACAAGTCCGGTTTCCTTCGTTTCCTTGGTTACCAACTTTGTTGACCTCGAAGAGAAACAAAGGAACATCAGAATCCGTATACATTTTCAAGTGATCAGAATTTTCGAGAAGGCAATGGTCAGGTTTGTGCTCCATGGTTTTCTTGTGACTGCTGCCTGCACCTTTTAATCCGCTATACACAAACCGCTACCTACGCTCATCTTCAACGCAACACAAATTGCGTTCGCGAAGCCCTAGTACATAGATGTAACTTAACTCTTGCCCAAGGGTTTTTATTGGGTTTTATTGGGTTGGTTTTTATTGGGAAAAATCTGGTGTGATGTTTCGATTTGGTTTCGATGGTTTCTAAAGGCAAATTGGGAACATTTGAAAAAAATACGCACTTTTAATTAAATTTCCGTACTTTTCCAAACTTGCCCAATTGTCGAATTTTGCTCTTTTTTCTGCTTTGAAAGTGAAGAGTGTGGAGGATTTTCTTGAAAAACGCAGGGGGTCTAAGTTGAGAAGAAAAGTAGACACCCTGAAAATTTTATCCCACTCGAAGCAGGTTTGGTCTGTAGAGCGCGCGCAAACACACATACAAAAACAAACAAAAACAAAAACAAACACACACCAAGTGTTTTTTTTAGCAGTAGTGAAATTGATGATTTCGCTTCGCTCGCTAAGCTCATCAATTATTCCTGAAAATCTGAGGTTGGTAGGACTTTCCGATTGGTTTTTATTCGCATTTTTGCAGTGTTTTTTCGTGATTTGGTGCCCTTTTCAACTAGGGCGAACGCAATTTGTGTTGCGTTGAAGATGAGCGTAGCGATTTGTATTTAGCGCGTACAAAGATTGAGGCAAAAAGCCTAAATCATGGAGCAGCAAGCCGGACCCTGGCTTTTTCGAAAATTCTGATCACTTGAAATTGTAGACGATTCTGGCCTTTCTTTGTTTCTGTCCGAGCTGTAGGGTAGCGGAAATGTGCTCATTTTGAGGTCATTGAGCAATGTGCATGTTCATACATAGATGTATAACTCATGCCCAAGGGTTTTTATAGGGTTTTATTGGGTTGGTTTTTATTGGAAAAAATCTGGTGTGATGTTCCGATTCGGTTTAGATGGTTTCAAAAGGCAAATGGAAATTGGGAACATTTGAAAAAAAATACGCCCTTTTAAATAAATTTCCGTACTTTTCCAAACATGCCCAATTGTCGAATTTTGCTCTTTTTTCTGCTTTGAAAGTGAAGGGTGTGGAGGATTTTCTTGAAAAACGCAGGGGGTCTTAGTTGAGAACAAAAGTAGACACCCTGAAAATTTCATCCCACTCGTGGCAGGCGTTTGGCCTGTAGAGCGCGCGCAAACGCACATACATACAAACAAACAAACAAACAAACAAACAAACAAACAAACAAACAAACAAACAAACAAACACACACCAAGTGTTTTTTTAGCAGTAGTGAAATTGATGATTTCGCTTCGCTCGCTTCGCTCGCTACGCTCATCAATAAGAGTCCGGATTTCTTCGTTTCCTTGGTTACCAGCAATGTTGATTTCAGTTCGGGCCAAGGCATAAATTTGACAGTTATCAGAAGTTTAGTTAATTTCGTTTATGAAAGTAACTGAAAGTAAATCCGCGTCAGAAATTTATCTCCAATCTAATAAGAACCCTCGGGCATAAGTTATGTCTAACGTATTTACGTTATCATTACTCAATGAGTTCATTATCTGCATTTTTCGCCATCTGACAGCTCGGAGAGAAACAAAGGAACGCAGAATCCGTCTACATTTCCAAGTGATCAGAATTTTTGAGTAATGGTCAGACTTGGTGCTCCATGGTTTTCATAGGCATTCTGCCTGCATACCTTTTCATCAGCTATACAAAAACTGCTACCTACGCTTATCTTCAACGCAAAATAGCGTTCGCGAAGCCCTAGTAATAAAAGCACTTGTGTGTGTGTGTGTGTGTGTTTTTTTGTATGTGTGTTTGCGCGCGCTCTACAGACCAAACGCCTGCGTCTATTGCGATGAAATTTTCAGGGTGTCTACTTTTGTTCTCAACTTAGACCCCTGCGTTTGTCGAGAAAACCCTCAATTCCCCTCCCCTTTAAAGCAGAAAAAAGAGCAATATTCGAAAAGTGGGCAAGTTTGGAAAAGTTGGGGAATTTATTTAAAAGTGAGTATTTTCCCCAAATTTTCCCAACTTCGAATATCGCTCTTTGAAACCATCGAAACCACAGGGAAATATCACACCAGCTTTGTTGACTTCAAGTCTGTCCGGAATTTTGTCAATTACGTGCATGCAAGTTATCTGAAGTGAATCCGCGACTGAAATAAATATCCAGGGGGTTTTGTTGAGCGTACCGAGCGAAGCGAAATCATCAACTTCATACTGGTAATAAAAAGCACTTGGGTGTGTGTGTGTGTGTGTGTGTGTATGTGTTTGTGTGTGTTTTTTTTTGTATGTGTGTTTGCGCACGCTCTACAGACCAAACGCCTGCGTCGATTGCGATGCAATTTTCAGGGTGTCTTCCTTTATTCTCAACTTAGTACCGCTGCGCCCATACGCTCATCTTCAACTCGAACACTTTGGCAGCGTTTCCTAGTTAATACTTTAATATTACATAGTATTTTATTTATGTGTTGCGAACACGGGTGATGATTGTTATTTCACACATTGGCCATCTGTTCTCGACGTTTTGCCTTTTCTCTTTTACCCGCTACAAACCGCTACGCTCATCTTCAACGCAACGCAAATTGCGTTCGCGAAGCCCTAGTCGCCGCAAGGCAACGTCTTACCGTCGAGCTCAGTGATCTTATCACCTCCCGATTGATGGTAGAAAAGACGGATGTAATCAAAGACTGTAGGAATAGACAAGTTCAGGGAGGAGGAGCGACCCTTAGAGCAGTTTGCTTTCGCTTGAAGGCCGATACCAGGGTGTGGGAAAGATGGTGAGGTCTTATGGACTTTGCATTGAAATCGCCCTCATTTCAAACCTTTGCATCAACGGAGATAGCCATCAAAACCTTGTGAAATTTTAACACTTAATAGAAATGATAGTGATTCTTATGTAGTTAAAATTTCAACATAATATGACCAACAGAAGCTTGTTGACAGGCCTCCAAACTCGGCTAAAACCCGCCTTATCGCAGTGCTATTCGTATTCCGATTCCCACAAACTACCAGTCCAGCAAGTCAGACCGAAGCGCCGTGACGTCATAGGGGCGGACCATCATGAGTGGTGTATTAGTGTAAAGCCGTTTCGAAACGGGGTGTCGGTGCCAGTACCTGTGATAGCCGCGGTTTCGGTGCCCTCCTCGTTGACTTCGACGAACGCCATGTGTATGACGGCGCCGACCTTCACGGGTTTGCTGGTCATCCCGGAGAAATCGGCGGCGGTGAACATGTCGACCATGCCACGCTGCAACCAGAGACGATAGCTGTGTTGGTGTTCAACACTTGCTTGTCTATAGGAGCGCAGTTAGATGTTAGCATTCGCTCGAATTCATTCAGAGTTAATCGAAAAACTGGTTAGGATCTAGTAAAATGGCTCACTCCACTGAGTTAGCACGCAAAAGTCGCTGAAAGTTTGTGCTCTGAAACTATTGTGAGCCCGGAATCTCCTAATTCCGTCATAAGCTCTGTAAACTGAGCTGTAACGACGCCCTATTTCTAGCATTGGATAAGAGAATCTCCGAATTAGGTTCAATCGCCGGATGTGATAGTGATACACAAATTTGCAACAGCTTAAGAACAGGAAATATGGCTCGGGTTTGCGTTTTTGCGAGAAGTTGGCTTAAATTTACCAATGCCCTACCTATCTATTAGTCAAGGGTAATTAGTGTAAGTGAAGGGCATTGGCTGGTTGCATTTTGAAAATTTTGAACCACGGCGTGTTTTATATCAGCTGGAATTGCTAATGTTAATGGCTGGAATAATGCAAGTTTGTATCAAAGTATTTTACTGCGGACCATTGGCCAGAAAAATGATGTGACACCTAACTCAGTCCCTTGAGAGCCTATTCCACGAGAGATGTAGCCAATATCAGCCAGCCTTGGCCAAAAATGAAGGTTCCTGTATTCTTGCCTATGCTTGTTATTGCAGCGAACTTTTCAGAAAAAGGCAAAATTTCGCATCATTTTCGCACTTTTCCTCATCCCGTACATTTACAAATGTGTCGTAATATGATCCATTTGTTGACTGGTAAATGTTAAAACTATTATTACTGAGCCTGCCAACTCTATGAGCTGACTGTTTGCACCTTCATGAGCCTGCCAACTCTATGAGCTGACTGTTTGCACCTTCATGAGCCTGCCAACTCTATGAGCTGACTGTTTGTACCTTCATGAGCCTGCCAACTCTATGAGCTGACTGTTTGCACCTTCATGAGCCTGCCAACTCTATGAGCTGACTGTTTGCACCTTCATGAGCCTGCCAACTCTATGAGCTGACTGTTTGTACCTTCATGAGCCTGCCAACTCTATGAGCTGACTGTTTGTACCTTCATGAGCCTGCCAACTCTATGAGCTGACTGTTTGTACCTTCATGAGCCTGCCAACTCCAGGAGCTGACTGTTTGTACCTTCATGAGCCTGCCAACTCTATGAGCTGACTGTTTGTACCTTCATGAGCCTGCCAACTCTATGAGCTGACTGTTTGTACCTTCATGAGCCTGCCAACTCTATGAGCTGACTGTTTGTACCATCAGGAGCCTGCCAACTCTATGAGCTGACTGTTTGTACCTTCATGAGCCTGCCAACTCTATGAGCTGACTGTTTGTACCTTCATGAGCCTGCCAACTCTATGAGCTGACTGTTTGCACCTTCATGAGCCTGCCAACTCTATGAGCGGACTGTTTGCACCTTCATGAGCCTGCCAACTCTATGAGCTGACTGTTTGCACCTTCATGAGCCTGCCAACTCTATGAGCTGACTGTTTGTACCTTCATGAGCTTGCCAACTCTATGAGCTGACTGTTTGCACCTTCATGAGCCTGCCAACTCTATGAGCTGACTGTTTGTACCTTCATGAGCCTGCCAACTCTATGAGCTGACTGTTTGTACCTTCATGAGCCTGCCAACTCTATGAGCTGACTGTTTGTACCTTCATGAGCCTGCCAACTCTATGAGCTGACTGTTTGCACCTTCATGAGCTTGCCAACTCTATGAGCTGACTGTTCATACGCACCTTCATGAGATGCTGCGTGAGGTCGTGCGTCTGATGCAACCTGAATTTGGGCAGCGTGACGTTGACCTTGACATGGCGCATCGAGTTGATCGACTCAGTCATCCCCGGGTGGGAGGCGTCGGCCAGCTTGGCGTCTAGCTGAGCGATGCCGTCCATCTTGTTGGGCAACGCCACCAGCATCGTCAGATTGCTGCCCTGGTGGGAAATGTATGGAATGCGTATCAAACGACTTAGTAAATGTAGCTTTTCGTGCTGATAAATCATTTTTAATAGATATGGTATAGGGTGAATGACATCAAGTCTGTATTTGTAGCTTCCTAAGAACCCACCCTGTCCCATCGCGCCCTGCCTAACGTGGACCCTGCCCCCATGTCCCATGTCCCAGCCTTGCCTGGAGGTCGTGGGGTATGAATCACACCATGGCTGTGCTTGCAGCGTGCAAAGAACCCACCCTGTCCCATCGCGCCCTGCCTAACGTGGACCCTGCCCCCATGTCCCATGTCCCTGCCTTGCCTGGAGGTCGTGGGGTATGAATCACACCATGGCTGTGCTTGCAGCGTGCCAAGAACCCACCCTGTCCCATCGCGCCCTGCCTAACTTGGACCCTGCCCCCATGTCCCATGTCCCTGCCTTGCCTGGAGGTCGTGGGGTATGAATTACACCACGTCTGGGCTTGTAACTCTTCCCGAATTGTCGCCATGTTTTATGTCAACGACCCAACTTCGCCCTTCAATGACTTTCTTAGGGGCCAAGTCAGCGCTGATACCTCGTACGGCAGCTCCAGTAACTTGCAGTCGAGCGCGGCGCTCTCCACGAAGTTGAAATGGTTCGTCTGGTGCATCATCGGCACTTCTCGGCTTTCTCCGGGCGTGACGTAGAATGGTTCTGGGCGCGTCAAATTCGCTTGGAACGATTTCGCCCACAGCCCTTTGAAGCCGGTGGCGCTCACCAGAACCTGTGATTGGTTGCGAAGTACAATGTATTCAGGGCCAGGTTTACAAGTTCCGCAGCCCACATTTAAAGTAGGAGTATAATTATTTGCAGTGGCAATAGGGAAATCTCTTTAAATTTCAAAACATGTTTTTATAATTTTGCGTGGAAAATAAAAGTACAGGTACTTTTTTATATCATTCTAAACTTAATATTATAGGAGATATAACTATTTAAAAAGCTGGTGTGTGGACCTCGCGCAAAAAAAGGACTGGGTACCTATTCTCGAAATGTTATCATCGTGATAAGCTATGATTCTGGTCACGTGATGTCTCAATAACAAATCGAATCACTAGATTGTCCGCCACGTGACCCTGTATGATAACTTATCACGTGGTAACTTTTCGAGAATAGGTACCCAAGCCAGTTTACCTGACAACGCATGAGTAGTGACGTCAGTACCTGGATACTATTGCACGGCCAGCATGGGCAGATCCCTCAAAACACCTTAATTCTGACGTCAGAGTTGACTTGTGTCGTTTTTGGCCTGACTCAAAACCTCGTATTTTAGTCATTATTAAATCAGAATTAAATCGAAGGGTAATTATCCAATCCGGAAAGCAAAAAATAGGTTGTCTTTTAAATTGAAATGTCAATTCAGAAAATTGGTTGGATAATAGATTCACATTCAAGGAGAATTCCCTAGGGAGGCCGTGAAAAACATCTGTTTAGGGCTAAACGCTTAACCCAGAGCTTAGACGAATATTTAAATACCGGTGTCATATATAATTGATGCGTAGGGAACGAAGCGAGCGGAGTGTTATCTTCAATTTCACTACCCCAAAAAAAGTAACTACGCTCATCTTCAACGCAACACAAATTGCGTTTGCGAAGACCTAGTACTGTTCTATAACATTGACCCTCCCCCCCCCCCTCATAAACACAGCATATGCTGAGTTTACTGGGCAGCGCCCTCAAGATCTGGCCCAGTAATCACAAAGCAATTCTTGTTTTCTGGGCGGAATTCATATTATCAACTGAGATTACTGGGCAGCGCCCTCAAGATCTGGCCCAGTAATCACAAAGCAATTCTTGTTTTCTGGGCGGAATTCATATTATCAACTGAGATTACTGGGCAGCGCCCTCAAGATCTGGCCCAGTAATCACAAAGCAATTCTTGTTTTCTGGGCGGAATTCATATTATCAACTGAGATTACTGGGCAGCGCCCTCAAGATCTGGCCCAGTAATCACAAAGCAATTCTTGTTTTCTGGGCGGAATTCATATTATCAACTGAGATTACTGGGTGTAATATTATTATGGCAGCACTAATATTTTGTTAAACCAGGCATAAACAGTCGAGCGGGTAGCGTGCAAATTTGCCCATACATTAGAATTTTTAAGAATACCTTCGATGTCTGTATTTTTTTCTAACGTTGAAATATTTTAGATCTCTTCAAAACAGATGTAAAGTTAATGCTATAACGTAACACAAGCGGTAAACTGTTTAAAGGGGGCATTGGCATTCATTGAGAAAGATATTAGCTCGATAAAAAGGGTATGACAATAATGTTTGCAGATAAGGTACTTTGAATAAAATATACATATTTGCCCAAACTGACCACGGCAAAATCTCTTTGACTACTGAAATCCCATTTCATTTTTTCCTGAGTATCAATTAATCCACAGATACAAGGTTGCCCAGATATTCTATCATGCCTAGCTATGGCCACGTCAATAATTGGATGCTGGTAATTTCCCCGGCAATAGCTGGGATGCGTTGGCTACCTGTTTCAACAACATCAACCAGGCCATGGTACAAGGTCAATATAATCAAGGGACCCAATGTTCCACAGGTGGTTACAGTTATGGCTTCATCGACCAGGCCTTGGCACAAGGTCAATTATAATCAAGAGATCCAATATGGTGGTTACAGGTATACCTTGGGAGTTGGGGTGCTATAACAGCAATGATCGAAGAACAAACAGTGGCTCCATCCCTTGACTGCCGGCGAAACTCTAATCGCTGGCGAAGGGCTTTCGCGTAGCTTCTTAGTAGGTTATGGGAGTGGAAAATCTGGGTAACCTGATATCTGTGGTTGATCACTGGACAAGAAATGAAACGAAATGAAATTAAATGGTCTTATCATTTGACTTTTTTTCGATAAGTAGCCACTCTCACAGCGGCTATCAAATGGCAGGAGGTTCAACCTCCTTCGCTACGTACCAATTCGACGCTTTCGTTGACGTCGCCCTTCTTCACAATCTCTGCAATCCTCCCTCTTGTCTTGGCGGCCACCCTCGCGTTGATCTCGCCGCCTGCGCGCTCCGGGTCGAGATTGAAGTCGACCGTTATGACGGAAGAAGCGAAGTGCGTCTGCACCAGTGCCACGTACTCAGGCGCCAACGCGACCGCGCTGTTCGCGAAGATGAAGTTGACCGTTTGGAGGTCGAAGGCGTCGCCGCTCTAGAGGGCAGTGAGATTGTCTGGATGACAGAACTTTGGTGGCAGCGTGTGGGATTTCTTAGTTCACTACTTTGGTGGCAGCGAGTGGGATTTCATAGTTCACTACTTTGGTGGCAGCGAGTGGGATTTCATAGTTCACTAATTTGGTGGCAGCGAGTGGGATTTCATAGTTCACTACTTTGGTGGCAGCGAGTGGGATTTCATAGTTCACTACTTTGGTGGCAGCGAGTGGGATTTCATAGTTCACTACTTTGGTGGCAGCGAGTGGGATTCCATTATTCTCTACTTTGGTGGCAGCGAGTGGGATTCCATTGTTCACTACTTTGGTGTACCAAACAAACCTCGCTAAACCTCACAACTAACCTCACAACTAACCTCACCACTACCAACAAAACTTCTCTATTGATTTTCATGATGGGTTCGATAATTAACTATCAGATGCAGTGTTTGGGGCGTTTGTAGTGCACCAACTTCGTGACCTTTCTTCAAACATATTTAGGACGCAACTACTCGAAGTTTACTAAATGTGTGTCCATGCCAAGCCTTAACTGGAATTTAATGTCGCTACTTAGTGAAAACCCAAAGAGAATACTTGGCTATTTGACTGAATGTTTTGCCTGGTTTTACCAAGTTTTTCAACTCCCAGTTGAGATCCCAACTAGGAGTTGCAAGTGAAATTCGCTGCATGTGATTGGCTGAACTCAGTTGTAGCTTGTAACACCTGTAGTTGAGATCTCAAGTCGGAGTAAAAAAACTTGTTAATGCTATAAGTATAACACAATATGGTTGCGGTAGGCTACGAAAGCACTTTTTGGCTCGACCTTAGAATCATGTCAAAAGTAATGCCAACCTTTGAGTGACAATTTCAGCTAGACTGAATGGTATGTGCATTACAAAAATCGCTTCTCGAAACTGACTCTGCAATGCTACGCCCTTTTTCCTTAGTTTCGAAGAACTCATAATGGGGCACAATTAGTTAATTAATCAAATATTATAATATGTTGAGGATCCTAGTGACTACTCCACGACCTAGCTGAAAACAAGAAGACCCCACTTGTAATGTTTGTCCCTGACATGGCTGCCATTAGTGGAAAAAAACATTTCAAAATTAAGATATTAAGCAATACATTGGTAATACTGGTTATAATGGACAAAACTATATAAAATCCTTTCAAAAATTGTGTTACATTTCTAAGTAAATAGTGTATAATAAGAAATTGTAAAAACTTTCAACATTGTAATCATGTTCATATTGTAGTTTTCAGTTCCGAGGTTGGCAACGAAAAGTGCTATCTTAAAAAATTTTCAGTACTTACCTCCCTCAAAGCGGTTAGCTCCTGAAAGCCGTCTTTGACAGCTTGGTCGCCGTTCTCTAGGTGCAGCCCCTTGCGCAATTGTGAGGCGGTGGATCCTCGGGCGCCGAAGTAGGTCATCCCCAGGACGGTGTGGATGCTGAGCGGGGAGTAGCACAGGTTGCCCGGCTCGGTCGAGGACATCACCTGCACGGCAAACAAGGTGCTAGGTCCCGTCGGACAGGTTCTCTAAGGGGGATGCTGAGCGGGGAGTAGCACAGGTGGCCCGGTTCGGTCGAGGACATCACCTGCACGGCAAACAAGGTGCTAGGTCCCGTCGGACAGGTTCTCTAAGGGGGATGCTGAGCGGGGAGTAGCACAGGTGGCCCGGTTCGGTCGAGGACATCACCTGCACGGCAAACAAGGTGCTAGGTCCCGTCGGACAGGTTCTCTAAGGGGGATGCTGAGCGGGGAGTTGCAGAGGTTGCCCACCACATAATCATTAGTCTATTTAATTAACCCTGATTTTAATTACTTTACTTTGTGTCAGTTTTATACATTTTTATTGTTAATGACCCGCATTGCTATGACTTTTGACATTTGAGTAGTTTTTTTTTGGTTCTTGTAGAAGAAAGCAAATCCTGAAGATGAACGGACAATCCGCCCGAAACGTTGGGAAAACAAATAAACCTTCAACACAGTTAAATACAAACCTACAAGCCTATACAACCTATATAGTTCTCGCTTAGCCGCATTTTTTATGAACAGCCTGCAGGGAGGAAGATGCAGAGCTTTATTCTGTAACTTTTTTCTTGAACGTGAACACGAAATGAGTGAGAATTACAAAGTCGTCAACGTTTTTAATAATACCACATATAACGAAATAAAGTTCACCTTATTTTGTTAATCCATGACGTCATCGCATTCGCAAAAGTTACAAAACATGAAAGCAGTTTGAATGCTATGCGTGGGATTGCAGCTAAAGAAGTCCGTTTTCTGAACCGACTCTCAAACCGTCGCATCCTTTGGTTACCTCGTACAAACCTCGGGTTACCTCGTACACACCCCTGGTTACCTGTACAAACCCCTGGTTACCTCGAACAAACCCCTGGTTACCTCGAACAAACCCCTGGTTACCTCGTACAAATTTCTGGAGAAACGAATTTCGCTTTGAATAAGCGACTGCAGCGCGCTCAGCTCAGCGTGCGCAGACGACGATGCGCAGAGTACGCCGACAGCGACCAGCAGAACAGCTGCAACAGTTCAAGGTCAAACGCGATCATGCTGAAGAGAGGTAGGTCAGTCCACAAAGAGAGCTTACACAGAATGCTTTGTTATGAATGGCTACATTAAATCTTGAATGCAGGCAACTCTGTAACTGCTTTCGGGAAGGCCTTTACTTACAAGTTTACGTGGACAATAATGTAATCAATATGTGCTGGTTCTAATCTTATCACATCTGTTTGTTTCCATGTAGACGTTCGCAGGGTCCCAGATTAGGGGGGGGGGGGGGCAAAACAGCAACGGTTAGGGGGGGGGGCGAAAATTTATCGGTTTTCCAGGAAAACTTGCAACTCGAATTTGGAATATGGCTTTTCATTTTAAAGCGTGTAAGCAGGCGTATATCTACGCGTTTCAGAAAATTGAACGCAGGGGGGGCCGAGGCCCCCCCCCCCCCCCACTGCGCACGCCTACGTCTCTTTCACTCGCTCTGTCCTTCACATCTGTTCAGTTTACTCTCCCAATATTAATTCATTCCTTCCAATTACCAATGACATTGTTCTAAAAATCTTCACAAACCTGTTGAGACCGACTGCGAACAATTCTTTCTTGAAAACATTTTGTTCCAATTTCCAGCAAACAAATACGTCTTCGACATCGGAACCATTTTTATGTTTTCAAGCATGAAATACTGAAATGGTACTGAACATTTGCAATGAAATCAGGCTTATAAATCGTACCCAACAACCAAGGTCACTTGAGGCGCTGACGTCAATTCATCCCACACACAAACTCGATGTTTAGCTATACCTACCTGGTACGCTGACTGTGGATTTTGGGTGAAGTCACTTCGTGGAGGCCGCCATCTTGGTTAGGCCTCATTTCAATAGTCGTTCAGTGTTCACAAAAAAAAACTTCCGGCGGTTTTACTTTGAAGCTTTCAGTTCATGACATAGTGGGGCGATGTTCGGGTAAAAAGGGATCGGAAATTTTACGACCACACAATTTGTGATGATTCAAGACAGTTTTATCCTATGAATATAATCAGACTGAAGTTTGAAGGTTAATGGACGTAAACGTTGATACCATAAAAAACAGGAGATTTATCACAATTTATCACAATTAATGCATATTTTTTTAAATATGTTCAACATTTTCACTCGATAGGGAAACTTAAATTCAACCTGTCCTACTCAAAATATTTCTTTACAGTTCAAAATTTCTCCACATCAGAAACGATGGCTGCCTCCACGGTAGTTTCAACTAGAGATGGGAAAAAAATCCGAACGGTCCGAAAGTCCGGCCCGGCCCGAGACTGGCCCGACTTTCGGGCCGAGCCGGACAGATTTTTTTGCAATTATCGGGCCTCGGATCTGAGATGTCAGGCCGGGCCGGGCTAGACCCGACCCGGACTTCGGGCCGTCGGACTCTCGGACCGTGTCGGACTCTCGGACCGAGTCGGACCCTCGGACCGAGTCGGACCCTCGGACCGATTCGGACTCTCGGACCGTGTCGGACTCTCAAACCGAGTCGTACTCTCGGACCGTGGCGGACTCTCGGACCGAGTCGGACTGTCGGGCCTGGTCGGACTTTCGACTTATAGCTTCCTGGTCTAATACATAGTCATTCCATAGTGCTCCGAGTACCGACGACGTCGCGCCGCTACCCTTTGTCGCTCAGCGCCGACAAAGCTATGCGACAGTATTGAACAAAGACCTACTATGTATTGAGAGGATTATTTCCAGTTATTGAATAAGATATTAGAGGCAAATGTAAAAAAATTTATGATTTTTCACTGGGCACGCAAAAGGGGAACTAAGTGGAAGGATCTGAGATGTCGGGCCGGGCCGGACATGACCCGGACTTCGGGACGTCGGACTCTCGGGCCGTTTCGGACTTTCGGACCGAGTCGGACTCTCGCATCATGTTGGACTTTCGGACCGAGCCGGACACTCGGACCGTGTCGGACTGTCGAACCGTGTCGGACATTCGGACAGTCTAGGACTTTCGGACAGCTTCGGACTTTCTGACAGCTTCGGACAGATGTTACGTTTGGACAATTACTTCGGGCCGGGCCGGACTGAAAAATGTAAGACACGTCGGGCCTCGGACCGGGCCGGACTCACGACCGGTCGGGCCGGTGTCGGGCCGGGCCGACGGAAAACAAACAAATCCCATCTCTAGTTTCAACACTCGACAATGTAACACACCGACATTAAGACCGATCAGCGTTTCGGTATCGAGTCCGGTGAGTCAGACGATATCCGTGATGGCTCGGGCCGAAACCGAGTTGGTGCCAGTCCCGTCGGTGCCTGTCCCGTCGGTGCCTGTCCCGTCGGTGCCAGTCCCGTGCACTAGAATTAATTTGAGTTAGCTACTTTTTTGAGATCTCTTATCAAGGAGTACCATACCATTGAATCTAATGAAAATTTTTGTCATTACCATTAAAAAAGGTATTTATCATTACAATTATTTACCATTTTACATGTTTACAAATCGTAAAAGAGTCAAATGGTACTTTACTTCGAAGTCCACCAGGCTGTGGTAATCATGGGCTGACACGAAATATGGCCGCGTCCTCGCAGCATTGAACAAAATATAAATTACATTTAATTGAAATAAATAATAAGGTTATATTATAGTATATTATAAATAATAATTCAGTATAGATAACCATATACAGCAACTGACAATACAAAAAATTACAATATGGTTTATACAATATAATAATAACACAATGTAATAATATTGAATTAATAATAACTTTTGCCATTAGAATAACTACGTTTTTTGACATTAATTGATCTACCTATATCAATATCATTCCGACCGCTACTTCATGCGAAACGGCGAAGTGGTCAGACAAAAGCGAACGAACAACAGAAAAATATTATTCTGGAAAACGGAAAAATTAACGTATAGTTTGTCAAAATAATGCCGAGTTGAAGTTTTACTTCAACCATACAAATACGATTTTTGCTTGGACGAAGTCACATAATCAAGATGGCGATTATTTATATAACTTTTTAAAACGTTTTTATTAACTCGCTTTTCTTGTGTGTCTGTCTGTCTGTCTGTCTGTCTGTCTGTCTGTCTCTCTGTCTGTCTGTCTGTCTGTCTGTCTGTCTGTCTGTCTGTCTGTCTGTCTGTCTGTCTGTCTGTCTGTCTGTCTGTCTGTCTGTCTGTCTGTCTGTCTGTCTGTCTGTCTGTCTGTCTGTCTGTCTGTCTGTCTGTCTGTCTGTCTGTCTGTCTGTCTGTCTGTCTGTCTGTCTGTCTGTCTGTCTGTCTGTCTGTCTGTCTGTCTGTCTGTCTGTCTGTCTGTCTGTCTGTCTGTCTGTCTGTCTGTCTGTCTGTCTGTCTGTCTGTCTGTCTGTCTGTCTGTCTGTCTGTCTGTCTGTCTGTCTGTCTGTCTGTCTGTCTGTCTGTCTGTCTGTCTGTCTGTCTGTCTGTCTGTCTGTCTGTCTGTCTGTCTGTCTGTCTGTCTGTCTGTCTGTCTGTCTGTCTGTCTGTCTGTCTGTCTGTCTGTCTGTCTGTCTGTCTGTCTGTCTGTCTGTCTGTCTGTCTGTCTGTCTGTCTGTCTGTCTGTCTGTCTGTCTGTCTGTCTGTCTGTCTGTCTGTCTGTCTGTCTGTCTGTCTGTCTGTCTGTCTGTCTGTCTGTCTGTCTGTCTCTCTGTCTGTCTGTCTGTCTGTCTGTCTGTCTGTCTGTCTGTCTCTCTGTCTGTCTGTCTGTCTGTCTGTCTGTCTGTCTGTCTGTCTGTCTCTCTGTCTCTCTGTCTGTCTGTCTGTCTGTCTGTCTGTCTGTCTGTCTGGTCCAAATCTTGCGACGGGTAATTAGACCCACTTCCCGTCAAAAATTGCGTCATATGGTAAAAAAGCGAAGTTCTATGCTGTACTATATTGACGACATTTTGACATGGGGCGAAAGTAAACAGGAGCGTGATGACAGGCTAATGAAGGGTCTTGCCGATCGCACGCGAAGAGAATCTTAGCTAAACAGAGATAAATTCAAGGTAGGTCGCACGCAATTGTAATACATGGGTCATACGCTGTCAGAATCAGGTGTGTCAACGGACGATACAAAAATAAAAGAAATAATGCAAATGAAAAAATCAACGCATGTGTCAAGGATCTTGAGGAGTTCTTCGGAATTCTAAATTACGTGGCCAGGTACATCCCCAATTTAGCAGAGATGGCTGCCCCCTCCGAGAGCTAATGAGAAAAAATAAAGTCTGGCAATGGCATGATGAATATGAATCAACATTTAACAAACTGGAAAATAGTTTGGCTTCACCGCCGGTGTTACATTATTATGATAGCAGCAAGGACATTAAAATATCGGTCGATGCCAGCCAGGGAGGAATCGGTGCCTGTTTACTACAGGACGATGCATCCATTGCGTACGCGTAAAAATTACGCTCAGATTGTAAAGGAATTGTGTGCAATAGTTTTTGGTTGCAAGAGGTTGTTTCGAAATATTTAAAAAAAAAATTGTCTTTTAAAGTGACCGCAAGCCATTAGAGGCATTTCGCAAGAAAGCACTGGTCGATTGCCCACCAAGATTGCAACGAATGTTATTTAGACTACAAAAGTATGAGCTTGAAATTAAATTCAAACCAGGAAAAGAGATGCATATTGCTGACGCATTATCACGAGCACACCTAACTACGAATGACCAAGATGATAAGACTCTTGACAATTAATTAAATGCCCATATGTGCTATTTAATTACTAGTCTACCTATCATTGAAGGGAAGAAATTGGTTTTTCAAAACAAAACAATCAAAGATATAAAGCTAATTAAAATCGCGAAACTAATTAGAAACGGTTGGCCTAAAAATAAAAT
This sequence comes from Nemoura dubitans, assembly GCA_921293005.1. Classification (NCBI taxonomy): domain Eukaryota; kingdom Metazoa; phylum Arthropoda; class Insecta; order Plecoptera; family Nemouridae; genus Nemoura; species Nemoura dubitans. The sequence goes on from OV121075.1 coordinate 38,972,255, forward strand.
CGAACTGCCTGAGGAAGTTCAACCATATTGGGCCTTCAGAGAATTGAGCTACCTATTTGCCATGAGATAATTTTCAGAGGCAGTAAATGCATGCTGTACATTTAGGCATAGAGGAGTGCAAGCGAAGTGCGCGTGAGATCTTGTATTGGCCCCAAATAAACCTACACATCGAAAACCTAATCAAAAATTGCATAGCATGCATGGAGCATCATCCAACTAACCGGAAGGTTTTCTTTTATCTCATGAAATTCCAGGCAGGCCCTGGCAGAAGCTTGGCATTAACTTGTTCGGGCTTTAAGGCACGAGTTATCTGTTAGTAATTGATTATTACTCAAATTTCGTCGAATTGGAAACACTCATTAACACCACAACGAGCAAAGAGGTGGTAGGAAAATTACTAGGGCGAACGCAATTTGTGTTGCGTTGAAGATGAGCGTAGCGGTTTGTATATAGCGCAAAAAAAGATTAAGGCAAGAAGCCTATGCAAATCATGGAGCAGCAAGCCGGACC